>BSYO01000002.1:15532515-16132515 GCA_033239525.1 Nepenthes gracilis
GACGTCGAGTGCGCGAAGGATTTGGACTCAGTGTTGTATCGGATCGTAGACAGCCACTCAGAGTTGAGCGTGGCTCTTTGTTGTTGTTTTATGGATTTGTTATGCTTCCGCAGTTTATGAGGATAGTATGCTTCCGCGTCTGTATTGCTGTTATGAATTTTGTTTTATATTAGATGGCATCTCTTTAGATCTAGTATAGTAGTTAGGGGTACTATATTGGAGCCATGGATGATATGGCAGTGTGTGATCCTGTGTGGTGTGTTGTAGGCTTGATGTTAAGCCTTTTGATAGATGTGTGCTTGTGCAGGACCTATTTTTTAACAGGTTGTACTTCGATTTTTCGTCCAGTTGTAGGGAAAACTTTGTCCAATTTGCTGCAGAAATCCATAATTCTAATTATGGGCATTAATGATGTGTTTATTGACGGAGGATTATTTAAGGAAAATAATCCGGTCCGTCATAATTTATGACTTCTGATATTCTTTTATAATGATTAATGATTTTCTTACTTTTTCTATGTACCTTTTGTTCTTTGATATTCGCATGGATTTGCCTCTGTTGTAGTTATGTTTTACATAAGGATCTTCATTTGCATGCTTTTATAGTACCGTGTTGGGCTTTGACTTACTCTTTTATTTTTTCCCTCCTGATGAGATTATAGAGTTGCTACTTGACGAGAAAGAGTAAAGAAAGGGTTTAGCTAAAGAAGCCTTGAGAAGATCTAAAGCCTTTTGAAGAACTTTTGGGAGTTTGATAATAGTAAATGTAAATAGATAATTTTGTGGATGGAATTTATGTATTTACCGTCATGGCATATTATACTTTATGTTGGGGTTCTTGTTTTTGCTTATGCGGACTATCTTATGGATCTAGTTTTGCTTCTGCGTTTTTGATTTCGGACTTGTACAGGTTCCTCGTTGGCATCTCCCTTTTGAACCGATATAGTAGAAAGGATGTGGTGTGTGACGACCTGAGTTCCGAAATATAATAATTGGAAGGTAGATAAGTTAAAATAGATGAATTGTGTTCAAAAGGTACGGGAGAAAAGTATTGGAAAGCTCAAAGAATCGGAACTAATAAATCGGGAACCGAAATTGTAAGCGGTGAAATGTTAATTCGTTGACAAGATTCGGGTTTTAAATTGTGATAATCATGACTTATTGAGATTACATAATAAAAAATAAGATCCAATGATGTGAAAGATTGGGTTTGAATGGTCAAAACGGGTCCCGAATGGCGAAAACGCAACGTAGGCTTGCTGCAAGCTTGCCGCGGCCAGACCGGCGCCCTCCGTGCGCTCGAGCCCTCCTATCGGGTAGAAAAACCAGTGGCGTGCCCGAAGCCCTCTGCCAGCTGGCCGGTCGAGCGGAGCTCGAGAGGCGGACTGCCCGAAGCCTTGACGCTTGCTGGCCGCCCGAGCGGAGCTTGGACGGCTGCGCGATATATAAAAGTGCGCCCAGCTTTCTCCATTTCATTTTTCACGGTCCTAGGGTTCTAAAGAGAGAGAGAGAGGGCGACGAACAAGAGAGAGAAAGGAGGAGATCGAGGCCATGAAGTCCGCATCCGGTTCGAGCCCGTTAGAGAAATCGTAGAGCATGTCGAGGCAAGTAAATCTATATCGTTTTTCTTCCGTTTCTGTTGGTTTTCGTCCGATCCCCTTAGGGTATTTTGCCTCGATACCGAACCCTATGTATATCATTGTGATGCCCATAGTCTAATTGTATATATATGTGAAAATCATCGTCCGATTCGTTGTTTACGTACCGTTATGCGCATCCGAAACCCTCACCCACGCGCGTGTACTGTTCATGCGCAATCAGGTGGATTCTGGCCTTTGATTTTTGGGGCTTTTGCATAAATTAGGACTAGAATATGATTACCCAAATCCCCCATGAGTTAATTCTTCGGTTGGGTACCCGATTTGGTAGAATTTTGTGAAATTCCGTTCGTGAAACCCTAACCCTACACTAGGGTGGTTTAGGGCTTCGATTTTTGGGACTTTTGATTTATTTGGGACTAGATTATGATTATACATGACTTGGGTAAGTTGATTTACCGATTGGGTATCCGAAATTGCGGAATTTAATAGAAATTCGTTCGTGAAGCCGTTGACCCGCGCCCGGACACCGTTTGAGCTTCTATTTGGAGTTAAATGTATAAATTGACTTGGGATTATAGTTACCCATGCCTTGGGTTCGATAAATTACCTGTTGGATGTCCAAAATTTCGAGAATCAACCAATTCGTGCACGTGTGCACTGTTCACGTGCACTATTCCTGTGCACCGTACATGGGTACCACTCTTTCGAAAATTTCAGACGATATTGTGTAATACTTCCTTGTTTAAATGCCGATTAAAGGATATGTGTTTGTAGAGAGAGGAAGTTGAGGCACAACAGCAAGCACGAAGAGGAAGAAAGGGGAGAGACCACCGTTCCTATCCGATCCGGGTAAAATAATGGTAGAGCGAGCTCAGGCAAGTGTACCTCGGACGTTGTTTTTCGTTTTTACTGTTTCTTTTGCTTTAAACTTGATGAAATGTTACGAAAATGATATTGATGCATGTTTATAGTACATGAAACATGTTTCCTTCAATTAATCGGTTGGATTTTATATTTATCCATGTTTATTGCAAGATTTAGCTTCGATTTCGTGAATAAGTATGAAAATAGTGTTCAAGTTGTCTCGGAAAGCATGTGCGAAACCCTGGCTCGAAAATGTTGTTAAGATTGAGTAAATTGCATGATTTAATGTATATGCATGGCATCTATGACATTAATTTCATGAAAAATGTACATGTAAGAGAACGATTTGAGTCCGACGATTTTAGCAAAGCCCTTTGTACGAAAATGAAGAGGTTTTGATGAGTTTTAACCGTAGCTTCTGTTATATGAAAGTTAATTGACATCAAAATGAAGCTTCCCGTGTAGTTTGTTTTCGAAAATATGTACAAACTTATACCGACAAAATTTCCATGTAAATTTAAAGAAGTGTTGGAATTGTGTTGTGAAAGTTTGATTTCGAAAATGGGATTTTCGATAAAGAGATGCTTTCTGTTACAGTTATTTTGGGACCCGAGATTGACTACAGTCTAGGTAAGTTCTTGGGTGAGGCTTTAGAACTTACGGTGGTAATCGAGGATAGCTCTATCCATGGAGCGATTCATGGTCCGCCCTGTCCTCAAGGGCGTTAAGCCAGGAGGGACATAGGTCGACCTTCGGGTGGCACACAGTACAGAAACCCCTCGGGATGGGATATATACGACATGATAGGCCTTGGATTGTGTGGACTGAACACAATCTATCCTCGATCATTCGCCCCTTCCGCTAGTAGGGTACACCGGGCGGTGGTCCGAAATTGTTAAGATATGTCACACAATAAAAGATGAAAAGATGATAGAGTATCATCTGATGAAAAGATGATAGAGTATCATCTGATGAAAAGATGATAATGAATCATATACAGTGAAAAGATGATAGTGATCAGTATAGAGTATTATTTTCAGTTTTACCACGCATCAGTAAAGTTTATAATTATTGTTTTACAGTCTATAGTGTCCTGATTTATGAAGCATGAGATTTAATATCGTTATAGTATGTCTTTATTTTTTTTAGATGATACTTGATTAAACATTCTGGTTCTGCATGGTTATATGATCATTTTGGCATAACCGTTTTATAGTTTATATGCACGTACTTTGCTGGGCTTCAGCTCACTGTTTGTGTTTTCCCCCTCTAGATGAGACAGTAGAGCTTTCATCTGACAAAAAGAGTAATCAGAGAGAGAAGCTTCTTGAAGACTTTTGAGAATCATAGCACATTGGAGCTATTTTGGAGGAGCCTGTTGACGTAAAGGCCTAGTTGCACATGATTTTTGTATACTGATCTTGTGATTATTGATGTCTTAGAACATGTCGATTTTTGTATAGAAAGCTCATGATGTGTATGATAGTAGAAGAGAAAATGCTATACTTCTGCAGGTTCTTAGTTTACTTCTGATATATACTCATGATTTACTATGCAGGTCCAAGATGACATCTCGTTATTAAACTATTAGAGTAGTAAATATTTTTATGGATTTGTGCCATGGATGGCACATGTGATCTTGTGAATATTTATTGTAGGAATTGTGAATGATGGATAGTTGTGTGCTTGTTATGGATGATTATACAGGGTTGTATTTTTGGATTTTTCATCCTATTACAAAGGAGATTCTAGCCGAAATTTTTGTAGGAGTCTTGCCTTATGTTTAGACCGCTGATTGTGTTTCTGTTTTGACGGAAGCTTTTGAGGACCAAAAAAAAAAATCTGTTCCGTCACATGTTGTCTTGGAGTTATGGACGTTATGGCATTTTGTTGATCTTTTGTTTGTGTAATGAATGAATGTGGAAGTCTATTTATCTGTATGTTTATCTAGGTTGTGTAAATTTCAGGTTATTTGTACTGGATTGTTGTCCAGTTTTAGAGAAAACTTTGTCCGATTTTCTGCAGATATTTGTGTTATTTTCTTATGGTTTTTTGTTATCTGTTTTAATGATGGAGCTTATTTGGGAGAAAATGCCCTGTTTCGTCACACCCTTGGTATAAGTGGGGGAGAAGCCCATGATTATAATTACTCCAGCCGTGGTTTAGAGTTAGCAATTAAGGTCTTTACTTTGAGGACTTATAGGTGTTACTTTTGGAGGTGGTTATTGTCTAATGATTTTAAGAGTCTGAATAGTTGTGTCTTAAGAAGAGATGATCATTTGTCAGTGCTAGCAGATAAATCTACTTAAGGATTGAGGAGACGAACCGACGTGTCGACAGGCATTAGAACCAATAATATGATGTTGGGAGTCTTTAGACTTAATATGTTTTCGATACTTTGTAGGAGATGAGAAAGGTGAACCGTGAATAGGTTCCAATATTTAGGTTAATGGGACGTCGTGCTCTTGATTTGGGAGATAGAATCGTACCCCCTACCCCCTGATCCTTCCCGCCGTGATGTGGCGCTTTGGACTGCCGATCGCTCTGGGGTTTTCTCAACAAAATCTGCTTATGGGGTTTTCCAAGAGTCAAAAGATGCGGTGGCGTGGTCTTGCCTTGTCTCGGGCCATATGTATATTCCGGCTCATGCCTTTATCCTCTGGCTAGCTATACGCCTTAGGCTCAACACTTTGGATCGGGTTAGTAATTTCCTTCACATTCCTGCATCTTGTGTCCTCTGCTCCAACGGTAGGGAAAGTCATAACCACCTCTTCTTTGATTGCCCGTTCTCCTCGACCGTCTAGCGTCTCATGCGCCTAAAGGCTGGATTTAGTTGGCCTCAACCCGATTGGCATTCCAATGTCTTGTGGGATGCCAATCACTGGAAGGGTAAAAACCTTAAAGCCCGCTCCTTCCGCCTCACCTTCGCAGCCACAGTCTGCTTTATCTGGAAGGGGAGAAACCACCATGTGTTTAAGAAATCGATGGCGCTAAATGAAACCAGTTGGTTTACCAAATATCTGCTGCGGTCCGGGGAAAGCTGGAGATTTCTCACGTTGCTGATACTCACAGGTACAGATCGGTGTTGATCAGATGGAGCATTCCTCTTACAATCCTGAGACCGGACGTAGAACACTGACTGATTTTTTTGGGTGGTCTGGAGCAATGGGTTCACCACTGATGTGTTTGCTGGATAGTGTGAGATGCTGGTTGGCCAGGCTCCATCCCTCTTTCCCTGTCTGCTCTGCTCCCTGGGTCTTTCTACGTTCAGAATCCCCTGTCTGTTGCCTGTTGGGTGTTTGGGCACGTTGTTCTTCTACAGCCGGAGAAAAAAAAAGTATTGAGGTCGGTTTATATGGCCGGTTCTTTTTCATCGTGCAAAGGAGGTCGGTTTTGATACTTATCACGCAAAAGGGCCGGTTTCGTTTTACAAAAGGGGGCCGGTTTCGTTGTGCATTGGGCTGATTTCGATCCTTATCATGCAAATGGGCTGGTTTCGTTTTGTGCAAAGGGGGCCGGTCTAGTTGTTTTTCATGCAAAGGGGCCGGTTTTGAATTCATGCAAGAGGGCTGGTTTGGAAGGCCGATTCAGTTTCTTGCTCTTGGCCGTTTTAGTCTCATGCCTCAGAGTCGGCCGTTTTCATGCGTTAGGCCGATCTTGCCTCATGCTCAGAGTTGGTCGTTGTCACGCTTACGGCCATTTTTGCCCCATGCTTTTGGGTAGGCTGTTTTCAAGATTAAGGCCGGTATACAAAAAAAAAAAAAAAAAAAAGTGCTAGGGTCTGTTTTTAAGGTCGGTTTCAAATTCACCGTGCATAGAAGGCTGGTTGCGATTCTTATCATTCTATAGGGCCGGTTTTGTTTTTGTGCAAGGGGGGCCGGTTTCGATGTGCATTGGGCCTATTTCGATTCTTTTCATGCATAAGAGCCGGTTTCGTTTTATGCAAAGGGAGCCGATTTCATTATTTTTCATGCATTGGGGCCGGTTTCGTTTTTGATGCATGAGGGATGGTTTGGAAGGCCGGTTTTGATTCTTGCTTTTGCCTCATGCTTCAGAATGACTGTTGTCTTGCTTATGGCCGATATTGCCTCTTGCTTTAGGGCGGGCCGATTTCTCGCTTTTGGCCGAAAAAAAAGGTGCTAGAGTCTATTTATAAGGCAGGTTTCAAATTCACCGTGCATAGAAGGCCGGTTTTGATTCTTCTCATGCAATAGGGCCGGTTTCATTTTTGTGCAAAGGGGGCCGGTTTCAATGTGCCTTGGGCCGATTTCGATTCTTATCAACCATAAGGGCCGGTTTCGTTTTGTGCAATGGGGGCCGATTTCGTTGTTTTTCATGCATTGGAGCCGGTTTCGTTTTTGATGCATGAGGGCTGGTTTGGTTGGCCGGTTTTGATTGCCCATGCTTCAGAAAAGACCGATGTCTCGCTTTTGGACGATTTGCCTCTTGCTTCAGGGTAGGCCGTTTTCATGCCTATGGCCGAACAAAAAAAAAAAAGGGATATGTTTTTTTGGCCGGTTTCAATTTCATTGTGCAAAGGGGGCCGGTTTCAATGTTCAACATGCTTAGGGGCTGGCTCCAATTTCTCGCATGAGAGCTGGTTCAGGGAAGGCCGATTTAGCCTCATGATTTCAAGCCGATTTCAAAAATAAAGGACGGTTTGGATTTTCACCCCTCATGGCCGGTTTGGATTCATCTTCATAATGGTCGGGTTGGATTTCATCATTCAAGGTCGATGGAGATTACCTTCACAATGGCCGGTTTCAAAATCAACACTCTAAGCCGGATTGGATTGGGATGCAGGGTGATTGGGCTCTAATGCTGTTGCCCCTTGTTCCTGCTGTGATCAACCATGTGATGCTGGGTCCATGTGGCTTAGGATACGCTGCCATTGCTGTTTTCCTAATGCGAGGGATGGAGTCACTGAGTTGTGATATGTCGTATGGAATTGCCATGTCGGATGACGCTACTGACATTTTAGTTCTTGCTGCTGTTTCCATGCATTCAGCTTGCTCCAGTTCTTTAGAGATTTAGAAGTTTTTTATAGTGTGCATGTATTTTGGCCGGTTTCATATGGCCGTTTTAGTTGATACTCATCTAGATGTTGGTGTTACTATTTAGTTCTTTTTTCAATCGGTTTCATGATCTGGTTCATGGAGGTGCTCGGGGAATGCCCTAGCTCGTTGTTCCAACTCTAAGTCGGCAAAACATTTGGAGCTAGAACAGTGCCTTGTAATTACGATTATTTTAAATTTTATTTACTTACCAAAAAAAAAAGTTATGAAATTATGAGATGAGAAGTCATTATGGTTTTGCTTCGGGGTTGTTAGAACGGCAATGATTTTAGGTGTTTGAATAATTATAGATTAGTTTTTGAGGATGGTCCATTTATCGTGAATTTAGGTAATGCGTACGGGTCAACTAGGTTGGCTCATTGGTATGCCAACAAGATAATAAGTTTACTGAACATTTAGGTTTCAAGACCTAGGTGGTGATTCGAGGCTGTGTCAAAAATTTTGGGAGATTATTTCAATTGTATTTCATAAGTTAATTGTAATTTGAGGATTAAGGACTTTGCCTTAGTTGTGTTGATATCTTTGGGATTTTTCTTAGACCTATAGCTGTCACGTAACCTAGGTGTCCAATATGGATCAATAAATTTTGGTTGCAAGAGGATTTTATTTTAGCACGTAAAAAAGTTGTCAATCAGAGTAGTGCAGCGGAGTGAATGACCATATATTTTAAGGTTTAGTTTAAGGTTTAAAGTGAGGGGTTATTTTGAGGTTTAGGATGAACTGAAGTCGAAGTCCATTAGTCCGTTCAAGGATTTGAATTAAGTCGAGGAAATAGCCAGTAAATTTGGGCTGCCTTTGAATTTTGTGGATTGTCATGAAATCTCCCTTGCATCAATGATTGAGGAAATAAGTATGTGATCAGTTTAAGTTTTATGTGAGATTAGGGATTTGCCTTGTGATAAGGTTCAAACTAGATTTAGATAGGAAACACTAAGTATTGGGAATTAGGATAATTTAGTTGGTTAAAGCTTTCTAGGATAAGTCATTAATCAAGGAAGTGACTTGGGAACCTGGGGAAGAAATCTAGAAGGAATTTTCCCGATTGTTGAATTTTGGAGTTTGTTAAATTTTGAGGACAAAATTTCTATAAGTGGGGGAGAATGTAATGTACCGATTTTTGAATATCATAATTATGGATAATTATGTCAATAAAATCAAGATTAGGTTTAATTCATATGATGGACCGCATTTTTCGAACCGAAATTCGGTAGAGTTTCGATAAAAAAATAACTGCAAAACAAATACAAAACCTGTAAATATCCTTTGCAGTGTACATAATATAGCCGTAACATCACAACACAGGATCCAAAAGTCACAATTCTCAAAATGTGACACCGACATCATAACTTGTAATATGCCAAATTTTTTCACCCAATTTAATTAGGATTATTTATTATTTTGGATAATTCGGGTGTGACAAAAATAATTAAATATTATGAAAATTTGAAGGATATTTGGATTAGTTGGGTTGTCACTCAAAGTGCGCTAATATTGTTGCCTGAGTATTGATTTGGGTTTTGGAATACAAGAAAAGGAATATATAATAATAATAATAATAATAATAATAATAATAATAATAATAATAATAATAATAATAAGACATGGGGGGGGGGAAGGGGTTTGCAGGATAAAGAAGAGAGAAAAGAAGAGGAAAGAGGGAGGGCCGAAGGAGTAGAGAGAGGAGGAGGAAACTGAGGTTCCCGAATCCGATTTCGACTTTGAGCTAGTTGGAGAAGTGATAGAACGGGTCGAAACAAGTGCACCCATACCCTCCTCTTTCATTTTTTCGTACTTTTATTTCGTTTTTTTCAGGTATCATTTTTTCGATACCTAATTATATTTATATTTTGTGTTATCCATAATTTGAGTATGCATATATGTGAATTTCATGTCTGATTTCTTAGTTTTAGTCGGTTTTTCGCACGTAAAACCCTAAACTGCATTTGGATGCTTTTATCCATTTATTTTTGGCGTTTTTGCATAAATTGACCTTAGAATATGATTACTTATACCTTGAAAATATTAATTTAACAATTGGGTTCCGATTTTATAGTTTTATGTGAAATTATGTTTGCCAGAACCCTAACGCGCGCCTGGACCTCGTTTAATCCATTATTTTGAGTTTTATATATGATTTGACTTTTGATAATGAAAACCCATGTCTTGAATATGGTTATTTATCGATTAGATGCCCATTTTTTAAGTTTTGTTTAGTTTGTACATACAAGACCCTAAACTCACGCCTGACACTATTCATCCAAATCAATTGAGGCTTTTGCATAAATGGGCTCTAACATATCATTACCTATACTTTGTATATGTTAATTTATCGATTGCATATCCGATTTGGTAGTTTTATATGAAATTACGTTCGCCGGAACCCTAACCTGTGCCCTCTTTGGTTTTACTTGAATTTGTTGTAAATTTATACATGATTTGCTTTAAAAATTCGTAACCCTAGCTTTATAGATGCGGGTGCTCTGTAAATTTGAGATTTATGCACAAATATTTTATATATGTTACTTTTATATATTTCGGAATATTATCGGACGTGAATAGTGTTATTTGACCACATGTATGTTAAATATATTATATTGTATATATTTCGAAAATTGTGTTGCATGTAATTGTAAAGTTATTTGTTGTCTGGAAGTCCTAAAGTTACGTTTGCCGCGATGTGGTAAGGATTTCCTAATTATTCCAAAGTATCATATTAAATTATGCAGATGTTTAAAATCATGTAAAGATTTAAGCCCACAAGAAATAATTATTTGTATCTGTATATAAGAATTATATAAGATATGCAAAGTATAAGAAGAGAATGCTACAATTTGATATGTTTATGATTTGTTCTCCTAGAGTGAGAACTTTATAAAAGAAGTTTGGTGGACTTTTCCTTAAAGAATAAGAAATCGTGATACTTAGACAATGGATTCATATTTCAAGAGGGTAGTATCTCTGGCATGCCATAGAAATTACAGTGAAAACTCAAGGATTATCCTTACCGTGTATTGTAGTAGGTGATATTCTTTGACATGCCTTAGGATATTATTGTGGAAGTACGAGGATTACCTCTGGGTCACGGGGGATATGATGGCATATGTGATATAGCTACGTATATCAGATTAAAGGTATATCGCTCACCATGGGGTGTTAAACAGCGTGGGTCGCACCTTAAAATGTGTGGAAGCATACACATTCTTTTTCTCGTTCTACCGCACCGTTAGCTGATAAGGCCTACTGGCCTTGGCTCGTAAAAATAAAGAAATTTATACATGTCATGGAGCCCTAAGAGAAGAAAGATAATTATAAAAAGTTACTTATATTTCGAAAATGTATTTGTTCACGTTTCATGTTATGCATCATATATCATGTTCCTATTCCTTTCCCTATTTTTTGTTTTTAACATATTATATATTATCTTTGATTATATTACACTTGCTGAATATTTGACTCGCTCTTGCTATTTTTCCTTTCCTCAAAATGAGTTTGAGCTTACACCTGATAAGGCGGGGTAGAGGATTAGAAGTCAGCTACTCACGAAGACTTGGAAGATCTTACTATGGACTTGTACTTCTAGTTTTGTATACAATATGGCAGACTTGTATATATTTGATTGGGCTTCTTGATGTATACTGTAAATATGACTGATGATCTGATAGTATAGTCTGCCGTGCATGGATGTCTATTTATGCTTCTGCAAGCTGTTGTGGTATGTATCAAGCACCTAGTGGCATCTTTCCATGTCCGATGTTGCATTCAGATACACAACGTTGGAGCCATGGAATTAATTGTGGCATTTGGATCCTGTGATGATTGTTGTGTTGTGTGATGATTGCAAGAGTATCTTTATGGATTATATGAGATGAATAGAGAAATTATACAGGTTTTTGTATAGTCTAACAATTGTATTATAGATGAAACCTTGTCAGTTTTCGATTTGGATATGGTTCGTCACAATTGGTATCAAAGAGAAAAAGATATCTTAGGCTTGATTTGAATCTTATGTGAAAGCTTAGGTTAGAGTAAGAAAGATTAAATAAGTAGATAAAGGCGTAGGATGATTAAATTAGACTGAATAGTTGTAATTATCCTAGTCCAATAACTTAGGTTAGAACTAAGTTAGGATCGGTGGTTAAGTTTGATTGTCTATCCTACATTGTTCTAGTTAGTGTCCTAAAAGCGACCTAACCCGTGTTGTTTAATTTTAGAAAGGATATTAGTAATCGCAATGGCTCCTAGACGAAGGTCTACTCGTGGTGGTGTTGACCGTGAGGTTGAGAGGAGTTGTAAGGAGGTGCCTTAAGGTTTAAATTTGATTGATGTCGATTTAGTGTTTGAGTTGATTGGCATTGATTCGAGGCCTAGGTTAATCAATTTTAGTTTAAAGTTTAAGTTTGATCGGCTCTGGGTTGAGATCCACAGGTTAGTAATTTGCTAAGATGGATGCTTGAATAACACGGCAAGTGTGATGATAAGGTAGAATTGATGGCTTGAGATCAGTATAACTTATAGTCAATTCTAGTGTAGTGAATCCAAAGATGCCGATTTATGATTAATTTAGTAATGATTAAATGCCTAAACTTTTGGGCAGCTTGGGTCTTATAGAGGTTGAGATATGGATCTGGAGAATTAAGATGGCGTTGACGGTGATCCAATATTCGGAAGAAGATAAGGTAATGTTGGCCCATACAAGATAGAAGAGGAAGTCGACCTAGGTGGCTGACGTGAAAAGAGTCATGGGTCTCAAAGATAAAAAGATATCGTAGGATATGTTCGTGGATGCTCTATGGATGAATATTTTTTTTCAATGGAATTTTTGGGAGCATATTTTAATTGTGGACAGTTCGACCACATGATTAGGAATTGTCTTTACTCCACGGGTCGGACAATGAAGAAGTCCAGTGTATGGTACGGGTATCTAAAATATAGTAAATTCTAGTAATTAAATTGATATAACTAAATTTGAGATAAGTAAAATTGAAAAAAGTGAAAAATTGGCCTCAGTGTAGCAAGTAGCAGATCTGGGCTCGCTATTGGCTCAAGCTCATCAGCAAGCGCCAACAATTGATTGCTTCGGAAAGGCCTGCGCACAGTGCTCGCTTGAGCGCAAAGGAGTATGCCAATTCCAGTAGCTATTGGGCACGCTGCTCGCTCGAGCTGGCATGAAGATGCTAATTTCAGTATGTGTGCGCTCAACGCTCGCTCGTTAAGCGTTCGAGTGCGAACCCAATTTTCTGCCACCGAATGATTTCTTTTTTGTTATAAAAAGGGAAGGAGAGAAAGCTTAGGGGCAGGAATGAAGAACAGCGAAGGAGGAAGGAGGAGAAGGGAAAAGGGAAGGAGATTTTGGCTAATTTTGGTCCAATCAGAGTAAGGAAAGCAGTAGATTAGGCGAAGACAAGTGTATCTCGAACATTATTTTTTATTTTTACTACTTTTTAATATCTCCATTTTGGTATTTATGCTCTAAAACCCCTTTCCTCCATGGGTTGATGTTAATAGTGCATGTTTCTATAAATTTTACAGATAGATTTCATATTTACCCATATGTATCATGATTTATGGCTTCAATTTCATGATTAAGCATGCGTTCGGTGTTTGATTTATGTCTGGAAGCTTTGCAAGAAACCCTAGAACGAAAATTAGGGATTTGGAGTTTAAGTTTCTTGAATCTTGAGATGTAAATATGATTTTGTAAAATGTTAATGGTTATGAGATGATTTTTTTCTAAAACCTTTACTTGGAACTATATTGTTAAATTACTGAGAAAGTTCTGAAGCTCTCCGAAGGTTTATCTGTATGAGTTTGACTAGTCCTTGAGGCATAATGAGCTAAGAGTTAAGGGATAAGGATAAGAATATTTTCAGTTTTATTAAATCAGTAAGAAAATAGGACCTAGGACAGTTGTACAGTCAAATAAGGTTCTCCGGCATGCCTTAGAATGTTACGTGGTAATCGAGCATAACTCCATCCATGGAGTAATACGTGGTTTACTCTTCCTCGGGGCGTTAACATCTGGAAGGTAAATTCTGAGTCTGACCTGCTTTCAGGAGGTATTTCTGTAACTGATCCCGCTAAAAGGGATATGACCGTACTATTTCTAGCCTCTGATTGTGTGTGAAACACAATCTATCATCGATTATTCACCCCCTCGGCTAGTAGGGTCTACTACTTTGGGTCCTTTGGATAGTAAAGTTTAATTTCAAAGAACAAGCAAAGTCTAACACTGATTTATGATTTCCAATGCATGTTTATATCGATTTATGTTTTTCTCATGGTTTCGTATGTGTTTCTGTTCTTCGACAATTTCCATTACTTTTGCTTTACTACATTCATGTTTTGTACAAAAGATTTTAGATTTTGCATGTTTTATGGTACCTTGTTAGGCTTCGACTCACTCTTGCTATTTTTTTCCTTCTAGATAAGACAGTAGAGCTAGTACTAGACGAGCAAGAATAGACAAAGTTTAATAAAGAAGATTTTTGGGAGCCTTCAGACCTGTTGAAGATTTTGGGAGTTTTGATAGCTTGAATGTAAATAACTAACTTATGGATGAAAATTATATATTTATGGTCTTAGCATGTTATGTATTTTGTTGAAAGAATATTTATGCTTCCACAGGTTTATCTTACGAAAATAGTTCTGTTTGTGCTATTTGATTTTTGGATTTATACAGGTCCTAGACGGCATCTCTCGTCTAAATGTGATATAGTAGATACGGATGTTAAATTGGAGCATGGATGTATATATGTCATTAGATGATCTCGTGTTGTGTTCTGGATGCATGTTGAGGATTGTTTTATCTGTATGTCTTGTTTAGAATGTGTAATTTTAGGTTATTTGTCTTGATTTTTTGTCCAATTTTAGAGAAAACTCTGCCATATTTTCTATAAAAATATTATATTATATTATTTTAGGCATTAGTTTTATCTATTTATTGATAAAAATTATTAGAGAAAAATAATTCGTTCCGTCACAGCGGTAATCAGAGAAAAGAGATGCCTTAGGATTGATCAATCGATAGGTCGAGGATAGCTAGGATTGGATAGGGTGTTTAGGTGTTAACCCTTAGGCTAGTCCTAAACAATATTGAATTATTGTTGACCCTTTCCTTTTAACCTGATTTATTGAGGATTATTAATGTTGTAATGTTCTTGATTATAGGATATAAAATGGTGAGTAGAAGGGGTAGAAGAAATGATCATAAAGGCGCTAGTGTGCCCTCGGACTGAGAAGTTGAATATATAAACTTGTTAGGGAGGATGTCAAACATTATTGAATCGATGGAGTAGCATCACATGGCTCTAGTCCTTACACCCTAGCTGGTTCCAGTACATCCGACCGCGACAACTTATGATAAGTTCATGGTGGAGAGAGCACTTGAATTCTTGGGTGAACCGAATCTGGTGAAAGCAGATATTTGGCTTAAGAGGATGAAGAAGATTTTTACGGTGATCCAATGTTTTGACCAAGAAAATGTCACTTTTGCAGTGTACAAGTTGGAAGATGAAGCTGATAACTGGTGGGCTATAAAAAGGAGGGTGTTAGGTGTGCCTGATGATAAGATTACTTAGGGGTTGTTTGAAAAAGCTTTCATAGAAAAATACATTCCCTCTAGCCTCTAGGATCAAAAGGAGTTGGAATTTATACGGCTTAGGCAGGGGAATCAGATTGTAACAGAATATGATACAAAGTTCACTGAATTGTCTCGATATACGCCGTACCTTATGGAAGACAAATTAAGGAAAGTGAAAAAGTTTCAACAAGGATTGAGGAATGATATTAGGAGACAGTTGGTGACTTAGAAACTCCAAAATTATGCAAAAATTTTGGATCGATTTGAGGAGTTAGAGACTCAAAGGTTCTTTGCTAAGAGGGCGGCTAGCTGGACAAGTTATAGTGCGAGATCTAATATAGGACCCTCTAAAAAGGCAAAGACGGCGACAAAAGGAAAGAGCATCGCTGAAGTTCAGACAGTGACTGGTTTTCAGGCATCAATTGCTCACTACATTCTATGTGGGAAGAAGCATGCGGGGTACCCTTGTCATAAGGCGATAAGAGTTTGTTTTAGATGTGAACAATAAGGCCACCGGATTAAAGATTGTCCATTACTCCAGAGGCTGGAAGCAAAGAAGCCTATTGTCTCAACTAAGGCTTTTGTGGTGACTGTGCAGGACACAGAGGCATCCCTGAACATGGTTGAAGATACCCTTCTTATTTGTGGAGTTTCAGCCTTCTATTTTATTTGATTTGGGTCTACGCACTCTTTTATTTTCCTATAATTTGCATGCTATGTTGTGTCCACTCCAAGAATTTTGAATTATTCTTTAGCTGTATCGACACCTACTTGATCATCGATAGTTGCTAATGTTATGTATCCGGAATGTATGGTGGAGGTGAATGGGAGGTGTTTGATAGTAGATTTGATATTGTTGAATATGGGTGATTTTGATATTATTTTGGGGATGGACAAGTAAGCAAAATGTCACGCCAGTATTAATTACTTTCTAAAAAGGGTATATTTTGATATTCCTAGAGTCGAACCCTTTTTCTTTCAAGGCATTAAGAGAAAAGCGATGCCCATATTGGTTTCGGCTTTACATGCCGAACATTTGATGAAAAGTGGATGCCAAGCTTATCTAGCATATGCCAGCACCATGGGGAGTCACAGCATGTCGGCGAGGGACATTTTGGTTATATGTGATTTTGAGGATGTGTTTTAAGAAGAGTTGCCTGAGTTACCCCCTCATCGAGAGATTGAATTTGAGATTAAGGTTATTCTTGGTGCTAGTCCGATTTCGAAAGCCTCTTACCGTATGGCACCCGCTGAATTGAAGGAGCCGAAGTTACAGTTACAGGAATTGTTAGATAAGGTGTAACGACCCAGATTTTTGAACATAGGAAATTTCCAGTCATCAAATCCTTAAAAATCGGTCAACGCCAGTTGAACGGAAAATGTAATAAGAAAAGTAAATCGGCTTTAAGATGAAATCATGTTTGGCCCTTACTTGATGAAAAGAAGTCTGAATTTCCTCGATGAAAATCAAGTCCGGAAAAGAAGTCCGGATTTCCTTGATGAAAATCAAGTCTGGAAAAGAAGTCTGGATTTCCTTGATGAAAATCAGGTCCGGCAAAGAAGTCCAGATTTCCTTGATGAAAATCAAGTCCGGCAAAGAAGTCCGGATTTCCTTTGATGCAAAACAAGTCCGGCTTCATTCTTGAGAATCAAGTCCAGCCACTTTAAGAAGGAAAATCGAAACCGGCCTTGAACATGTTCTGAAATCCGGTTTTGTTCCATTGAAGGCCGGAGTACATTATATGAGTGTAAGGCCGAAGTGACTTGAAGGCCGGAGTGGCTTTGTGTATTGGAGGCCGGAGTAGCTTTGTGGTTGTTAAGGCCGAAGTGAAATTTTGGGAAGAAAGCTGAAGTTGATGATCCAGTCAACAAGTATTGATCAAAAGTCGTGTAAAAATAATCCGATCAACGCCGATTGTTGACCGAAATATGATTAAATGGGAAATCTAAATTCTGTTAAGTTAACCAGGAATTTAATGTGTTTACATGGGAAAGCTAAATCCTGCTAAGTTCAGTTAATCAGGAATTTAATGTGTTTACATGAGAAAGCTAGATTCCGTTAAGTTCAATGAACTAGGAATTAATTAAGAAATCTAAATTCCGTTAAGTTCAGTTAATTAGGAATTAATGAACTCCTTGGAAATGTGAAACCATAAATGAGAAACATTCCCCTTGGATTTGCCAATCATTAATGATGAAATATTCCCCTTGGATTTGCCAATCATTAATGATAGTCATCAGACTTAAGACCTATAAATAAGAACTAGAAGAATGAGAAGGAGACACGTACTAGAGTTGCTAGTAACAGAAGGCCGAAAGATCAAGGTGAAGTAGAAGAAACCCAAGCAAGATACTCACCCCTGTTTTTAAAGTTCATGTTTATGCATGTTTGCTACATAAGTATATGATATTCTTATAAAATTTTGTATGTATGATGTTTTTGTGATTTATGATTCTTAATCACATGTTTAAAAGAAACTCTGATATTCATGATGTTAGATTTTATTCTACTTGAAGTATATGATTATTTGTCAAATTATATGAACTCTGATAATTGTAGAAAAGACTTCTAACTTTTGAAGAGAAAGTACTCCATCCTTTTACGAAAAAGAGTTCCGTCCTTTTGAAGAAAAAGTACTCTGTCCTTTTACAAAAAATAATTCCGTCCTTTTGATGAAAAAGCACTCCGAATTTTAAAGAAAAATCACTCCGGTTTTAGAGCTCCAGATTTTATAGAAAAATCACCCCGGTTTTTAGAACTCCGGATTTAAAAGAACTCCGGCTTCTTACGTAAAAGAACTCCAGCTTTGTAATGAACTCCGGCTTCTTATGTAAAAGAACTCCGGCTTTGTAAAGAACTCCGATTTTTATGTAAAAGAACTCCGGCTTTGTAAAGAACTTCAGCTTTAACAAAAGAACTCCAACTTTTGGAACTTCGGCCTTCTGTATGAAAAAGAACTCCGGCCTATTTATGTGAACATGGAAAATACATGTAATCCGGACAGCAAGTCGAATTCTATGACTTTCGACTTTCGAACTATGATGGATGGCCATTAAAGGACAAGAACTATGAACCGAGTCTCTATTAAACTTGCTGTTAAATATAAATGAAGGATATTGGAGTGCCACTTGAGGATTGCCTCCTGGGCCATGGGAGGGGACTTTTGGTGGCATAATACTTTTGGACTACGGCCCCGTATGTCGGGTTAAAGGCATTACCTTCCGCCCCGGGGAGCATAATGAGGGGATACGGCCTTAGGTTGTGGGGTTGCACACAATTTGTCCTCGATGATGTCTGCTCCCATCCGGTCCCTAAAGATGATAAGAATTTTCAATGTTTTTTTTTATGAGACAAGATAATAAGAAAAAGACTAAGGAAATTCCGAAGAAAAGACATGATGATTTTCGTATGCTAAGTTAAGATACGAATCTCTGTTTTGATACGGCTATATATATATGTTTATGTTTTCTGTTTTCTGCATGTGAGTATTTTGCTGGGCTTTGTAGCTCATTCTTGCCACTTTTCAGATGATGAAAGGCTTATGGAGGACGAAGTTGAGTAGAACCATATGATATAGCTAGCGGGCCGGAGTTGATCAATGAAGAGCTTAATTTTATTTCCTTTTGATGTTTTGAGAAGACTTGTAAAATATTCCGCTATATAAGATGGATGTTAGCATGTTTCCGTGATTTCTTTTTGGATAAATGAAATTAATAATTCTAGTATGCATTTTAGATTTGAAATTAAAATCGGAAGGCCAACTCATATAGTTCGGCCTCATCAATCCTGTGTAAAAGAAAAGAAAAATTTTATGTCCACCTTATTATTATTATTTTAAGACAAGGATTTAGGCTTGACGGCGGCTTTATATGTGTAATTAAGTACGGGCCGTCACATAAGGGCTTTATTAGACCGAGTCTATCTCCGTGGAATGCACTAGTGTTGTTTGTAAGGAAGAAAGACAATCTTTATGGTTGTGTGTGGATTATTGTGAACTGAACAAAATCACAATTAAAAACAAATATCCATTGTTGCGCATTGATGATTTATTTGACCAGTTGCAAGGGTCTCGAGTGTTTTTGAAGATTGATCTGAGGTCCAGATATTATCAGCTGAGAATTAAGTAGAGGTGATGCATCTCTAGATCTGAACTTCGAACAGATTCGAATGATTCCCCTATCTTGGCTCCGGCTCCGTTCCCTGAGTTGGATCCTGCACACCACTAAACAGAACAAGAGGCCAGCGTGTTCGGCGGGAAGTTGTCCTGGTTCTCAGTTTGCCTTCCAGTTCTCGGTTCGAGGAATGTGAACCAGGGTCAGCTTGTCGAAACCTTGGATGGCCTCTCTTGCCTTTGCCAGGTACTTGGCCAAGGAAGGGTTGTTCGCGTCGAAGCCCCCCATTGACCTAGTTGACGATTAGTTCGGAGTCGCTGTAAACTGCCAACCTCTTGGCAGAGCACTCTTTTGCTAAACGTAAGCCAGCTAGCAGGGCTTTGTACTCGGCAACGTTGTTGGTTGCCGGAAAGTTAAGCGTTAGGGAATACTTGATCCCTAATCCATTAGGGGTCGTAAGGACCACCCCTGCTTCGCTGCCACTGTCCGTGGACGATCCGTCCACGTGGAGTGTCCACTTTGGTACCTCGTCGGGCTATTATGCATTTTCTGCGGGATGCTCCTCGTGAATTGGGGTCGTGGTCTCAACAATGAAGTCAGCTAGAGCCTGCACTTTTATGGCAGGTCTGGGCCTGAATTCGATGTCGAGCTCTCCCAACTCGATCGCCCACTTTACCAGCCGTCCTAAAACGTCTAGTTTTCAGAGTATGCCTTTCAGCGGCTGGTCAGTAAGGACCACTATGCGATGCGCCAGAAAGTATGGCCTCAATTTTCGCGCTGCGAAGATAAGTGCTAAGGCCATTTTTTCAGCGCTTAGATAACGCTTTTCTGGGCCGGTCAATGTTTTGCTTACATAGTAGACTGGCTGCTAGATATCGGATTCCTGGTGCACGAGGACGGAGCTGAGGGACACTTCCGACACTGCCAAATAAAGGTACAGCTCCTCCCCGTCTTTGGGTGACGCTAGCAGTAGCGGGCTGGCAAGATACTGCTTCAATTCATTGAAGGTGGAGTGGCAGTCAGTCATCCACTAAAATCTGTTGGATTTCATCCCTCTCAGAGCTTTAAAGAAGGGCTGGTACTTGTCACCAGACTTCGCGAGGAAGCGGGACAAAGCTACCAGCCGCCTAGTTAATCGCTGGACGTCTTTGACGTTCTGTGGGGGAGCCATGTCAGTGAGGGCCTTGATCTTTTCTGGGTTTGCCTCGATCCCCCGCTGGGAGACAATGAAACCTAAGAACTTCCCAGAGGCTACCCCGAAGACACACTTGGCTGGATTTAGCTTCATTTGGTGCTGGCGGAGCACTTCAAAGGATTCTTCCAGGTCACATATGTGGTCGCCGGTGACCCTGCTCATGACGAGCATGTCGTCGACGTAGACCTCCATGTTGCGACCAATTTGCTTTTCGAACATTTTGTTGACCAGTCGCTGGTAAGTTGCTCCAGCGTTTTTTAGTCCGAAGGGCATCACTTTGTAATAGTAGGTGCCCTGGTCCGTCATGAACGAGGTATGCTCCTCGTCTTCCGGACTCATTCGAATCTGGTTGTAACCGAATAGGCATCCATGAAGCTAAGCAGCTCATGTCCAGCCGTGGAGTCAACCAATAAGTCGATCCCGGGCAAGGAAAAACTATTTTTCGGGCAGGCCTTATTGACGTCGGTAAAATCGATGCACATTCACCATTTTTCGTTGTTCTTTTTAACTAGGATGACGTTTGAGAGCCAATCCGGGTACTAGACTTCTCTAATAAATCAAGCGTCCAGTAGCTTTTTCACATTCTCTCGGATGGCGATTAGCTTCTCTGTGGAATGGTTTCTCCGCTTCTGCCTGACCAGCTTCCAGCCAAGATTGAGGCCCAGCTTGTGGACCATCACCTCAGCCGAAATCCCGGGCATGTCAGTGGGAGTCCATGCAAATATGTCGGTGTTCCGTTGCAGGAACGCAATCAGTTCGGTGCGCAGTGTGACAGTGAGCGAGCCGCCAATCTGCACACACTTTTCCGGTTCCTTCGGATTGAGTGGGACCAGATCTGTGGCTTCACCAGACTACGCTTGCTACAGGGTGGTCTCGTCTCGATGATCGAGGTCTCCCACCATGCTAGTGCTGCCACTAGGGGCAATCTGGGACATGTAGTATGTCCGCCCAATTATTTGGTCGCCTAGCACCTCCTCAACACCGTAGGGTGTCTGAAACTTCATTTTGAGGTGCGGAATCGAGGTAACTGCCCCGAATGCCGCCAAGCAAGGTCTGCCCAGTATAGCGTTCTATACTGAGGGTAGGTCGATTACCAGGAAGGTAAGTATGTGACTTGCTGTCCTTGGATACGTTTCTAAGGTGACTTCTAATTGAATAGTCCCTTGAATGGGCACTAGTTCGTTGTCAAGGCCGTATAGCGGGCCTTCAGCCGGTTTTAGTTGATTCTTTTTTAGGCCTAACTTAAAGAAGGCATCTAAGAAAAGCAAATCTTTAGAACTTCCATTATCGATAAAGACTCGTTTCAGCTGATAGTCTGAAGTGCCATCTGAAACGAGAGCTGATATAACAATGGGGTCAGCATAGGGGGACATTACATGATTTGAGTCACTATCACTGAAGCTAATAGTATTATCTACTGTGCGCTACTTCTTCCTCCCAGTTTGATGCTCCTTGCTGTCCGTCGGGTTCTTGGCAGGTCTGGTGGTGACCATGTTAACCAACCCCGCTACAATCCTGTTTCGGGGTGGAGTCTGCTCCTACCCCTCTTCATCTGCCGCTCCTGAGTTCTGTCCAGGACCTCTAACAAACTTCTGAGGTAGCCTCTACGAATCAGGTCCTCGATCTTCCTTTGCAGTGTCTTACAGTCCTCAGTTGAATGGCCAGCAGAGCGATGGAAGTCACAGTACTTGACTGGTTTTCAGAGTCTTTCTTCTGCGATTTGGGCCACTTCAGGAATTTTTCTCCACAGATCTACTTGAGGACGTTGGCGTGCGTATCTGTCAGAGGTGTGAAACTAGTGGGCCCATAATCTCTTTGTTTTTGGGGCCCAGTCCGGCGCTGCTTCTGGCGGGAGTGTTCTCCGCCACTGTACTTTCTCTTCCCTTCACCAGGGACTGGCCGGGGCTGATCTGCCCGCTCTGGACGTTTTACCTCGTTGGCCTCTTCTGCTGCAGCGTAGACCTTGGTGATGGATTCCGCCTCGCGGAAGGTCTGAGGATTCTTGTGGGCAAGGTGCTTGAAAAAGTCACCGAAAGTAAGCGCAGAGATGAAACTGCCCAGCTTCATCTCTTCTGTGATCCTGGGGATCCTTTTGGCCTCCGCCACGAAACGATCCAGGAAGCGCCGTGGGTTCTCTCTCGGTTTCTGCTTTATGTGGGAGAGATGCCATGGCTGTTTCTCTTCCCGTCGGCTCGAAGCGTACTGAGCCAGGAAGAGGTCCGTGAGCTCACAGAAGCTGCTGATAGTACCTGAAGGGAGGTGGTGGAACCAGATTCGAGCATCTCCCTTTAGAGTGAGCGGGAAGCAGCAGCACATCGCCGAGTCTTCTAGCCCTTGTAGACTCAGATGGGTGCGAAAGTGATCAAGATTGTCAACCGGATCACTGCCCCCATCATATAAGTCAAGGGACGACATCTTGAACTTTGACGGCAATGGACGGCTTAGGATCTCTGCAGTGAAAGGAGATCGGTCCAGGTCGATGGCGCGCTCCTCCTCTTGGAACACACGGTTCCAGATCTTGTCTACCCGCGGATCGGGGCGAGCGACGTTTGCTGATCGTTTGGAGTTGAGGTAATCCCTCAACTCTGTCTTGTCTCTAGCGGGTTCAGTAGCCGGTCGGCTGCTGCCTCCAGTGGATTAGGCAGTCCTGGAGGCTCGCTCCTGGACTGCGTGGTTGTCTTCTGCCCGAGAGTATCGGAGATTTTTTCTTTCTAGGCTCTCTGGCGGAGATGTACTCCCGGAGCGTTCCATAGGCCTGTTGTGGCCAGGAACGCGGGAGGATGCTGGATCCAGATTGTCTCAAGTCTTCCCAGGCCTCTTGGCTGGCTTCTTTTCCTCTGGCCACCCCTTTTGGTGGCAGGAGCAGGAATGGCTGCTGGTGGAGCCACTTGTTGTCATTGTTCATTCTGCGCGCAAAGTAGCTAGAGTAGGCGATTGTTGGCCTGCATCTGCTCCACCAGTTGCTGAAAGTAAGGCTGTGGAACTCCGCCTGTGGCCCCGTTGACCATGGCACCAGCAGCGTGGTCCTGGTCGGGGTTAACAGTGTCTCTAGCGGGTCGCTAGCTTGAGCTCTCGTGTTCACCATTGCAGAATCAGAAGGTGACAGAGGGAGAGTTTGTGCAGATTTTAGTGGTAGGCTTTTGTAAGCGCTTTCCACAGACGACGCCACTGATGGTCTCTGGATCCGAACTTCGAACAGATTCGGATAATTCCCCTATCTTGGCGTCGGCTCCGTTCCCTGAGTTGGATCCTGCACACCACTAAACAAAACAAGAGGTCAGCGTGTTCCGCGGGAAGTTGTCCCACCAAAAACACTTCGATACTCAAGTCAGTAAAATAGTCTTCGACAGAAAGAAATTGAAACTGAGAGAATAAGAAGATAAAGAGTGTTTGATCCAGATGTAAGAGAGACGTGAGGTCTTCTTGGATCGGGAGGTAGGAAGGCAGTAAACGACCGTGAGGGCTCGCTTGTTGCCTTAGGGTTTTTTGGAGGATGAAGGTGGCAGTGAAGGCAAATTTATCAGAGCACTCAATTGACTTTCAGAAAGTGTGATTGAGAGCCTCTTTTGTGTTGTGTCACCGAAAGTGTCAATGAAAGCATAGATAAGAGTCCGCCCCTAGAATGATGATTCTAAGGTTTATTTAATGGCTAGGAGGGTGATCTTCCTCCTTTGGAAGACGTGATCCCTTCTATCCACCTTGGCTGGCTTGCCTTCTGGAGCGAATGCCAGTTGCCAAGGTGGGCGTGATTGTTTCCTTGTGAGGCGGCTAATAATTTTCCAAGTTGGTTTCTTTCCTCCTCAGCATATTACCGTTGGAGTGCCTTGGTTGGCAAAGAATTGTCAAGGAATTGAGTCAACGCCAGCGTTGACTGCCCTGGGCTTTTTAGCTCTTGGGCCCGTTTTTCAATTGGGCCGTTAGAGTGTTGTCCGTCGTCTTGGGCCTTTGAATTTTGTGGGGCCAGCCCATTTTTGGTGCACCCATCAAGAGAGATGTGGCCAAGACAACTTTTCGGACTAGATACGGCCACTACGAATTTCTCGTGATGCCATTGGGTCTTACGAATCTCCTGTGGCTTTTATAGACTTGATAAATTGGGTATTCTGGCCATATCTGGATAAGTTTTGTGACGGAACGGGATTTTTTTTTTGCAACACAGGATCTGGATGCCATGTAGGACCCATATACTTTTAACCATAAGAAGTATAGCGGAAGTTAGTCTAACATCCTGCGGAAGCATTCATCTTCATTCCTAAATATTCATTTCTGAGTACATAATCAAAGTGTCTAATCATGAAAGTCTATGAATCATAATCAAGTCATTACAATGATATTCTCCGAAAATAAGCTTCCGAGTCTTTATTGATTCTTCAAACAAGCTCTAATCACTCCAACTCGTCAGGCACGAGCTCTAAAGTTCATCTGTAGGGGGAAAACAGAAAACAGTGAGCCAGCGCTCAACAAGCTACATGCAGATTTCCATAAGCATTTGTACAGTCAGGCGAATGCATAAATAATAATAAACAATAGCGGATTAGAAAACTAATGTAATCAATGCAGGAAAAACCAGAATAGAACCATATGTAATACTATAATCAATACTTAGCCGGATGAAGGTCAAACAGAATGTCAGAGCATAAAACAGAGTCGGTTTCTTCATAGAAGTCTTCTCTTATTCTTTTGCTTACAGAGGAGGCATTAATCGAGGATAGATTGTGTTCAATCCATACAATCCAAGGCCGATAACTGAACAGAAGTATCCCGTCTCGTGGGATTGGTGTGCCACCCGAAGGTAGGCCAGAAACTTATGCTTTCCTCCTGACTGTAACGCCCTGAGGACAAGGCGGACCATAATTAACTCCATGGACAGAGTTATCCTTGATTACTACCATAAAGTTCTAAGGCATGCCGGTAAACCTTATCTCCCGAAGCTAAAATCAGAACTTATTCGTCTTATCATAAAGCCGATTAAGAGTTTATCTTTGTTTGGATCTTATGAGAAGGGAGGCCGGACTTCATTTTCTTCACACAAAAGCCGGAGCTCAAATGCCTGAGTTCTCTTTTTCTCAAAAGGCAGGAGTTCAAAAAGCCGGTGTTCTTTTTCTCAAAAAGCCGGAGTCCAAAGAGCCGGAGTTCTTTTTCTCAAAAAGCCGGAGTTCTTTTTCTCAAAAAGCCAGAGTCCAAAAAGCCAAAGTTCTTTTTCTCAAAAAGCCGGGGTCCAAAAAGTCAGAGTTCTTTTTCTCAAAAAGCCGGAGTTCAAAAGCCGGAGTTCTTTTTCTCAAAAAGCTAGAGTCCAAAAAGCCGGAGTTCTTTTTCTTAAAAAGCCGGAGTTAAAAAGCCGGAGTTCTTTTTCTCAAAAAGCCGGAGTCCAAAAAGGCGGAGTTCTTTTTCTCAAAAAGCCGGAGTCCAAAAAGCCGGAGTTCTTTTTCTCAAAAAGGCAGAGTCCAAAAAGCCGGAGTTCTTTTTCACAAAAAGCCAGAGTTCAAAAGCCAGAGTTCCCCCTTTTTTTTGAAGAGGCCGGAGTTCAGACGGAGTGCTTTTCGGACGGAGTGCTTTTTACTCAAAGGGACGGAATGCTTTTCGCTCAAAGGGGCGGAGTGCTTTTTACTCAAAGGACGGAGTACTTTTAAAAGCTTAAGTTTCATAAATCCGGAGTGCTTTTTACTGAAGGATGGAGTACTTTTAAAAGTCGAAGCTTATAAATCAAGAGTACTTTTTACTGAAGGACGGAGTACTTTTAAAAGTCGAAGCTCATAAATCCGGAGTACTTTTTTTTTTATGAAGGACGAAGTACTTTTAAAAGTCGAAACTCATAAATCCTGAGTAATTTTTTTTTTACTGAAGGACGGAGTATTTTTAAAAGTTGAAGCTCATAAATCCGAAGTACTTTTTACTGAAGGACGGAGTACTTTTAAAAGTCAAAGCTTATAAATCCGGAGTACTTTTTATTGAAGGACGGAGTGCTTTTTCATTATGGAAAAACCGAACTGATTCTATATCAAGGAAAAACCGAACTTGATTTTATTAAGGGAAAACTGAACTTCTTTTAAGCATGCGGTTAACAGAGATTCTTCTTTAATCAATGATCAGAACAAACATCGTACATACCGTAACATATACTCATTAAGAATCAGATATACTTGCAATGAAACATGCGTATACTTGCATTAAATCATGATCTTAAAAGCAGGGGGGAGGGTGTACACTTGCAAATGAGACTTAAAAAGGGTAGTCGTCCAAAGTACACTTTGCAGTAAAACATGAACTTCAAAACAGAGGATGAACTTCAAAGCAGAGTATACTTGCAGTATTCTTAAAAATAGAACTTAAAGAGCAGCGTCCGAAGTAGCTTGCAATATTCATAAAACATGAACTTAAAAGTAGCGTTCGAAGTAACTTGTAGTATTCTTAAAGCATGAACTTAAAAGCAGCGTCCGAAGTAACTTGCCTGAGAGTTGGCCAGTATCACCATTTTGAAGTTTCTCCTTCACTCCCTCCTTTCTGCTTGTATTGGCTGACTACTTCAATTGGGTATTTATAGGGGAAAGGTTAGGTGGAGTAAGTAGGAATAGTTTACTTACCTGAGTACTATTAGTCAAATTAAAATGAGGTAGTTCACCAACCCTGTGACGGACCGGATTATTCTCCAATGAATAACCTCCGTCAATGGCTACACACACTCTAAAGCCCATAATTAACCTATGGACTCTACAGAAAATCCGGCAGAGTTTCCTCTGCAACTAGACGAAAACCGAAATACAACCTGTTTAAATATCGTCCTGTACAAGCACACATCTATCAAAGGCTTAACTCAAAGCCTACAACACGCCACACAGGATCACAACACTGCCATATCATCCATGGCTCCAATACGAAGACACAACCTACTATCTTTGGATCTAGAGAGATGCCATCTGAATGAAACAAAACTCCAAACATCAATGAGACGGAAGCATACTAAATCATCAAATATGCGGAAACATAACAAAACCATAAAACAATAACTATAATGAGCCACGCCCAACTCTAAGTGGCTGTCCGCAATCCGATCCAACTCTGAGTCCAGAGCTTTCGCGCGCCCACCGACCCGCCAATCTCATCAAGCAAGCCTCTCTCCTTGCTCTATCTATCCGGCGTCAGCTAAGTCTTCTCATATGAAAGGAAACAATAACAGCAAGAGTGAGGCAACAGCTCAGCAAGAATAATCATAAACAATTCTCCAGGGCATATACAAAAACTGAAACGGGAGGGAATACAAGCACTCTCCATACTCAAGAAATAGGAGAGGGAACAGGAAGCAACTGGAATCACTCGATTCCTACGGTTCACACGGTTACATCTTGAATCACTGGTTTCACACAGTTCTCGCGGTTCATATCTCGAGCGTTATTCATTTTCATTATTACATCGTCTTTGCGGACCCCGGCTAGTAGACCGTACTAACCAACGATGCGAGAGAACGAGGGGGAATGTGTTCGCCACACATTCTAAAGCCACGGCTACTATTTTAGGTCGGTAGCACACGACCCTCGGTTGCATCCATGCAACAATCATCACAGACGACTACATCTCAATATGTAGCGTCGACAGACACACCCCACACCCCCGGGGTCCAGGGCAATCCTCGTTCTTCCACAGTAGTTTTCTAAAGCGTACCATAGACATCACCCGCTCCCACGAGCGGCCGGAATACGTGGCCAAGTATTCCTCGGGTTCACACCGCGATGGACGTGGTATACTAAACAATACTACCCACGACTCAGGGTCCTAGTTTCAAGATTAGGTTCAACACTTGGAGAGGAAAACCCATATTTGCCACACACGATCACATCTCGGGAAATCTCATTCCCATCACAAGATCTCTAATCGAGAGATCATCTCATCACACACATCTCCATCCAGGAGATTATATCATCACAAGCACAATGTGGATTCCCTTCCATTCACATCACGGTTCACAATATCCAATGGGACTCAGTTCCCTTAATCCACAACAAATCACTCCAAGTTCACAACAGAGATTAGATTTCATACCTCAGACGATCACAAGTCACTTTGAAACCTCAGAGACTCATCCCCTTGCTTCCAGCACACGGATTCACATTCGGGCTTACATTTATGTTTAAATATTTAAACGTTACTTTCAATACAATTATGGGGTCATATTACTTTGCATTTCTCATTTCATTTCGGGTGAACAATAACAGATTTCCTTTTGAACACCCGGACGCCACACACGGTTCGATACTTGGAAATCGGGCGTCCGGTGGATTCGTACACACATTTGATGCACGGATTTCACGTTTGGGTTCGATTTAACTTAACACGAGGGTGGAAGTATGCAACTTCCCATTCATTTTCAGATTATCAACAACCAGGAACTTTTAAGGCTCCCGGATGCCACGAACGGGTCAAATCTTGTGGGATCGGGCATCCGATCGATATATACGTACAATTGGGATACGAAAATTCATATTCTATGGTTATTTCATCATTTCACGAGGGTGACAACATGGAAAATCCACCTTCGGTCTCGGGTGAACAGAAACAGCGCCCATTTAATGGGCTCGGACGCCACGAACGGGTCCAAACATGCAAGATTGAACTCGCGGCCGACATATATACATCATTGGGACGTGGGGATTCCAATTTGGAGGCCAATTTCATGATACATGGCCGGGAAATAGAAAACCCCCAAAATGCCGTAGGTTAGGGTTTCGGTAAAACCCACCCGGACGAATCGGACACGATTCGGACAAACAACTACATTTTCCTTGACCTCAAGGCATGGGTTTCAAGATTCTAATGTTCCCCGTGGGTATCGAGACAAAATACCCAATGAAAATACACAAAACATCGAAAGAGAACGAGAAGTGGATATGAGAACACTTGCCTCGACGCGTGCTTTCACCTTAATACCTGGCTCTCGGGCGGAATCGGACTCCCGGGCTCGATCTCCTTCCTTCTCTCTCAAGGATCGGTGCTCTCTCTCTCTCCTCTAACCCTAAACCGAGCGAAAACGACGAGGAGAAGGCGCGGCGCGACTTTTATACTGCGCCTGCCGCTTGAGCTCCACTCGAGCGGCCAGCGGGCGGCAGTGCAACGGCTGTCCACCGCTCGCTTCTGGTTTTTCCACTCGAGCCACGGCTCGAGTGCCCAGAGGGCGAGGGGTGCCTCTGGCACCAGCGCTCGAGCCATGGCACGAGCGCCAGCAGGCGCAAGCCTGCTGGCAGGGCTTCAGCAGCCCGGGCCTGAATAATTTTCCCGATTTTTCTTCCGATACCAAAGCTTAATCATCCCATAGGATTAGTATTGATCATTAACATACTAATCACCTCATTATTATCAAGTTCTTAAATCCGAAACTTCACAATTCTCCCCCACTTATAAAATTTCGTCCTCGAAATTCAACAAGCCTCGAACTCGCAACCCGAGGTGAACTCCTCAAATTTTAAAATCGTTCCTCGGACAATGCTTATTTTGGAACCTCTAGCATTGGATCTATCTAATCCTCATCACAAAACAAGCCCTAGCCTCTCAAAACGGCTCAACTCGGTCACTTACCGATTCTCTCAACCATCGATACAAGGAAGACCTTATATCGATTTCTAGAAATTTCAAAAGCCACCAACCATAGTGCCGAACATATTCAAATTCTAACCGATACTTCCAACGGACTAATGAACTTTCCCTTCGATTCATTCCAAGCCTCGAAAGAAATCGGTTACTGGAATCTCAACCGTATTTAGAAATCTCTGGGCTATGGGCCCACAACGCTTCCGCTGCACTACTCTGATTAATCCCCAAATCATCAAATTACGGCACAATCAAAACTATAATTATAATCCCCAATTAGTTGACAAGACTTTCAATCCTTACCCAGATCTCAAAATTCCGATTGCCTAGTAACCTCAGGACCCCGTTGGCATATCAACGAGCCAACTGACCGAACAAGAACATGACTTCCTAACACCCCGTCATTTGGACTTCCTAGCGGTTCGTCCTTCACATCCACCATGAAGCTTCAAAGACATACAAGGCCCAAGACTCGCAGCATCAATTTCCAACATTGATGCCTGCCCTCCCAAGGAAGACACCGAGGTTTACTTTCTCAACCTTTAAACAAATCTGACCACATGCAAGGCCATATGATCATCTTCCTATCTCCGAAGACAATACTCCTGAGTTTTCAAAAGAAAAACCTCAATGGCCAATTTCCGACATACACGTGGGGGTAACACTAATCCTGAACTCCTCCCCCACTTATCTCCAAGATATAACATTCCACAAGAACTTATCAAACCCATTAGGGGTCAACCCAAATAACATGAACGTCACCTGGCCCTATCCGATTAGATCCAAGATGATTGCACAGTTCCACAACACAAATCGGCCTCCTCAATCAGCCACGCTCAGAATCCTAAGTCCTTAAAATCATGCAATCACAAAGCCACAAGCTTAGGAAGGTATTTTCTCAACTAAATTCGCATTCCTTTCTCACTGGAACATGTGAATTATCAGCCATCCATAATCCATGACTCAATCCTTAAGCAATTGCACACACCATCGATATCTTAGAATTCCTTGATTAACACATGAAGCAACCTCAACATCGACCCAGACGTGGTCAAAAGATCATCCCATAAAACTTCATGAAACAACAACGATCCTATAACCCAAACAGCGTTTTTGGACTTTACAGTGACCGTATCCTTGACCTAGATACCGTCGGGGCTACAACTCCTATTGATTCACAATATCACGCTATGGACCCAAATCAATTTCATAATTCATCAAGCCTTTACAACGGCTCAGGAACTACACCTATCCATTCACAAAGTCTGACTATCAAACCATCAATCTCCTAGGCAACCCCATTCCAAAATTTACGAACAACCTGATCGGTCCATCTTATTTACCTCGGATGTTCTGGAGCACTTCACATGATGCAAAACTGATATCTCCTCAGCTCTACATGGAATCCTCAACAATCGGCGTCAATTTTTTGACATAACCTCGAATTCTTGACCAACAGATACGTCAACCTAATCTTCCTTTTGATGACATCCTTGATCCAATGATCTACAAGAAAGACGATATCAATTTCTTGATACCTCTAATCAATTTAAACTCATACTTCAAATCCCACAACCTGATTGCCGGATGTTATCCTTTATCAATCCAACCATATTAGCACTGCAGTTGCCCACCGAACAACTATTAAATTCAGGTTGAGACTTAATACTTTAAGTATTTCAAGTTCATACACAAAATCGCACAATTCAATCACAAGGCACAATAAGTTTACCAACACAATCCGGATCGTCCCGATAACTTACTGACCAAATCATTTAAACGTCACGCCAAGCTTGCACCACAGGACGATTCAAGTTAACCCAACAAATCGTATCCACGAACTCCAAAAATATCACAACCTCGACACCACTTGCAATGAACTTGGATCCTTAATTAGATACACCTAGGAATCACAAATCACATATATAATCAGGATCCCAAAGATGCAAGTGTTATGACATCAGGATTGAGAAATTTCATTTCCAATCACGACAATCCACATTTTGCTTCATGCACTAATACCACCGAAACCCTGATCCTACGGCGTTGGATTTCTTCATTCCAAGATCAGAGGATACAAACCATCCTCAATCCAACACCCGTACTATCTATAACTTAGATCCTAGTTTCAAAGCCTCTTCGAAAAAGCATTCGTCCAAGATTCATCCATGAATAGCCACTGCCATATTTCCTTTGCCCTTTCGAATACTAGGTCATCCTTGATATCACTGCCAAGACTAGATTCTCCCAGTTAGACAATTTTAACCACAATCCCGACATGGGTTCGGAATCCTCAAAACAACATCAGATCACAATACTAAACCCAAGAAGCTCTCCTCCTGCCACGACAGGCGACATTAACACTTGGGTTCATATCATAGGATCCTGATATAAACTGACCCTTCTCACTGCCTGTCCGTGATTAAAGGCATCCTTAGATCTTGCGATCGGACTATCCCCTATTGAGACACACTCCCAAGAGTCTCATCGACACAAAATCAATTCAAGAAGCTTCCCTAATACATGGGACCATATTTCTTAATCCTCGAGACCCAAGATCTTTCTCACGTCAACCACCCGAGGTCGACTCTCTTCCTACCCATCACGGGGCAGCACGCCATGTCTTCTATCAGACATGGGGTCACCGTAACAATATCTTAAACCTCAAAATCCACATCTCAATCCCAAAAGGATCTGGACTGTCAAGAAGTCCAGACACTTCATGAATTTCCAACCTAGAGCTTCATATGCTCGATCTTAACTCCACCCAATTCATCACGCTCTCTAGGTTGTCCTGGCAACCCTTCGAAGCAAAATACCAATCCAAGGACTTCAATCGAGAAACGATCAAACTTAAATCTCAAACCAAGATCAATTAACTTAGGCCTCGAAGCAACACTGATTAGCTCAAGGACCCAATCAACACCGATCAAATTCAAACACTAAGGTGTCTCGACACACCATCTTTCTCTCTTCTCGACAACCCAATCACCAATATTAGCAGTCCCCAACAAGGAGCTACTACTAAAATTTCCTCAAAACCGAAACAATTCGAATCTAGCCACTCCTAGAACACAAGCTAGGACGTGTAGGCTAGCCATTCGAACTAAGTCACAACTTCTAACTTAGCGCTCTAGTCTAAGTTCTGGGACTGGGGTAACCAAAATTACCCAGACTAACTCAGTCCTCACATGCCTTCATTCGCGAAAACGATCAATCTTAATCAATCCTAAGCTTCCGCATATGATTCTGATCAACCTAAGGCATCTCTCTTTTTCTCTGATACCAACTGTGACGGACCGGATTATTCTCCATTGAATAACCTCGTCAATGGCTACACACACTCTAAAGCCCATAATTAACCTATGGACTGTGCAGAAAATCCGGCAGAGTTTCCTCTGCAACTAGACGAAAATCGAAATACAACCTGTTTAAATATCGTCCTGTACAAGCACACATCTATCAAAGGCTTAACTCAAAGCCTACAACACGCCACACAGGATCACAACACTGCCATATCATCCATGGCTCCAATACAGTACACAACCTACTATACTGGATCTAGAGAGATGCCATCTGAATGAAACAAAACTCCAAACATCAATACAGACGCGGAAGCATACTAAATCATCAAATATGCGGAAACATAACAAAACCATAAAACAATAACTATAATGAGCCACGCCCAACTCTACGTGGCTGTCCGCAATCCGATCCAACTCTGAGTCCAGAGCTTTCGCGCACCCACCGACCCGCCAATCTCATCAAGCAAGCCTCTCTCCTTGCTCTATCTATCCGGCATCAGCTAAGTGTTCTCATCTGAAAGGAAACAATAACAGCAAGAGTGAGCCAACAGCTCAGCAAGAATAATCATAAACAATTCTCCAGGGCATATACAAGAACTGAAACGGGAGGGAATACAAGCACTCTCCATACTCAAGAAGCAGGAGAGGGAACAGGAAGCAACTGGAATCACTCGATTCCTACGGTTCACACGGTTACATCTTGAATCACTGGTTTCACACAGTTCTCGCGGTTCATATCTCGAGCGTTATTCATTTTCATTATTACATCGTCTTTGCGGACCTCGGCTAGTAGACCGTACTAACCAACGATGCGAGAGAACGAGGACAGAAATGTGTTCGCTACGCATTCTAAAGCCACGGCTACTATTTTAGGTCTGTAGCACACGACCCTCGGTTGCATCCATGCAACAATCATCCTGAGCGACTACATCTCAATATGTAGCGTCGACATGGACACACCCCACACCCCGAGGTCCAGGCAATCCTCGTTCTTCCACAGTAGTTTTCTAAAGCGTACCATAGACATCACCCGCTCCCACGAGCGGCCGGAATACGGGGCCAAGTATTCCTCGGGTTCACACCGCGATGGACGTGGTATACTAAAGAATACTACCCACGACTCAGGGTCCTAGTTTCAAGATTAGGTTCAACACTTGGAGAGGGAAACCCATATTTGCCACACACGATCACATCTCGGGAAATCTCATTCCCATCACAAGATCTCTAACCGAGAGATCATCTCATCACACACATCTCCATCCAGGAGATTATATCATCACAAGCACAATGTGGATTCCCTTCCATTCACATCACGGTTCACAATATCCAATGGGACTCAGTTCCCTTAATCCACAACAAATCACTCCAAGTTCACAACAGAGATTAGATTTCATACCTCAGACGATCACAAGTCACTTTGAAACCTCAGAGACTCATCCCCTTGCTTCCAGCACACGGATTCACATTCGGGCTTACATTTACGTTTAAATATTTAAACGTTACTTTCAATACAATTATGGGGTCATATTACTTTGCATTTCTCATTTCATTTCGGGTGAACAATAACAGATTTCCTTTTGAACACCCGGATGCCACACACGGTTCGATACTTGGAAATCGGGCGTCCGGTGGATTCGTACACACATTTGATACACGGGATTTCACGTTTGGGTTCGATTTAACTTAACACGAGGGTGGAAGTAGCAACTTCCCATTCATTTTTAGATTATCAACAACCAGGAACTTTTAAGGCTCCCGGATGCCACGAACGGGTCAAATCTTGTGGGATCGGGCATCCGATCGATATATACGTACAATTGGGATATGAGGATTCATATTCTAGGATCATTTCATCATTTCACGAAGGTGACAACACGCAAAATCCACCTTCGGTCTCGGGTGAACAGTAACAGCGCCCATTTAATGGGCTCAGACGCCACGAACGGGTCCAAACGTGCAAGATTGGACCCGCGGCCGACATATAAACATCATTGGAACGTGGGGATTTCAATTTTGAGGTCAATTTCATGATATACGGCCGGGAAACGGAAAACCCCCAAAATGCCGTAGGTTAGGGTTTCGGTAAAACCCACCCGGACGAATCGGACACGATTCGGACAAACAACTATATTTTCCTTGACCTCATGGCATGGGTTTCAAGATTCTAACGTTCCCCGTGGGTATCGACACAAAATACCCAATGAAAATACACAAAACATCGAAAGAGAACGAGAAGTGGATATGAGAACACTTGTCTCGTGCGACTCCGGGCTCGCTTTCACCTTCTCTCTCCTCTGGCTCTCGAAACGACGAGGAGAAGGGGCGAATCGGACTCCCGGCGGGGCTCGATCTCCTTCCTTCTCTCTCAGGATCGGTGCTCTCTCTCTCCTCTAACCCTAAGTATTGATCATTAACATACTAATCACCTCATTATTATCAAGTTCTTAAAACATTTGGTTATGACTTAGTTAGGAGTAATAAGGTAGTTCACTTACCCCATTTGGTCATGATTTAGTTGAATTCTAACTAGATTGTAGTGAGGTAGTTCACTTACCCCATTTGGTCAAGGTTTAAGTGGAGCTACCCCATTTGGTCATGATTTAGGTGGGAGATTTTAACTAAACTAATCGCTTTTGGCTTTAGTTGTCGGTCAACTTTCTTTTGTCATTTCCTTGCCCATGTTTTACCTCTTTTAAATTTTGGGATCTCACAAGTTTATAGTGGTATTTATTGATGATATTTTGATATATTCTAAAAGTCATGAGGAGCATGAGACTCATTTGAGGATTGTTCTCCAAGTGTTTTGTGAGGAGAAATTGTATGCTAAGTGAAAAAAATGTGAGTTTTGGTTAGAGGAAGTGATATTTTTGGGGCATGTGATTTCAAATGGTGGCATTGTTGTGGACCCAAAGAAGGTGAAGGCCGTTATTAACTGGAATAGGTCTATGTCAGTAATTGAACTCCAGAGTTTTCTTGGCATGGAAGGTATTATAGGCAATTTGTAGAGAATGTTTTGCGAATTGCTATGCCCTTGACTCAGTTAACAAAGAAGGAGGCCAAGTTTAATTGGATTGAGGAATACAATCAGAGTTTTCAGGAGCTGAAGGGTCACTTAACGACCGCTCCGATGTTAACTACTCCGGAAGGATCAGGTGGGTTTGAAGTATATTGTGATACCTCCAAAGCGGGCTTAGGTTGTGTGTTAATGTAGAATGGCAAGGTAGTTGCATATGGATCCAGACAACAAAAGGTGCATGAGAATAATTATCCAACTCATGATCTGGAGCTCACTGTAGTTGTGTTTGCTCTAAAGATTTGGAAACATTATCTTTATGGTGAAAATTTTCTTATTTATTCTGACCAAAAAAGCTTGAAGTATTTGTTCTCGTAGAAGGAGCTCAATATGAGGTAGAGGAGATGGGTTGATTTTCTGAAGGAGTATGACTGTGATATTCAGTATAAGCTTGGGAAAGCTAATGTGGTTGCCGATGCATTGAATCATCGATGAGGCTATGTGGCTAGATTACTGATTAAACAAATGGAAATGTTAGAGTATTTGAAACAATGTGATATTCAGCGGTATATTTGACGTAACCGGATGCTTTTATCATACCTTCAAATTCAATCGGAGGTGATAAATGAGGTTAAGGAAAAGTAGGTAAACGATTCTTTTCCTATGGATATTGTGGGTGATTTAAATAAGGACTCCAGAATTGATTTTAATGTCTGAGCTAATGGAGTATTAAAATTTAGAGATCATTTATGTGTGTCGAACAATAAGAAGTTAAAAGAGAAAATCTTGAAGGAAGCTCACTGATCCCAGTATACAATTCATTCGGGGACGAATAAAATGTCTCAGGACTTGAGGAAAATACTTTGGTGGAGAAATATGAAACAAAATATTATGGCTTATGTAGAGAAATGTCTTGTATGTCAACAATTGAAAACTAAAAGGAGAAAACCATCTGGGTTATTGCAGCCGATGCCGATCCTGAGTTGAAAGTGGGAAGACCTCATGATGAATTTTGTGTCAGGCTTACCAAGAACTTCCAAGAACCATGACGCCATTTGGGTTATTGTCGATCGGTTGACTAAATTAGCACATTTCTTGGTGATCAGGATGACGTATTCCCATAACAAGTTTGCTCAGTTGTATATGAATGAGATTGTTAGACTTCATGGTGTGCCTATAACGATTGTATCGGATCAAGACCCGCGCTTTGTCTCCAAATTTTGGGAGAGTCTGCATAAAGAATTGGGGACGGAACTAAAATTTAGTATGACGTATCACCCCCAAATGGATGGCCAATCGGAGCGTACGATGCAGATTTTAGAGGATATGTTGAGGGTATTAGTATTAGACATGAAGGAGAATTTGGATAATTATCTGAGCCTGACAGAGTTCGCCTACAATAACAGTTATCAAGCGAGTATAGGCTGGCATAATTTAAGGTATTATATGGGACGATGTGTAGATCGCCGATATATTAGGAGGAAAGGGGAGATAAGAGAATCTTAGGCCCCGAGATTATTAAGGAAACCACAGAAAAGATTAAACTAATTCACGAAAACTTAAAGGTTGCTCAAAGTAGGCAGAAAAGCTACGTAGATAGATGAAGATTAGTACTGAAATTTGATGTGGGTGACTATGTCTTCTTGAAAGTATCACCATCTAAGGGGACATTAAGATTTGGAGTGAAAGGAAAGTTAAAACCACATTTCATTGGCTCATTTGAGATTTCGGAAAGGATTGGGGAGGTGGCTTACAGATTGGCATTGCCACCTAATTTGGCGGATGTTTATGATGTATTTCATGTATCGATGTTTCGAAAATGTGTTCATGATCCCACGCATGTTATTGAGTTCATGCCCTTAACAATTAACAAGGATTTATCTTACGTTGAGGAGTCGGTATGGATTCTAGATTAGAAGAATCAGAGGCTGCGTACGAAACTATTCCCCAGGTAAAAGTGCTCTGGAAGAATCACTCACCCGAAGAAGCAACATGGGAGCGCAAGGAGGAGATCTAGAGCGAATACCCCAATTTATTTCCTTGAGGTATATAGTTTCGTCAAATTTTGAGGACGAAATTTTATAAGTGGGGGAGGATTGTAAGGTATGGGTATCTAAAATATAGTAAATTCTAGTAATTAAATTTATATAACTATATTTGAGATAAGTAAAATTGAGAAAAGTAGGAAATTGGCCTCAGTGCAGCAAGCAGCAGATTTGGACTCGTTGCTGGTTTGAGCCCGGCAGCAAGTGGCAAAAACAAATTACTCTAAAAGGGCGTGCGCACGCCACTCACTTGAGTGCAAAGGAGGACGCCAATTCCAGTAGCTACTAGGCATGTCTCTCACTTGAGCTGGCCAGAAGGTGCCAATTTCAGTATGTGTACGCTCGACGCACGCTCGCTACGCGCTCGAGCGCGAACCCGATTTTCTGCCACCGACTGATTTCGTTTTTGTTATAAAAGGGGAAGGGGAGAAAGTTAGGGGTAGGAACGAAGAACAGCGAAGGAGGAAGGAGGAGAAGGGGAAAGGGAAGGAGATTTTGGCCAATTTCAGTCTAATTAGCATAAGAAAAACGGTAGATTGGGTGAAGGCAAGTGTACCTCGAATGTTGTTTTCTATTTTTACTGCTTTTTAATATCTCTATTTTTGTATTTATGCACTAAAACCCCTTTCTTCGATGGGTTAATGTTAATAGTGCTTGTTTCTCTAAATTTTACGGATAGATTTCATGTTTACCTATATGTATCACGATTTATGGCTTCGATTTCATGATTAAACTTGTATTCAGTGTTTGATTTATATCTAAAAGCTTTTCATGAAACCCTAGAATGAAAATTAGGGATTTGGTTTTTAAGTTTCTTGAATCTTGAGATATAAATGTGATTTTCTAAAATGTTAATATTTATGAGATGATTTTTATCTGAAAATTTTACATGGAACTGTATCGTTAAATTACTAAGAAAGTTTTGAAGCTCTCTGAAGATTTATCTATATGAGTTTGACTGGCCCTTGAGGCATAATCAGCTAAGAGTTAAGGGATAAGGACAAGAATATTTTCAGTTCTGTTAAATCGGTAAGAAAATCGGACCTAGAACTATCGTACAGTTAGATAAGGTTATTTGATATACTTTAGAACGTTACGGTGGTAATTGAGGATAACTCTGTTCATAGATTGATATGTGGTCCACTCTTCCTCGAGGCATTAACATTTGGAGGGCAAATTCAGAGTTTGACCCGCCTTCGGGAGGTATTTCTGTACCTAATCCTGCTAGAAGGGATACTACTGTACTATTTTTGGCCTCTGATTGTGTGTGAAAGATAATGTATTATCGATTATTTGCCCTCTCGACTAGTAGGGTCTACTAGTTTGGGTCCTTCAGATAGTAAAGTTGAATTTCATAGAACAGGCAAAGTTTGACACTGATTTATGATTTTTAATGCATGTTTATATTGATTTATGCTTTTCTCATGGTTCTGTATGTGTTTCTGTCCTTCGGCAATTTCCATGACTTTTGCTTTACTTCATTCATGTTCTGTATGAAAGATTTCACATTTTACATGTTTTATAATACCTTGTTGGGTTTCGGCTCACTCTTGCTAATTTTTTCCCTTCCAGATGAGACAATGGAGTTAATACTAGATGAGCAAGAATAGACAAAGTTTAACAAAGATAATTTTTGGGAGCCTCAAGACCTATTGAAGATTTTGGGAGTTTTAATAGTTTGAATGTAATGACTAACTTATGGATGGAAATTGTATATTTATGGTCTTAGCATGTTATGTCTTTTATTGAAACAATATTTATACTTCCGCAGGTTTATCTTATGGAAATAGTTCTGCTTCCGCTATCTGATTTTTGGATTTGTATAGGTCCTAGACTGTATCTCTCATCTGAATGTGATGTAGTTAATAGGAATGTTAAATTGGAGCCATGGATGATCCTGTGTTGTGTCGTGGATGCATGTTGAGGATTATTTTATCTGTATGTCTTGTTCAGATTGCATAATTTCATATTATTTGTATTGATTTTTTTGTCCAATTTCAAAGAAAATTCTACCCGATTTTCTATGAAAATATTATATTATTTTATTTTGGGCATTAGTTTTATCTATTTATTGATAAAGATTATTAGAGGAAAATAATCCATTCCATCACATCCAGTGCATTGGATCAAGGTTCCGCAACAATGGCAAAAGTATAGAGGTGTCGTCTACCGTGGTGGAAGGTAAGACTCCCGGATCATAACATTTCAGTATATGTGTTATGTTGGGATTTAGAATCTATATTTTCATTTGTATTTTCCAAGTTTATTTGTTTATTTGAGGACCATAGACTTGTGTTTGTTATATCAATGCCTATGACATTTTCTTGAGTTCGTAAATATGATCGATTGGATTGATTCGATTTTAATTATGGTACCAAGCTTTGATTTGATATTGAGGATGATTTGGTTGATGAGTGGCATGCTAGCATAAACGGTGCTAGTAAGTTATGATACTTGTAATCAAGTTGTGAAATTTTGAATGTGAGGCATAGTTAATCAAGCAACGACAAAATTAGTATTGTTTTACTTGCGAGTTGTTAATTAGCATATGTGCCAAATTTAGTTAGCATATAAGACCACGCTTGGAAGTCATTTTGTGGTCACTAAGAAGTTTGGGTCGTATGATTATTTGAGGATGTTTCTTAGAGGAAAAAATTAAGTTGATTTTTCTTTTGATTGGTAATTCAAGGTTGTGTCAGGATTGATAGTAATATTTAAGGATTCCGTACAGAATCGAGGAAGTATCGGTTAGGTGCTCGCCGTAGGATGCATTAGAACCTTTGAAATGAGTAAGAAGAATTGATGAGCTTAGTTGAGGATGATTAAAAATTTGGTTGCCCGGGAGATGAGTAGTTGATAAGCTAGTAGTTGAAAATAAATAGGTAAACTGATTGATCTATTGCAAGGGCTAATCTTTCCTAAGGTTGATTGTATGCGTAGTGCTGTCAATTATGGATAATCGAGAATTGTATCTACGGTAGCTTTTGGAATTAAGATATATCAATTTCGAGTTCCGATAATGCCTTCGAGTTTGTAGGTTCGTTGGCATTTTGTGGATTTTTATGGATTGGACTTTTCGGCTATATTTAGGTTAATTTTGTGATGGCCTCATTGCTGAATTCAAAGAATTATAAGGGTGTGTGAATTCTATTTGAGGACTGTATCATGGATCGTGGAAGATAGCGAACCGTGTGTTCAATTGAGAAAGGAATGCGAGTTTAGTTAAGGAAGAATGTGATGTTGGACATGTGGCTTCTTTGGTAGTATGATTGTTAGTTTGTAGCCCATCGAAGCGATGGCTTATTGGAAAGATTGATTAATGTCACGAAGATGTATGAACTTCCTGGGTCCAACTAAATCCGATAAGTATTCCTCAATGATTGTAGTGCCCGTGAAGCGTTTGGCTTAGAAGCGATTGGTATTTGTCGGAATGAGATATATGAGGGTAGTTTTCGAGGAAGTAAGGGTAAATTGTCAACCATATCGTTGGGTTGACCGATGACGGAACGGCTCATTTTTCCTCCAATAACCTCCGTCAATAATCATATAAAACTAATGCCTATTAATTTAATGGCATTAATTTCTATAGAAAATAGGGTAGAGTTTCCTCTAAAAGTGGATAAAATCCATACAAACAACCTGAATTAACATGCCCTGTACAAGATATAGAAGCAATTAAATCTCAAAAATTAACATCAACACAAACATAGGATCACAATTAACTGTCATATCATCCATGACCCTAACACAGTAATTTCAACTATCATATTGAATCTAAATAGAGACGCCATCTAGGAACTTGTAAAATTCCAAAATTAAAATGCGGAAGCAACTATAGCCATAAGGTTATCTGCGGAAGCAAAACAATACATCCATCATTATGTAAAACATGCTATAACATCATAATGTACAACATCCATCCAAAATATTAGCTATATATATTCACAATGTCACAACTTCCAAAATCTTCAAAAGACTTCAAGGCCCAATAAGCTTTCTTTGGCTAAGTTCTATCTTCACTCTTTCTCATCAGGTATCAACTCAACGGTCTCATCTGAAAGAGTGGACAAAACAGTAAGGGTGGGCCAAATGTTCAGCAAGGTACTATAATGTCAACGATATGTAATTTATCATGTAAAACACATATATGATTTGGGAGAAACGACATAGGAAAGTTTAGAGATCCAATATACATATGGAAAAAGGGGAAGAACATGAAACGATGTATAAACATGAATTTAGAGATGAAATCTTGTTATTGTTTCTTTTATCTTTTTCTTCGATTAATCCATTTACTTATCTTAGTCGAAAATTATGCCGAAAATTATAAATCAGCTCAAAACTTCACTTATTCTTTAGATAAACTTTTATTAGCTAGAGGGACCCGACCTAGTAGGCCTTAGCCAAGGGGGCAAATAATCGAGGATAGATTGTGTTTATTTCACACAATCTAAGGCTTTGTTCTTAGTTCTTCCTTATTTAGATCCTGAGAGCAGGATGGTTATAATTCTTGTTCTTGACCTCCATAGTAACACGTCGAGGAAGGTGGACAACATATCTTTCTATGGACAGAGTTATCCTCGATACCACCATAACATTCTAAAGTATACCAGAGAACATTACCCAACTGTATAACAGTCCTAGGTCCAGCTTCTTACTGATTTAATTTGGCTTAAGGCAACCTTTTTCTTGTATCTTAGTCTTAAATCATCATTCATTAGAGGCCGTTTCAAATATACATAACTAGGCTTTCAGATAATCTTGGAGTTCTTAATAAATTTAGACGGGATAATCTTTACAAAAATTTTAGGTAAAAATTGTCTAATAGGCTTTAACAATTACCAAATAACATGTTTACCATAAAACTTAAAATTTACTAGCATCATACCTTAACTTTTTGAGCTAGGGTTTGGGGGAAATCTTCCAGACATAAATCGAACACGAAACGTAAGCCAAACGATGAAATCGAAACCATAAATCATAATACTTATGCTTAAACATGAAATCTACCTATAAAATCATGAAAAATATGAAAAACATGTATTAATCTTGGAGAAAGTTGGTATTAGAGTAATAAAACCCCATGGAGATATCAAAAAGCAACAATAAGGAAAGAGAAAGCTCAAGGTACACTTGCCTCAACGTGATTTACTGATTTCCTTAATCTGATTGAACCAAAAGTGGTTGAAAATCTCTCATCTTCCTTTTTCCCTCTCCTCCTTCCTCTCTTCTCTTCGTGCTTTGGTCGTGGCTGTCCCTTCTCTCTCTTCTCATATCCTATTTAAAAAAGAAAACAAAATAAGGTTGGTGGAGAAACTTGAGATGGCGCTCGATTGCCAGTCGGGTGTCCTTCGGGTGCCCTGGTTCTACAAAATGTGCTTGGGTGGCGCCTCGGGTGGACGGTTCTGTTAAATGCACCAGAGTGGGGCCTCGGGCGCCGAGCCTAAACTCCCCATTTTTACTTTCGACAATAATTTTTCACATTTTTTAAGTCTAATTTTGATTATTATTAATTTAATTATTTTCTAATTATCATATTTTTGGAATCGGGACCTCACATGACCCCTGATGGGTCTTGGGCCAGCGCCCGAAGTGTGCCCATTCAGTCACCTAAATATCGATTTGGATTCGGAATAGTAGAAAAATATAATAATAATAATAATAATAATAATAATAATAATAATAATAATAATAGAAGCAGAAGGCAGAGAACAGAGAGGAGGGGTTCGAGGGCGAGGGTTTGAGAGAAGAAGAAGAGAGGAGAGAGAGGAGGGCTCACCGGGGAAGGCGGCAACCACGGGGGGAGCGGTGGAGACAGTAGCGGGAGCGGCGGCAGCTCGCAGCATCCGTGATAGCAACCGGAGGAGGTGTAGCAGCCGTGCGCCAGGAGAGAAGCGCGTGAAGGAGGAGAGGAGGAAATGGAGGTCCCGAGTCCGATTTCTGACTATAAGCCAATTAGGAAAGTGATAGATCGGGTCGAGACAAGTGTATCCATATCCACCTCTTTCATTTTTTTGTACTTTTGCTTCATTTTTATAGGGTATTCTCGTTCTGATACCCAGTTAAATTTATACTTCATGTTACCCATACGTATACATATATATATTATTTTCATGTCCAATTTGTGAGTTTTGCGTGGCATTTGGAGAAATTTCTGAAACCCTAATCCCGCTGTTATTGTTCATTTGCGTCCGGCCGTTTTATCTACGAATTTTTGGGGTTTTTACATAAATTGAGACTAGAATATTTTTACCCATATCCTATATAAGTTAATTTAACGATTGAATACCCGATTTTGTGAATTTGTGTGGATTTTCATTTGCAAAACCCTGGACCCATGCCTGGACCTCGTTTAAGCACATATTTCGAGTTTTATGCATAAATTGAAATGAGATTATGATTACTTATGACTTGAATTTGATAATTTACCCATTGGATGCCCAAATTTTTGAGAATCATCCGACATGCACAACCAGACACTACTCATGCGCGGTTACTGTTCATTGGAGCCCAATTGTTAAATTTTGCATAAATTTCGCATTGCCTAATTATTAATTAAGTTGCATGTATATTTGCATATATTTAATTATTATTTTAGAATCATATTCATTAATCAATTAGGAAGGAAATGTGATCCAGAGGCCTCTAAAGTTATAATTACCTCTCGGTGGTAAAAATCTCTATTCTTTACTTTGTTTATGATATTCGTATATGCAAAATGAGTAATGAGAAGACTTAAATCTGAAAGAAAGATAAAAGTTATGCAAGTATATGGAGAAAATGCCACAAATTGATATGATATATGATTTGTTCTTTTGGAGTGAGAACTATGTGAAAAAAGTATGGTGGACCTTCCCTCAAAGAATATAAAATCATGAAACTAGGACCATGGATTTATATTACGGAGAGTAGTATCCCTTGGCATGCCATTGGTATTATAGTGGAGACACAAGGATTATCCTAACCGTATATTTACAGGGTGATACTCTTGGCAAGCCTTAAGATATTACTGTGGTAGGACGAGAACCACCTCTGGGCCCCAAGGGACATGGGGGAATATGGTTATAGCTTGTCTACAGGCAAGATATATAGATGGCCCACCTCTGGGTCGATAATAGGAGCTTACGCCATTACATCATGTGGATGACGTGATCCTTTCCTCGCTCTCCTGCACCTTTAACTAGTAAGGTCTATTGGTCCTAATCCGTAAAAATGAATAATTATACATTGATTACATTCTAAGAAGAAGAAGGATGAATTATGAGAAGTTAACTATACTCCGAAAGCACATTCGATCATGTTTATATTTATGTGTCCTCATTATACTCGTCTATTCCTCTTTTGCTTTATTTTGCCTATATATTATTATTATCTTTGATAACATTGAACTTTTTGAGCATTTGGCTCACCCTTACTGCCTCTTATTGCCTTTAGATTAGCACAGACCTGATATTCTCGACGGGACGGAGTAGAGGTTAGAAGTAGACTAGGCCCTGGACTTGGAAGACCACATTGGAAGACTTATACTTTATAGTTTTTATAGATTATAGTTAATTGTATATATTAGTATTTCAGTTGGGTTTATTAATGTATATTGTACAAATGACGGATGATCAGATAGTTTAATTTTTGCTATTGTTTGGATTTATTTATACTTGCGCAGGTTATTATGATTGTAACAGGTACCTAGTGGTGTCTCTCTTTGGTTGATGTTGTGTTTCGATACACAACGTTGAAGCCACAACTAAGTAGTGGTGTTTGAATCCAGTGTAGTTTCGTGTGTTGTCGGATTTTGCGATTATTGGATATATTTTGTATTGTATATGTTTCTATATCAGATCAGTGGCCATATTATAGACGGAACTCTACCAGATTTTCGGCAGAAAATACAGTTCGTCACAATTCTGCTAATCATTTTATTTTCTATCAAACCAGTCGATTTTATGAGGAATAATTTTGCTACAAAAATATGGTGATTTAGCTAATATCTTAAGGTATTTACACAATAAATTTTATGGCATGAATCTATCAAATATGGTATGCATAAATCAAATATCAGTGAGGTTCTGCGGCTGATTTTGCAGATTACATGATTTTGATCTTTGCCTAATCTAACATGGTTACAGTATGAATTTTGAATATTGGGATGACAATACTCAAAGATAACAATAAGAATTTAACAACAAATCAAAGAGGTAGTAGTGTTCTTGCCTGATTTAAGAAGAATTAAATCTTATCTCCCAAGTACCTTAGTTGATACTCATTCTCTCGGTTCTGTTTTTCACCCTCTGTTCTCTCTAATTTTTCCTTCTGTCTCCACCAATTTTCTTCCTCCTTTCTCTTATTTATCCTCTTGCCTATCATTCTTAGTTATTCTAAATTAATTTGGAGTTTCCATATAACCCAATTTGGTGGTAAACTCTTGGCTGTCCCTGAGGTAGAATCAGCTACCTTGGCTGATGTGGGGCTTCCAGGTTTTGCCACTTTTCTTTATCTTATTGGATCTAATTTTTATACATGAATATTCCTTCATTATGCCGTGTGTCTCCCCTTTTTTCATTCCAGTTTTCACCTTTTAATTAATTAATGTAGTTGGTAAACAAAATTGCGAAAGTTTGGTGGATCCGGGCCACCATTCTCCTCCTCCTTGAGCCGTGTCCCTCTTTTCCTCCTCTTTTCTATCTTTCTTTTTTATTTTCTTAGTTTGAATATTTGACTAAGTCTGGTATATGAGAGTATAAGTGCCGTGTGATATAAAAATTGGTGGAATTATGTTTGATTTTTCCTTGGTTTTTGGTGAAGTGAGCATGAAATCAGCATTGCTGATTTTTCTTTGGAGGCATTGTGTGAGTGTGTTCCAAGGATTTCCTTTGAATTTTTGACTTAGTATGATATTGCTATGTGTGTAGAATATCCTTAGGCCCTGTATGGATTGAATACTTTGTGAAAATGTTGGAAATTAGTTGGAATTATGGGGCTGCCAAGCAGTTGCTGTCATGCAAGGTCCCTTTGCTGACTTTTGCTGATTTTCAGCTATGTGTGTGTATTTGGGTATTGTAATATATATAATTTTGATTAATTAATTTAATTTATACTATATTTGATCGATCAGTCCAAGTTCGACTATTAATCGGGTGAAATTTTGGTGACTGGATTATTTTATTGTCAACCGAAATTAATTTAATTACTAATCGATTAAGAATTTGTTAACCGAATTAGTTCCCTATCATTTATAAACCGGAAATAAAGCCAATTTCATCAATTAAATTTTTATGACATTTCAGAATGAGTTCCTAGCCTCTGGGTTTTTATCGTTCATTGATATTAATTTTTCATATATTAGTGTAGCTTACCAAATTATGAGTTATGAAATCTCAATCCGTACAATGTGAGTTCCTAAAATTTTGAAGACAAAGTTTTTATAAGGAGGGTAGGATTGTAAGGTAAGGATTGAACTTAATTATGATAATATTTATCTCGGGATATAGCTACGGTGCAAATTAAATCAATGGACCGACGTAAGTGTAAGTAATGGACTCGAATGACAACCAAATAAATTCCGATGGACAAGACGATAATTCGGCTGCCGAAATTTGATTAGATTAGCAACCAAATTAAAAATTCGGTTGATGAGAAGGCTGGGGCAGCAACTTAAACATAATTCAGCAAGGAACTGCCTAAATTCAGCAGGAGGCACACAGCAACAGCAAGAATTGGGCCTCCTTCGGCAAAGACACAACACGGCAGCAGCTTCTACAACACCTAGTCAAAATTTAGAGGAAATAAAAGCAGCTTGCGGCTGCTTATCTCAATAGCTAAAGCAAAGCTCTCCACGGCAGCAGTTCCAAAACTTTAGCAAATGAACAACACACCTCAGCAAGCACAAGTAGCCTGTTTCACCAAGGTTTTAACAACCAATCAAACCTCTCCACTAGGCAAAATCTTAAGGAAACAAACCAGCAAATTAGGATGAATCATCAGCAGAATTAAGGAGACACCCCGCTGAATTAAGGAGGGGCTTCGGTTGGTGCTGACAAGTCTTGGATGACTTAGCATCCATGCCTCCAAAATTATAAGAGGTACGTGAAGAAGGGAGGAAAAAAATAAGGGGGAGATAGAAAGAAAAAGAAGGAAGACTGATAGGAAGAATCGAAGGCAGTAAGGGACAAAGGAAATTTAGCTAAATATTTGGCAAGTGTATTCAAAATTTTTTTTTCAATTGTTGTTGTTTATTGTTAAATCTTTTAAGTATTATTACTCTAATACTTAAATTTCTCAATGTTTTTGGTTATATCATTATTTTAGCATGAGATATACACAACTGAAATACTGAATGTAAGATTAGTAGCTAAACCAGCTACTGTGAAGTGGCTGAACCGGCTACCAAGGTCTCCAAACTGGCTCAAATTTAGTAACCAACTAGCTAAGCCTCTTAGTGACGCTGTGAAAATTTGGCTTATGAAAATGGGCTAAACTAGTCATGAAATAGTAACTGGACTAATTTCAGCAATCATGCTAATATTTGAAATTGCAGCCTATGAACCATGCTCCAAACTGGCTGAACTAGTTGCCATATTAACTTAAGTACCTTGTGGTGATGTTAAAGTGTCACCCTATAAATATTATCCTTGAACTAATCACCAAAATAGAGCCAGAAACTGGCTGCATTAGTAAATACTGATGCTGAATTTTTAACTATAACTTTTACCCAAAGCGGCTAGAATATCAGCTCGAACTGACCATAAATCGTATAAATTCTTAATACTATGCTCTTAACTGTAAGAAGACCTGCCGAATTGGTCATGAACAGGCCTCGAATTGACCATAAAATTAACAAAATCAGAACCAGCTCCTTTGCATCCATGTTGATGTTGAATTAACAGCTTGGGAAAAATTTACTGAACCAGACTCCAAACTGGCAGCCGGCCCAGCCAAAGCATAATGTACTGAGGCTAACCTATGATGGACACGATTAATCAAAAATATTATCTATCCTCATGTCTGTCAAAAACTAAATACAAATCATAATATAAAATCGATCTATAAAATTTATCCAAACAAAACATAGGATCAAAAAACATGCCACGACACCGGTGGCTCCGACGCCGCCCCAAAATACGACGTCGAATCTTTAGTAAGGAAAGATGCCAGCAGAAATATCAGACCAATATGTACATACATATCCACCTTACTCGCAAGAAGCAAAACACATCCATAAATAGACTTCTTTCAACCTGCACAATGTGAAACATCCTGTTTCACTTCCATAAAATAATCCAATACAAAATAATAATCCTATCCATGATACGAATATAACTTTTTTTTTGGTAAGTAAGTTGAGTGCATTAAGTGAAAAAATATAACATCTATGTTTTACTCCTAGTGTTTTGCCAACTTGGAGTAGGAAACATAGCAGCAAGGATATCCCCTGAGACCATGACACAATTCATGAAGAGAAATTCAACAGAAAATACAACGGATCATCATAGATCACTGACACAGGAGTGATATCTCCTAAAGAGACATCAAAATTCCTTATCGGCAATTTTGGCAACAGATAAGCCACCCAACATCACTCAAAACGAAAAGAAATCCAGCCTTCCAGAAAACGGGAAATGTGAGAGAAGGCACCAATGTGTCCAGTAGAGAGCCACATCAGCCAAACCGGGTAGCCACATTCACATACCACAAAACAGACATATTTGCCGGTTCACATGTAGACCGGTAAATGTGTATCCACACATCCAACTGCCCAACCAGCCAAAATCCTTTTAGGCCAAATGACCCGAGGTTAGCAGGTTCCAACACATATCTTCTGCAACCCTCGGACAAACAAATTATTTCAGCTGCCCTTAGAGTTCTTGGAAGTAGATTTTCGCCGCCTTCAGGACTTGGCTTGCTTCCAGGTTCCAACGTAAGAAGCCTGATTGTAATCCACATCCCAAACACTTCGATCAGACAACGGCGATGAGAATTTAGAGGCATCAAAAATATGGAGGCCGGCCACTAAGTCTTCCAGATTGCTATAAAGGTAAGTCGGCAATGCCGATTTCGATTTCAGCAGAGAAGAGAGAAACCCAAATACTACCTTCTTCCCTTTAGGAGATAAAGAAGCAAGGTGTGGTTGGAAAGTTTTGGCTACCACTAGCATTCTGAGGGCTTCAAATAATGCACCATGAGAGATGTTCTGATCCATCACAACCAAGGGAAAGGATGATTTGAACTTATTCATGGTCTCTTCGGTTACCGCGTACCAACAGCTTCTCGTTAAAAAAAGCACCATGTGCCTTTCCTCTAGGGAGAAGGAAGCAAAATATATCCGGGATTCTTCTGCCTCCATTAACAACTGTAGGGTATGGAATATAGGTTCATGACGAACATCCTCAACAGCCACCACCTCCTCAGACTGAGTAGACAATATCGGGGGACTGCTAGCTAGGCACAGATGATCACACAATGGCTGGTTCTGCATCCTCCAATGAGCATCCTGAGCCCAACCTTCCGGAGTAAGGACTGAGTCACCAAGGAGGTATTTCCTTGAAAGTCATGTGATAGAATTCGGTGTAAGATCAAGATCACCACCAGTGACTAAGGGATTCACACACGAGGAATTCTTATCAAGAGACCCGTCCTTCTGGGCTGATTCATACATACCGAGGGCAAGTGGAGCACTGCCAAGATAGCTACCATGCTGATCAACAGGGGCAGCACGTGGGTTGGGAGAGGGATCAGCATCAAGATATTCTTCAATCCCGGCATCAGCAGGATGCATAGAATCCAACCGATGGTTCTCTGCCAGCGCAGATGAAATTGGGGCTTGGATGAAGAGTGGGATAGCACACCCAGATACAGTTTCATTCCCATCCATGCCCAAACCACCCTGTGGACAGGATCCCTGGAGACCTAGACCTGAGCTATCTACCTGGATAGGAGCACTGGGGCCAGCAGCATTTGACAAATGCTGGCCATGGACTTCAAAACCTATGTCAATGTCATGACAACCTACATTGCCAGAGTCCATCTTCTTTGTCTAATTACCAGAAACAGCCACTAGGCGGGGAGAAGAGGACTTGGAAAAAGCAACAGGGGGATTAGGAATCTTAGAAGAAGCTATCTTCTTCATATCCTCCTTTGGCTGAGGCTTACATTGAGCGATTCCATGGCCAAATTTCTTACAGTTGGAGCAACATAGAGGTTTCCATTGATACAACCTCTACCTCAACAGGGGTATCCTCCAAAACAGGGGAGGACCTTCCGGAGGACAATTGGATCTTAGTGGGGAGAATGGCACCCATCCTAACCTCAACGCATACTCGAGCAAAACAGATCCGGTCCAACTTTGCCATGTTGGCATCCAGCAAAATTGGATTGCCCACCACGTTGGCAATCCAGGTAAGCCCCAACGAGGTCCAATATTCGATGGGAACATTTAGCAAATTTATCCAGACTGGGAAGGATTTATGCTCTTCCTTTGCTATGGGCATTCCCGATTTCCAGCGCTTGAGGAAAATTGTTTTCCCCCCAAATGACCACGGGCTTTTTTTAAGGCAAGCCTCCAATTGTTTCTCAGAAGAGAAATAAAAGAAAAAAAATTCACTTTGGCCACCAGCAACATGGTGTAAGCCAAAACGAGCTCAAACCTTTCAAGCAATAGCACTGACAGCATTGAATGGAAGAGGTTTGCCAAAAAAATATCCAACTAGAGTAAACCCTCAAACTTTCATGCCTAGAACAAGAACATCTGCGGGAGGAGAGATGGTAGCTACCTCACCATCAACAGCTTGGAGGGTAGAATCTCAGTTCAAAATTAGGGGTAGCACCCTTGTTCTGCACCACTTCAGACTAGGAACTAGAAGCGCCGTTCTAGTTCGCCTGGGGGTGTGACGGAGACTTTTTGGACCAGAGAGAAACAGGCTCAGCAGAACGTAGAGGAGCCGCCTGAATCCCAGATGGGGCAAAACCAGGAGGCTCAAAGGCGGCGGGAAGGGGAGGGAAGGCCTCAAAGGAGAGAGGACAAATAGGGGTTTCGAATCGAACCACCGAATTGAGATATTTAGGGGAAGTGGTTTGACACGGGGGAAGCGCTGATGACAAAGATGGGTGACTGGGAGAATCTGACACCTCCCCTAATCTGCCGTCCATGGTTGGCACCGGCAATGACGAGGCCGAGGTTACAAATTGTTGAATTCAAAGGATTCAAAATCGAAGAGAGAAGGCAGAGCTTCTCTCTCTAGCGTTTTTGTCTTTTCATTTTTGTGATACGAACATATCACCGGCAATTTCGGACATCACAAAAAACACTACACGAGCTAACAACATCGCTTGAAAATCTATAATACAACAATTTAGCCTATTTACTTTGCATCTATCATCCGAAACTAAAATTAAATTAAACTACATCATCTAGATGCAATAAACATTATCCAAAAGCACTAAACAACATAAATCATCCATAATCATAACAATTTAGGCTCTTCATGTCTACCTGATCCTTCAATCTTGATTGCCTAGGATGGGCTCGTGCCACTCACCTGAAGGGTTAGTAAAAATAGTAAGAAAGTGAGCCAAATGTTCAACAATGGATAATTATAATCAAAGACAAGCATATTTATACTTGAAAACAAATTAAAGAGATGGAATAGAATCGTAATGCATATTTAATATAAAACATGAACAAAAGACCTTTTCATATTGCAATCATATTTCTTATCTGATTTCTGGTTCCTTATGCCTTCAAAATATGTAGAAACTGATTTATCTTTAGGGATTAGGGTTAGTAGGCCTTACCAACTAATGGAGTACATATCAAGAAAAAAGATTATATTTACTCCACATAATTGAAAGGCCTTATACCTCTAATTCTGCCAGAGGTAATGCATACGTAACATCATCTTATAAACCCCCACGGTAGGGCATTTTTCTCGATACTACTATAATATTTTAAGGTATGTTAGGGAATACTACTATTTAAAATACAAATCCTTGATCCAATTTCATGATTACTTTTTCATATTTCAATTGAAAACTCTGCATAAACACACCGATACTGAAAACAAACAATGGATAATGGATATTGATAACATATACCAATACTAACAATGAAATAACAAATAACAGATACGGATGACAGATACCGGTACTAACGATGGATAACAAAATACAGATGAGATGGTAGATACCGGTACTAACGACGGATAACAAATTACAAATACAGATGGCAGATACTAATTTGGTCAATGCCATTGCTTGGAAAATCTGAGCTAAATTCGGATTATGTTATGTAGCTGCGAATGATTTGGGGTTCTTCTTCTTTCATTTTGCTTCCGCTGCTCTATTGGATGCCTGTTTGGCTAATGGTCCCTGGGACTTTAGAAGGAAATCCTTATTTCTGAAGAGGTGGTCGCCGAGTATGGCCTTAGATCAGGACTCTTTTAGCTCTTTCCCTATTTGGATCTCTTTGATCAATGTTCCAATTTATTATTGGACTCCCTTAGGCCTAAGTTGGATTGCCAGCAGGGTTGGTAAACCTCTCCAACTTGATCATTGCACTGCTAGAATGGACCGTGTGGACTTTGCTTGGATTTGTGTGGAGATGGGTCGAGGCGACCCTCTCCCTGGAAAAATTCGAGTATCAACTGGAAATGCTATGTCTTCCAATATTGTTGAGGTTGTGGTGGTCTATCATTGGAAGCCGGCTTGTCCTGGGAAGGATAGTACTGCCAATTAGTGCAGTTTTGATCGGATCTCTAATGGCTTGAAGGTTGAGCAGGTTGCAAAACCTGAGAAACAGGCTCCTATTGTTGACAGGTTTGGGAGGGGGTCTTCCTCCCTGGATGCCTCTGTTGCTGACCACATTGCCCTTTGTGTGAAGCCTGGGCCCAAAGTTGTGCAGCTGTCTTGTCATTCCTTTGGTTCTGGTACAGAGCATCTTGAGCCGTTTGTGGCTTATCAGGAGGATCCTGATTTTGATGAGCTTAAGGATCCAACATCTGGGAAGTCTGGCGGTTTGGTGGATGTTTCATCTACCTGGGAACTATCAGTGCTGGCTCAGGAGGTTTCCTGCCTTGGCCTTGATGAAATCTCAACTAGTGGGAGTGGTCTTGGCTCAATGCATCACCTAGCTGATGCGATTTCTGAGACTGCTCCAGCTGCTAATTGTTTAGATGCAGGTTCTATTGGTGTGCACTACATAGTTGCTGGCTCTTCTCTCTGCCCTCATGCCGCCCGCGTTGACCTGCTGGGTAAGGATCCTGAAAGGGCTCAAATTGGCCTGGGAAATTCTGAGGTTATTTCGGTTCTGAGCGATGGCTTTCTAGAAAAGCGCCCCCCGGTGGATTACGCTGCTAATGGTGTTGATCTTGATCTAACACTTCCACTTACTTCCCCCGGTATTTCAGTTTTGGTATCTCCCTGTGGTGATCTGACTTCTTCTCTGTCTGACTATCTTAGTCCTCGGGCACAGGTCTCATCCCTAAAGGAGGATGTATTAGATCGGGGCTCTGTTATCGGATGTGCTGCTTCCCCGATAGATGATGCTGGAGTTACCTCTTATCCTGATCAACTTGATGTTGTGGATCCAATTCCTTTGCTTCCCCTCCTGCAAGGTGGCTATCATGAGACAAACCAGGGGCTTGAAGGCAGGCTCCCTGGTTCATTTGATGATGTGATGAAGCATGGCTTCAGTAATTCATCTTCCAAACCATCTCGGCCCCCTACAATTGTCTCCCCCGATCCTTCTGCTTTGGAGAATTCCATGTGTGAACAGCAAAATCTTGTGGTTCCTGATTCAGATAGCAAGCTGAAGGACCTTTCGCCTCTAGCTCGTAGAGTTGCCGCTCGGATTAACTCCCTTCTTTGAGTTGTTGACAAATCTGCGCACAAGGATGAGGCTCTCCATGGACTTGCATCTTTTCCGGCTGCCAACCTTAGTCCACGTACACTAGACTCATCCCTAAAGGTGAAAAACCTCTTGATCAAAAAGTGCGGCTCCTAGCAATTATCCCACTACAATCCCCTTTTGATAAATGAAAAGGAGGTTGATAATTGGGTGCTCCGTAAGACTGGAGCTTCTCATAAAGGCAAAGGGTGGTTTTGTGTCGACCCGTGTGGAGTTGTTTTTCAGGTGGCTTTGATCTATTATGATCAGGTTTTCTTTCTTGGCTTTCATGATTAGTGTCATGGTCTCAGGGGATTCCCTTATTGCTATGTCCCTACTCTAAGTTGGCAAAACGCTTGGAGTAGAACATAGTTGTTATACTTTATTTTCCTTTTGATGCAATTTAATTACTTACCAAAAAAAAAAAAAGATGTTGGATAACAAATTATAGATCCAGATGATAGATACTGGTACTGATGACGGATAACAAATTACAGAGTTTCAATTTCTTATTGCAGATTCAAATTTCATATTCTTACAGAAACGGATACATATTTCATACACTTGGGATACAGGTACATATTTTCATATTCTTGTGGACTTATATGGATATACATTTTCATATACTTGTGGACTTAAATCTTAGACTTTAATAGATGCTTTTTCTCAAATAACTGATGAACAAACAATTATGAATTTCATAAGACAGATGACTCTTTTCCAAAAATAAATAAACAGACAATGATAAATAGTACAGGTAAATTAGTAAATTTGAAATATTAACATAAATAGATCGTAAATCACAATTCTCATTTTTGAATATGTAGAGGCTTGGAAAAATTAGAAAATTCTTACCACATTTACCAAAGCAAAACATTATAACTTTCGGAATCCAAATTTTTCCATACAAGATACCAAACATAATTTTCGAAATATAAAAAATAACATTTACAAAATACAAGTGAATAAACATCAAATAATTAAGGTAACAACATTCATGAAGCTAGGGGTTCTGGTTTACAAAGCCAAATTTCATATACAATTGGAAATAATGGAAGAAACACATAGGCGTGGGGTTAGGGTTTTCCAAATCAACACAACACTTCATAAAACTACAAAATCAAACACAAAATTAATATATATACATGCTTAATATATGGGTATTTTAAAATACATGCTTACATAAGTGTTTAAACAAAAATACCCAACAGGAATGGAAAGAAAAGAGCAATAAGAGAAAGAAAAGTATATGAGTGTATTTGCCTTGATCCGATCTACAACTTTTTCAACTAGTTCTAAGCCAAAAATAGACCTGAGAGCCTCAAAGTCTCCTTTCTCTCTCTTCTCCTTCGTGTTCTCTCTCTCTCCTCTCACTCTTTTGTCTAAAAAATGACAGAGGAAGAATGGATCATGTGATTATATACACAGACTAGCACCTCGGGCACTAGTCGGACGAGCATCGGGAGCACAACAAAGGAAATCTTGCTTCAGCCGTACATCGAGTGCCCATCAGGTGCCACATTCTGGAATTTGGACTCAAGTTGTGCCTCGGGCGTTGGTCTGGCGTGGGTCAGGCCTGCAGTGAGCCAACTTTGTGCACGCAATGTTCGGGACCTGTTTTGATCCTTCTAACCCAACTTTTCACATCCTTGGACCCTAATTTTGATATTATTAACTTAATAAATTGCTATTATCATAATTTAAAACTCAAATCTTATTTATGGATTAATATTTCAAGGTTTATAATGCCGGCTCTTAATTTTCCCAATTTCGGGTCTTTGGGGCCTTCAATCCAATTTCTTCCACAATCTTTAACCTCGATTCACTTATATTAACTTAATTACTCATATTTACTATATTGTAGAAATTGGTATCTTATATAACCTATCCACCAGTGAACCGGCCGTCCAAAACCCTCTGAAATGATTACTGAACCGCGCCCCTAAATAGTGCCAGAATTGACTAACAGCATCCCAGTGGATGCTGGAATTGAGGCTTCTAATCCAGCCCAGTTTCTATTCCCAAACCAATTGAACCCACACTCAATTTAACCAAGATATCATGAAATAATATTGAAGTATCCACTGGTAAAAATATGTCTCAAACCGGCCATCAAACCGGGCCTTGAACTAGCAAGATGAATCGGCTAACATGTGCTGAAATTTTCAGCTAATAGATATGTCTTGAACCGTTGAACTGGTTCAGCAAACCGATTCACAAATAATGAAAATTAATAGTAAAAATCAGTATGGACCAACCCTTGAACCGGCCCTTAAATTGATCATGAACCGATAGTCGAGTCCTTAAGTAATTGTGCTAATTGTGCTAATCATCATGGTTTAATTATGATTTCTATTATTATGATTTCTATTATGGTTGTATGTTTCAATATTATGGAAAGTCCATATGGAAGCTGTGCAAGTTTCAAGAATGATAAGTATGTTCTTCCAGAGTTGATAAAATTAAGGAAAAAGTATTAAAAATAAGGTAAAAGTTTTCATATGAAAATTCAAAGAATGGGTTAAGAAACTGGACTAAAGAATCATTTTCAAAAGGTGATATTCTCTAACATCACTTAGGATATTACAGTGAAAACTAGAGGACTGTCGCTTGCCATGGGATGTAAGGTACCAATTTTTAAAACATAGTATATAAGAGTAATTAAGTTAACATAATTGAATTGAGGTCAAAGAATATGGGAGAAATTGGATTGAAAAGCTCAAAGATCCGGAATTGACAAAATTAGGAGTCGACATTATAAACCTTGAAATGTTAATCCGTAAATAAGATTTGAGTTTTAAATTATGATAATCATGATTTATTAAGTTAACATAATTAAAATTACAGTCTAAGGATATGAAAAGTTGGAATAGAAGGGTTGAAATGGGTCCCAGACGGTGCGTGTGTGAAGCTAGCTTATTGTAGGCTTGACCCAGGCTTGAGCCACACCTGAGACACCACTCGAGAGTGAATTCCTATAAGGATTGAAATTTCATAATTCGGTAAGCTAAATTAATTTATGTAAAAATTAAGATCAATGAATAATAAAAACTCAGAAGTTAGAAATTCACACCAAAATATGATAAAAATTTATTTAATGAAACCAACTTCAATTTCGGTTAATAAATGATAGAATGAATGATACGGAAGTAATTCGGTTAATAAATTCTCAATCAATTAATAATCAAATTAATTTCGGTTGACGATAAGATAACTTAGTTAACGAAATTACACCCGATTAGTAACCGAATTTAGCTCGATTGATTAAATATAGTTTGAATTAAATTAATTAAGTAAAATTATATACATGTTGCAACACACAAACTCACACACACTTAGAAAATTCAGCAGAAAAGTTGTAACACCTTGATATTTTGACCCTGATTATATAGTGATGGACTTAATATAGTAATAAATAATATGATATATTGATATCAATAAATAATATAAATAATAATGGGTATTAAATAATTAATAATAAATAAAAAATGATAATAATAATAAATGGGAGTAATAATATATATTATTAAATATTAATAATAATTAGTAATAAATAATAATATTAAATGACATTATAATAAAATATTAATAATAAATATAATAATAACAAATAAGTAAATAACAATAATAATAATAATAATAATAAGTAAAGTTATGGAAGTAGGGAGGAAATGAACAAAGAAGAAGGAGAGGGAAAGGGGGAGGAACCACCGGGCGATTCATATGGCGACGGCTTCTCCATCTCCTGCTGATCGATGGGAAAAACCACTTTTCCTTCTTCCTCTTGGTCACCAGCCCATTTCTTTCCTTTCAGTTTCTCTCATTTCCTTTTAATCATTACCTTCATCTTCTTCTTTTGGGGGTTGCCAATGAAAATAGAGAGAGGGAGAGAGTGATAACGGGGTAGCTGGATGTCTGCCGCTGGTGCCTACCATCGCTGCTAGAATTGATGCCGAAGACATCGTTGTCAAGCCACCACCGGAAGCCACTTTAGACATACCGAGGAAAATCGAAGGAATTAGGCAAGTTGATTTGAGAATCCTTTGCAAGAAATCTTCCATTTTTGCAAGGGATTTTCCTAATGTTTTCTCTTTTTGCTTTGCAAAATAAACGTGTCCCTATTGCAAACCTGCTCCTTCTCTTCTTCAAATTTTCATGATGCTATTGAAATTGGGTATATGTGGAGATTGTGTGGAAACTGTTGAGAAAATTAGAAATCAAGAAAAATAGGGCTTCATGTTCTGTTCTAGCCAAGACTCTGTGAGGTAGGGATTCAGAAATTTGGTGATTAAATTGTTGGGTGTGTATGTATACGATGCGTATAGAGGTATATATATGTAATCATATGAGTATGCTGTACATGGGGTAGGAATGTGTATACGGTTTATGTGGACCGTAGCTGTGTGTGTAGTGTGTGGGTATGTTCTACTGTGCATGCGTGTGTTGCTGAAAGGTGCATAAGTACGGGTGAGTGAATGAGCCTCGTGCTCTTCCAGTTGAAATTTTGTATACTTTAGTGATACTATACAGAAGACATAATATATATATGTACGTGGGAATGTGTGAAATTGTGTGTGCATATGTGTGAGTGTATATATATATATATATATAAATGACAGTGTGCTATGAGTGTGTGTGTGTACATTGTGTGTGTGTGTGTGTGTAGCAGTGTGGAATGTGTGAAATTATGTGTGCTAGTAGTGTTATTGTCGTGTGGGTGTGCACCATTGGGTGCGGCTTGGGTGTTGTTATAGTGTATGTTGGTAATGTGAGGGCATGTGTTAAATAATGTAGGTGTGTGTGCTAGTAATATTTTGTGTATATGGATGTGTTGTGTGTGGGAGAACTTGGGAATGTAGCTGTGAATGCTGAACCTTAAAGAGTGGGTTGAGGACATGATCTAATTTTATTGAAAGCTCGTTAAGTAAAAAGGTATTATATATATGCATAGATATAATTTTGGGATCACTTGATTTGTCAGGGGCTTTATCTGTAAGTGACAAGTGATAATTTATTTATAGTATTAATAATAGGTTTTGATGGAGGACTAGTTAAATGTTAAATTGATCGAAATATGTTATTCCTAGTTCGCTTTTGTCCTTTAATCATTATGTAATAATTCCTTTGTGTTAATATTGATAGTGTGAGTGTAGTCCTTATTAGCATCGAACGATAATTCTATCATTGTAATTGCAAAGCCTTGCAATATATTTGATTGCGTGAGTATTTAAATTTTTGGCTTCCTACGGTTAAGATTGAGAAGAGTGTTCCTATGGTTAAGATTGAGGAGAGTGTATGAAAACACTAAGGTATCTAATCGAATGGGAGGCTACGGTACCTAAATATGGTTTATACTTATCTGATACTGATTTCTGTATCATGGTGATAATGAGGTATATTAGATATTGTGGAGGCACACTTATAGCCAAATGATTATTATAGAAGATGATATTAGGGATATCATATGATTATTATAGAAGATGATATTAAGGATATCATTTGGCGAGAGGTATGACGAAAGTATAATTTTGGCCTTTGGGATGTAAATAAGGAAGAAAGTATAATTGTGTTACACAATTTTGGCCTTTGATTGTGTAGACTAACACAATTCAGATATCGATCAAATACTCCATTAGCTGGTAAGGCCTACTAGCCCTGATTCCCCAGGATATACAAGGTAAGAATGTATGGGCAAGTAAATAAGAATTAAGTAAAAGAAAAGAAAAGTCAATTACATCATGAAAATGTTCTGAAAGTATATATGTATTTTTACACACATCATGATCCCTATTTCTCCTTATGAATTATTTTAAAGATAAATATGCATGTCCTTGACTATTATATTTTTATTGAGTATTTAGCTCACTCTCTTGATATTTTCTTTTTCTTCAGATACTTCGTAGGAATTTCAACCTTGTAAATAAAAGTAAAGAAGAATATTATGTGAGATCCTAATCCCAAAAACATGATAAATAGAGAATGATGGAGTGAAGGTGACCGAACTTGTTGAGTCCAGAATTAATATTAAAGAAAATAGAAGCCGAAGTGGATGATGGAATGGAGGTCGGAGTGGCCTTGTATGTATGATGAAGTCGGAGATGTTGATGAGGATGGTGGCTGAAGTGAAAATGAATATGAGGCTGGACTTGATGATGGAATGGTGGTCGGAGCATGGAGTGGAGGTGAAGGTAGAGGCCAGACTTGATGACGGAATGGTGGCCGGGGCATTGAGTGGAGGTGAAGGTAGATGCCGGAGTAGAAATGGTGAGGTTTGCCGGAGTGAATGTTAAGATAAAGGGCCGAATTTGATAGTGTAAGTTGGAAGGCCAAAGTGGTGATAAATGAAGAAGGCCGAAGTTGGTGTTGGGTTGATGATGGAATGGTGGCCGGAGCATGAGGAATTAGGGTGGCCGGATTTGACGGAGTTGATGTAGGATGATGAAATTGGAGTAAAAGAAGAGGAACATTGGGACTTCTCTCTAGAGAGAGAAGCTCTCACTTCTCTCTAGCCCCTTTCCGGATTTCGTGTCGATTTTGAACCATCCTGCCTGCGCCCACGCTGGCGCCGGCCATGGCCGGCCTTTTAGGGTCCTCCCCGGCTCATTCCTGGCGAGGGCTTCTGCCAATCTTGGTTGCAGATGCCTCTGCGAGGAGTCATACCTCTCTTGCGCTCTCACTCTCTTCGGTCTCTGCTGCTCTTTGTGTTTCAGATGGCCCCATTCCGGGTCTCACATCAGGCTCTGTCCTTCCATCCTCCCCTCCTCATTCTCCTGAGGCCTCGTCTTCTCAGAAGGGGCTTTCCTATCCTCTCTCTTGGGCTGAAGTTGCCCAAAGTATGGATTCGAGTGGAGTGGGAGGGTTGAAAATTTTCCCACCTCCCACTGCTGTTGGGGATTCTGTTTCCATTTCACCCCCTCATGAGATTATTAACCAAGGCCGGCGGTTTTGGAGTTTCACTCTTGTTGGCTATTTCTTTGATGTCCCCCCTCATCCCCTGGCTATTTGCTCCATCGCCCGTATTCTCTGGGCGCGTTTTGGTCTTGTGCACATTGCACGCAACGATGCTGGTTTTTTCTTGTTTCGTTTCTCCTCGCAGAAGAAGATGGAGCAATGCTTACAGGCTGGCCCGTGGATGATTGCGGGGAAGGCAATTTTCCTTAAGCAATGGCTTCCTGGTATGTAGCTGAGTAAGGATGTGCACAAATCGTTCCCTGTCTGGATCAACCTTTACAATGTTTCGGTTGAATTTTGGATGCCTGTGGGGCTAGGTTGGATTGCCAGTGCCATCGAGAAGCCAGTTCAACTTTGCCCTCGGACTGAGAAAATGGAGAGAGTGGATGTTGCTCGTATTTGTGTTGAGGTTGATGCGGATGCGCCCCTTCCTTCACGAATTGTTTTGGAATCGAGCCTATACTTTGCTTCCTCCTCTGTGGTGAGTGTAAATTATTCCTGGAAACCGGTTCGTTGTGGGCTTTGCTTTCTCTTTGGGCATGAGGAACCTAATTGCAATTCTCAGAAGGTTATCAAGCCTTCAAGGTTGCCGGCTGCTGGTGTGGCTTATAGTAAACGAATGCGTAAGAAAACTCTGTGTCCCTCCTCTTCTGGTGGCCTTCAGATGGATGCTTGTGTCCCTGCTAGCACTGGCAATTCCTTTGGCCCCCTTGATGGAAGTGATTAGGTTAATTGTATGGGTACTGATGATATTTGCCCTGTTGTTGATAATCAAGCGGTGGCTTCTACTCGGGTTTAGGTCCCTGTCTCGTGTAATCCCCCTATTTGTGCTAATGCCGTCCCCTTGGGCTCATTTATTTCTCCAGAGCCGTCCACACCTCTAGACCCGTGTGTTCAGACGGGAATTCCCTCACCACCTAAGCTGGACAGGGATGAGCGAGATGATTTAGGCTGCTGCCTTGTGTCGGCCAGGAATGTGGAGCTGTTGAAGCCTTTGGTCCAGACTCCACCAAATTGCCGAAAAATTCAGCCAACGATGGAAAATCCAATCAGTAAGGCTTCGCTTCCACATGATGCCCACTCCTACTCTCAAGCTGGCCTTGCTGCTGTGGATGTGGTGCCTAAATCTAATGAGTTCCTTCTTGCGGAATCTGCCACTATTGAGAGGCCGGTGGGCGATGAGGTTCCTCTTGTCGGTGAAATACGGGTCATTGATTGTGACTCTGATGTTGTTTCTTCTCAGTCCTCCGAGGACTAGTCTGCTGAGGATATTGCTAACGATCCAATGCGCTTTGTCCTCCAAAGCTTACTTGAAGAGGAAGCCACTCAGCGGTATGTTAAATCCATCATCAAGGTCCAACGTGGATTTGTGTTTGATTTCTTAGATTATTGCTGGAATGATGTGTCTGAGTTGACAAAGGAAGAGTTCAAATCTTCCTTTTTGCTAGAGGAGGATTATCTGAACAGCTCCTCGGGTGCTTATTTTGAAGCCCTCCGTTTGTTGGTGGTTGCCACATCTTCTAAACCACACATTGAATCCTTATCTCCTGATAGGAAGTAGATTATATTTGATTTTCTTAGTATCCTGCTGAAATGTAATACGGATTTTCCATCTGGTCGATATAGCGATCTGGATGGATTAGTGGAGGGCCTCCGGAATTTTGATAGCTCAAACCATTCGCAACTACTGAAAGCTCATTGCGTTGTGGAGGAGGATCATAATCTCAATAGATTGGAGCAAGATGGCACATGGATCCAAGTTAAATCAAGGAGAAAGCTGCCCCCAAGAACTCTAAGTCTTCCTCGGGCTCGAAAGCCTATCCTTAGCTGCCTGTTGGCCTGCTTGGTATCATGGATCATGGTGATCGGATATTATTGTAGTTTTATTTCATAATGACTTTTGTCATGGTTTTAGGGGATTTCCTTGTTTCTATGTTTCTTTCCCCAAGTCGGCAAAATACTTGGCAAAGAACATAGTTTTTGTACCTTTTATTTAAATTTTAATGCAATTAATTACTTACCCAAAAAAAAAGAAATTGGAGTAAAAGAATGAAGAGAGCCGAAGGGGTATGAGGAATTGATGGTGGCTGGACTAGAAGTTGATATAGATGAAGTTGGAACTCAGTTGATGGAGACCGGAGTTGATGAAATAATGACAGAGTGTATAGCATTGAGAACTAGAAGTGAATTTGTCGGAGTAAAATACTTTACCTAAAATTTGCTAATGACCAGAGTAAATTTATCTATCTCGTTGACTATTTCCACCTACTCAGAGTAAGCAAACTACTCCCACTTACATAGCTGACCTTCTAGAAAAAGAAAGTACAAGTAGGCAACTTATCTTACCAACTCCCACCTAACCTATCATCTATAAATACTAAGCTTCTAGTTTGAAAAAGGAGTTAGAAAATCTGTGAAAAAAAGAAAAAGTAAGAGGCGAAGGGGAAGAGGGAGCCTTAGGCAAGTCGGAGTGAAGAGTTTGGAAAACAGGCAAGTGTACTCTCCTTTTTAGATTCAGGTTTTAAGAATATTTTAATGCAAGAGTACTTTGGAGTTTGTTTTCTATGTCATTCCTTTGATAATTATGTTCTAAATCTCATTTCTTGAGTTCCATTATGAAGCATGCATGAATTTTATGATTCTGAACTAAGTTTCATATTTTAAAAATCTGTAATTCCTGACTCTGACTTCATGTTATAGCACATGCTTTACTGTTCAAGTTACAATCAGAATTGCTTTGCAAGAATATAACCCTTGACTTTGATTTTTATATGTTGACCCATATTTCTGTTCATTTCATGGCCGGATTGCTTTGCATGGAAATCTTGTATGGAAATTGGAATGTTAAAAATATGAAGGCCTTTTGAAATTGACCGGAGCATGGAATACGTGAACTTTGAATCGGCATCGAAATATGATAAATTTTCATTAAGCTTTGAATAAGTGCTTCGGATCTAGAACTGTGATACAGTCAGATAAGGTTCTCCGTCATGCCTTAGAATGTTACGGTGGTAATCAAGGGTAACTTCGTCCATGTAGTGATACGTAATCCACCTTTCAACGGGACGTCAAGAGAGGAAAGAAATATGAAACTTTGGACTTAGGATTCTAAATGAAACTGGAAATGGAAATGGATATGATTTTGGAACTATAGTTTTTGATTGTGTGGAGTAAACGCAATCTACCATTGATTACTTTTCCCCTTGGTTGGTAGGGTCACTAGCCTAGGTCCCTTTGAATGATGGAATTAAAATGGAAGGACTAATGAAAAAGACATGGCATTATGAACTTTGAAATTTAACCTTGTACATGTACTTCGGAATTTGATATTGCATTGTGAACTTCAAATTTTAACGCTGGAGTTTATACTTCGAAAAAATGACATTAAAATATAGAATTGTGTACTTCGAAAATTTGCATTAAGCTGTGAACTTCGAAAAAAGGCGTCAAGTTAAGAACTTTGGAATCGGTATTGATCATGAACTTCGGTATTTTCTCTGATTTTGAGTTATTGCATTTATGATTTATATTGCATATTTTTGGTACATTGTTGAAATTCGGCTCACTCTGTTATAATTTTTTTTCTAGATGAGACTATAGAATTGGTACCGGACGAATAGGAATAGATAAAGTTTAGCAAAGAGAGATTTTGGAATCGAAAAATCTATTGAAGATTTTTGAGGATTTTGATGTAATTATCTCAAACTGTGAATGAATGAATGACTATGCTTCCACTTGTATACATTTTAGAATAGACCTGTTTCCGCCATTAACTTTGAGTTATAATCAGGTTTTAGAATGGCATCTCTGTATGAATTTTGGTTTAATGAAATAAAATATTAAAAGAGTTGGAGCCGTGAATATTACATATGATTGGATGATCCTGTGTATGTATTGTGAATATATATATATATATATATATAAGTCTATATTTTGTAAGCCTGCATGTGTTGGTCCAGCTTAGATCGTCTTCCTTGATTATTTCATCTTGGGATTTAGCTTCGGACGAATTCTGACGGAAGGATTTTGAAGTGTTAAAAAAAATTCGCTCCGTTACATATTAAGTATGCGGTAATTAGTAATAATGTAAATAGTTTAGTTTGAGTGATGATGTAAGAACTTATAAATTTATAAGTATTTTAGCAATGTAAATTTTAGTATTCGTAGTTTAGAAATATGTTTGCAAATCTCTTATGGTTATCTTATAAGTTTCGGTGTAATTCTTATAAGATGAATATTGGGATGTTAGTTGGCATCTTTTCTTATCACAAGTTACATTTACATTATTATTGAATGAATGTCAGAGTCATTGACGATTGCTATTATTTTGGATCCTGTATATTATAATTTGTTGTGATTTATACATTATTAAGGTAAGTATATGTTCCCTACCACTAAGATGAATATAAGAATGCGGGACATTATAATTGGTATCAGAGAATGAATAAAGAAGATGCCTTAGGACTTGGATTGACTTATTTTGCTTAAGATTAAGCTTGTTTGAACTGGGATTGAGGTATAGATTTTAGTAATTTCAGGTTAAGGTTTAAGATTGCTAGATTTTGGTCTAAAGTCTAGGATTGATAGATTAATTTTGGGTTGGAACCTTAAGTTTGTTATTTGAGTTAGCTAAATGTGATTGTTGTTTTGGGACAAGATGAAGTGATAATAGAACTTGGAAGCCAAGTATGGTAGGAAGAAATTTTAAATTCCAGTACATGCATTTAGGAAATTTGGAGTTCATCATGGTAGCACAGTGAAAGCATCTGAGTTATCGTATTGGGATACAAGACTTGATTGAAAATTGGCATAGAATGTAATGACCCCAAAAACCTAACCGGAAACTGGCAAGGTTCTGGCAGTAAAACGGCCGAAAAACTAAACATAAACCTGTATAAACCCTGTACAACATACAAAATCCACAAAATCAATCTCAATAAGAATCCACATTGCCACAAGATAATGGCGGCCCTAACGTTGAGTCTCTAGACACAACGTCGGTACAAAGAGATGCCACTAGGTACCTGTATCAATCCATAATCACTTGCCGAAGCATATATATATATATATCTATCATACACAGCGAAAACTAAGCTATTTGTCCATCATCAATATACAAGTACATATTCGTCAATGTGTAAACAAAAATATTTCATATGATACAAAAACACAAAATCTACATCCACAAAGTCTTTCTCCAAGTCCACAGCCTAGACAACAGCTTATCCCTACTCCGTCTCATTGGGTATAAGCTCGTGCTCATCTGGAGGCAAAAAAAAATAGTAAGGAGTGTGCTAAATACTCAGCAAGGCAATATAATATAATCAAGGATAATATGCAATATACTCAAAGTAAAGCAAGGAAGGGAATAGGAGCATGATGTAAATTCATAAACATGAAACATGAACCAATACATTTCCTTCCGATTCCTTTAGGTTTTAAAATATGCAGAAATTTTTTTATCTTTATGGACTAGGATTAGTAGGCCTTATTAGCTAATGGTAATGCCAAATAAGGAAAGGAATGTGTATGCTTCCACGCATTCTAAAGCACTACCCATGTAATTTAACCACCCCATGGTGAGCGGTATACATTTAACCTGATATATCAGGCCATAAAACTTATGTCATCATATCCCTCGTGGCCCAGATGCAATCTTCGTGCTACCATAGTAATATCCTAAGGCATGTCAAAAAATACTACCATCTGAAATATAAATCTTTGGTCCAAATTTATGATTACTTATTCTTATAAAAATTCTATACTCATTTATAGCACGTTCTCACCCCAGGAGAATAGTTCATCAAACTTAACATATCATGAAATTCCCTTCTTATACTTTTCATAATTTGCATAATTCTTATGAGTTTGAATTTCTACATGACTTAAATTACGTGCGTAATCAATATGAACCATGGAAAAAATCAAAAATTCTTACCATCATGAGCCAAACATAATTTTGTAGCTTCCGGACAATAATTTTTTTCACAAAAACATCCACATAATTTTTGGAGCACATACAAAAAAACATATAAAATTTTCATGGAAATAAATACCAAATAATCAAAATAAAGACGTTTACATGGCTAGGGTTACAATTATCTAAGGCCAAATCATGCATAAATTACAAAATAAACAAGTAAAAGTGTCTGGCGCGGGTTAGGGTTTATCCGTATACACAAAACCACGTAAAACTAACAAATGAGACACCAAATTAACAAATAATCATACTCAAGTCATGATTTTGTAAAATGCATACTTTAGATGGGTATTGGAATGAAAATTCTCGAGAGGAACGAATGAAAAGTACAATAAGAGAAAGAAAAGCATATGGGTCAACTTGCCTTGGCCTAATTTACCAGTCTCTCATTAACTCTAAGCTGGAATCAAACCAGGAAACCTTGATCTTTTCCTTCTCTCTCTTCTCTTTCGTGTTCTCTCTCTCTCTCTCCTCTCTCATTGGATGTTGGAAAATGAAGAAAGAAGAAACCCTTGCGGGAGCGCTAGCCTGGCACACAATAGGCGCATTGTTGCTGGATCTGGCGCCTATCGTGGGCACTCGAGCTCTTGGTAGGCACGAGTCCACTAGATTGGGCACGGCAGGCATCCCCTACAATTGCTCATCCCGCATCCGAAGCCTAAATTTTTCACATGTATTAAATCTAATCTTGATTATATTACCTTCATTACTCTTAATTATGATATTATGGAAATAAGAATCTCACAACTCTCCCCCACTTATAAATTTTCGTCCTCAAAATTAACGAATCCTAGAGTTCAGACGAATATACATACCTCAAAATAAATGGGGATACTCGTTCCGAATCTCGTCCTCCCTCTCCCACGTTGCTTCCTCGTGAGAGTGATTCTTCCACAGGACTTTCACGAGAGGAATGATTCTTTCACAGGACTTTCACGAGAGGAATGATCTTCGAACGTAAAATTTGATCCTTCCAATCCAGAATCTGAATTGGCTTATCTGAATAAGATAGATTTTCATTGATAGCTAACGTGTGTCAGATCGTGAACATACTTCCTCAATATCAAGATATGGAAAACATTATGCATATCGGCCAAACTCGATGGGAACGCTAAACGATACATCATTTCTCCAACTTTCTCCAAAATATCGAACAGTCCTATAAATCGCGGCGTCAAGTTTCCTTTAACACCAAATCTAATAGTCTCCTTCCACGACCATATCTTTAGGAAAACAAAGTTGCTAACCTCAAGTTTAAGCTTAGATCTCCTCCGAATAGCATAACTCTTTTGCCAACTTTGAGCCATTTTCAACTTTTCAAAAATCACCGCAATTTTCTCTGATGTCTCCCGAATCACATTGGGCCCCAAAATTTGTCTATCTCCTATCTCCTCCCAATGGATAGGAGATCAATACTTCCTACCATATAACGCCTCAAAAGGAGCCATGTCGATACTCGGTTGGAAACTATTGTTGTACGCAAATTCAGCTAACGCCAGGTGATCATCCTAATTTTCTTTCAACTCCATTACCGAAGCTCTAAGAATATCTTCTAATATCTGGATAGTCCGCTTAGACTATCCATTGGTCTGAGAATGATATGCCGTGCTAAATTTCAAGTTCCTTCCTAACTCTCAGTGGAAACTTTTCCAAAATTTAGAGATGAATCGTGGATCACAATTGGACAAAATAGATGTTGGCACTCCATGCAATTTAACAATCTCATTGATACACAGCTATGCTAGGCAATCACGAGAATACGTCATCCGAATGGCTAAGAAATGAGCTGATTTCATTAGTCGATCCACAATGACTCAAATTGTGTCGTGATTCCTCGGGATCTTAGGCAAACCCGAAACAAAATCTATAGAAATATCCTCCCATTTCTAGCTCAAAATAGGCATTGGCTGCAATAAACCCAAGGGCTTCCTCCTCTCAACCTTCAACTGCTGAAAAACAAGACATCTACCAATAAAAGCAACAATCTCCCTTCACATATTCCTCTACCAAAACATCGTCTTCAGGTCAAGGTACATCTTATTTATTCCTGAGTGGATAGTGTACTTGGTTCGATGTGCCTCTTTCATGATTTCTTCTTTTAGATCCTTATCATCCCGCAAACATAACTGAACTTGAAATCGCAAAATTCCATCGATACGAACATTAAAATCTCTCTGAGAGTCTCAATCAATGTCTTCAACAATATCTATTAGAAATGGATCACTTGCTTGCCCTTCCAAAATCCCTTGGAGGATCTTAAGTTGTACCTGCAAGAAAGAAAACATCATCTGATTACCTCTAACATATCGCTAGATATTGCAAAACTTCAGACAATCCAGCATCTTCATCTGCTTGATTTGCATCCTTGCCAAAAAACTGGTCCGGCGACTCAAAGCATCTGCGACTATATTTACTTTTCCCGGCTGATAGTGGATCTTATAATCATAATCTTTAAGGAACTCGATCCACCTTCGTTGCTTCATATTCAGCTCTTTCTGTGAAAATAAATACTTGAGGCTCTTATAATTAAAATACAAAAGAAATTTCTTGTCGTACAGATAATGTCTCCAAATTTTCAACGTGAAAACAACGGTGGATAACTCTAAATCATGGGTCGGGTAGTCTTTTCATGAATCTTCAACTATCGAGACCCATAAGCAACCACCTTCCCATTCTACATCAAAACACATTCAAGACCAACCTTAGAAGCATCACAATATACCTTGAAGCCACCAAAACCACCGAGGATAGTCAGAATCGGTGTCGAAGTCAAACGATCCTTCAACTCTTGAAAGCTTCGGTCACACTCTTCTGTCCATTTAAACATCACTTCCTTCTTCATAAATTGAGTAAGCGGCAAAGCAATACGAGATAAATTCTTCACAAATCAACGATAATATCCAGCCATATCCTAGAAGCTATGGACCTTTGTCACGGTTGTCAGCCGACTCTAATTGATCACAGCTTCAACCTTCTTTGAGTCTATCGAGATGCCTCCATTAGAAATGACGTGGCCTAGAAATGCAACCTCCTCAAGCCAAAACTCATACTTCTTCAGCTTCACAAATAGTTTATGCTCCCTAAGGGTCAAAAATACGATCCTCAAATGCTCTCATGCTAAATACAACTCTTCAAATATATTAGGATGTCATTGATGAAAGCCACAATAGATTTATCCAAATATAACTAAAAAACTCGATTAATCAAATTCAAAAATACGGCCAGAGTATTTGTCAATCCGAATGGCATCACAAGAAATTCATAGTGGCCATATCTCATTCGAAATGTCGTCTTTGCCACATCCTCTTGCTTGATCCTAAGCTAATGGTACCCCAACTGAAGATTAATCTTGGAGAACACACGGGTCCCTTGTAATTGATCGAAGAGATCATCAATCCACGGCAATAGGTACTTTTTCTTGCTTGTAATCTTATTCAACTCATGATAGTCTACACATAACCTCAAAGTCTCATCATTCTTCTTCACGAATAGGATTAGAGTACCCCATGGCAAAACACTGGGTCTAATAAAACCCAAATCCAATAGGTCCTACAATTGTCGTTTTAATTCTTTCAACTTGGTAGGAGCCATACGATAGGGTGTCTTCAAGATAGGTGTCGATCTAGGCACGAGATCAATCCCAAACTCGATCTCTCAGTATGATAGCAAAGCAGACAGCTTAACTAGAAATACATCTTCAAACTCGCATACCACTAGAATCTCCTTCGCTAATAACTCGTGGCTCTCCACCACACTAGTATAAGCCAAATAAGCTTCACATTCACTTCGCAACAAATGACGAGTTTGCAAAATCGATATAAAACCAGATAACTCCAACCGTCGAATTCCTTGAATGTGAAAGGGCTCACGTTCCAGAATTGCAAAATCAACTCTCTTATGTAAACAATCAATGGTTGCATGATTCCTTGACAACCAGTCCATACCCAAAATCATATCAAAATCATACATCTCCAATAAAATCAAATCAACAACTAAGGACAACCCATTCACCTCAATAACACATCTAGGATACGAAACATTCTTAACAACAGAAGATCCCGTAGGTATCAAAACAATTAATGAATTATCGAGAATCACAGGAGAGGATACAAGATGACAAGCAAATCGATGTGAAATGAAAGAATGGGTGAATCCAAAATCAAAACGTACAATGCCAGAATTGCCACAAATAGAAAGAATACCTTCCACCACATCACAGACGTCTTTGCTTCACTAGCAGACACCACAAAAGCCTTTCCTTGCACAGTGGGCATAGGGGTGAGGGCCTTTGTCAGATGAGGACAGTATTTGATTTTGTGCCCCATTTGGTCGCAATTAAAGCACATGCCCATCAACTTATAACAAGGTTTACTTCCATATATCTTCCCACAGTGTTGGCATGAACTGACTGAAGCTTGTGAGGATGGCGTGGTCTGACTGCACTTTTTCTCTGAGTCAGATTGTCTTACCCTCTTAGGCTGTCTCCTGGAACTCGCACTAGAGCTAGCACCAACACCACTTCTACTCGACGTCTGCTTCTTAAAGAATTCTTCATTTACAAACTCCTCATGGATCAAAGTATAATCCAACACATCCACATAAGTCGCTAACTTTAAAGTCGCAAATTGCTTGCGGATATAATCCCTCAAACCTTTAAGGAATTTTCTTGCCTTTCTCTCTTCATCTTCTACCATGTACGAAGCATACCGTGGCAACTCCGTGAACTTCGCATCGTACTCGGTCACTGTTCGGGTACCTTACCTCAAATGGATAAACTCCTCATCCTTTTGTTCGCGAAGGCTGGGCAAAAAATATTTCTCCATGAATGCTTCCTCAAACATGGCACATCAAATATCATTCTGTGGCACACCCATGACCCTCTTCTTCATCTCCCACCAGTAGTGTGCCTCCCCCTTTAAGCAATATGACACAAACAATACTCGATCCTCCTTCGGACAACAAATAACGGTGAACACTTTCTTTAGCCGTTGAAACCATGTATCAATTTTAACTGAGTCTAGCTCACCCATAAACTCCGGAACTCTCTCCTGAATAAACCGATCATAAGCTGAAACTCCAAGATTGGCGGGTGCTTGAACTGGAGCTAGAATAGGTAGGGGAGCAAGATTCCTCTGCCCCATGTTCTTTATGATGTCCACCATTCTCCCAAGCAGAATGAGGTACTTCTCCTCTTGATTTCGCGGTCAGCCACCACCACGGGTAGTCCTTCATCTAGGCGGCATGGTTAGCTGCTATTATCCTTCTGAAATAAAACGACATAAGTTAGCTAACATTTCAGACACTAACTAAGACATTACAATCTACACAATTAAACATGACTACCAATCCTAATTTAGTTCTAGTTTAAGTTAAATAAACTAGGATAATTAGAACTATTCGATCTAACTTAATCGTTCTATACGCACGTCTACTTATTCAATCTAGCCTATCTTATCCTAAGTTTTCACATAAAATTCAAATCAAGCCTAAGGCATCTCTTTCTTTGATAGCAACTGTGACGACCCCAAAAACTTAACTGGAAACTGACAAGGTTCCGGTAGTAAAATGACTGCAAAACTAAACATAAACCTATACAAACCCCATACAATATACAAAATCCACAAAATCAATCTCAACATAGGATCTACATTGCCACAACATAATCGTGGCCCCAATGTTGAGTCTCCAGACACAATGTTAGTACAAAGAGATGCCACTAGATACTTGTATCAATCCATAATCACCTGCGGAAGCATATATATATATCCATCATATACAGTGAAAACTAAACTATTTAACCATCGTCAATATATAAGTACTTATCTATCAATGTGTATACAAAAAATATTTCATATGATACAAAAACACAAAATCTAAGTCCACAAAGTTTTTCTTCAAGTCCGCAACCTTGACAGCAACTTATCTCTACTCCGTTTCATTGGGTATAAGTTTGTGCTCATTTGGAGGCAAGAAAAACAGTAAAGAGTGAGCCAAATACTCAGCAGGAAATAATATAATTAATAATAATATGCAATATACTCAACCTAAAGCAAGGAAGGGAATAGGAGCATGATGCAAATGCATAAACATGAAACATGAACCAATACATTTCTGAAGCAACATTTATCTTTCCCATTTTACTTTCGATTCCTTTAGGTTCTAAAACATGCATAAACTTCTTTATTTTTACAGATTAGGGCTAGTAGGCCCTACCAGCTAACGGTGTGGCCGAACAAGGAGAGGAATGTGTATACTTTCACACATTCTAATGCACTATCCAGGCAATTTAACATCTCGTGGTGAGTGGTATACATTTAACCCGATATACGGGGCCATAAAGCCTATACCACAATGTCCCCCATGGCCCAAAGGTAGTCCTTATGCTACAACAGTAATATTTTAAGACATGTTAGGGAATACTGTCCTCTGAAATATAAATCTTTGGTCTAATTTCATGATTACTTATTATTGGAAAAATTTTCATACTCATTCATAACAAGTTGTTCTCACTCCGGGAGATCGGTTTATCAAACTTAACATATCACAAAATTTCCTTCTTATACTTTTCATAATTTGCATAATTCTTATGAGTTTAAGTTTCACATGACTTAAATTACATACATAATCAACATAATGTACGAAAAAAATCAGAAATTCTTACCACCATAAGGCAAACATAATTTTATAACTTCCGGACAACAATTTCCTTCATAAAAACATCCACATAATTTTTGGAGCACATACAAAATAACATATAAAATTTTCACGCAAATAAATACCGAGCAATCAAGGTAAAAGCGTTCACATGGCTAGGGTTACAATTATCTAAGGTAAAATCATGCATAAATCACAAAATAAACGGGTAAAAGTGTTCGGCGTGGGTTAGGGTTTACCCATATACACAAAACCATGTAAAACTAACAAATCAGATACCAAATCAACAAATAATTATGCTCAAATCACAGGTTTCATAAAATACATGTTTTGGATGGTATCAGAATGAAAATACCCGAGAGAAATGAATGAAAAGTACAATAAGAGAAAGAAAAGCATATGGGTGTACTTGCCTCGACTCGATCTACCACTTCACTAACTAGCTCTAAGCCGGAATTGAACTCACGAACCTTGATCTCTTCCTTCTCTCTCTTATCCTTCGTGTTCTCTCTCTCTCCTCTCTCGTTGGGAGCTAGAAAATGAAGAAAGAAGAAACCCTCGTAGGGTTTTATATCGTGGACTGGCACTCGAGTGCCGGCTCGACGTGCAGTAGGTGCACCGTTGCTGGATCTGGCACTTGCTGCGGGCACTCAAGTGCCCGGCAGGCGCAGATCCACTTGATTGGGCGCCCTGCGGGCATCTCCTGCCATTGCTCATCTCACATCCAAAACCTAAATTTCCTACATGTATTAAGTCTAATTTTCATTAGATTACTTTAATTACTTATAATTATGATATTATAGAAATCGAAACCTCACATAGAGAATCTGAGAAAATCTCCCTATCTAATTGAGGATGGAGATAGGGATAGTATACAAATTTCACGGATGAAATTTTTTAAGGAAGATAGAATTGTAAGGATTGGAATTTCATAATTTAGTAACCTAAATTAATTTATATAAAAATTAAGATCAATGAACAGTAAAATCAAGAAACCAAGAACTCACACCGAAATGTGATAAAAATTTACGGACTTCAATTTTGGTTAATAAATTATAGAATGAATGACATAGAAATAATTCGATTGATAAATTTTCAATTGATTAATAATTAAATTAATTTCGTTTGACGATAAGATAACCTAGTAACCAAAATAACACCCAATTAACAATCGAACTTAGCTCGATTGATTAAATATAGAATGAATTAAATTAATTAAGTAAAATTATATATATTAGAACACAAACTCACACACACTTAGAAAATTCACCAAGAAAGTAGCCGACAGCATATGCACCCGATTAGACCAAATTCGACCCAAATTTTCAATAATTCCATAAGGGATTTAACTTATACAAGGCTTGAGAATATCCTAAACACATGGCAACATCCAAATACATATAAACATAGCTGAAAATTGTTAAAAATTCAGCACATAGAGTCCTGGCTTTAGCAAATCCCACGGCAGCTCAATTTTCCATTTAATTTACCAAGTAATTAATTAATTTAAAAGATGAAATTTGGCAAGAAAGGAGAAGAGACGTGAGGCTAATGAGGGATTTAAAAACATATTAAAAATTCACCACCTATAATATACAAACAAATGGCTAAAGGAGGGAGAGCCACCTTAGTACTTTTGCATGGCTTACGAAGCCAAGAGTTTGCCGCCTTATAGGACATGTGGCAAATTCTAATTAAATGGGGGATGACTAGGCACTTTGTAAAGGGATTAAATAAAAGAAAGGAGAAAGAAAAATGGAGAGGAAAGAGGGGGAATCAGATGAAAATAGAAGAAAGAAAATAGAGAACCGAAACCAGAGTCTGGAGAATGACTCGGTTGGCAGCTAAACTTCGAAATTAAATTAAAAAAATTTTCAAGCAAGAACTCCTTTCCCTCTTTAATTTTTGTTACAAAAATTAAAAATGTGACAGATTCTATAAGTTTTGGCCCCTAGCAGAATTTGAGGTATAAGGCCTTTCAATTGTGTGAAGTGAACACAATTTATTTCCTCGATGTTTGCTCCATTAGCAGATAAAACCTACTACTCCTGATCCCTAAATATGAGCGAAGTTTCTGCATATTTTAGAACTAAAGGACTCAGAAGTAAAATAAAAAATTTAAATGCAATATTTGTATCCAAAGAAAATCGTAAACGAGATATAAAAGTTAAACATATTTTGGAAATGTATTTGATCATGTTTATGTTTCTGCATCTGCATTATGATCCTATCCAGTTCCCTCGATATATTTTAAAGTATAATGTATTGTCTTTGTTATATTTGTGCCTTGTTGAGCATTCGGCTCATTCCTTACTGTTTTCTTATCTTCAGATGAGCACGAACTTATAGCCAATGAGGAGGAGTAGAGCTCGGGGATTAAGCTAGGCCTGGAGGATGATTTTTGTGCTTTTGTGTTTTTGTATGGAGGACTTATGTATATGCTGGATGGATATGTGGACGTATTTTGATTTTATTGATGATATTCCAATGGGTTCAGTTTTCGATGTGTATGGATGACTTCATATGTTTTCGCAGGTTGTTTTGGTTTGTATTCAGGTACCTAGTGACATCTCCATATGCCGACATTGTGTTCGGAGATACGATGTTGGAACCACGAATATATTATGGTGCTTTTGGATCCTGTGTGTGAATGTGTGATCAACATATATTTATACAGGTGAATCCTTGTGGATTGGATTTAGTTTTGACAGTCTTTTTTCAGGCAGCACCTTGTCAGGTAGAATCTGGTCTGTCACAGGAGAACTTTTGGCGATATAAGTTATGGCCCTGTATATTGGGTTAAAAGTATACCGCCTACCTCTGGATGCTTAATAGGAAGGTTTGGCGCTAGAATGTGTAGAAGTATACACAATCCTTTTCTTGATTGACCCGTTCATTAGCTGGTATAACCTACTAGCACTAGTCCCTAAAGATAGATAATATAAAGACAAATGATAATTAAGAACCAGAAAAGAAAAGGTTCAAGAAGACAAAAAGTTTGTACATGTTTTATATGATTCATATTCCTCTGATTCATAAGTTTGTTTTAACTATAAATGTGCATGTCTTTGCTTATATGTACATTATTGAGTATTTGGCTCATTCTTTTACTGTTTTCCTAACCTTTCAAATGACAATCATGAGTTGGTACCCATGAACAGGAGTAAAGACAAGAGTGGTCTAGGCTTGTGTGTTTATGTATTATGTTGAAAATGTAATGGATGTATAAAATCATGTAATTGATCTTATAATGAAATGAACATGACTTCGATATTACTCATTTGTTATGCTTCCGCAATTTGTTATTATGGTCATTATTTATGTTTCCGTGAGACTTTATGTTAATTAATTTGGTTTTTGGTAAGCATCTCTAGAGAGTCTGATACTATATTTTATTCGTATAGTGTTGGAGCCACTTATGATGTGGAAATTATATGGATTCTGTGGATGACGGTTATTTATTATCTAGATTTATATGTGATGTAACATATCATTATGTTAAGTATTCACATATATTAAGTAGAAGAAAGGCAATCCGTAACAAAAAGGGTTCACATCTGAAATAACAAAATACACCCTCTCATGAAAATAATATATGCTAGCATGATAACTACTATTATGATAATTTACTCGTCAATTTATGTCTAAAATTATATCAAAATCATACATATTTCATAAGACCAAATCTACCACCTAATCTAAACTATTAACCCAAACAACATTCCAAGGGTATACAATATCCGTAACCAAAGATGATGTGACGGACCGGATTATTTTTCCAATAAATAACCCCCGTCAATGGTAACACAAACTAAAGCCCATAATTAACCTATGGATTCTACAGAAATTTCGGCAGAATTTCCTCTACAACTGGACGAAAACTAAAAATATAACCTGCTCAAATACATCCTATACAAGCACACATCTAACCAAAATAATCAATACAAAGCCTATAACAACAATACACAGGATCACATAATCAGCCATATCATCCATGGCTCCAATCAAGTATCCCCAACTACGGAACTGGACCTAGAGAGATGCCATCTAGGAAGAAACAAAATCCAAAAACATCAACACAAACGCGGAAGCATAACTAGATCATCCAAAACCTGCGAAAGCATAACAAAGCCATAATATAACAATAGGCCACATCCATCCATGAGTGGTTGTTTATATTCTAATATTATAAACATAACCCAATCTTCAAGCAACGATGTCCAACAACTCCCTTCAATGCAAGTCTCTCCTTGCTCTAACTAATCTGGCGCTGGCTAAGTGTTCTCATCTGGAAGGAAAAATAGTAAGAGTGAGCGTACAGCTCAGCAAATATAATCATACTCAATACTCGTAGGCAAATAATATAACAACAGGAATGGGGGGAATACAAGCAACCTCAATAATCATGAATCAGGAGAGAGAACAGGAAACATATGGAATTACTGGATTCTCATGGTTATATCGATTAGGCATTATTTATTTTCATCATTATATCATCTTTGCGGACTCGAACTAGTAGGCCATACTAACCAACGATGCGAGAGAGCGAGGAAAGGAATGTGTTCGCTACACATTCTAAAGCCACGGCTACATTTTAAGTTTGCAGCACTCGACCATCGGTTGCATCTCCACTATGCAACATTTATCCAAACGGCTACATTTTAGGCCTGCAGCACTCGGCCAACTCAACATGCCCCATATCCCCCGGGGACCAGGTAGTTCCTCGTTCTTCCACAGTAGTATCCTAAGGCGTACTAAGAACATCACCCGCTCCCACGAGCAGCTAGAATATGTGGCTAAGTATTCCTCGGGTTCACACCACGATGGATATGGCATGCCAAAGGTTACTACCCCTATGAATCATGGTCCTAGTTTCAAGATTAGTTCCAACACTTGGAGAGGAAAATCCACATTTGCCATAAACATTCACAATTCGAGGAAAACCCATTCCCATCATATATATCTCCATCCGGGAGATCATTCCATCACAATGCACAATGTGAATTTCCTTCCATTTACTTGCTCGATTCACAACTTTCTTTGGGAAATCCCGTCATTACAATTCAATTCATGTTCACAAGAGAATTCTGAATTTCATACCTTCGATAATCACGTATCATTTTAGAAGCCTCCTGGACTCGTTTCCTTGCTTCCGGCACGTGATACACATTTTCGAGGCTTACATTTCGTTTAAACAATTAGACATCACTTCCATAACAATTAAACAAGGGCATAACATGTATATTTCTCATTTCATTTCGGGTGAACAGCGTCAGGTTTCTTTTAGAGCATCCGGACGCCGTGAACGGTTCGATACTTGTGAAATCAGCGTCCAGTTTATACATATGCACAATTGGGACATGGTGATTCATCTTTTGGGTTCGATTCAACATACAACAAAGGTGGAAAGATGCAATTTCCCCCTTTACACTTGGATGAACAGTGTCAGGGCCAATTTAGAGGGCTCGGACACCGCGATCGGGTCGAAACGTGCGAGATTGAACTCGCGGCCGACATATATACATATTTAGGACGTGGGGATTCACATTTTGAGATCAATTTCATGATACACAGAAGGAAAATAGGAAATCCCCAATCTCATGGGTTAGGGTTTCGGTGAAACTAAGCAGAGTGAATCGGACACGATTCGAACAACTAACTACATATTCTTGGATCTCAAGGCATGGGCTTCATGATTCTAACATTCACGGTGGGTATCGACACAAAATACCCAACAAAATCAAGCAAAATATCGAAAGAGAATGAGAAGTGAGTATGAGAACACTTGCCTCGACGCGTGGGTATCTAGCTCTCGGACTGATTCGAACTCCACGGTCTCGATCTCCACCTTTCTCTCACAACAATCGGCGCTCCCTCTCTCTCTAGAAGCTTCCGGCTTGTGGGAAAAATGAGGAAAAGAGAAGCAGCCGCGACTTAAAAAGGCACCACCGCTCGAGTGCGCCTCGAGCAAGCATTAGGCGAGCACAATTCTAGAATTCCCGCTCGATAGCGGAGCTCGAGAGGCCAACAGGCGGGCGTAATTCTAGAAATTACGCTCGAGCCATGGCTCGAGCGCGCAGCAGGCGCAAGCCTGCTGGCAGCGCTTCAGCAGCACGAACTCAAATTCTTCTCGATTTTTCTTCCAATACCCAACCTTATTCGTTCTATAGGCCTAGTATTGATCATTAGCATACTAATCACCTCATCATTATCAAGTTTTTAGACTCAAAACCTCACAAAGGATCCCATAGGTGTTGACACTACTAATGTAAAATCCATGATTTTTGAGGATGACAACAAATAATGAACAAATTTTTGTGACACAAATGAATGAATTGACCTTGAATCCAAAAGTATATGAGATGAAGTTTCAAAAATGGTAAGTTTACATTCTACCACCATAGGAGATGCATCTGCATCTTAGGCCATCACCGCAAAAGCTCTTCCCGAAGCACTTGGCTTCCTTGCCGTTTACTTCGAGGGATGAGGGCAGTCTTTGATTATATGGGTAGATTGGTCACAATTGAAACAGGCTTTCAAAACCTTGTAGCAGGGCCTTCCATCATGGAACTTTCTACAATATGGGCACATGGGCATTGTTTGTTGAGGGCTTAATATACCATGGATTTTAGCTCATTTCTTTCCTTTTTTCTATCAACTTTGATTTTTCGTGGGATCCTCCTAACCCCGAACTTTGGCCTCCTTTTCTAGCCGACTTTTTCTCAAATAACTTTTCTCTTTCCAACCCCTGTTTAAACAAGACAGCTCAGTTCAGCACCTCTCCATAGGTCCATTGCTTCAACTTCACCAATTGTTTCTAGATTGCATCATTTAAGCCTTGCAGAAACTTCCTCACCTTCCTTGCCTCATCATGAACCCTATGAGGGGAATAATGGGATTGCACCGTGAACTTGGCATTATGCTCCACCACAGTCTAGTTTCCTTGTCATAGATTAGTAAACTTATTTTCCTTTTCCTTCCTTAAACTTGTTAGAAAGTATTTGTCCATAAAAACTTTTACAAATATGTCCCAAAAGATTTCTTCATTCTCTAATCCCAATTCTCATTTCTTCATTGACCACCAACGGTCTGCGACTCCCTCTAGCTTGTAGGAGGCAAACATGACCATGTCCCTCAAGAAGACTTCCTTAATCCGTTGGATCCAGGTCTCATCTTTAATAGGGTCTAGATCACCCATGAATTCTGGTACCCATTCATTTGTGAATCTATCATATGCTATTATCACCGAGTTAGCTATCGTCGGCTCTAGATTATGTGATCCTCGAGCCAAGGATTCCTTAACCTCTACCAGCCATTATATTAAAGTACACTTCTTTATTGTGATGAGAGTTGGGTACAACATGTCCTCATCGTCCAGATGACATCTTTCAATCCTATCACAAAATAATTAATCATGTTAGATCTTCAAATCAAATAAAATATTCTTCTTATAATTTCTCTAATACCACTATTTGTCATGACCCAAATCTTGATCCCAATTTTTATTATAAATAATTATTCGATTAACAATCTAATTATCCATGAATACAAATTTCACATCGATACTTCAATTAACCAAAATAAAATAGTATAAACGGGACACAGGATCTAAATCTCACCACGTCTTATGTGGATCTGACACCGATCAAACCGTTACGTCGGATCTTACATAAGGAGTTTTGTATCTATCAAAATAATATCAGAGTACACAATTAACTGAGCCAAATTTCTACTACTATCATAAAGTCAGACGATCAACATCCCACGATTAATAAACTAGAAACAACATAAACCACATCCGCATGATACTAATTAAACCAGCATTCATTTCATTACTTTACAAACTATTTCTAAATATCACAATCATATTAAGTTACTATCCAAAACTAACTATAACATTAAACATTTCATAACTTTAGACTCTGAACTCTTCAAATGGCTGATATGTTAATCTTGATCATCCTATAAGTATTTGAGCCTTTCATTTGACGGAGTTAGTAAAATAGAAGTAAGGAGTGAGTCAAACGTTCGGTAAGGCATATTATTTAGCAATTAAACATATATAATTGACATTTAAAACATATTAAAAGGAATAATAAAATCTAATGCAATGACATAAATTTTTATAATACTTAAGTAATATTTTTAGATTTACTTATCATATTTTTATTTCATTCATGTCATGAAATCATATTGAAATATGACTTTCTTAGAGACCAAGGCCCAGTAGGGCCTCATTGACTAAAGGAGTGGATAATCGAAACTCATATTATATTTGTTTCCATATAACCAAAGGTCGTACGCTACGATTCAAGACTTCTAGGTGGGCCGTTATATATATAACCCTATAGAAGAGGCTGAACGTCGCTTTTACTAGTGAATGATAGGTTTAAACCTGGATTTACCACTATAATATATTAAGGTATGTCATAATATACTATCAGTTGAAATATAACCATGGTCTAATATATATACTTATGAAAACTCTATACATTTCCTCATATTCCTTAATTTTCTCATTCTGGAGAAAAAGTTCATAATTTCTTAACATATTTGTAGATTTTTCTCTTTAATATTTGTAAATTCTTCACATGAAATGCTGAATCATGCGTTCCTTAAGCATGTAGAACTGTTTTTAGCAAAAATAATGTAGAGGAACTGAACAACTAACATAGAGAATTAGAAAACAAATGCAGATATTAGCAATACCATGAAATTTTCTACATTTTATCTCATTAATAAACATGCAACATTTATATGAATTTACAACACATGTAAGGAACTTTAATTAAGTTTTTAGAATGTGATAGACCATATTTTTCTCCCCACAAGATAGTTCAGATTTTTTCATTGGTCATCAACGCCGTTCGGAACAAATTGAAGACATCCTTGGAAGATGATAGGTGTGCTTCTCGATTGCACATGATTCGTTGGAACATATAAAAAATAAATAAAGAAATAAATAAATAAAACCTCATTTTTTTCTTCTCTGTGCTTGGGCTCCCTCCTGGCTGCCAGCTTTTCGGGATAGCCTTTCCCCCATTTGTTATTCCATTTTGTTATTTTTACCGACTTGGACTATGTAGTACGGTCAAGCTTTGGTTAGGTTTTGTGTTGGTGATCGGGGTTTGCATCGCGTCTATGATTTTATCTTCAAGTCGGAAAAACACTTGGAGATCAATCATAGGTTGAATATTTTTCCCTTTATTAATTCATCCTTACTTATAAAAAAAAATTTGCTTCTCTTTTCCTAGCCAGCCTTGGCTGTTTGTTTAGGCTTTCTATCCTTTCACCCTTCCTTGCACTTTACTCACACATACACACACACACACACACACACACACACAAAATCTATGTTTCTTGACGATTTGGCTCGATGGTTTATTCAGGTGTAGGTTGCTGTTGCATTTTGGGGTTTTTCCACTGGGTTGAAGATGCTTACGTTTGTTTATGAAACTGAATGAAGTCATCTAGATGCTGTTGCAATTCCTGTGGTATTTGGGGCTCCTGATGGTTTAGTGAAACAGTGTTAATTCTTGCTGCCTCATGGAAGAATGCCACAATTGTCGAAGCTTTTCATGTACTGTTTGTGATGATGGGGATTGAATGCATTTTGAGCATTTGTTGTGGGGTAAGATCCAGCCCGATTTGGCATTGGAGGTGGTCTAATGTGGTCATATGTTGCTGGTGCTATCTGGTATTGCAGTTTCTTGTGTTCGTGCTCGGTGAGCTTGAGATTATGACTATAAGTGTATTTGGGCCGGGTTGTTTTTGGCCATTTTAGAAGTTGCTCATCTAATTTTTTTTGTGTTGTTGGTTCGTTCGATTTCATAATTTGTTTCATGGTGATGCTCGGGGAATACCCTTACTTGTTTTATCTCTAAATCGGTAAAACACTTGGAGTTAGAATACTTGTTTTGTACTTTCTTTCATTTTAATTTTATTTACTTACTTACCAACAAAAAAAGAAAAGACAGACCATATTTTTCTGCCAAAAATACAACAGAGTTTCGTCAGTAATGCAGACATCTACCAATATAAAAACCTATACAATCTCTTGTACATGACAAAATACATCCAAATAATCCCAAAAATCTGACATCATACAACAACACCACATAAAACCACATAGGATCCAATGCCACATATAATTCATGACTTTAATATTGTGTATTTAAACACAATATCGGCCAAAGAGAGATGTCACTAGATACCTGTTACAAATCACAATAACCTGCGGAAGTATAATAAATTCAAATATAGTGAAAATTAAGCTATCTAATCATTAGATATATGTACAATATACATTAAGATTTTCAAAAGAAATATAAATATATACAATTTTTCTATGACATAAATAAAATTACAAATTATAAGTCTTCGATTTGATCTCCCAAATCCAAAGCCTAGTTCACTTTGAACCTCTACGTTGTCCCATCGGATATAATATACCTGTGCTAATCTGGAGATAAGGAGAACTAAGGGTGAGCCAAAAGTCAACAAGTGTAATATAATCAAAACGATAAATAATATAAGTAAAATAAAGTAGGAGAGGGATATACGAGTATAACGAGGATGCGTAAACATAAGACGTGTTCGGATATACTTTTGAAATACAATTAACTTATCATGTTTTATCTTTCTTTTCTTTGGGATGTAAATTATGCATAATTACTTATATTTGCGGACCAGAGTCGGTAAATCTGACCGGCTAAAGGTGCGGGAGAATGAGGAAAGGGCCATGTCATCCACATGGCCTAAGGGTGCAAGCTCCAATTATTGACCAAGAGGCGGGGTATCTACATATCATGTCTGTAGACGGGCCATAAACATATGCCCCCATGTTCCCTGGGGCCTAGAAGTAGTCCTTGTCCTTCCACAACAATATCTTAAGGCTTACCAAGAGTATTGCACACTACAATACGCGGCCAGGATAATTTTTGAGTCTCTATTACAGCACTAGTGGTATGCCTAGGGATATTACCCTCCATAAAATAAATCCGTGGTCCTAATTTCATGATTTCTCATTCTTTGAGGGAAGGTCCACCATACTTCTTTAACAATTTTCTCCATCCGGGAGAACAAATCCATTATATAGCAATTGTAGAATTTCTCTCCAAATATTGACATGATTTTTATCTTTCTTTCGAATTTAAGTCTTCTCATGACTTAATTTTTATACATGAATGCTATAATCATAGGGAAGAATAGAAATTCTTACTATCGATAGGAAATTGTAACTTTAGAGACTTCCGGATAACATTTTCTTCACAATTGGATAATGAATACATTTTCCAGAATAATAATTAAACACATGTAAATATATATGCAACTTAATTAATAATTAAACAGTGTGAGAATTACGTAAAATTTACCCAAGAGGCTCAGTTGAATAGTACGTGCGTGGACAGCACCTGGTTGTGCATATCGGACAATTCTCAGAATTTTGGACATCCAATGGGTAAATTACCAAATTCAAGACATGGATATCATAATCTCAAGCCAATTTATGCATACAATTTGAAATAAATGCTTAAACGAGGTCCGGGCGAATCCTAGAGTTTCGGTGAATGGATTTTCACATAAAACTGTAAGGTGTTGGTTTCCACGATGTGGTAAAAATGAGTGGTGCAGTTCTAGATTCCAAAATATAGTAATTGAGAGGTAATTAAGTTAAAATAGGTAAATCGAGATTAAAGGACATGAAAGAAATTGGATTGAAAAGCCCAGGGACCTGGAATTGGTAAATCAGGGACCGGCATTATAAATCGTAAAAAGTTAATATGTAAATAAGATTCAAATTTTAAACCATGTTAATTATGACTTATTAAGCTAATATAATCAAAATTATGATCCAAGGATATGAAATATTGGCTTAGAAGGGTCAAAACGGATCCCGGATGGTGAAAATGTGAAGTTTTTGGGCTGTAGGTCGGCATCGAGGCTGACCTGCACCCGACGTGCGCTCGAGCCTAGGCTCGAGCGTCGTTTCCAGCATATGGGCGCTTGATGAAGGCTCACCCCGTGCTTAAGCGACGGCCGGCCGAATATTTCGGGCTTTTCAGGAGAAATAAGAGGGAGAGGGAGAAGGAGAAGAGAGAGAAGGTGGAGAACAAAGCTCCCGAGTCCAAATTCATCTGTTTGATAGATAGTTAGAAAGGTGATAGATCGGGTCGAGGCAAGTGCACTCATACTTTCCTCTTTCTTTTTGTTGCACTTTTGTCTTATTTTCTTCGGATATCATCGTTCCAATATCCGGTTAAGTTTGTATTTTGTAACTCCTAAGACCCAAGCATACATATATGTAAATTTGGTGCCCAAAATTGTAGATTTGATAGGTTTCAGACAAGGCAAACCCTAACCCCCATGCACGGACATGTTACCTACGAAATGTTGGGGCTTTTACTTAATTTGGGGTTAATATGATTACCCACAACTTGGACATTTTAATTTATCAATTGGGTATTTGAATTTGAGGTTTTATGTAAAATTTTGCTCGAAGAAACCCTAACCCACACCCGGCCCCCATTAAATGGATTAAATTGAGTTTGATGCATAAATTGACTTAGGATTATATTTACCCATGCCTTGAATTTGATGATGTACCCGTTGGATGCCCAAAATTCAAAGAATTAATCAATATGTGTATCTAAACAATGTTCACGTGCTATGTTCATGTGGATACTGTTCATCCGAGGGCATTGATCGGTATATTGCATAATTTTCCCATGTATAACTAATAATTAAGTGATATGCATATTTGAATAAATTTAGTTGAATACTTTGGAAGCTTCGGCCTGTTCAATTGCAAAAGAAATTTGTGTCCGAAAGCCCTTAAAGTCAATTTGCTTCTATGGTAAGAATTCCCAATCTTTTCTATGTTTATGATATTCGTATATAAAGTTAAGTCATAAAAAGACTTAAATTTGAAAGTAAGATAAAAAAGTATATGAATATTTTGAGGGAAATTCTACAATTTGGGAACATGATGGATTTGTTCTTCCAGATGGAGATATTTGTAAAAGATGTTTGGTGGATCTTCCCTCAAAAGAATAATGAATCATGAAGTTAGGATCACGATTTCATGTTATGAAGGGTAACATCCCTAGGCATGCCACTAGTATGACAGTGGAGACCTAAGGATTTGAATTGGCTGCGTATTATAGCAGGTGATACTCTTGACGTGCCTTAGGACATTACAGTGGTAATCGAGGATAACTTTGTCCATAGAGTGATAGGTGGTCTACTTTCCTCGGGGCATTACTATGGTAGACAAGAGCAAGAATTTATAGTTCATCCTGCCCTAGGGATGTAAACAAAGAAGAACCAAAAACAATGCCTTGGATTGTATGGAGTGAGAACAATTTATCCTCGATTATTCACTCCCTTGGCTGGTAGGGTCTACTGGCTCAGATTTGTATAGATAAATAACTATGCATCAATTATAACCTAAAGAAAGAAGTAAATTGTATCCTAAAGCATATTTGACCAAGTTCATGTTCATGCATCTCCTTCATACTCTATATTATTTTTTCTTAACCTTACTTATTTATATACTGCCTTGTATATGATACATTTGCAAACCTGTTAGCTCACCATTACTTCTTTTTCCTTCAAGATAAGAACCACGAGTTGAGGCCCGATTAGAAAGAACAAGGAGAGGGATTTGCTAAAGAGATTACCTGGACTTTGAGGACTTCGAGTTTTGTATATGGTTATTATAGCAGAATGTAAATAGTTAATTAAGATTATTGTTATGCATTAAATTGTGTCATAGCATGTTATTGATTATTTTGGATCATTGTTATGCTTCCGCAGTTTATTTATAGACATAGAATGCTTCTACAGGTAAATGTTTGGTCTATATAAGTTCCTAAATGGTATCTCTCATAAATCCAATATAGTGGTTGAGATACTCTATTGGAGCCATGGATAATATGTCATTTATTGATCATGTGTGTGTTATGGAGTAAAATTTGACGTTTGGTGGTCCATATGTCTTGTACGGGATTATTTATACATGTTATATGTATGATTTTTGACCATTTTTAAGAAAAACTCTACCCAATTTTCTATAAAAATTATGTTATTAAATTATGGGCATTAGTTTTATATGTTTATTAATGGGGGTCATTGGTGTATTGTGACCCATTTCGTCACAGATAGTATCAGAGAAAGAGATGCTTTAGGATTGATTGATCTTAGAGAGGAAGCTTAGGTTTAAGTTTAAGTTGAAGTGGGTTAGGCGTAGTTAGGATTAGATAGGTTATTTAGGTGCTAGTACTCCTTAGGATCGAGAGGCTAAATATCTGAATTTGTTGGGGAGGATGACACGTTTCGATTGAATCAGTTGGCTCCTCAGTATGCCAACAAGAATCCTGAGGTTGTTAAGTAATTGGGTCTTGGATTTTGGGTGAAGACCTAAAGTTGTGTGAATTTTCGGGTGATTGTTATAATTATAGTTTCTATTCTGGCTGTAATTTGAGGATTTGTGGGCTTTGCTTTCATGGTATGGATATTTTGGGACTTTTGTTATAGCTGCTGAATAATCTAAGTGTTCTACATGAACCAATGGATGTAAGTCGTAAGAAGATCTTAAATTAGTAAATAAATGATAAGCTAGAATAGCGGGAGTGTGTGTGGGCTCACAACTTCAATAGGTCTCAGGATGTGATTGAGGCTTAAAGTGAATGACCATGTATTTCAGGAATATGTAAATATTTGCGGGTTAGTTGATAAATTGCCTATTCTTGTCAACATGGATTATGTATTTTAGGAAAATATCAGTTTGTCGACATATCAGCAAAATAATGAGAATATAAAGTATTTCGACTTTGAAATTTCATTGTGATTTAAGGTTTATGTTGAAATCTTAGCCAAACTCGATTAGAGAATTCTGCGTGACGAGCAGAATTAGATGTGGTGGTAAATTGCAATTGAATGGCTCGTAGTAAGATCATTTATTAGAGTTGCACAGTGGAGGCGTGGTGAACCCATATATTTTAAGGTTCAATCTAAGGCTCAGAAGGAATAGTTCCTTTCTTTTTTTTGGTAAGTAAGTTTAATGTATTAAAGGAAAAAAAATTTACAACCTATGATTTAATTCCAAGTGTTTTTTTAACTTGGAATATAATCATAACCGCGGGGCATACCCCAAAAGATATGTAAAAAAACAAAAAACAAAAACTTGCACCAAAAACATCATTTGACAGAAAGCATAAGCCTAACATTCAATGTTGTATGCAGAAGACCAAGGCTCAATTGGGGTTTCGAAAACCAAATCAAAAGCCTCAGGCAATGCGTCAGCAAGGCAGGCGTGCATGCATGACTTCAACGCATCACAATAAGCATCTCCAACTTCATAAACGGCAGAACAAAGAAGACTTCGGAAGATCCAAATCAGCGGCAACAAAAACCTATAGCGCTCAACAGCACAATGAAGATTGCCCGACTCAGCATTACAGAGACTTCATCATAATTGAGGCAACCGGATCAGCGAAACAATTTTCAGCACAGCAGCCAAAACCAACTTCTAATCCCTGCACGTACTGCATCTGAAGCAGCATTGAAGATAGGCGAGCTTGGGACCGAAGGGCCTTCACCAGCTCGATTCGGAAGGGCTATTGCCCATACTTCAGCAGCTCCAAGGCAATTCCTACCACATCAATTCCAGCCAAGCCATCCGCAGCACAAAGATATCCCAAACAAGCAGTATAACAGTAGGGTTAAGTCAGCAATTCCATTTCCAGGAGTGTTTGAAATACTAATGGAAGCGCTGACAGTCAACCAGTAATTTCTTAGGGGGGTGTAGCATAGTACAGCAAGAGGAGATCTATCAATCAGACCAAATCCAATTACTTCAGCATCGCAGCCAAACCACACCAGCTATGCCAACCCGAACCAGCATTACAGGCTGCTATCATCACAAAACAGGCAATCAGATCAAATCCCCAATGCTCAGCAATAGCTACCACTATCGACACCACCTCCCAGCCAGAGCAAAGCGAACCCTCCAAACCCCTTCCATCATCAACAAACTGCATTTTCCAAGCATCAGTGACACCTTAACTCCACCCAGCCACAGGGTCTCACTACCTGTAGTCAACCAGGCTAGTGTAGAACAGTTTCAACAACACCATGACATAGCACCGGTATTCAACAAACCCTGACTCCTAATCCAGAGAAAGACCTGGCCAGAGATACCATCATTTTCCACCTGTAGAAATCGGTGTTTGCTCCTCAACCCTACAGATCGTCACAGCCAAAACATAGTAGCCCAGCATCAGTTGCTTCAACATAAGGCCCTCGGCAACAGCAGCATTCAGCTTGGCGTGTTCACCATCAGAGGGAGGATTTGGCCACCCTTGCCAATCGAAACTTAGAACACTCATCATAACACAGCAAGGAGAGAAGTTTCAGCTTTCCTCTTCCCCTAGAGTAATTTCCATTTGCCTTATTAGTAATAAGCTACACAAAACCCCTTTTTTTTTTTTTTTGAAATAGAGCCACGCCATCGGAAGACAGCGCAAACTACAAACCGATATAACCGGGCAAACACTCCTAATACCCTGAGGACGGCTACGCAAGCCAAATCAGGCAAACAAAGAAAAGCTCTCTTTCTCTCTCTCTCTCTCTCTCTCCAGCCCAAAAGGACAACCAACATCGCAGCACAAGCAACAAACGGCAGAAAGAGCATTCCGCTCAGACACCCAAAGGAAGACAGCACAGTCCACGTCAGCCCAAAGAAGCAAAAACCCTCCCGCGCCAACCCAGCACGCCCCCTTTTTTAATAAATGCCACGTCAAGGCATGACAATGAGAACAAACAAACCGGAAAACAGGGCATATAGCCCAAACCCACTACAGCCCTCTTTTTTTTTTCTTTCAAGCCGGCAGCAGAACAATAAAAAACGTGCCCAACCAACCATCTGGCAGACAATACTAGGAATCCGGAGAACAGGAAGCCCCAAGGATCAGCCCAGTCAGCAAGGGAAGCAAAACCGGGAAAAGAGAAATGAAACCTGCCCATCCAGCATCTCACACAATCTATCAAACACAACAGTGGGGAAACAAGCGCTCCAGACCACCCAACAATCAATCAGAGCTCAACGTCCGGTCTCAGGCTTGTTAGTGGGATGCTCCATCTGATCAATACCGATCCGTCCCTATGCACACAGGCAACGTGATAAATCTCCAGCTTTCCTCGGACTGCAGCAGAGATCTGGTAAGCCATCTGGGTTTCATTTAGCGCCATCATTTTCTTAAACACACGATGATTTCTCTCTTTCTAGATAAAATAGACTGACACCGCCAGGGTGAGGCAGAAGGATTGAGCTTTAAGGTTATTGCCCTTCTAGAGATTTGTAGCCCACAGGATGTTGGAATGCCAATCAGGATGAGGCCAGCTGAAACCTGCCTTTTGGCGCATTAGACGCTAGACGGTCGAGGAAAACGGACAATCAAAGAAGATGTGGTCATGACTTTCCCTTCCGTTGGGATAGAGGACACAAGACGCTGGAATGTGAAGGAGATTGCTAACCCTATCCAGAGTGCTAAGCCTATGACGAATAGCCAACCAGAGAATAAAGGCATGAGCCAGAGTGTACATTTGGCCCCAAACTAGGTTAGACCATACCACTGCATCTTTGGGCTCTTAGAAAAGCCCATAAGCAGATTTAGATGAGAAAATCCCACTGCGGTCGGCAGTCCAAAGCGCCACATCACGGCAGGAAGGATTAGGGGGATAGGGGGCATACTTTCCACAATACCAGCAACTTCCATATCAAATGGGTTAGGCCACCTCCAATCACCATTTAAGAAGATGTCCTTGACTTTTGCATCTAAAGGCAAGCCTGTCATGCATCTGATTCTCTCATTGAACCTATCATAGAGAGGGCCGAGCGGATGCCAAAAATCAAGCCAAAGGAAGGTGTCGACTCCGTTCCTTTCGAGGCTTAGGATAGGTTGAAGCAAGAATTTTCAGTCATTTGAGGTTTTGAGCTAAGTCGAAAAAGTAGTTAATGAATTTGGTTTGTCTTCGGACTTGGTAGAGTTAGATTTTGATAGAATGCATTGGGTAATAAGAATCAGGATTATTCAAATGCTCAAGGTTCTTTGGGATAATCATTTAATCGAGGAAATGACTTGGGAACGCTAAGAAGGATCTAGAAAGAATACTTCCGAACATGAGATTTTGAGGTTCGTTAAATTTTGAGAATGAAATTTCTATAAGTGGGGGAGAATTGTAAGGTGCTGGTTTCCACGATGTGGTAAAAATGAGTGGTGAGGTTTTGGATTCTAAATATAGTAATTGTGAGGTAATTAAGTTAAAATAAGTGAATCGAGGTTAAAGGACATGGAAGAAACTGGATTGAAAATCCAAGGGACCAGGAATTAGTAAATCGGGAATCGGTATTTAAACCGTAAAAAGTTAATCCATAAATAAGATTCAAGTTTTAAATCATGATAATTATGACTTATGAAGCTAATATATTAAAACTTAAGGTCCAAGGATATGAAATATTGGGTTAGAAGGGTCAAAACTGATCTCAGATGGCAAAAAAGCAAAATTTTCACATTGCAGGTCAGTGTCGGGCCTGACCCGCGGCCGACGCGCACTCTAGCCTAGGCTCAAGCGCTAATTCCAGCATATGAGCACCCGATGCACGCTCGTCGCGTGCTCGAGTGGTTGCCCACCAAATATAAGTGCCAAAGGTACTTTCTCCGCCATTTTTCAGGTTTTCTAGGAGAAATAAGTGAGAGAGAGGACAAGGGGAAGAGAGAGAAGGTGGAGAACGAAGCTCCCGAGTCCAAATCCGTCTAAGAGCTAGTTAGAAAGGTGATAGATTAGGTTGAGGCAAGTGCACTCTTACCCTCCTCTTTCGTTTTCTTACACTTTTGTCTTGTTTTCTTCGGGTATCGTCGTTCCAATACCCAGTTAAGTTCATATTTTGTAACACCCAAGACCTAAGCATACATATATGTAAATTTGGTGCCCAAAATTGTAGATTTGATAGGTTTCAGACAAGGCAAACCCTAACCCCCACGTGCGGACATGTTGCCTATGAAATGTTGGGGCTTTTACTTAATTTGGGGTTAGAATATGATTACCAAGAATTTGGACATGTTAATTTATCGATTGAGTATCCGAATTTGAGGTTTTATGTGAAAATTTGGTCGAACAGATCCTAACCCATGCCCGGACCCTATTTAATGGATTAAATTGAGTTTGCTGTATAAATTGACTTAGGATTATATTTACCTATGCCTTAAATTTGATAATGTACCCGTTGGATGCCCGAAATTTAAAGAATTAATTGATATATAACTGAACACTATTTACGCGGGTACTGTTCACCCGAGGACCTTGAATAGTATATTGTATAATTTTCCCATGTCTAACTAATACTTAAGTGATATGTATATTTGTATAAGTTCAATCGAATAATTTGAAAACTTTGGCCTGTTCAATTGCAAAGGAAATTTGTGTTTGAAAACCCTTAAAGTTAATTTGCTTCTCGATGGTAAGAATTTTCAATCTTTTCAATGTTTATGATATTCGTATATAAAGTTAAGTCATGAAAAGATTTAAATCCGAAATGAAGATAAAACGTATATGAATATTTAGAGGAAAATTCCACAATTTGGGTACATGATGGATTTGTTCTCCCAGATAGAGATATTTGTAAAAGATGTTTGGTGGATCTTCCCTTAAAAGAATAATAATCATGAGGTTAGGACCACAAATTCATGTTATGAAGGGTAACATCCCCAAGCATGCCACTAGTATGACAATGGAGACTCAAGGATTTGTCCTGGTCGCATATTAAAACAGGTGATATTCTTGACATGCCTTAGGATCCTGCAGTGGTAATTGAGGATAACTCTATTCTTATAGTGATATGTGGTCTGCCTTCATCGGGGTGTTACTATGAAGGACAAGAATAATAATTTATGATTCATCCTGCCCTAGGGATGTAAACAAAGAAGAACCAAGAACAAAGCCTTGGATTGTGTGGAGTGAATACAATCTATCCTCAATTATTCTCTCACTTGGCTGGTAAGGTCCACTGGCACGGGTCCGAAAAGATAAATAACTATGTGGGTCCGCAAAAATGAATAACTATGCATCAATTATAACTTAAAGAAAGAAGTAAATTGTATCCCAAAGCATATTTAACCAAGTTCATGTTCATGCATTTCCTTCATGCTCATATATTCTTTTTCTGTTTAACCTTGTTTATATTATTTACTGCATTATATATGATGCATTTACAGAGCTGTTAGCTCACCGCTGTTCTTCTTCATTCTAGATCAGAACCAAGAGCTGAGGCTCGATTAGAAAGAGCAAGGAGAGCGATTTGCTAAGGAGATTGGCTTGAATTTGAGGAATTAGAGTTTTGTATATGGTTATTGTAGCAGAATGTAAATAGTTGATTAAGATTATTGTTATATATTAAATTGTATCGTAGCATGTTATTTATTATTTTGGATCATTGTTATACTTCTGCAGTTTATTTATGGACATAGAATGCTTCCGCAGGTAAATGTTAGGTCTACATAAGTTCCTAGACGACATCTCTTATAGATCCAATATTGTGGTTGTGATACTGTATTGGAACCATGGATGATATGGTATTTGTTGATCCTCCGTATGTATTGTGGAGTAAAATTTGACGTCTGGTGGATCATATGTATTGTACAGGATTATTTATATAGGTTGTATGTATGATTTTTGACCGTTTTTAGGAAAAACTCTGCCCGATATTCTTTAAAAATTATGTTATTAAATTATAGGTATTAGTTTTATATGTTTATTAATGGAGGTCATTAGTGGATTGTGACCCATTCCGTCACAAAAATGCTCAAATTAGATATCCAATCAGTAAATTAACATATATAGGATATGAGTAATGATTTTCTTGTCCTAATTTATGCAAAAGCCATAAACATTAGAGGCCGAAACCACCCAGGCCAGGGGTTAGGGTTTTAGGTACAAAAATCAATTGGAATCCACAATTTCGGACATGAAATTCATATATATATATATATATAATCAAGCCATGGGATTACAAATACTTGTATGGATCGGGTATTGGGATAATAATACTCAAAGGGGATCGAATGAAAATCAAAAAGAATGGAAGAAAAGGATATGGATGCACTTGCCATGACCGTTTTACGATTTGTCCAACTAGCTCGAAGTCAGAAACGAACCCATGAGCCTTCGTTTGCCCTTTCTCTCCCTTCTCTCTCTTTCTCTCTCTCTACCCGAAGCCTTCTGGTTTCCCCCCGAAAACCGCATTGCAACGGATAAAAAGAAACTCGCATGCTGCTTTTAAGTAGACCGGCGCTCGAGCATGGTCCGCGGCATGCAACAGGCATGCCTGCGCTGGAATTGGCGCTTGAGCGCTCGGCGGCACCGACCTTACTGTGCTGCACACCGAGCAATTCATTTGGCACCGTTGCTCGATTCCAACACCGAAACATATATTTCCCACATACCTCGAGCCTTATTGTGATTATATTAATTTAATAGCCCAAGATTACTATAATTTAAAATCTGAATCATATTTACAAATTAATATTGCAAGATTATAATGCCGGTTCTCAATTCCACCAATTTCGAGTCTTTGGTACTTCGATCCACTTCTTCCTGTGCCCTTAGACCTCGATCCACTTATATTAACTTAATTACTCTTATATACTACGTTTTAAAAATCGGTACCTTACACAGAATATGCAAGAACTTATATTTAGCAATCCGCCAGGCACCGCTTGTGACGTCTCACGTCAAACGTCCTTGTACTTATCATTAATATTATTATTATCATAGACAGGATCCTAACATTAGCCATAACTTATACTGGCTCTAATATCACATTATTCATTCATGATATTAGTTTAAATTAAGGAAGATGCCTACTAAACATCCATAAGAATTTAAATCTGATGGAAGCATATATTTTATATCATAACGGAAGCAATTCCATTATCATCAAAATACATGTCTAAAATACAACATTATACAAGACATATTTTTTTTCTTTTCATCATCCCAAGTACAACATATACGTTATAACAAAATTATGGCCACCTCAAACTTCTTTTCTAATCCTGTTCGTCCTTCATCATTTCTTAAGACTCGTCTGAAGGGAAGTGAAAACAGCAAACGAGTGAGCCAAATGCTCAGCAGTGTACATAACATACAAAGACATGCATTTTATACAGAAGATACATTAACATACATAAATAGGAGCAGATACATGAAGTGCAATGCATTTACCTTTCTTTATTTCTTAGCTTCTATTGGCTATATTTATTTTTCCTTATCTTTAGGGATCAGGGCCAGTAGGCCTTACTAGCTAACGGAGCGGATAAATCGAAGAAAAGATTGTGTTAACCCACACAATTTAAGGCAAATATCCTAACAATAAGATAGATTGTGCTTACTTCCACAATCGGGATTGTGCTTAATTCCACAATCCAATTCTTGTCCTCCTTCTTACACCCCGAGGTAGGTAGTACCACCTATAATCTCAGTAGATGGGGCCGAAACGGACAGGCCGTAAAAAGCAATTCTTTGATTTTTCATTGTAATATCCTAAGGCATGCTAGCAAATACCACCATCTGAAAAAGATCCATGGTCCAATTTTCCTTTTTCAACTTTGAAAGGATCTCATATAACCGAACTTAACAGAATTTAACTGAACGTCACTGGACGTAACTGAACTTTTTTCATATTTTCAAAGAGTCCCTTCCAAACTTTCATGAATATAGTTTAACATAGCAAACGATATCCAAATATAATATTTCATAGGCCTTAAACATACAGAAAAATGCATACGAAACTTTGTTCTATACTTGGTGTCTTTCAATCTACTTGGTGGCCAATTAATTTACCGAAGCTTAAATAATTTAATTCAATACTTATTGATATTAGTAAGTCAAGTCGGGGTAGGTCCTGAGTTAGTTTAATATTTTATTCATATTTCAAAAATTTCCCGATTCATGTGAACCGGTTCGGTTAAGGCTTGGGGCCGGTTTTTTTATTTTTTTTGGTAAGTAAGTAAATTGTATTAAAAATTAAAAAGGTACAACATCTATGTTCTATTTCAAGTGTTTTGCCAACTTGGAGTAAGAACATAGCAGTAAGGGAGTCCCCTGAAATCATGACATACGTCATGAAGAGATATAAATATAATAAAATCAGATCATCAAGATCAGTAACACCAGAGTAAAATCTCCTACTGAGTCATCAAAAACTGCATCGGCAACCATGGCAACAAACGTAGCATACAACAGCAACCATCTAATAAATTTTAAAATCCGCCTCCCTGACCGGGAGGGAGGGAGAAAGACTGGAATGCCCAGTGGAGCCAAAAATTCCACGTCATCCAAACCGAGTAACCGCAAATCATCCCAGTCGGCTCATCTTAGCAATCCAACATACTGAAGACCAAACCAATCAGCCGGTCAACAAATTGACCGGCCAACCCCCTTCAAATCCTGCAACCTAAAGTTGCATTATGATGCAAACCGGGTGACAGGCCAACCGGCCAAAAGGCGCTTACTGGGCAACAGCACAATCAGCGTCTTGAGGCATATCGGGCGATGAGCATACCGGCAATTTTACATTCCGGCATTTACATCAAAAGGCAGATGGCCACTTCAGCCTTACATCAAACCAGTCGCAACACCAAACCGGGCGGAAAACCGAATTCCATGTCAGCGCAAGGAGCAGGTAGCTCAAACCAGGAGCGAGAGAAAGAAAGAACTGGAATGCCCACATGCCAGCTCACCAGGCCAAATTCCATTCCGACAATCTTCTTCACGTGACATTGCCTTCCTTTAAACACCGAAAGTAGCCTGCTCCCTTTCTAGCAACAGCCCCCTCGACTCACACCAAGAAGAATCCAGCTTCAGCCCCCTCGACAGTACAGATTTCTTCAGGAGGAATACAAACACATGGCATTATATCATTCTTCACAAATGGAGTCTGTAGCCTTCCCAGCAAATGTTCCCTCAACTCAGAACAGGAGCATATCAACAGGGTCAGATAACCGGCCAGTAACCCCAGCACCATCAGGGTCACAGCCCAGCATCACAACAAGATCAGCTGCTCTCCAGCAATAGCTAGCCACTAGAAGCTAGAACCAGCTTTCCAGTCGCAGCAACCTACATCAGTGCAGCACCAATTTCAACCACCAGCAACAACAGCAGCAATTTTAGAATGAGGTATCATTTTATACCAACACAGCCCAAACTAGTAGGAGGTATGTAATGCCATAGAAGTGCCAGCTCCATCCGGAGTCAGCATCCAGACAGCTTCACTGAACAGCAGCAGAAAGCTGCAGGACTGCACACAACCCACATCAGCAGCATCACAATATCATTGAGGCATGCTACTCAAAACCAGACTGCAAACAGAGCAGAAGGATGACATTGGCATCAGTATTGACAACTACTTCTTCCAAATTGCTTCAAGACAGAACTCAACCACATCTAGCAAGTACAGCATTAGATAAACTGGAAGCTGCATGCCACATCAGCAAGGCCACATCGGCAACATCTCACCTTGCAAAACCAAGCAAAAGAAAGTCGGCCAGGCATCTGAAGGTTATAGGCCACGTCAGCTAGGCCAAGGTAATCCAAAACGGGCAAAGCATACCCAATCAATCACCTATCTAGGAATCACTCCCTGTCAGCAAGAGAGAAAACCGGTATCCCAATCTGTTGAATACCGGCATTTTGCACGCCAACCAAATACTCCACCTCATAGGCCAAGATGGCCTTCAGCTGGCAGAGGAGCTTGGGACCGGTTTTCCTAATTATTTTGAGCCCCAAAAATTTTTGTTTTTTATAATTATCCCAATATCCTTTTTGGGTTGATTGGTCATTGGTTCGGTCAATTTTTAGTCAAATTTGGGCCCAGTTCGACCCTTTTTAATAAAGGGCTCAAATTATCATTTAAGCTGAACCGGTTCGGGAAAGGCTTTGAGGGACCAGTTCACTGAGTTATATAGCCCATTTTTACAAGAAAATTTTACCCAACATGGACTTGGGTCTCTGCTATTTTGTGCCAAACTTTGAGCAGGTTTGGTGATCGGATGGTGGCCGGTTCAGTCTACCAACACAGACTGCCCATTCGGGTTTCAGCAGAACTATCCAAGATAGTTCTGCTTCCCTAATTTTTTTTATGGCTCAATCGGGCCTATTTTTGACCAGGTCTGGGCGTCCTGTTGTAGCCAAGGGACTTAACTTTAAGAATAAATTTGGTTTAGGGCCTGTCCAAGTCAAAATATTGACCGGTTCAGACCAAATTCCCAGAACAGATTCTGCATCCGCATCAGCTGATGCAGACAGATTTTGTTCCACATTTGAGGGTCCGAATCATATTTAATTTGGATCCGATTTTTACAAGGAGATACTTCAATATCACCTCCAAGGCCTTAGCTAACCGATGGCACCGATTTGGCCCATTTTGGGTTCGGATTGTATTTTATTTAAAATTATTTCCCCAACTGCTCAAAGAAACAGTTTAGCAAGACCCTTGCTGTTCATGAGTCCGGTTCAGTATCCGACCCAACTTTTATTGGGCCGCCGGTTTACACGGTGATAGTACACACCTAATACTAGCAAATGGAGTCAGGTTGGACTCTAGATCAATCCATTTTGGAGCTTGTTTGGCTAAATTTCAGAAACTGAAATTTCAGCATCAGTAGAACCAGTAAGCTGATTCTGCAGCCGAGTTTGGGTCCGATTTTGAACCCACTCTTGAACCTTCAGAGACTCATTTTTTTTCCACTTTTACTTCATTAAATAAGGATCATTTGACCAGTTTTGGTCGTTGGCTAATTCGGCCATTTAGTAGTCGATATGAAGCAAATATCAGGAACTGCCACAGCAGAACCCGATTTTAGACACTATCATGTGTCCAGGGCCGGTTCACCCATTTTTAATTTTTTTCTTGCAACTCGTCATGAATTTATGATAACTAAGGAATCATATGCAAGTATTGGATCAACACTCAAGAGATATTAGCCAAACATTGCTCAACAATCAAGGAAAGGGTCGAAGTACACTTGCTAATTTATTCAGTTGAACTTCTCCTTGCTGCCTCTTGGTTTCCTTCCTCTTTTCCCTTACTTTACCCTCGATTTTTTTGTGCTTCACAATCTCTCCTCTCTTCCCTTCTTCTACCCTATTCATGCCTTAAATAAATTGACTCACCTTATCCCCTAAACCCTGGTGTCATTCTTCCAATTTCGGCATGCAGCAGCAGCTTGGTGGTTGCATTAGATTGCAACCAATGTTTAGCTTTTTCATCATCCCTCTGTTAGGCAATAATGAGGCTACAATCTAGGGCTAGTATTTAGTATTGTTTGTGGCCAAACTTATCCTAATTAAGTTGCTCAAAGAGCTGCTTAGAAGATAAGGAAACTTGGCTGCTGATGCAGCCAAGAGGTGTCGTGCATCAGCAGCCTAGCTGTTGATGCATGCTACCTTCATGCCTCTTTTTCCCATTTTTGCTATTCATATATAATGTGTCCTTAATTTATTATATTTTATACTTACTATAGTCCAACATTGAGTGAAAAATCCACCTAATTTCCCCGTTGGCACAACTACCAAATCAAATTTGTCCAAGTCCTCCTTGTTGCTGAATTTTCTCCTACTGTCATCTAGCTGCTGCCGTGGGGGTTTTGACGGTCATTTTGGTTTTCTAAATTTTTCTAAGTGTGGGGAGGGTCTTATACACATAATACCCCATGTGTGTGACTAATTTTTTTCCTTAGAAATTTGGCAAAAATGGCTGCCAACGGCAGTTTTCGTCAACCGGAGTGAAAAGTCCCATTTTGCCTATTATCTTGAAGAATTCAGTTTGAGGTGTTCGGGTATGCGTTGGTACAAATTTAAGACATGGAAACTTAGTATAGGCACTAAAGATCGTCTAGTATTAATTTCGTCCCAAACCAAATTTCTTATCATCTCCCGATTTACATCCTTGGTTTTCAAGTTTGAAGGGAAATTTAAAAGATCAGGTGTCGGGGTTTTGGAAAACGAATACATGGAAAGTTAGTCTACTTGTCAATGATCAACTGGGGTTATTTACCTCAAAATCCAGATTGCCTAACACATTCCGAATTAATTCTTGGCTTTTAGGTTCAAAAATTAAATTAAAGGAATCGGGCTTGAGTATACAAGAAAACTAAGACATCGGAGGCTAGTATATTTGTCAAAGACTATTTTGGATTAATTCTATCATAATCTGAATTACATAAGTCATCCCAAATTACGTTCTTGGTTTTCGAGATTGCGGTCTTTACACCGTTGCCCAATTTCGACACCAAAACATATCTTTCCCACATTCCTCGAGCCTAATTGCGATTATATTAATTTAATACCCAGAGATTACTATAATTCAAAACCAGAATCATATTTATGAATTAATATTGTGAGATTATAATGCCGGTTCTCAATTCCACCAATTTCGGGTCTTCGGTCCTTCAATCCACTTCCTCCTGTGCCCTTAGACTTTGCTCCACTAATATTAACTTAATTACTCCTATTTACTACGTTCTGAAAATCGGTACCTTACAACTCTCCCTCACTTATAAAAATTTCATCCTCAAAATTTAACGAATATTAAAATTTAACAATAGGGGGAAGACCTTCCAGATTTTGCCTACGCACTCCCAAATCACTTTCATGGAGAGACGATTATTTATAGTGAACCTTAATCGTTCAAATCATCATGATCCTCAACTTCTAATGCCCTTTTATCTAAAAATGGAGATTGAAATCTCGCTATAAGATGAATCCCTAATCTCCCACAATGGTTAAGCCTGATCATAAACCTACCCCCTCATTCATCGGTACATGGGAGACATCTTGATAACCTACCCAAGTTCAAAGGTAAGCCTAATTATTAACTATCTCTTTGGCTTAATACAAAATCCCAAATGAACTAATAGGCTCTCACCTCGAAACCTCCTACATCTCAAGAATGATCTTGCATTGGAACCTTAACCCCACTCTGAAATTTCTGAGCCAAAGGCCCATATGCTTCTACTGTGCTATTCTGATTAACTATTTATTAGGATACTAAGAATCTTCTTGCAACTCGTGCCCATTGATTCATATTAGACTCCTAGGTTACCTGGCAATTACAAACCTAAAAAAAATACTAAGCACATCGATACAACTAAAGTGGGATCCACAATCTCTAGATTACAATCAACCTAGGTAACGCAATCGAGCATTCACCCAAAAGCCTTGAACTCGAATACTTACCCAATCTTATCGTCTTGTTGGCATACCTTTTTTTTTTGTTGGCATACCAACGAGCCAACTTACACATTCCGATCGAATCACCCAAATTCATAATAAATGGGCTGTCTTAGTGTGAGGTTCCCAAAATAAAAATAGAATTAACATGAGGCTAGGAATATCTCTTTATTTAATAATAGAATATTGAATAAATAAATAGAGGAACTTGGTAAAAATCTGGGGACTTTTAATGAAGAAAACGCCACCCAAAGCTTTCCCGTTCAACACACGCTCGAATTCACCCAAAACAGCCGCCGCTAGATGCATGCTCGATCCCCCGCTCGAGCCGAAACAACAAAAGCCCAGCCGCCTGATGCATGCTCGAGGCCGGCTCGAGCGAAGCTTCTAGAACCCTCTGGAAAACTCTCCCGCTCGCCTAGCGCTCGAGCTCCGCTCGAGAGGAAATTCCAGAACCTTCCGGAATGCTCCCGCTCGCCAGCCGCCCTCTAGAACCCTCTAGAATCCCCCGCCGCTCGCTACTCGCCCGAAGGGCGCTCGAGCGGCCCGAGGCCTATATAAAGGCCGCCAGCCAACGGGCAGAGGGCAAGCGTGGGGAGAGGAAGAGAGAGAGGAAGAGAGAGAGAGAGAGAAAGAGAGAGGAGGAACCATGTGAAGAAGAAGGAAGGAAATGGAGGCTCTCGAGGCCGATTCCGAGTTCAAGCTAGTTGGAGAAAATATTGAGCACATCGAGACAAGTATTCTCATACTCACTATTTGTTATACTGTGATTATTATTGTTCCGATATCCTTCCAAACTATGAAAATTATATCGTCATGATTAATGATGAAAGAATATTCTAAAGTAATGCTAAGAAATGAATCACTACATCCCGACTACGCAATCGATCTCATGAAATTTGATCCGTCCACAATGACCGGATCCTTTAATGAAATGTTATTACTGTTCATGAGAAGTAAATGGAAAATATGCATCCTCTTGCTATGAAAACTATGATTAATGAATATTTGAAATTGAACAATTCAAGAACGAGCTCCGGAGGACCCCAATATGATTGGCTCATCAACGGTAAGGAAATCTAATTCCTTTAAATAATTGTTGATCATGCTTATAAAGTGACTTATGAAAAATGCTAAAAGTCCCCAAAGGAAGATAAGAACGAATGGGAAAATGAAACGGAAGGAAATCCACAATGGATATGTGATTAATGAAACCTCCCGTGTGGTGGGAGAAATGATGAAATCTCCCATGTGATGGGGGATATAATACGTAAGACTTCAAGAGAAGATAAGAACAAATGGGAAAAATGAAACGGAAGGAAGTCCACAATGGATATGTGATTGATGAAACCTCCCGTGTGATGGGAGAGATGATGAAACCTCCCGTGTGATGGGAGATATGATATATGAGATACGGTGGACTTTCCTTCAAAGAAATTATGGAAAGGGAATGATGAAACTAGGACCATGGACTCTTGGACGGGTAGTATTCTCTGGTTTGATACGTCCATCTCGGTGGAAACCCGAAGAATACTTTGGCCGCGTATTTTGGTCGCTTGTGGGAGCGAGTGATGTCCGTGTCACGCCTCAGGATACTTTTGTGGAAGAACGAGGACTGCCCTGGTACCCCGGGGGAATGGGGCGATACGATATGGCACGATGTGCACGACGATATGGTACGATGAGATGTACACACGACCCCGGATGGGTCGTTAAAGATAATCCCTCACGGCCTTAGATCATGAGGTGTATCATGATCCTTTCCTCGTTCTCTCGCATCGTTTGCTAGTACGACTTACTAGCCCTGGTCCGCAAAGATCAAGGTAAAATGAGAAAGCATGATTCAAACGACAATTAAATGTTCCAAGACATGGTAAATGGCAAATCGATACTCCTAAATGTTCCTTCCCTCTCATGTCTCATGATATTTCAAATACATGTTGCCTCTTGTCATGTTCACAGTTTGACAGTGACGTATGATTATACTTGCTGAGCGATAAGCTCACTCTTGCTATCTGATGTTTTTCCTCCAGATGAAAGCATTCAGGTAGAACAAGGAAAGGCTTACTCGACAAGACCAAGCAAACAAGTGCAACAAGGACTTGAGCATTGAATTTGACATGAACAACCACTCGGGATATTGGTACGGTTTGTGGTTTTAATATGCTTCCGCAGTTCATGGTATTATAGTATGCTTCCGCACTTTGTTTTGATGTTTCACGGTTGAGGTTATTAGATGGCATCTCTCTAGGTCTAATACAGTACGATCAGAATACTGTATTGAAGCCATGAATAAAATGGCAAAATTGTGAGATCCTGTGAAAAGTATGCTTAGCCTATTTAACCAAGTTGTATATCGGTCTTTTGTCCAGTTATAGAGAAAACTCTGGACAATAAAGTTTTATTGACGAAGGGTTATTTAAGGAAAATAACCTGGTTCGTCACAAATGGTATCAGAGAAAAGGAGAGATGCCTTAGGTTTGATCTGAATCATATGCGGAAGCATAGGATAGAATAAGATTGATCGATTTAATGTAGGTCAAGGAAGAAGGTATGTTGTGACATCTTAGTACTGAAATTAGATTGGTATTAATTGGGCCTTTGGATTAATTACTGATGATTCAAGGCCTAAGCTATCTCTCGAATTGAGGTTTGAGATTGATCGACCCTTGGTAGAAGTACTTTGGTTGGAATGTTGCTCTGGAAAGATTGCCAGGTCAACCTAGAGCAAGTAAGAAATAGATGGAGCCATCGGCTCAAGATTTGGTATGATGAAAATTATTTTGGGTATATCATGTCCTAGGATAGCAATTCATAAATTGTTAAGAAGATGGGCATTTGGGTAGTCCCAAGTCATATTATGGTTAAAGACATAAATTTTGACGACTTGGGAATGTCCTACGGTTATCTCCCTAAATGGCGTGCTGCCTAGGATAGAATAGGAGTAAAATCGATCTTAATTGATCAAGGTAAGCAAAACCACCGAGTCTCAAGGAATAAGAGATATGATCTCATGTGATAAGAAAGTTTCGTGGAATAATGGTACCAATAAGAGACCTTGAATGTGTGTCTCAATAAGCAGTTGTTCAATTACAAAATTTAAGAATATCTTTAGGTTTGATATCAGGGTCCTAAGGTATAAGTTCAAGCATTAAGGTCACCTGATGTGACGGGCTGTAAGGATCTTAGGGAAAATGTTATAATCTGATAATACATGGGGATTCCAAGCCAAACCGTGATTGTATTAGAAAGACATAGGCTCAGAACTACTAACAAAGATAATTTAGTAATCAGAAAAATAAAAGGGATGTATCAAAATAAATGATCGAATAAAACTTTTCCAAAGAGACTTTGGGACTATGATCTACGCTGAGCAGTAAATAATTTAAGGATAGGACTGTATCCTCGAACCTTTAAGAAAAGAAACTCAGTACCTTAGGATCAGAATTGCGATTATAATGAGGCATAAGCATAAGAAAAGCATAAAGATAAACAAGATAGGAAATAAAATTTCTCAATCTTGTTGACACGACCCTTGCATCCTTAAGATTCGATAAATATGTAGTTTTATGAAACCAAGGTTTACTTAATTATGGATCCAAGATCAATATAAGTAAGTCGAGGTTTTAAAATTTGAGGATACGATTGGTTGAGTTTACTTGAAATATCTTGTGGTACCGATCTTAATGTAACGTTATGGATGATTTCATCAGCAAGTTATTAGGACGATCTGAATTGTAAACATATTGGGCCTAGTAGTGGAAATTTGTACAATTCTTGGTATGAACATTGAAGATAGCCAAAAGGACTATGTCTTAGTTTAATCTCAATAATAGTTCGATAGATGAACGCCAGTACTAATATAGTTGATCTGACAAGGGATGACATCTTGCAACTGGGTTGTGGGATTTGAAGCATGAATATGAATCAATCGAGGTATCAAGAAATCAATATCATCGTAAACTATTTGATCTAAAAGGAGGATTCAGCTGAATGTCTTTTATTCAGTAATTTGAGGGCATGCCGAATCAATGTATATTATTAAGGATCTCAAATAAGACCCGGGAAGTATCAGCTTAGGTATTACAGTAAAATACTCCAGAACTTTCAAAATAAATGGATGGACCAGTAAGAGGGATTACAAATTTCAAAACGATTAGAAAATCAGTAAGATTTTCAAAGACAATGAGGCATAGTTCAGGAAGCAATGTAAAGGCTTGATAAAATTTGACATCGCTTTGGGTCTATAGCTTGCCTTTTGTAGATCAAAGGGAGTTGTAGGCCCGACGGCATTCAGACACGGCCACCATAAAGATCAAAAACGTCGATGGGGTTTTATTGATTCATCGGCGTCTTGTGAAATTTTATGGGTTTGATCATTAAACTATATCTGGGTTTATAATAAAGTAACTTCATTAAGGAATTTAAAGATATACATGGTATGAGTAAATTACTTAAAGGATTAAGACATAAATTACAACTAACTGATACCTCACACGTTCCAGTAAGAAAAGAGTGTGCATTCAGTTGCGGAAAAGCTTTGCTAATCTTATGGTCCTTTGGGAACATAATTTTGAAAAACAAAAAGACTTTGAGAAATGAATAAATGAGGAGACGGATTAGTGCCATGAGAGCACAAGATCATTTTGGAAAAATCAAAATTGTTAAGTGATCTGTCACCCGTAAGACGTTCGGCATAGGAAAGATTTGTAACTATTAGAACGAAAGATAAATTTGTTTTGGTGACCGAATAGGATAAGGGACGTACATACCATTTGGGTTAGTCACGATAAGTGGGACAAGTTATCATGAAATGTAATATCTTTGGAAAAGATTAAGGTTATATTACTTACACATATTAATAGGAAGTACCTTTGAGAAAAATAAAGAAGAAGTCCAAAAAATTAGTATACCCTTCCACGAGTATGTCAAAAATCGCCATTGAGGTTTTTCTTGTGAAAAAAATTATGTCTTCAAAAATAGGACAGATTTGATTAAAAGATGAGGAAGTAAACCTTAATATTGGAAATGAAGGCATTTAAGGATGACCCTTGATATTCTGAGTCTTTGGATTCGAATGACCTTGGAATTCCATAGATAAAAGTGAGAGATGAATCGCTCGTAAATGCAAATGACGGGAGGAAGGAACGTTATAAGAAGATATCATCATATTCAAATTGGGTTCAAACGGTTCATTAATATGCCGAACAAACTTGAGGTTGCTAAGTAATCGAATTTTGCGAACCCTGAATAATGATTAAAGGTCCTGATCACTTTTTGGGATGATTAATGATTATAGTCTGAATATAAGATAATCGGAAGTTGAGAAGACCAATCAAAGTGGCGCAGCGAAAGCATGGTAGGCCCATAACCCATAGGTCACAGGATCTTAAGCCTAATGGTTGGAATTTTAAAGATTGTGGGAAATGATTCAGAGTTATATTGATTTTTAAGTTATGCCTTAAAGGTGACGGTAGTTGGACGATTGTAGGAATTGTCTTCTCGGAATGACTATTCTATGAGCATTTTAATCAAGGTTACCGTATATTCTAGTTTATGATACAGGCAATGTTGGTTTGCCGATTACTAATAAAATGGTGGAAATGAAAACCATTCCGACTTTAAAAGTCTGATTGTGATAGAAGGTTTGTATCGACCAATAAGAATTTGAGTTGACTTCAAAACTTAATCTTTGACATTGGGTAAAGAATTAGGAAATTTTAAATGCTCGAGGTTCTTTGAAGTAAGCAATAAGGTGATTTAGACATGCCAAACCATCTAGAAGTTTACCTCCAAATATGAAAATTTGAGGATCGTTAAATTTCGAGGACGAAATTTCTATAAGTGGGGGAGAGTTGTGAGGTTCCCAAAATAAAAATAGAATTAACATGAGGCTAGGAATATCTCTTTATTTAATAATAGAATATTGAATAAATAAATAGAGGAACTTGGTAAAAATCTGGGGACTTTTAATGAAGAAAACGCCACCCAAAGCTTTCCCGTTCAACACACGCTCAAAATTCACCCAAAACAGCCGCCGCTTGATGCATGCTCGAGCCCCGCTCGAGCCGAAACAACAAAAGCCCAGCCGCTTGATGCATGCTCGAGGCCGGCTCGAGCGAAGCTTCTAGAACCCCTCGGAAAACTCTCCGCTCGCTTGGCGCTCGAGCTCCGCCGAGAGGAAATTCCGTAACCTTCCGGAATGCTTCCGCTCACCAGCCGCCCTCTAGAATCCTCCCCACCGCTCGCTACTCGCCCAAAGGGCGCTCGAGCGGCCCGAGGCCTATATAAAGGCCGCCAGCCAGCGGGTAGAGGGCAAGCGCGGGGAGAGGAAGAGAGAGAGGAAGAGAGAGAGAGAGAGAAAGAGAGAGGAGGAACCATGTGAAGAAGAAGGAAGGAAATGGAGGCTCTCGAGGCCGATTCCGAGTTCAAGCTAGTTGGAGAAAATATTGAGCACATCGAGGCAAGTATTCTCATACTCACTATTTGTTATACTGTGATTATTATCGTTCCGATACCCTTCCAAACTATGAAAATTATATCGTCATGATTAATGATGAAAGAATATTCTAAAGTAATGCTAAGAAATGAATCACTACATCCCGACTACGCAATCGATCTCATGAAATTCGATCCGTCCACAATGACCGGATCCTTTAACGAAATGTTATTACTGTTCATGAGAAGTAAATGGAAAATATGCATCCTCTTGCTATGAAAACTATGATTAATGAATATTTGAAATTGAACAATTCAAGAACGGGCTCCGGAGGACCCCAATATGATTGGCTCATCAACGGTAAGGAAATCTAATTCCTTTAAATAATTGTTGATCATGCTTATAAAGTGACTTATGAAAAATGCTAAAAGTCCCCAAAGGAAGATAAGAACGAATGGAAAAATGAAACGGAAGGAAATCCACAATGGATATGTGATTAATGAAACCTCCCGTGTGGTGGGAGAAATGATGAAATCTATCATGTGATGGGGGATATAATACGTAAGACTTCAAGAGAAGATAAGAACAAATGGGAAAAATGAAACGGAAGGAAGTCCACAATGGATATGTGATTGATGAAACCTCCCGTATGATGGGAGAGATGATGAAACCTCCCGTGTGATGGGAGATATGATATATGAGATACGGTGGACTTTCCTTCAAAGAAATTATGGAAAAGGAATGATGAAACTAGGACCATGGACTCTTGGACGGGTAGTATTCTCTGGTTTGACACGTCCATCTCGGTGGAAACCCGAAGAATACTTTGGCCGCGTATTTTGGTCGCTTGTGGGAGCGAGTGATGTCCGTGTCACGCCTCAGGATACTATTGTGAAAGAACGAGGACTGCCCTGGTACCCCGGGGGAATGGGGTGATACGATATGGCACGATGTGCACGACGATATGGTACGATGAGATGTACACGACCCCCCGGATGGGTCGTTAAAGATAATCCCTCACGGCCTTAGATCATGAGGTGTATCATGATCCTTTCCTCGTTCTCTCGCATCGTTTGCTAGTACGACCTACTAGCCCTGGTCCGCAAAGATCAAGGTAAAATGAGAAAGCATGATTCAAACGACAATTAAATGTTCCAAGACATGGTAAACGGCAAATCGATACTCCTAAATGTTCCTTCCCTCTCATGTCTCATGATATTTCAAATACATGTTGCCCCTTGTCATGTTCACAGTTTGACAGTGACGTATGATTATACTTGCTGAGCGATAAGCTCACTCTTGCTATCTGATGTTTTTCCTCCAGATGAAAGCATTCAGGTAGAACAAGGAAAGGCTTACTCGACAAGACCAAGCAGACAAGTGCAACAAGGACTTGAACATTGAATTTGACATGAACAACCACTCGGGATATTGGTATGGTTTGTGGTTTTAATATGCTTCCGCAGTTCATGGTATTATAGTATGCTTCCGCACTTTGTTTTGATGTTTCACGGTTGAGGTTATTAGACGGCATCTCTCTAGGTCTAATACAGTACGATCAGAATACTATATTGAAGCCATGAATAAAATGGCAAAATTGTGAGATCCTGTGAAAAGTATGCTTAGCTTATTTAACCAAGTTGTATATCGGTCTGTTGTCCAGTCATAGAGAAAACTCTGGACAATAAAGTTTTATTGACGAAGGGTTATTTAAGGAAAATAACCTGGTTCGTCACACTTAGGCTGCCAATTCCAGAATATCCAAATGGTACCCTTAAGTCTTACCACCCTTAATATCCTTGAAACCGAAACGGTGAGGGCTTCTTATTTTATAATTCCATGACCTTACTACGTAGGAAGCAACTCTCCCTCCTAAAATCAAAGATAGAGCACCCCCTTCACTTAGATATTAGGAGCTACTCTAGATTTACCCTACAATGACTCCTATGATGTACCAAGACATACCCATTCCAAAGATTCTCATCATCCAATTATCGGCAATAATATTCATCTTGACTGATAGTACATCTCATAAGTATAACCTCTAACAACCTTACTAATCTATTGTGAAGTACTAAAAATATAAGAATTAGGAAGTACATGGTAATGAATTGGTAAGGCCAAAAAGGTGTGAGAAACTTACAAGAGCTGCAGTAGTTTGTGAGCTCTTGAAGACCGAAGTAGCCTTATGGCCTTATGAAGACCAAAGTTAATGGTGCCCTTATGAAAGCCGAAGTTAATTGTGCCCCTTGAAGGATGAAGTTGATGCCTTGTGTGTGTGGAAGAGGCCGAAGTAGCCTTATGGCCTTATGAAGGCCGAAGTTGATTGTGCCCTATGAAGGCCGAAGTTGATTGTGCGTCTTGAAGACCGGAGTGGCCTTGTGGCCTCTTGAAGGCCGAAGTGATTTAAAGGTTTAGGGGAGGCCGGAGTAAATTTGAAGAATTGATGGAGGCCGGAGTGGATTTGTGAGGTGAAGAAGGCCGAAGTTGATGTTAATGATAAGTAAGGAAGGCCAAAGCAAATGATAAAAAAGGCCGAAGTTGATAAGGAAGGCCGAAGTTGATGATAAATGAAGAAGGCCAAAATTGATGAGTTGAGGATGACCGGAGTCTATTAAATTTGATAAAAACCGACCTTGTTGATAGCTGGAGTAGATTTACCTACTCCATTGACGATTTCCACCTTTCGGAGTAAGTAAACTGCCCCTACCTACTCCGCTGACCTTCTAGAAGAAAAGTACCAGAATTTGGAAGAGACGAGGAGGAAAAGGGGAGCCCTAGGCCAGGTTGAAGTAAGGACTTGGAGAATTAGGCAAGTGTACTCTTTATTTTAAAGTTTAGATTTTAACAATGTTTTAATGCAAAGAGTACTTTGAAGCTTGTTCTATATCACTACTTTGATAATTATGTTCTAAATCCTATTTATTGAGTTTTGTTACGAAGCATGCATGAATTTTATGATTTTGAGGTAAGTTTGATATTTTGTGAATCTGTATTTCCTGACTTTGACTTCATGTTTTCGCACATGCTTTATTGTTCAAAGTTATAACCAGAATTGCTTTGCATAAGTATAACCCTTTGACTTTGATTTTTATATGATCACTTATATTTCTGTTCATTTCATGACTGGATTGCTTTGCATGGAAATCCTATATGGAAATTGAAATGTTAAAAATATGAAGGCCTTTTGAAATTGACCAGAGTATGGAATATATAAACTTTGAATCGGCCTTAAAATATGATAAATTTTGTTTGAACTTTGAATAAGTGCTTTGGATCTAGAACTATGATATAGTCAAATAAGGTTCTCCGGCATGTCTTAGAACGTTACGGTAATAATCAAGGGTAACTCTGTCCATGGAGTGATACGTGGTCCTCCCCTCCTCAGGACATAAAGAGGGGACAGAAATATGGAACTTTGGACTTTTGGATTCTAAATGGAAATGGAAATGGATATGGAAATGAATTTGCAACTATGGCCTTTGAATGTGTGGAGTAAATACAATCTACTCTTGATTACTCTCCCATTTGGCTGGTAGGGTCTACTAGCCTAGGTCCCTTTGAACAATGGGAATGACATGGCATTATGGACTTCAAAAATTTGGCCATGCACATGAACTTTGGAAATTAACATTGCATTGTGAACTTCGGATTTTTATTCGGGACTTTGTACTTCTAATAAAATTGACATTAAAATATAGAATTTTGTACTCGAAAAATTGGCATTGAACTGTGAACTTCAGAAAATGGTATTGAATCATGAACTTCGGAATCAGTATTGATCATGAACTTCGGTATTTTTCTATGACTCTGTGTTATTGCATTCATGATTTCTATTGCATGTTTTTAGTACCTTGCTGAGCTTTGGCTCACTCTATTATAATTTTTTTCCCCAGATGAGACTGTAGAATTGGTACCGAATGAGCAGGAATAGATAAAGCTTAGCAAGGAGGAAATTTAGGATCGGAAATCCTGTTGATAGTCTTAAATGTAATTTTCTCAAATTGTGGATGAGTGAATGACTATGCTTCCACTTGTATACATTTTGGAATAGATATTCTTCCGCCATTAACTTTTGGTTATAATTAGGTTTTAGAATGGCATCTCTGTACGAATTTTGGTTTAATGAAATGAAATGTCAATAGAGTTAGAGCCGTGAATATTACAAGGCATTGGATGATCCTGTGTATATATTGTGAATATATATATGTAAGTCTATATTTTGTACGCTTGCATGTGTTGGTCCCGTCTGGACCGTCTCCCTTGACTATTTCATCTTGGGACTTAGCTTCAGACAAATTCTGAAGAGAGGATTTTTGAAGTGTCAAAAAAAAAAAATCTGCTCCGTCACATCTATGCTACCACTTGATCGACCATTCACGACTGACATTGAAACTCACCATTACTATCTTCAAGTGAATCTACCCACTTATATTGTTGCATGGCTATCTCTTCCTGCAAGACCACCTCTCAGTCCATATGATTCATTAATCAATAATTATCTCTATAAGTAACCCTATAAATTTTCAAAGCAAGGACCTCAATGGCTAACCCTAAACTATGGGTGAGGTAATTCTGGTTATAGGCTTCACATCCTTTTAACCAAGGGTAACCACCTATACAAGTCAAGAGATATATAATTTTAGGGCTTCCTCAAAAGGATACCATAATTTACTAGCCACATTAGGGGTCAACCCAAACAATAAGGCCAACATCTAACCTTAATTCCTTGAAGGCTACTCTCGCATGACCCATTCCGATGGATACTGATCATCTCCAAGCTAAATGCCTCACGGCGCTGCAACCCTCAAGAAATACTGATTGGATTACCCTTCCGGGTTCAGCTAGATCCAAGAAAGTCACACATCTTTGAGACAGTAATCAATCCTTCTCGAATAAGCCATTACTCTAAACTCTAAGGAATCACATTCCTACTATTGGAGGAACTATATGCTTGACATAACATTTCTCCCAAACTAACATCCCTTTCATAATTGAGCACATGACTAACCGTGTTTTGCAATCTATGATACGTTCTTCAAATAGGGTTTTCACACACTATTGACTCTAAGAATTCATCAATGAGGCCATCTCAAAAACATTGAAGCACCTCATGACAAAATACTCAACCGATGCCTTATTGGTTAAATACAGAATCCTCAAAATTTGGTGTCAATCCTGGCACAATTCCACATCAACCATCAATTTAACGATCAAGGGATGAGTTGGGCTGACCATTTCCTCTAGAAAATATCCTCAAACACTTACACTATCCAAACACCTTGGCAACCACAAAAAGATTCCCAAGTGTGGTCTCATATATTAACTAAACTTGGCACAAATCCTAATCAAACAATTTGCAGATGAAACAATACTAATTTCGTCGCCACTTGAACAACGATGCCTCATATTCAAATCTTTCCACCCGATTACAAGGTGTTACATCCTTACCATCATAGCCTACACTAGCATGGCACCTTACTAACCAAATTGTCCTCAAAATTATATTAAGCCTTAATACCGTAAGGTAATTAAATCATCTCAACCAATCATATCTGCAGACCCGATAAAATATTGTAGACCTCGATACAACTAATATAAGGCCTATGATCCTCAGATAAACGAATAAGCTTAGGAAACACCAATAAAATATAGATTTTGAATTCCAAAGTAACACATATATCGAAACATCAAGATCCAGGAACTTTATCTCCCGCTATGATGGATGACACTTCTATACTTCGTGCCATTATCGTGAAGCCTCAATCCAAGGTATTGGGCTCCTTTACTGTCCAACTTAGGGAATAAGGACAATGCCTAATCATGCGGTCGAATACTCACACTAGAGACATGCCCCCAAAAATCTCGCTGAAACAAGACATTCATCCACAAAGCATCCATGAACATAACCAATGATATTTCTTTATCCTTGAGACCCATGATCTTTTTTCACGTCAACCACCCAGGGTTGACTTCACCTCCTATCTGACATGGGGCAACATTACTTTATCTTCTCCCAACCTTAGATCACCACAACATTATCTTAATTCTGAGGATCCACATCTCAACCTTTATAGGATTTGAGCTCCCCAAAATTTAGACACTTAAGCATCTCCAAATTAATTATAAATCAACATCCTAGGATTCGTTGCCCTCAGAAATTAACTCTAAGAACACTAACCTCAAGCCATCAATTCCCCCTATCCATTATGCTTGACCATTCTATTCAAACATCCCTTCTTAACAAATTACTATCCTGAGTACCTCAACCCAGAACTAATCAAGTCTAAACTTTGAACAAAAACTGATTAACTTAGACCTCGAATTAATACCGATCGATTCAAGCACCAAATCGACACCAATCAAATTTAAGCCTCAAGTTGCCTCCCTACAGGTCCTCCCGACCTCACGGTCAACTACTATCACGAGTAAACCCTCGTCTAGGAGCCATAGCGGTTACTCATATCCTATCTGAAGGCAACGCAATACAGGTTAAATCACATTTTAAACACTAATTAGGACCTTATAAGGTAGACAACCCAACTCATAGTCTATCTCTAACTTAGTTTAAGCCTAAACTAGCTAACCAGGATAACTAGAACTATCCAATCCATTTAATTATCCTACGCCTACGTCTACTTATTTGATCAATCTTAATCTATCCTAAGCTTTCGCATATGATTTAAATCAAACCTAAGGTATCTCGTTTTCTCTAATACCAACTGTGACGGATTGTATTTTTTTGTCAAAAATTCAGCAAAGTTTCGTCTATAATTCGGATATCCGTCAATATAAAAACCTGTACAATCTCCTATACAAGAAAAAATACATCCAAATAATCCCAAAAATTTGACATCATACAACAACCCATAAAACCACATAGGATCCAAATGCCACATATAATTCGTGGCTCCAATACTGTGTATCTAAACACAACATTGGCCAAAGAGAGATGCCACGGGTATCTGTTACAAACCACAATAACTTGCAAAAGTATAATAAATTCAAATACAGTGAAAACTAAGCTATCTAATGATCAGTTATATGTACAATGTACATTAAAATTCCTAAAAGAAATATAAATATATACAATTTTTCTATGACATAAATAAAACTACAAATTATAAGTCTTCGATATGATCTCCTAAATCTAGAGCCTACTCTACTTCGAACCTCTATACTGTCCCATCAGGAATAGTAGACCCGTGCTAATCTGAAGACAAGGAGAAACAAGGGTGAGTTAAAAGCTCAACAAGTGCAATATAATCAAGACGATAAACAATATAAGTAAAATAAAGTAGGAAAGGGATACAAGAGTATAACGAGGATGCGTAAACATAGGATGTGTTTAGATATGCTTTTGGAACACAATTAACTTATCATGTTTTATTCTTCTTTTCTTTGGGATGTAAATTATGTATAATTGTGAGATCCCGATCCCAAAAATAACATAATAATTAGGGAGTGAACTTGTAAAGGCCGAAGTGACCTTGTGATCTTGTAAAGGCCGAAGTGGCCTTGTGGACTCATAAAAGCCGAAGTGGTCTTGTAAATTTGTAAAGACCAAAGTGGCCTTGAAGGCCGAAGTGACTGTGTGTTGATGAGGCTAGAGTCCTTGTGTGATTGGTGAGGCCGGAATGCTTTGTGTGTGTGTAAGAGGCCGAGTGCCTTGTGTGTGTAAGAGGCTGGAGTGCCTTGTATGTATGATGAAGCCGAAGCCTGGAGTGGATGGTGTGATAAAGGGCTAGAGTAGATGATGAGAAGGAAGGTCGGAGTGAATGGTGTGACGTCCCACGTACTGATATATATTTTTTTATACCATAATAGGGACGTGAGCCTTTCTTGTATACATTCATTTATGAATAATAGTCTTATCATACACAGGATCTAAATGTCAGCCAAAATCATAATGGCTGTAACATCGCATTATTAAATTACGGTGGTAATCTTATTAGGGAAGATGCATTCTGAACATTCATAAGCCATTTTTTTCATTAAACTTGGCTGAAACATATATGATTTATTAAAATAATGGAAGCAATTTCTAAGATCATCAAAAAAAAAATTTTTTTTAGTAAGTAAATTGCATTAAAAATTAAAAGGTACAGCATTTATATTCTATTCCAAGTGTTTTGCTAACTTGAAGTAAGAACATAGCAGCAAGGGAGTTCCCTGAAACCATAACATACGTCATGAAGAGACAAAAATCCAATACAATCAGATCATCAAGATCAGTGCCACCAGAGTAAATACTCCTACTGAGTCACCAAAAGCCGCATTGCAACCATGGCAACAGATGTAGCATACAACACCAAAAACGGCCTCCCTGACCGGGAGGGAGAGAGAAAGACTGGAATGTCCAGCGGAGCCAAAACTTCCACGTCATCAAAACAGGGTAGCCGCAAATCATCTCAGTTAGCTCATCTCAGCAATCTAACATACTGAAAACAGCCCACAACAGCAGTAACACAGTATCATTGAGGCATGCTACTCAAAACCAGACCATAACAAGCTGACTACCACCATTCCAGTAAATAGAACCATCTAGCAATAAAAGCTGTACAAGCCAGCAGCAGGGACCTCGACCAGAAACACCACCACGGCATATGCATTAACGACCGAGCACAAGGGTCTTGGACATCAGACCCTTGTCGAAGGCAGGAGATCATGGGCTTCGCAGGCTCAACAACCGGCCTCGGGTAAGCAAAAATTTTAGCTCGGGTAGAGTTATATACAAAACAGGAGCCCGCAACAAAGTCAACGGCAGGAGCCTGCAACCTTCAGGCATCGGCCAAGAGCAGCATGTCCCTATCCTCACGGACAAGATTACACCAGAGGCAGCAAGTCATCAGATTTATCCTCAGCAATCAGCAGCAGCTTCCGACCATCACAGCACAGACCCACAGGAGGGATACAGGCACAAGCAAGGAGCCTGCAACCTCCCAGCAGTTGTTTCTTCAACACTGAACTTGAGCAGATCAACAGGGACAAGAAACTGGACTGTGACTCCAGCACCAACATGGTCACAGCCCAGCATCACAGCGAGATCAGCTGCATTCCAGCAACATCTAGCCTCCAAGAGCCAGAAGCAGCTTTCCAGCAGCAACATTTACCACCAGCAGCAATTGTAATATAGGGTAACATATAACCAACTCTGTCCAAACTAGCAGGACGTAACATACAGAAACAGCAGCAATGACAATGCCATTCAGTTGCCAGCTCCATCCGGTTTCAGCAACCCGACAGCTATACACCGCACCCGCTCTAGTATTCACAGGGCTTATAACCAGCAACATCATCCTTCCTCAGGACAGGATCAAGACCCGCCCTTAGCACTTCCAACAAATTTAACAGAAGGAAGAGTGAGATTCCACACAGCAGAGGTCAGCAGGGGGAGTGACCAGCAACATGATTACTTTGTAGAGAAGGAAAAGTAAACAAACAAACTCCCAGAAACCATCCAAGAAAGCATTTTGTCTCACAATTTAGAAGGCAATAGAATACTAGCCGAGAGCCCACTAATTTGGACCAGCCCCAGCCAAACAAGTCACACCAGCATAAAGATTAGGAGCCAAAAGATCCTTTGGATTTTTTGGATACAAATTTTTTTTCTTTTTTCGGGACTTTGCTGTCTTCCAAGATTCATATTGCATGGCCATCACTCCTTCGACGCTTAAGAATTTTCCTTTGGAGAGGTCAAGGGCTCTATCCATACAAATTTCAGCGAAGGAGTCTCTGGGGCTAAGACTGATCGCATCCTCAATATTGGAAGTATCCAAAGAATACTTATTTGATAGCCGAGAGAGAGAACAAGGAGTTAGATCAAGATCGTCATCCACAGGAGGATGTATGGACTGCGCAACAGGAGGGCTAGTGGAAGCAGGAACCCCATCCAAAACTGTTGGCAAGGACGGTGGGTCACCATTCAAACCACCCACAGCATCATCTGGAGCAAGTGACTCCCTTCCATTCAAAGCCTTCAAAAGACCAGTAGCATCCAAAGGAGCCAACGAATTGTCGGGGGCCTGGCAATGCTGCTCAGCAGGGGTAGAGGGCGTAAAATGGGCTGAGCCAGTTGCAAAGAAATCATCAGGGGCCTGGGGAATACATCCAAGAGCATCTAACCAATCTTCATCAGAGATTGGTTGCCGGTGGACACATCTGCTTGGCATATCATACGAATTGAGGCCCCTAAGCACAATATCTGCGAAAGAGAGAAAAGGCACAGAGGCATTGGCAACCTGATGACAGGAGCCCTGATCAGAGACCATAACTTCAGACGGAGGAGGCTGGGATGACAACCTAGATGCACCCTGATCTGGGATCACATGCTCCATTGGCTCAAGACAAGGAGAAGCATGGGAATCCGGCACTGCCCCAGTTGATGGGCATCCATTTGGAGCTTTATTTGCCAATGGCTCATCACAAGGAGGGGAATGGAAGACCTTCTTAGCCTCAGAAGATGGGCGTTCCACATATAAAACACAGTTAACATCACCACTCATCGCAGTCGCATCCAACTGGCTCACAAAGGAAGCCTCTCCAAAGGAGTAACCAGAATTTGAGTATTGAAATGTCCCAGTAGGATTCAGGGAATCATTAACCACGCTGGAGTCATTTTCAGCATGCAGGTGGCCTACTAGAATCGGATGCATAGAATCCCCTTGGTCTATTTCATCAGGGGAAGAATTGGAGGAACTGGGACGAAGGATGACACTCTTGGAATGACATTTGGTTTCAACATGACCTATCAAATGGCAACGGCCGCATCGAGTAGGCTTCCAATAATATTCCACATTCACTAATGATCTGGATTAGGATTCAGGGCTAGATTGAATGGCGATGCAATTGGAAAAAGGGCCATCCACACCAACTTCAACACAAATCTTTGCGAAGGAGACATTTTCCTGGGGGCCCCCCTCGGTCCTCCCCAGGACTCTGCCTCATCCATTTCTCCCTTTGCTCATACTCCGAAGGATTTTGACCCTAAATCCCTAGGTCATTCCTCTCCTCTGTTTCCACGGTTGAAGAAGGACGAGGCTTCTCTTTGTCCAGCACCTGATGCATCGTTCTTGGAACTTTCGAAATCAAAGGTGCTTCACAAAAGTTCTAAGAGTGATGCTGCCCCCCTTTCTTGGACTGATGTCATCCGAAAAGATTGCGATGGTCAGGTTTCAGAGCTGACATACTACCCCCCTTAGGCTTGTGGCGGTGATTCGGCTATCATTTCCCCCCCGCCTGATGTTATCGACCAAGGAAACCTTTTCTGGGGCTTTACCTTGGTTGGTCATTTTCTTGACTCCCCTCCACATTTCCTAGCTGTCAAAGTCATAGCCAGGAAAATTTGAGCCCGTTTTGGAATCAAACACGCCGTCGGTAATGAAGCTGGGTTCTTCTTCTTTAGCTTCTCATCTTTGGAGTTGATGGAGAAATGCCTTCGGGCAGGACCTTGGATGTTCTCTGGGAAAGCTATTTTCCTCAAACGATGGGCTCCGGGAATGACCCTGACCAAGGAAGAACATAAGCGGTTTCCCATTTGGATAAAGCTATCCAACTTGCCGATTGAGTTCTGGACTCATGCTGGTCTCAACTGGATTGCAAGTGCCATTGGGATTCCTTTGCAACTCGACCCCAGAATAGCCCGAATAGAAAACGTCTCCTACGCAAAGATTTGTGTTGAAGTTGGTATGGATGGCCCTTTTCCCAACTGCATCGCCATTAAATCAAGTCCTAAATCTGAATCCATATCGTTGGTGAACGTGGAGTATAATTGGAAGCCTTCTAGATGCGGGCGCTGCCATTTGATAGGTCATGTTGAAGCCAAATTCCATTCCAAGAATGTCATCCGTCCCAGTTCCTCTATTTCTGCCCCTGTAGAAAAAGACCAAGGGGACCATTCTATGCATCCTATTCCAGTAGGCCCCCTGAATGCTGAAAATGAATCCAGTGTGGATAATGCATTGATTGGTGATGTTAACTGTGTTTTATTTGTGGAACGGCCATCTTCTGGGGCTGTGATTGTCTCCCATTCCCCTCCTTGTGATGAGCCGTTGGCAAATAAAGCCCCATTTGTTGTCGAGCCTGGGTGGACGCCCCTGTCTCTGCCTGATGCTATGAGGTCAAATTCTCTTCCGGATTCTTTAGTTATCACCACTGATCCTACGAATTTGGTCTCTGAGCACGATTCTTGTCTTTAGGCTGCCACTGGCCCTACGCCTCCCCTCTCTTATGCAGATAGTGTGCTTTGGGATCTCAATCCATCTGATATGCCAAGCGGAAATGTCCTCCCATTGCCAATCTCTGATGAGGATCGATTAGAAGCTCTTGGTAATCCTTCCAAGGCTCATGAAAACTTCTCTATCGGTGGCATTGCACATTGCCGTTCTCCTGCTATTCAGAGTCAACAGGCCACTGGCTGTTTGATGACCCTTTTGGTTGCTACCGGTCATTTGGATGGTAAGATTTCAAGCGAGCTGTCTATTCTTGATGGTGCTGAGGGAGTTCTGATTGATGACCAGTCGCACCTGCCAGTAGCCCCTATTTCTTCAGGCCTTCCTGATGCACATTTCTCTCTCAATGGTATGGATCCTAAATCTGATATTGATAGTGAGCAAACTCCTAGCTCTATCTCTCGACTACCAAATAAATATGCTTTGGATACGTTAAAGAATGTGGGGGCTGTCTCTGCTAGCCCCAGAGATTCCTCTACTGATATTTGTGTGGGCCGGGCCATCGACTACTCCAAAGGGAAATTCTTAAGCATCAAAGAGGTGATGGCCATAGAATATGATTCTTGTAAGCCATCAAAGTCCCGAAAAAAGAAAAAATCTACATCCAAAAAATCCAAGGGGCTCTTTGTGGACCGGTGATGCAATGTGGAATGCCGTTGTTTTGGCACTGGCTGAAAATAAATTTTGTAATGTTGGAAGGGCAATCATCTTTGTGCCGTCAAGGTTTGTTTGGTGCACTGTCAGCTTTTCGCTTTTTTTCTTGCTGCTGGTTTCTTTTTGCTGCTATGAAGAATGGCATATGCCATGTCCATGCTGTTGGTTGGTGCTGGAAAGCAGTTGTTGGAGCTGGGATGGTCAGCTACCGATGTGGAGCGGGGCTGTTAGCTGATGGTGCCGGTTTGCTGGCATACACAACAAATTCTCTCTCCACTGCTGAAGGCGGTGGCTGCTGGAATTGAGCGGTTGGCTGGATGCAGCTGCTGGAAGGGATGTAGGCTCCTTTTGCTATGTATTGGCTCTTGGATGCAAATGCACATGGATGCAGGCTTTCTTTGCATAGGTTTGATATGCTTTATTTTTGCACAGGCTTTGGGCCGACTGATGTGGGAGCCATGAGCTACATATTTTGTTCCGAGTTGGAATGGTGGTATTTCAGCTGCGCTAGGTCTGATGATAAACAAATTTGTTGAAGCTGTTTTATAGTGTGTTTGTATTTAGGCCTGATTACGTGTGGCCGGTTTAGATGTTGCTCATATAGAGGTTTTTTTTTTCTTCGTTTACGTTCGCTCGTATTCATGAATCCTTTCATGGTGGTGCTTGGGGAATGCCCTAACTCTTTGTTCTATCTCTAAGTCAGCAAAACACTTGGAGTTAGAATATCGTCTTGTACTTTTGTTATTTTAATTTAATTTACTTACTTAGCAAAAAAAAAGGAGAGATTTTCCATTCGGGCTGTTCTGGAATCGTGTTGTAGAGAAACCCCAATGGCACTTGTAATCCAGCTGAGACTAGCATGAGTCCAGAACTCAATCGGCAGGTTGGATAGTTTAATCTAGATGGGAAACCGCTTATGTTCTTCCTTTTTCAATGGCAGACCCGGAGCCCATCGTTTAAGGAAAATAGCTTTCCCAGAAAACATCCAAGGTCCAGCCCGAAGGCATTTCTCCATCATCTCCTGGGATGAGAAGGGAAAGAAGAAGAAACCGGCTTCATTACCGGCAGTATGTTTGAGTCCAAATCGGGACCAAATTTTCCTGGCTATGGCTTTGACAGCTAGGAAATGAGGATGGAAATCGAGAAAGTGACCAACCAAGGTAAAACCCTAGAAATGGTTACCTTGATTGATAACATCAGGCGGGGGGGGGGAGATGGTGGCCGAGTCACCACTGAAAGCCTGGGGGGGTAGTATGCCAGCTTTGAAACCTGACCAGCGCAATCCTTCTGGATGACACCAGCCCAAGAAAGGGAGGCAGCAACATCACTCTCAGAACTATTGCGAAGCTCCTTTGATTTCAAAAGAGCCAAGTACGATGCATCGGGGGCTGGACAAAGGGAAGCCTTGTTCTTCTTCAGCCGTGGAAACTGGAGAGAGGAACGATCTAGGATTTAGATTCGGAATCCGACGAAGTATGAGGAGATGGAAAAACAGGGGAGGTGGAGTCCTGGGGAGGGCCAATGGGGGCCCCCAGGAGACCGGCCATGGCCGGCAGCGACCAAAGAAATCAGTTCTAGAACGCTGCACAAATTTGAATTTTAGAGAGAAGAAATCTATAACTTTTAAGTTTACAACATCATTAGGTGTACGTTCTTTTTTTTCTATGCTAAATTCAAAGTGTACATAATTCTAAAGTACCATAACATGTAAGGAGTCTCCAAACTTCCATCTTACTTTGCTCATCAATCGTCAATTTCTGTGATCCATCTGAAGGGAAGGAAAATCACAATGAGTGAGCCAAATGCTCAGCAGTGTACATATTATGCAAGGATATGTAATGTTTATACAAAACATACTTTAATATATATATAAGGATTGGATACATGAAATGCAATGCCTTTATCTTTCTTTCTTTACTGAACTTTTACTAAACTTTATTCATAACTTTCTTATCTGAAGAAGCCTTCACTGAACTTTATTTACTTTTCCTTATTTTGAGGAATTAGGGCAAGTAAGCCTCACCTCCATATTACCCTCTGAGGTTAGTAATACTACTTGTATTATCCGTAGATGGGACCAAAAGCCGACATTCTGCAACTACATTCGAGGATAGATTGTATTCAATCAACACAATCAAAGGCCGATATCCTGAGGACGACGGTCATATCATATTATTTCCTCCTTGTACAACGCCCCGAGGACGGCGGTCATATCATATCATTTCCTCCTTGTACAATGCCCCGAGGACGGCGGTCATATCATATCATTTCCTCATTCTACAACGCCCCGAGGACGGCGGTCATATCATATCATTTTCTCCTTGTACAACGCCCCGAGGACGACGGTCATATCATATCATTTCCTCCTTGTACAACGCCCCGAGGACAACGGTCCACGTATCCCTCCATGGACGGAGTTATTTTACATACAATAAATTCTTACATCAATAAGGATAATTTATCTTTTTCAGTGGCCATTTTATGGCTAGTTTAATGGCTGGATCAATTTGCCCAAATTTTATTAACAAAGACAAGTACCGATTTGGTCGGGTGACCGGTTCAGTGTCGGTTCAATATCCAAATTGGGTCAAATTTAATATCCTAATATCTTAACATTCTTAAGTTGAATCAAATGCAGGTTGGGCCAATTTAGGGGCCACTTTGGCTGGTCTAAACAAAAAGGGTAAAGCGGTTCATTTAGCTTATCCTTTAGCAGCATATGGGTGCTGACACCCAGTTCTTCAAGGGGCCGGTTCACTATTCAATTTAAGGTATTTTTGGACTCAAATTTGTGTGCTGGTAGCTTGTCTCTTGTACTAAATAACTTGGCCGGGGCGGCTCCTGCATCTTCCGGTTTAGGGCCGGTTCGGTCGTCTGTTGCCTGATTGCCATATTCTGCTTCAACAGGAAGGTGCAGTGACTAGTTCTGTTTGGGAGACCTTTATGGCCAGTTCAAGGCCGGTTCTTGGTTGGTCCATGCAGTCTAATAATATATAAAATACTCACGTTTAAGAATTGGTTGGGATCGTGGCCGTTTGTTTCCTGCCACAATCTGGCCGGTTCAGGCCTGGGAAGTGGCCACAAATTCTGCATCAGCAGTGTTTTTATGCAACTAGTTTTCTGTTACTATCTTGAGGCCGGTTCGTGACCCATTCGGGCTCAACTTTTACAAAGATATACTTTGTTATTATCACAATAATGTCAAGCTATCACGGCTGCCTGTTTAGCCCATTTGGGCACCGGTTGGGGGCCAAAAGTTCATATATCAGCAGAATTATTGAATCTGGCCGGTTGCTGATATGAAGGCCGGTTCAGTGATCGGCTCAACTCAGCTTTTTGAGCTGTTTGGTCACAGCTTAGGTAAGGTACTGAAATTATAGTATACTGAATTTGGGCTCAATTGGACATCGTTTGGTTGGCTGTTTAGAAAACAGTTTCTTGGTCGGTTTAAACTTCAGATTCCACTTCAGCAATTTCATGAAATTTTGGATAATTATAGTCAAATTCATACAATTTGCAAGTAATAGATCAATAATACTTTGCCAATTAACAATGAAAAACAACAAAGAATGAAGGGAATCAGAGTACACTTGCCAGCAAAAATTCAGATACACCCTTGCTGTCTTTGGTTTTCTTTCTCCCTTCTGATTTTTCTTTCTGTTTTCCTTTCTGTTTTTCCTTCTTCTCTCCCATGTTTTCCTCTCTTTTCTCACGATTTCCTTCTCCCTTTTTTTTTATTCCAAACACACCCTACGTGCCTTAAATAAATCAATATAGGAAGCTGAGTCATTGCAGCTTAATTCAGCTGCTGCCCACGTTACACTGAGGAGCTGATTCAGCTCATTTAGTTTGATATTTTGGCTACTCCCTAACTTTCCTAATGGTGGGTTTTAATTGGATAAATTATAACCTACGTGGGCTGCTGAAGCATGCCGTGTAAGGTTTGTCTTGTGTGTGTGTATTGCTGCCGTGAGTGAGAGCTGATATATATATATATATATATATATTACATATATCAGCAGCAAATTGCTGCCCGTGTGCAATGAAACTGATATTTTTTTTCTAATTTTCAAATCCTTAAGTGTGTGTGTGTTGATTTCCCCTTGCTGAATTCTCTTCAATTTCAGCTCATTATGAGCTGCCATATGTGTGTATTGTATGTTAATTTTACTTAACTAATTTAATTTATTCTATATTTGATCAATCGGTTTAAGTTTGGTTACTAATCAGGTCTAATTTGGGTAATCGGTTTATCTTGTAATTAACAGAATTTAATTTAATTACTAATCGAGTGAGAATTTTTTCATCGAATTAATTCCCTATCGTTGGTTCTCTATTATTAATCAGGATTGAAGTCAGCTTCATTAAATAAATTTTTATAGCATTTCGCCGTGAGTTCCTGGCTTTTGGGTTTTAAATGTTCATTATTCTTGATTTTTTACCGATATCTTTAAATCGATGGAAGTTCTAAGTCCACTATTTTATTTTTAGTAATTTCCTAAATGTCGGACTTCTCTGCGTCATTTGACATTGATAAATTATGCTTTGCTTGATCGGGAGATCTTGGCCTTTACAAATGGTATGTTGGAGGGCCGAATTTGATGGTGTATGTTGGAAGGCTGAAGTGGTTTAAGGAGAAGGAGATGATGAATGAAGAAAGCCGAAGTTGGTGATGGGCTAATGTTGGAATGGTGGCCAGAGCATGAGGAATTAGGGTGGCCGGATTAGATGGAGTTGATGTTGGATGATGAAACTAGAGTGAAAGAATGAAGAGGGCCGAAGTGGTTTGAAGAATTGATGGTGGCCGGACTAGAAGTTGATATAGATGAAGTTGGAAGTGAGATACTGGAGATAGACTTTAACTAAAGGTATCGGAGTGGCCAGTTATGAGTAGGTGAACTACTCCTACCTACTTCCACCTGCTCCGAAATTCTCTGGATTTCTCTAAAAGAGACGATATGAATAAAATATCGGTAGTAAGTGACCAGCCCCGCCTACTCTCAACCACCCCATCGTCTATAAATACTAGATGCAGATATTTGAGAGCAAGTTTAGAAGCGGAGAGTCAGAGACGAAAGAAAAGAAGAGAAGGATTCTAGGCCAGACATGAGTAAAGAATTGATGAGCGATTCCAGGCAAGTGTACCCTATGTTTTTTTGACAAATTCATGTTTTGAATCTGTTAAGCATTATTGTTATCATGCTCTTTTGTTAAGTTTCTATGTGAAGTTTCTCTGCACGTCGTCAATGTTTATGAATGCATCATTTAAGAACTTCGATTAATAGCTTTTGTGTTTAAGTCCAGCTATTTGCTTATCTGCATGAAGTCTGATTATTTACCTAACTACATGAAATTCGGTTAATTGCGTAAGTCCAGTCATTTGCATATTTGCATGAAGCCCGGAAAATTGCATGTTTAAAGAAGCCTGGTATTTGCACATATTAAGAAGTTCGGTTATTTACGTAAATACATATTTGCATGAAGTCTGGTTAAATTGCATATCTGCATGAAGTTCGGATATTAGTAGATTCAAAAGAAGCCCTGTCATTTGTTGGTTTGCAAGAGTACTTCGGAACTTGTTTTCTATGTCCAATGCTTTTGAATTACGAACGCATCATTTGAAAACTTCGATTAATTGCTTTTGTATGAGGATCAACTATTTGCCTAATCGCATGAAGTTTTATTTTTTGCATATCAATATAAAATATGGTTATCCACATAAGTCCGATTATTTTCATATTTGACGAAGTCCAGCTATTTGCATGAAAAAGGTGTCTGGTTATTTGCATTGATGAGTAACCTCGGCTTTTAAGCTTCAACTTATTTGCTTTGATAAGAACTTTAGACCTTTGGAAAGCACGTGGTTTCGAAATTGGAATATCAATACATGAATCGGCCTTTTTGTTGATGGGTTCGGAATATGGAATGTGAACTTTAAATCGGCCATTTGAATTCGTTCAGAATATGGAATGTGAACTTTGAATCGGTTTTGAGATATGATGAATTTTGATTACGAACTATGAATATATCGAACCTAGTACTATTGCATAGTCAGAAAAAGCTCTCCAACATGCCTTAGAACGTTACGGTGGTAATCGATGATAACTCCATTCTTTTTTTTGGTAAGTAATTAACATTTGATTAAATTAAAAAATATATATACAAGTCTCTATTCTACCTCCAAGTGTTTTGCCGACTTAGAGATAGAATAAAGCCACTGGGGCATTCCCCAAGCACACCATACATGAATGGAGGATAACTCCATTCATGGAGTGATATGTAGACCACCGTCCTCAGGGCATTGTACAGGAAGGAAATGATGTGATATGACCGCCGTCCTCGGAGCATTGTACAGGAAGGAAATGGATATGACTTTTAATCTTGGGCCTTTGATTGTGTGGAGTGAATATTATCTATCCTCGATTACTCGCCCCTTCGACTGGTAGGGTCAACTATCCTAGGTCCCTTTGAATAATGAAGTTTAAAGAATGGAAGGCCAATGAAATGACATTTAGTTATGAACATCAGAAATTGGCATTGAACTGGGAATTTATGAACTTCAGAAATTTGCATTATAAACTTCAAAATTTGACACTGATGTATGAACTCCGGCACATGTTTTAATGAAATTGACTCTGGCCATATTTTATGATCTGCATGCATAAATGCCTTTATTACGTTTTGTTTGTTTCTGCATTGTTTGTGACTATACATGATTTTTGCATGTGGGCATCTTGCTTGGCTTTCGCTCACTACCTTCTATTTTTCAGATTATGATGAGTTTGTGACGAACGAGAGAGAATAAGGATTCGACGGTCTAACTAGAAAGGAAAAGTTGATCCGGATGCCTATAGCAGTTTGCTGGACGGACTAAAATAGAGAAAATGGATGATCCGGCCTTATGAAGCAGCAAGCACCAATCTCGATGTAATTTTCATCCGGTTATTTTAAAAAATTTTGTATGATAATTCTGCTGTGAAATTTAATAATAGTATACTTCTGCATGATGTTACAATTTGAGTACATTAGGTTCCTAGTGGCAACTCATGTGTCTTAGTCGACCGACCCTAATTCTTGGCTGGCCAAGAAGATGCCGGACAAGTTAAGGACGTCCGGCCAATTGCGATCCTATGTGTAAAAAGAAAAGAAAAATTTTGTACCCCGAATTTTATTTAAGTATGATTTTCATGAAGGTCATATTAAAGGGAAAATATTGCCGATCCGTCACAATAATTACTTATATTTGCGGACCAAGATCAGTAAACCTTACCAGCTAAAAGTGCGGGAGAACAAGGAAAGGGTCATGTCATCCACATGGCCTAAGGGTGTAAGCTCCTATTATCGACTCAGAGATGGGCCATCTACATATCATGCCTGTAGATGGGCCATAAACATTTGCCCCATGTCTCCTGGGGCCCAAAGGCAGTTTTTGTCCTTCCGTAATAATATCCTAAGGCTTGCTAAGAGTATTACCCGTTACAATACGTAGTCAGGATAATCCTTGAATCTCTACTGTAACACCAGTGGCATGCCTCGGGATATTACCATCCGTAATATAAATCCGTGATCCTAATTTCATAATTTCTTATTCTTTGATGGAAAGTCCACCATACTTCTTTCACAATCTTCTCTATCCGAGAGAACAAATCCATTATATAACAATTGTAGAATTTTCTCCAAATACTTGTATGATTTTTATCTTTCTTTTGGATTTAAGTTTTCTCATGACTTAATTTGCATAAATGAATATCATAATCATAGGAAAGAATCGAAATTCTTACCATCGAGAGGCAATTGTAACTTTAGAGGCTTTTGGACAATATTTTCTTCACAATTGGTTAACGAATACATTTTCTAGAATGACAATTAAACACATGCAAATATATATGCAACTTAATTAACAGTTAAACAATGCAAGAATTATGTAAAATTTACCAAAGAGGCTCGGATAAATAGTCAACGCAAGTGAACAGTACCCGGTTGTGCATATCAGACGATTCATGGAACTTTGGGCATCCAATAGGTAAATGACCAAATTCAAAACATGGGTAATCATAATCTTAAGCCAATTTATACTTAAAATTCGAAATAAATGCTTAAACAAGGTCAGAGTGCATCCTAGGGTTCCGGTAAATTGGTTTTTATATAAAACCCTCAAATTATATATCCAATCGGTAAATTAACATATATAGGATATGTGTAATGATATTATAGTCCTAATTTATACAAAAGCCCCAAAAATTGGAGGCCGAAACCACTCGGGCGTAGGGTTAGGATTTTAGGTGCGAAAATCAATCGAAATCCACAAATTCGGACATAAAATTCATATATATGCATAATCAAGCCGTGACATCACAAATATATGCATGGATCTAGTATCGGGACAATAATACACAAAGAGGATCAAATGAAAATTAAAAAGAATGAAAGAAAATGATATGGATACACTTGCCTCGACCCGTTCTACGATTTCTCTAACTAGCTCGAAGCCAAAAATGAACCCAAGAGTGTTTGTTTGCCCTTTCTCTCTCTTCTCTCTCCCTCTCTCTCTACCCGAAGCCTTCTGCTTTCCCTCCCTAAAACTGTATTGAAACAGAATGCGGCTTTTATGTGGACTGACGCTCGAGTGCCCAGCAGGCGCCGGCCTGCTGGGCTATGCGCCCAGCAATTCGCCCGGCACCTCTGCCCGATTTCGACATCGAAGCATATCTTTCCCACATACTTCAAGCGTAATTGTGATTGTATTAATGTAATACCTCGAGATTACCATAATTTAAAACCCGAATCATATTTAGGAATTGATATTGCGAGATTATAATGTCGGTTCTCAATTTCACCAATTTTGGGTCTTCTGTCCTTCAATCCACTTCCTCCCATGATCTTAGATCACCATCCACTTATATTAACTTAATTACTCCTATTTAATACATTTCAAAAATCGCTACTTTACACAAAATATGCAAGAACTTATATTTAGCAATTTATAATCATGTATCAAATTAGGTATGAAATTCAAACATGAAAAAACATTATATTAGATTTTCAGACATATATGAAGGAAAAACGGTAGAAATCAGGTAAGTTATACTATATACTTGGATTTAGACATGAATTTTATGTAGTTTTACAACAAATTAAGAAGCATTTCACATGCATGTTGATCGTAAACCTCTAAACTATGAAATCATGTCATGCACGAGTATTAAACTAAGAAATGCCCAGAGAATTGAGAAAGAATAGTAACAATAGAAAGAACGGCTTAGAATGTACATATCTTAGTTTTAAATTACGAAAATTTTAACTTTGATTCACTTAATTTGAGCTTCTTTGGCTTCTTCTCTCTCTTTTTCTCTCTTCTCTTCTCTTTTTCTCTCCTCTTTCAAATTACCATTTATAATAAAATTGGTACTCAAGCATTAGTCGGGTGCTGGTCAGGCATCCATCAATTTGATGTGACCCATTTTAATTATTGACTCTATTTTTATCTTCTATTAATCTCAATTTTAATTATTTTAACTTCGTTAATCAAAATTATGACAAAATTCAAACTTAGCCCTTACATAAGATGCTTGAGGGAATGAAGAGTTGCAATATTCATTTATATTTCCAAGGCTTGAGGATGATATCGTCATATTTCCAAATGGAACCAATGATCATGGAAAATAATAAGGAATCCTAGATGAAAGATCCATTTGTCTGAGAAGTTGCTGATGATTTAAAAAGTAAATCACAGGTAAACTTTGATATTCAAGTAGATAGAGTTGTACAGTTCAAAGATTGTATTTGTGTTGTCAATATTAAAGAATTAAAGGAAGAGATTTTGAACAAAACGCATAGAGTTAAGTATATCCCTTTGGGGATCACTAAGATATATTAGAAAATGAACTTCTCTTGGTAGATTAATATGAAAGTAAAAATAACATCTTTCATGAGAAAATGTATTATTTGCCAATAGATTAAGGCTAAATATCGGAAGCTACCAAGATTTTTACAACCTTGCGTATTTCTAGTTGGAAATAGGAATATATTTGGATAGACTTTTTGTCAAACTTGCCTATGACTACAAAAATCATTATTCTCTTTGTGTGATTGTTGGTTAATTGACAAAGTGACACAATTCTTTTCAGTAAAGACTACATTTTTAAGAGAAGGTTTGGCATGACTCTATATTAACTATATTTAGAAATTGCTTGCGATTCCAATTTCAATTATTTTTTATCAAGACTTGAGATTCGTATCTAAATTTTGGGAAGGCTTGTTTATAGAGTTAAGTATGAAGTTAAACTTTAGCACAGCTTTCTATCCAAGATAGATGGACAATTGAAAAGAATGATACATATTCTGAAAAATATGCTTAAAGCCTCTATTTTGGAGATGAATGGTATTTGAGATAATTATTTGCCATAAACCAAGCTTGCATGTAATAACAACTATTAGTCCAATATTAGGGTAGCTACATTTGAGGCATTATGGAAAGAGATGTTGGTCTATGATCAATTGGGAAGAGATTGATAATCCAAGCTTTTGGGTACCAAAATAATCTAGGAGATACTAAACATGATCAAGCTACTTTGAGATTGTCTAAGAATCATTTGGAGTCGACAAAAGAGTTATGTGGATCGAAGGAGATATGATTTGAATTTTTAAAGGTGTCTTCGAGGAAAGGCATTTTGATATTTGGAATGAAAAATAAGTAGAAATCAAGATTTATTGGGCTATTTGAAATTTTATAGTAAGTTAGAGATATGGCTTGTTGATTAGCCTTACTTTCCGATTTGGTCAATTTTCATGACGTATTTCATGTTTCAATTCTTTAAAAATGTGTTTTTAATCTTTCACATATCTTAGAAATATGAACTACTATAGATTCAAATTTTGGTAATGTGAGATTAAGTTTTATGAATTAAGGTAATTCTATTTTTAGAGAAATCATTTGCTAGAGAAAGCAACTTAGGAATGCGAGAATGAGATTCAGGAGAAACATATACACTTAATTGTCCAAAAAGTTACACAAATTTCAAGGATGGAATTTTATAATATGAGAGTTGTAACACCTGATTTTCTAATTTATATTTATGACTTTATAATTTTTTCTATTAATTTAGTACGAGAAATAATTATATAATAAAAATTCTGAGTATAAATAAATATTTGAGGAATCAGGGATAACACTTGATTACCATCACCGCCGCGTTGTGTGATGAACTAACCTGATTTTTCAGCTGAAGCCAGCCCTCTAGCCGAAATTAGAAGATAAATAGGTTTCTTCATTGAGGCAAAGTTCTCCTTTGGGTTGCCAGGTTTGATTTAAAACCTGCTTTAGACCTCTGTTTCCATTTCCTCCTACTGGAAGGAGGGTGGGTTTGTGATGGACAACATCTTCCTACTGGTCTGGGATGTTTTCATGCAACTGACCGGGGTGTAGTAAAAGATAGTTTTCATTTTTGTGTCAGGTTTGTAGTATGTTGTCCTCCTGGAGGACCTAGTGTTGTGCTAAATTTTTTTTTTTTGTCTTTTGATGTACCAAGGTGTTCGGGGTATGCCCTAACGTTTATGCTTTAATTTAAGTCAGCAATACTTGGAAATAAAGCATAGATTGTGTAATTCTTTTCTCCATTTAATCCAAATTTACTTACTTACCAAAAAAAAAAAAGGGATAGCACTTGATAGGTACTGGAAACACACTCATGTGTGTTTTAAGTAGAATCAATATACTTGAGGGACGCATAAGGGATCTCAGAATTTGCATTTGCTTTGCTCCTCATTGGATTCCCGAATATCTAAGGGCTCTTTCTTTCTTTTTTTTTTTGGTAAATAATTAACGTTTGATTAAATTAAAAAAAATATATATAAGTCTCTATTCTACCTCAAAGTGTTTTGCCGACTTAAAGATAGAATAAAGCCATTGGGGCATTCCCCGAGCACACCATACATGAAACATGAAACTAAGGGAGAGTAAATGTGGGAATAACAACCGGTCAAGATCATCATCCTATCAGCCCAAAACTGCAGCCTCAATACAGAAGAGCGCCTGGGAGCAATCTTCCAACCTCCAAGTCACAATGATAGTCGAGCTGTCCAACCCGGGTGCATGTGAGAGAAACTTTAGTGAAATCAGGATAGCAAGCCTTCCACGTCGTTCCAAGCTGGTGGCCAGAACAAAGCACCTCAGCCAGACTTTTCTTACCTGCCGCCAACAAAATCGGGAGCTTGCGAGTGCAGGAGCCAAGTGGTCCAAATGAACTTCTTCGTCCAGTCAACAGGGAACCCTTCCGGGAAGTTGTGAGGGAACTAGCCAACCCACAATCACATAATTGTCTCTCCAGAAGAGGGGTTTGTAAGCACGGGAGCATCTATCCTCAAAAGCTCCTTTTCGTCCGAGTCAGCAGGGGTCCAAACCGGGAATTTAGGGAGAAAGCCAACAACCTGATAGAGGCTGCACCCGCACGTCCACGTCAGCCCAGATTGCCAGCACAGTTGAGCGGGCCAGAGTGCAAACCCGGGAACTTCAAACCGGTCAACACGTTGACTGGTCAAACCTTTTTTTTTTACTCGTCAGCCGACACCCACCCGGGTGATCATAAGAGCCAGAAGGCATCACTCTGCCAACCGGTCAATGAGAAAAAACGCCATATATGCCACGTCAGCACTTTCAACGGGAGAAAGGTTCCAATAGCACACTCACCACATCGGCATCATCACGGTTCGCAACAGGGGCCACGTCAGTAGACCCAACCGGAGGGAATGAAAGCACACGTTAGCAACATCATGGTCCACAAATATCTGAGGGCTCTTTCATCCATTGTATTGTAGATGTGGCTTCATCCATTAAGATCCCTAATGTCATTAGTCTATATGACAAGTATAATATCCCATCTGCTGTAAGGATTGAATTTCATAGTTATAATAATTATGCTAATGTGCACTCCAGGATGTAGTTGTGGCACAAATTTAATCGATGGACCAACACAAATTTAAACGATTGACCCGTTAACAACTGAATTAATCTTGGTTGGCAATAAGACAGTTGGTTGCTAAATTTTCAACCAATTAGCAACTGAATTACTTTTGGTTGTCAAAGAAACAACCGGGACAATAGCAAGATTTACCAATACAGCAGGGGCAGCAACAAAATTGAAATATCAGCAACAATATTTGTGACTTATAAGATATAATTGGTGGACAACCAATGGAGAAGTTGCACAGTACACTTAGCCAACTGGAAAATCATGAGAAAGCAGCTTACAAGTTGTTTACTTCAGCAGCAGCAAGCAGCAGGGTAGCCAAAATTCTCGTGGAAGGTTGGTGAAATAGGAAGCACAACATCAGCTTATTCAAGGCCAATTATATAAAAACATAGGGCAACATTTTAAGGAGCCAAGTTAGGAGATGAATCAGCAATAATCCTGGGACACTAGTCTGAAATTAGGAGCCTAATGGGGGATTTGTTTGCAACAGTGGCTTCGAACTAAGATGACTCAGCAATTTACCCCCAAATCTATATAAGGCCATGCGAGGGAGTAGAGGAGCAAAGGGAAAATGAGAAAAGAAGAGAAGAGAAAATCGGGATGCAGAAGAAAAGTGAGAAAAATTGAAAGAGAAGGGGTGGAATTCAGCTTAAATTTGGCAAGTGCACTGTAAGTCCTCCCTTCCTTGCTGTTAATTCTTGTTGCTTTTTCTTCAAGTATTGTTGCTTCAATACTTAATTCCTTATTCTATTAAACTACAACTACTATTTCATCTTTTTATAATAGGTAGAAATTAATTGAAAGGTGGCAAATAGGTTGATGCTTAATCTAAATTTTTAGTAGACTAAACCGGCTGCTGAAAATCAACTGAACCAGCCACCGACTAGCCACCGACTAAACCTGTTGCGGATGGCTTGGCTGGAATTGATGTGGTAGGAATTGCCGTGGTGCTGCTGAACTATGGGCAGTAGCCCTTCAGACCCGAGTTGGTGATGGCCTTTCGATCCCAAGCTCGCCTTTATTCAATGCTACTTCAGATGCAGTACGTGCAGGGATTAGAAGCTGGTTTCGGCTGCTGTGCTGAAAATTGTTTCTCTGATCCGGTTGCCTCAATTATGATGAAGTCTCTGTAATGCTGAGCCGGGCAATCTTCATTGTGCTGCTGAGGTTTTTGTTGTGTTGCACTGGTTCATAGTTGTTGTAGCAGGCTGCCTATTCACGAGTGTTTCTGCTGAAGCGCTATAGGTTTTTGACGGCGGCTGATTTAAGTTTCTGAAGTCTTCTTTGTTCTGCCGTTTATGAAGTTGGAGCTGCTCATTGTGATGCGTTGATGACATGCGTGCTCGCCTGCCTTACTGACGCTTTGCCCGAGGCAGTTGATTTGGTTTTCAAAACCCCAATTGAGCCTTGGTCTTCTTCAAACAACATTGAATGTTAGGTTTATGCTTTTTGTCAAATGATGTTTTTGGTGCAAGTTTTTGTTTTTTTTTGTTTTTTTACATGTCTTTCGGGGTAAACCCCCGCGGTTATGATTATATTCCAAGTCGAAAAAACACTTGAAATTAAATCATAGGTTGTAAATTTTTTTCTTTAGTACATTAAACTTACTTACCAAAAAAAAAAACCAATTAATTAAGCCTCTTATGGATGCTGTAAAAATTCAGCCCATGAAAATGGGTTGAATAGGCCTTGAACCGGTGACTAAACTAGCTATGCATCTTTGCTGATGTGAGGACATTCAGCTTATGAGAAATTAGCTGAACTAGCCCTAAACGCATGGCTGAACTGGTCCTTTAACCAGTAGATGGACTGGCCAAAATATTATTGCTGATGCTAGACATTTCCAGCTATGAAAATTAAGTGAACTGGCCCTCTTGAACCAACTGCAACACCAAATGTTAATGCTGAATCTTAAGCCGTAAATTATCCCAAACCGGCTGAAATGTTAATCTGAACTGGCTATGAACTAGTTGATTTCCTAATGCAAGTCCTTTAGCTGTAGAAAGAGTCCTTGAATTGGTCATGAATCGGACTTGAATCGGTCATAAAATTATCAACAGAACTGACCAAACCTCATCGCTGATGCTGATGTTTTAGGTAGTAGAAGTCAGCCTTAAACCAGCCCTGAATCGGTCACTAGATAAGCCAGCAAACAAATAGTTGAACCGGCTAGGTCTCCTATTGATGTTGAAGTTTTTAGCTGATGAAAATGGTCATGAACTAGCCTTAATCCGGTCATAAAAATTCCCATAGAACCGGCCCAACTCCATTGTAGATACTAATGGTTTAGGCAATAGAAGTCAACCCTGAACCGACAACTAAATAAGCTCCCGAACCAGTTGAAATATGATTATGGAAACTGAATTTTTCAGTTGTAAAAATTGAGTATGAACCAACCCAAAATAAGCCTTGAACCGGCAACAGAATTCATCAAGTGTTGATGATGGAATTCAGCTATTAGAACCGGCTAGGAAACTAGCATGAACCAGCCCTTAAATCAGTACAAACTGGCTTGTTGATGCTGAAATTCAGTGGTAAAAATCAGCATGGACCAACCCTTTGAACCGGCCATTAAATCAACCTTGAACCGGTAGCTGAATCATCAATGAATTATGTTGAAATTATACTATAGAAATTAACTCAAGCTGGCCTGGAACCAACTACAAAACTGGGGGCCAAATCTGCCGAATATACCATATGTTAGTCCTAAATTTTTAGTATATGTAAAATTTTAAAGTTAAAGCTACTAAATTGGTCAATGCATTTGATTACTTTAAAGACTTACAGTTCGCATCTTATAATTCGCATGTTTCAATATTATGAAAAGTTTAAAAGAGAAGCTTTGCAAGTCTTAAGAAGTATGATTATTTTTCTTTCGATGTGTTGAAAACTAAGAAGTATTAAGAACAAGTGTAAAGCTTTCATAAGAAGTTTTGAAAAAGAAATTAAGAAATTGGACAGATGAATTATTTCAGAGGATAATATTCCCTAACATGCCGTAGGATATTATAGTAAAAATTCAAGGACTACTCTTACCATGGGGGAACTTTTGGCGGTATAAGTTTTATGGCTTCCTATACTGGGTTATAGGTATACTGCCCACCTCCAGGTGCTAAATGGGAGGGTCTGACCTTAGATTATTTGGAAGTATACACAATCCTTTCGTCGATTATTCACTCCATTAGTTAGTAAGGTCTACTAGCCCTAATCTCTAAAGATAAATGATAAATAAAAGAATAAGTTAAAGAAAATAGTATGGTGTGCTCGGGGTATGCCCTAACAGCTTTATTCTATCTCTGAGTCGGCAAAATATTTGGAGGTAGAATAGAGTTTTGTACATTTTTTTAAATTTATGCAATTGTTAATTACTTACCAAAAAAAATTAAAGAAAATAGAAGTGCATTCATATTATATATAATTCATATTTCTCTTATTAATATTTTTTTATTTTAAGTATAAATATGCATATCTTTGTTATATGTGATTTACTGAGAATATGGCTCACTATCTCGCTATTTTACTAACTCATAAGATGATGAGCACGAGTTGATACTTGATAAGTAGGATTGAAGCCAAGAGTTGTTTAGGCTTGAGTGATGATGTATTTTAATATAATGTAGTGGATGTATGGTTAATTTTGATATCAGAAAACTATGTACTTTATCTTATAATGAAATGGATATAATTTTGATATTGATTATTTAGTTATACTTTTACAGATTATTATAGTCATTATTTATACTTCTACAGATTTTCATAGTAATAATTTTGGTACCTAGTAAGTATCTTTGAAGTAAAGTCTGATGTTGTATTCCATTCGTACAGTATTGGATGCCATTTATGATATGGATCCTGTATATAATCATTATATATTATATGGAGTTATATGTAATATGTCTTATCATTATGTTAAGTTATTCACGAATGTTAAGTAGAAGAAAAGTGGTCTGTGACAGGTGGTATCAGAGAAAGAGATATTTTAGAATTGATTAATCTTGAGTGGAAGCTTAGTTAGGTTAATCTAGGTTAGACAGTTAAGACTAAGTTAGTTAGCTATAGCCTGAAAGTTAATTGTTGATTCTAGTGGTGGCCTTAGAATAAGTAGTTGCCAATATGTTTTGAGCTAACCTGAATCTTGAATATTCTACTGATTGGATTGTAGAAATGGCGGACGGGTGAAGAACTAACTATACAGGTGCTCGTAGGTATCAAGACTGGGAAGTGGAGTATTTGAATTTGCTAGAGAGAATGGATGACATATTGGAGTCAATAGGGCAGCGCAACTTGACTCTAGCTCTTGTGCCAACTCTAGCTCCCAAAAATCCCGAGATGTCAGCATATGACTACTTCACAAACGAACGCGTACCTAAATTTTTGGGAGAGCTAGATCCAGTGAAAGTGGAAACTTAGATTCGAAGACTTAAAAAGGTATTTTTAGTTATATAATGTCCCGAGGGAGATAAAGTTTTATTTGCTTCGTATCGGCTGAAAAATGAAACTGATCATTGGTGGTTAATGAAGAAGAGAGTCCTGGGTATGCCCGAGAATGAAATTTCTTAGGGCATGTTCAAAGAAGCCTTCATGGAAAAATATTTTCCCACCAATCTCCGGAAACAGAAGGAGGAAGCATTTATGCGCTTAGGGTAGAGGAATTGTTCAGTGGTAGAGTACGACGTAAAATTTACCGAGCTGTCTCGTTATGCCCCTTACATGGTGGAGGTGAAAATAATTAAAGTGAAAAAAATTTCAACAGGGACTGCGGGATGACATCAGAAAGCAACTATGGACATTGAAGCTTACAGGGAGGTGCTAGATCCAGTACTTATATTTGAAAATGAGTTTGAAAAAGATGAATTCTTTATAAAGAGAATATCTAACTGTGGAGGTATGGGTGCAAGCTCCAGTTTGGAATCGGAAAGACCGCCAAAAAAAGTTAAGTTGGCGGATCAAGAAAAGAAAGCTAAACAGACAGCACCAAGCTCGTGAGTAGTGGCAACCACATGTCCTCATAGTGGGAAATCACATGGAAATAAACTGTGCTATAAATTATTAGGAGTTTGCTTTAATTTTGGTCAGGCAAGCCATATGATAAAGGACTATCCTCTTCCAAAAGGGATTGAGGTGAAGAAACCCACTATTCCAGGCAAAGCATTCACGGTTACTATAGAGGAGGTGGAGGCATCACCAAACATGGTGAAAGTCACTCTTCTTATCTATGATGTTTCCGCGCATGCATTGTTTGATTTAGGATCTACCCACTGATTCGTGTCTCCTAAATTTATGTCATTTTACATCATCTCCGAAAGTTTTAGATTTTTCCTTGATAGTGTCAACTCCTATAGGATCCTCAGTCATTATCAATATTATGTACCTGAAGTGCGTGTGACAATCAATGGGTTGCAAAAGGTGGTGGACTTGATTTTGTTGGACATGTGTAACTTTGATATAATTTTGTTGGACAATCAGTATAGATTGTTTTCATAAATGAGTTTATTTTACTATTTTGGGTTGTGATCCATTTCACATTCAAGGAATTAGGCAGAAGGAGATGCCCATTTTGATTTCTTTTTTGCATGCTCGACATTTGATTTAAAGTGGATGTTAGGCTTATTTTGCTTACACAAGTACTACTGGGAATCACAGCATGCTGACCACAGATATATCGGTGATCTATAAATTTGAAGATGTATTTTTGAAGAATTACTTGGCTTACCGCCACATTGGGAAATAAAGTTTAAAATTGAGATTATACCAAGATCAAGCCCAATTGTGAAGGCACTGTATAGGATGGCGCCTGCCGAGCTAAAGGAGCTAAAGCAACAATTGCAAGAACTGCTAGAGAAAGACTTTATCAGACCAAGTTTGTTCCCCTAGGGCGCACTCGTATTATTTATAAAGAAGAAGGACAGAACCTTGCTGTTGTGCATTGATTATTATGAATTAAACAAAATCATGATAAAAAATAAATATCCGTTGCCACGAATTGATGACCTATTTGACGAGTTGCAAGGAATTTGAGTATGTTCAAAGATCAATCTTCGATCGGAATACCGTCAACTGTGGGTTAAGTAGGAGGATGTGCCTAAGACCGCTTTCCGAATAAGGTACGACCATTATAAATTTCTGGTTATACCATTCGAACTGATCAATGCCTTTGCAACTTTCATAGATCTAATGAACCAGGTACTCTATCCTTATTTGGATAAATTTATAGTCATATTTATTGATGATATCTTAATCTACTCAAAGAGTTATGAAGAGCGCGAGGTGTATTTGAGAATTGTATGCCAAACTCTTTGGGAGAAGAAATTATCTACGAAATTGAAGAAATGTGAATTTTAGCTTGAGAAAATAGTATTTTTGGGGTATGTTATCTCAAACAAAGGCATTTTGGTTGATCCAAAGAAGCTGGAAGCTGTTACTAGTTGAAGTCGACCTACAACAGTGACCAAAGTCTGAAATTTCTTAGGTATGGTTGGTTATTATTGAAGGTTTGTGGAGAACATTTTCAAAATTGCTATGCCTTTGACCCAACTGACGAAAAAAGAGGCCAGATTTGACTAGACGGAGGAATGTGAACGGAGTTTTCAAGAATAAATAATCGATTAATGATTGCTTCAATTTTGATCATTCCTAAGGGTCAGGTAGATTCGTGGTTTATCGTAACGCATCTGAGACCGGATTAGGCTTTGTCTTAATGTAGCATGGGAAAGTTGTTGCCTATGGGTCAAGACAACTGAAAGTTCATGAAAAGAACTATCCAACTCATGATTTGGAATTTGATACCATAGTATTTGCACTGAAGATTTAGCGATACTATTTATATGGCGTGAAATTTCTAGTATACTTGGACAACAGAAGTCTCAAATATTTGTTTACACAAGAAGAACTAAATATAAGGCAAAGGAGATGGATTGATTTTTTGAAGGACTATGACTGCGAGATTTAGTATCTTTTTTTGGTAAGTAAGTAAATAAAATTTAAAATAATAGTAATTACAAGACGCTGTTCTAACTCCAAATATTTTGTCGACTTAGAGGTTGAACAACGAGTTAGGGCATTCCCCGAGTACCACCATGGACCAAATCATGAAACCGAGCGGAAAAGAAAATAAAAAGCAACACCAACATCTAGTTGAGCATCATCTAAAACGGCCGTATGAATCCGGCCAAAATACAAACACACAATAAAAAAACATCTAAAGAACTAGACCAAGCTGAAGGTATGAAAACAGCAGCAGCATCATCAGAGCTCTATCACACAGCAGCCCAATCCAATCCGGCATTGAGTGTTGGAATCCAAACCGGCCATTGTGAAGATAAATCCCAACTGGCCTTGTAACGACCCAAAATTTTAAAAAGGAAAATTTTAATCATCAAGTCCGGTCAACACAAGTTGACCGAAAAACAAAATAAGAAAAGTACATCGGCTTAAGATGGAATCAAGTTAGGCCTTAAGAAGTCCGGATTTCCTTGATAAAACGAAGTCCTGGATTTCCTTAATAAAATGAAGTCCAGATTTCCCTTGGTAAAAAGAACTCCGGATTCCGTGGGGAACAGAAGTCGGATTTCGTTGGAGAAAAGAAGTCCGGATTTCCTGTGAATTAAGACCTCCGGCTTCTGATACGAAAAACTACTCCGGAATTTCCTTTGTTGAAAACAATCCGGATTTCCTGTGAGTAAGAGCTCCGGCATTTGACACTAAAACCTACTCCGAATTTCCCATTAAAAAACAAGTCCGGCCTTGGAGTAGGTTTTGAAATCAAAAGTTGTTCAAGAAAAGGGAAGGAGCCGGAGTGATGACTCATGACGTTGGGAACACGCGACATAAATGAACTAGCTAATTCCAAAGTTTTGAAAATGCAAGGCCATAAATGACTTTCTTTGGAAAGTGTAAAATCATAAATGATACCTTTGGAAAATAGGAAATCATAAATGATGGCCACCTAACTCACGGGCTATAAATAAAGGCTTGAGAGCATCAGAAAAAGGCACCCACTAGAAACTCTTAGTAAAGAAGGAGACCGAAAGCTAAGACAAAGTAGAAAGGAATTCAGGCAAGATACTCATCCCTATTTCTAAAACTCATGTTTATTTATGTTGCTATGAAAGTATATGATATTCTGTATGAAGTATGCCTTTGCTGTTTTATGACTTATCGTTCTAAAATGAATGTTTAAAGGAAATTCTGATACGCATGATGTTAGATTTATTCTGTTTATGATTAATTGTCAATTGTTATAAATTTTGATAAATGCATGTTTACGGAAAAGAATTTAGGTCTTAAGATGAACAAGAACTCCTGCTATTGATCTCTGTTTCTGTCAAAAAGATCTCTGAATTTAAGATAAAAGACCTCTGGCATTTTACAGAAAACGATTTAGAGCCCTGGCATTTTTAGAGAACGACTTCGGATTTAGAGCTCCAGCATTTTGAAAAATGAACTTCGGATTAGAGCCTTGATTAACAGTAAATAAACTCCGGATTTAAGAGCTTCGGATTTTAAACAGAAACACATTCCGGATTTAAGAGCTTCGGATTTTAAACAGAAACACACTCCGGATTTAAGAGCTTCGGATTTTAACAGAAACGCACTCCGGATTTAGAACTTCGGATTTTAACAGAAAACACTCCGGATTAAGAGCTTCGGATTTTAAACAGAAACACACTCCGGATTTTGAACTTCGGATTTTAACAGAAAGCACTGGATTAAGAGCTTCGGATTTTAAACAGAAACACACTCCGGATTTAAGAGCTTCGGATTTTAAATAGAAACACACTCCGGATTTAAGAGCTTCGGATTTTAATAGAAACGCACTCCGAATTTAGAAAAGAAAAGCACCCCGTCACTTTGAAAAGAAAAGCACTCCATTCTGTTATGAAAAAGAACTCCGGCCTTCTGTTTAAAAAAAAGAACTCCAGCCTACTGTAGAAAAAATAGAACTCCGGCTTTTTACTCCGACTTTTTACTCGGCTTTTGATAACAACTCATGATCCAAGAACTCCGGCTTCTATGTAAAAGAACTACGGCTATGTAAAAGAACTCCGGTTTTTATGTAAAAGAATTTCGGCTTTGTAAGGCACTCCAGCATTGATAAAAGAAGTCCGGCTTTAAGAACTCCGGCCCTCTGCATGAAAAAGAACTCCGGCCTATGTATATATGAACATGGAAAAATGCATGTAATATGGACAGCAAGTGGAACTCCACGACTTTTGACTTTCGAACTATATGATTGGCCATTTAAGAATACGAACCAAGAACCGAGTTTCCATTAAGCTTGCTGTTAAAGATGGATGAAGGATATTGGAGTGACACTCGAGGATGCCTCCTTGGCCACGGGAGGGGACCTTTTGGTGGCATAAGAACTATGGACTATGGCCCTGTATGCCGGGTTAAAGGCATTACCTCCCGCCCCGGGGAGCATAATGAGGGGATACGCTTTAGGTTGTGGGGTAGCACACAACCCGTTCTCGATGTTGTCCGCTCCCGTCTGGTCCCTAAAGATGATACGAATTCCGAATGATTTTGATGAATTTTCTGAAGACAAGATGAAAAGAATAAGAACTGAAGAAGAAACGATATGATGATTTTTCTTATGCTATGATATATTATGAATTTATGTTTTTATCAAACTATATGTATGCTTATGTTTTCTGCATGTGAGTATCCTGCTGGGCTTTGTAAGCTCATTCTTGCAACTTTTCAGATGACAAGCTTATGGAGGATGAAGTTGAGTAGAATCCTATGGTGTAGCTGAATGGTTAAGTTGGCCGGAGCAGATTTTTGAAAGCTTTGTTTATTTTGTTTTTGAGGAGACTTGTAATTTATTCCGCTGCTTATGAATGTTAGTATGTTTCCGTGATACTTTGGGAGTAATGAAATTATAAATCTTTAGTATGCATCTCAGGTTCAAAGAAGAAAAGAAAAATTTTTATGTTCACCTATATGTCTTTTATTTATTTGTAAGGACTTTGGATTTGACGATGGCTTTTGATGGTAATAAAAGTTGGTCATCACAGTTGGTATCAGAGAAAAAAAACTGAGTTGCTTTAGGATAGTTTGAATCAACACGAAAACTTAGGACAAGTTTAGTGTTGGCAAGAAGAGTGTTCTCCTTACTTACGTTTTGGGACAAAGACCATTACGATAGTTATCTTTAGACTAATTGACTAACGAAATTGTTCTTTTCAGACGTCCCCGCAGTCATGTCTAACAGAGGAAGGAGAAATGATCAGATTAACAACACTCTTGATCGGGAGGCAAGATACGCGAACCTACTGGACAGAATGGCCGAAGTCATTGAAGCCTTGACTCCGACAACTCCACCAACTCCGGTGACCACCCCAATTCCTGTCCATCAAGAGAGGTCGGTCTACGATCGGTTTACCAACGAACGAATTCCTGAATTTTTAGGGGAACCCGATCCATTGAAGGCTGAAACATGGATTCAACGACTGAAAAATGTATTTACAGTAATCAAGTGCCCTGCTGGGGACATGGTTCTATATGCCACTCATAAGCTGGCAGGGGAAGCCCACCACTGGTGGAAAATGTAGAAAAGAGTTTTTAATATGCCAGAGCGGGAGATTAGTTGGGAGATATTTGAAGTAGCTTTTCTGGAAAAATATTTCCCTGCTAATCTTTGTGGGCAGAAGGAGGATGAATTCCTTCGCCTAAGGCAGGGTACTCGCTCGGTGGCAGAGTATGATTCAAAATTTACAGAGTTATCTCGCTATGCCCCTTTCATGGTGGAAGATGAGGAGAGAAAGGTTAGACGATTCTTTCAGGGATTACGGGATGATATCAGGAGACACCTTTCAACTCTAACGTTGACAACGTATGGAGAGGTGCTCGTAAAGGCGGTCATTTATGAGAAAGAATTGAAAAGGGGAGCATTGTCCAGACAAAGGACTTTTAGTCAATCATCCAAGGCCAGTGCTAGTGAAGGGTCTTCTAAGAAGGCAAGACCATCAAGGTTCAGTGGGAAACAGAACCGATGGGTGCAGAATTCTTGATCTACGGCTGATGATGTATGTGATCATTGCGGGAGATCACATGGAGGGAAGCCTTGCTACAAAAAGTTGGGTGTTTGTTATAGTTGTGGGCAGGCGGGGCACATGATCAGAGATTGTCTACTCGCTAAACAAGCCCCAGGAGTTAAGTCTCCTATCCCAGCCAAGGTGTTTCCCATTTCTGCAAAGGAGGCTGAAAAGTCTACGGAGGTTGTAGAAGGTACACTTTTTATCTGTGGCATTCCTAGTCACGTACTCTTTGATTCTGGATCTACTCATTCTTTTGTCTCCCATGAATTTTTGAAGCATCTTACGACCCTTCCTAAAGTTCTTGACTACCCATTGATGGTTGCCTCACCGACAGGGTCGTCCGTAATTTTAAATATAGCATTTTTCGAATGTCCAATAAAAGTAAATGAATACTTGATGCCTGTTAACCTGGTTGTACTGAAAATGAAAGACTTTGATGCAATCTTAGGAATGGGTAGTAGCCAGGATATCATGCCAAGATTGATTGTTTCCAGAAAAGAGTAGAATTTACCATTCCTGGAAACAAGCCTTTTCACATTCAGGGTGTTCGGCGAAAGGAAGCATCCTGCTTTATTTCAGCTCTTCATGCCAGACACTTGATTAGTGATGGATGCCAAGCTTATCTAGCCTTTGCTAGTGTGACTACAGAAAATCAAGAATCTCTGGCTAGAGAGATTCCTGTGGTGCGAGAATTTGAAGACATATTCACTGATGAATTACCTGGATTGCCACCCCAACGACAGTTAGAATTTGGAGTGGAATTGATACCAGGTTCGGCACCAATATCCAAACCACCCTATCGGATGGCACCGGCTGAACTCAAAGAATTGAAACAACAATTGCAGGAATTGTTAGATAAAAATTTCATTCGGCCAAGTGTGTCACCATGGGGAGCACCTGTTCTCTTTGTCAAAAAGAAGGATGTGACCATGAGATTATGCGTGGATTACCGAGAATTAAACAAAATCACCATCAAGAACAAATATCCTCTGCCGATGATTGATGATCTCCTTGATCAGTTACAAGGGGCTTGCGTATTTTCAAAAATCGATCTTAGATTTGGGTATCATCAGCTTCGGATCAGCAAGGAGGATATAGCAAAGACGGCGTTTCGGATCAGGTATGGGCACTATGAATTTGTAGTAATGCCTTTTGGGTTGACTAATACTCCGGCTGTTTTTATGGATCTGATGAATCGAATTTTCCAACCATACCTGGATAAGTTCGTGATAGTATTTATTGATGACATCCTTGTGTACTCGAAAAGCTCTGAGGAACACGAGGAGCATTTACGCACTACACTTTGGATTCTTAGGGAGCATCAGTTGTTCGCCAAATTAAAAAAGTGCGAATTTTGGTTGGAGGAAGTAGGATTCCTTGGACACGTCATCTCCAAGGAAGGAATCTCAGTCGACCCTATGAAAGTGGAAGCAGTGGTAAAGTGGAACCAGCCAACTTCTGTGACTGAAGTGCGAAGCTTCTTAGGCCTGGTTGGATATTATAGACGGTTTGTGGAAAATTTTTCCCAAATCGCCTTGCCACTCACACAATTAACTAAGAAGGATGCCAAGTTCGAGTGGACCAAAGATTGTGAAGAGAGCTTTCAGACGCTTAAAGACCGGTTAACTTCTGCTCCGGTCCTGACCATTCCAAACGGGTCAGGAGGACTGATTGTTTACTACGATGCTTCGAAGATTGGATTGGGCTGTGTTTTAATGCAACACGGTAGGGGTAATTGCCTATGGGTCGCGATAGTTGAAGGATCATGAAAGGAATTACCCAACTCACGATCTGGAATTAGCCGCAGTGGTGTTTGCATTGAAAATCTGGAGGCATTACCTATATGGTGAAAGATTCTTGGTCTACTCTGATCACAAGAGTCTAAAATATTTATTCTTCCAGAAGGAACTGAACATGAGACAGAGAAGGTGGATTGAATTCCTGAAGGACTATGACTGTGAAATTCGATATGAGTCAGGAAAGGCTAACGTTGTTGCCGACGCGTTAAGTAGGCAGCCTGGGATGCTAGCTAGAATGCAAGTTAAGCAAATGGAGATGCTGGATTGTCTCATGAATTATGATGTCCAGCATTATGTGCATAGAAAGCGGATGATTTTGGCATATCTTCAAGTTCAGCCAGAAATGATTAATAAGGTAAAGGGATGTCAAACGAATGATTCTTTTCTTGTAAAGATCATGGGCGAGCTAGATAAAGAATGCCGAAGTGATTTTCAGATTTCACTGGATGGAGTATTGAGATTTAGGAATCGGTTATGTGTGCTGGACAATAAAGAATTAAAGGAGAAAATTCTTAAGGAAGCCCATCGATCCCGTTATACGATTCATCCAGGAGCCAATAAGATGCATCAGGATTTGAAGAAAACATTTTGGTGGAGGAATATGAAAAGGGATATTGCAACTTACGTGGAAAAGTGCCTTATTTGCCAACAAGTAAAGGCCGAAAGAAAGCAGCCGTCTGGGTTATTGCAACCAATGCCATTTCCAGGCTGAAAATGGGAAGACATTGCCATGGATTTTGTGACCGGTCTGCCAAGGTTGCCAAGGAAACATGATGCTATTTGGGTGATTGTCGACCGGCTAACAAAGTCAGCTCATTTCCTGGCAATCCGAACAACTTACTCCCGTGATAAATTAGCCCAACTATATGTAAACGAGATTGTCAGACTTCATGGTGTGCCTGTCTCTATTGTTTCAGATAGAGACCCTCGTTTTGTTTCACGATTCTGGAAAAGTCTACATAAAGAATTAGGTACCGAATTAAAATTTAGTACTGCTTTTCATCCGCAAACCGACGGCCAATCAGAACGGACTATCCAGATTCTCGAAGATATGTTAAGGGCCTCGGTCTTGGAGATGAAAAGGACTTGGGATGATTCATTAGCGCTTGCAGAGTTTGCTTATAATAACAGTTACCAGGCCAGCATTGGCATGGCTCCTTTTGAGGCCCTGTATGGGAGGAAATGTAGGTCGCCAATTCATTGGGAGGAGCACGGAGATAAAAGGATTTTGGGTCCAGACATTATCAAAGAGACGGCAGAAAAGATAAAGTTATTACATGAGAATCTCAGAGTAGCCCGGAGCAGACAAAAGAGCTATGTAGACAGGAGGAGATCTGCATTAGAATTCGAAAAAGATGATTTTGTGTTCCTAAAGGTATCGCCATCCAAGGGAAAATAAAGATTCGGGGTAAAAGGGAAGCTGAAGCCACGATTTATTGGTCCTTTTGAAATTCTAGAGAGGATTGGAGAAGTAGCTTATAGACTTGCACTACCTCCAAATTTGGCAGAAGTACATGATGTGTTTCATATGTCAATACTTCGAAAGTATGTCCATGATCCTACTCATGTAATTGAGTATGAACCTTTGACGATCGACAAAGACTTGTCCTATATAGAAGAACCAGTGAAAATCTTGGATCGAAAGGAACAGAGACTACGCACCAAATCAATCGCTCTAGTAAAGGTGCTCTGGAAGAATCACACACCGGAAGAGGCAACTTGGAAACGAGAGGAAGAGATTCGGAACAAATATCCATATCTATTTTCTCAAGGTTAGTAACTTTATTTAAAATTTCGAGGAGAAAATTCCTATAAGTGGGGGAGGTTGTAACGACCCAAAATTTTAAAAAGGAAAATTTTAATCATCAAGTCCGGTCAACGCAAGTTGACCAGAAAACAAAATAAGAAAAGTACATCGGCTTAAGATGGAATCAAGTTAGGCCTTAAGAAGTCCGGATTTCCTTGATAAAACGAAGTCCGGATTTCCTTAATAAAATAAAGTCCGGATTTCCATTGGTAAAAAGAACTCCGGATTCCGTGGGGAACAGAAGTCCGAATTTCGTTGGAGAAAAGAAGTCCTGATTTCCTGTTAATTAAGACCTCCGGCTTCTGATACGAAAAACTACTCCGGAATTTCCTTTGTTGAAAACAATCCGGATTTCCTGTGAGTAAGAGCTCCGGCATTTGACACTAAAACCTACTCCGGATTTCCCATTAAAAAACAAGTTCGGCCTTGGAGCAGGTTTTGAAATCAAAAGTTGTTCAAGAAAAGGGAAGGAGCCGGAGTGATGACTCATGACGTTGGGAACACGCGACATAAATGAACTAGCTAATTCCAAAGTTTTGAAAATGCAAGGCCATAAATGACTTTCTTTGGAAAGTGTAAAATCATAAATGATACCTTTGGAAAATAGGAAATCATAAATGATGGCCAACTAACTCATGGGCTATAAATAAAGGCTTGAGAGCATCAGAAAAAGGCACCCACTAGAAACTCTTAGTAAAGAAGGAGACCGAAAACTAAGGCAAAGTAGAAAGGAATTCAGGCAAGATACTCACCCCTATTTCTAAAACTCATGTTTATTTATGTTGCTATGAAAGTATATGATATTCTGTATGAAGTATGCCTTTGCTGTTTTATGACTTATCGTTCTAAAATGCATGTTTAAAGGAAATTCTGTTACGCATGATGTTAGATTTATTCTGTTTATGATTAATTGTCAATTGTTATAAATTTTGATAAATGCATGTTTATGGAAAAGAATTTAGGTCTTAAGATGAACAAGAACTCCTGCTATTGATCTCTGTTTCTGTCAAAAAGATCTCTGAATTTAAGATAAAAGACCTCCGGCATTTTACAGAAAACGATTTAGAGCTCCGGCATTTTTAGAGAACGACTTCGGATTTAGAGCTCCGGCATTTTGAAAAATGAACTTCGGATTAGAGCCTTGATTAACAGTAAATAAACTCCGGATTTAAGAGCTTCGGATTTTAAACAGAAACACACTCCGGATTTAAGAGCTTCGGATTTTAAACAGAAACACACTCCGGATTTAAGAGCTTCGGATTTTAACAGAAACGCACTCCGGATTTAGAATTTCGGATTTTAACAGAAAACACTCCGGATTAAGAGCTTCGGATTTTAAACAGAAACACACTCCGGATTTAAGAGCTTCGGATTTTAAACAGAAACACACTCCGGATTTAAGAGCTTCGGATTTTAATAGAAACGCACTCCGGATTTAGAAAAGAAAGGCACCCCGTCACTTTGAAAAGAAAAGCACTCCGTTCTGTTATGAAAAAGAACTCCGGCCTTCTGTTTAAAAAAAAGAACTCCGGCCTACTGTAGAAAAAATAGAACTCCGGCTTTTTACTCCGGCTTTTGATAATAACTTATGATCCAAGAACTCCGGCTTCTATGTAAAAGAACTACGACTATGTAAAAGAACTCCGGTTTTTATGTAAAAGAATTTCAGCTTTGTAAGGCACTCCGGCATTGATAAAAGAAGTCCAGCTTTAAGAACTCCGGCCCTCTGCATGAAAAAGAACTCCGGCCTATGTATATATGAACATGGAAAAATGCATGTAATATGGACAGCAAGTGGAACTCCACGACTTTTGACTTTCGAACTATGATGATTGGCCATTTAAGAATACGAACCAAGAACCGAGTTTCCATTAAGCTTGCTGTTAAAGATGGATGAAGGATATTGGAGTGACACTCGAGGATGCCTCCTTGGCCACGGGAGGGGACCTTTTGGTGGCATAAGAACTATGGACTATGGCCCCGTATGCCAGGTTAAAGGCATTACCTCCCGCCCCGGGGAGCATAATGAGGGGATACGGCTTTAGGTTGTGGGGTAGCACACAACCCGTCCTCGATATTGTCCGCTCCCGTCCGGTCCCTAAAGATGATACGAATTCCGAATGATTTTGATGAGTTTTCTGAAGACAAGATGAAAAGAATAAGAACTGAAGAGGAAACGATATGATGATTTTTCTTATGCTATGATATATTATGAATTTATGTTTTTATCAAACTATAGGTATGCTTATGTTTTCTGCATGTGAGTATCCTGCTGGGCTTTGTAAGCTCATGCTTGCAACTTTTCAGATGACAAGCTTATGGAGGATGAAGTTGAGTAGAATCCTATGGTGTAGCTGAATGGTTAAGCTGGCGGGAGCAGATTTTTGAGAGCTTTGTTTATTTTGTTTTTGAGGAGACTTGTAATTTATTCTGCTGCTTATGAATGTGAGTATGTTTTCGTGATACTTTGGGAGTAATGAAATTATAAATCTTTAGTATGCATCTCAGGTTCAAAGAAGAAAAGAAAAATTTTTATGTTCACCTATATGTCTTTTATTTATTTGTAAGGACTTTGGATTTGACGATGGCTTTTGATGGTAATAAAAGTCGGGTCGTCACAGGCCTTGAGTGATGAAATCGAAACCGGCCATTGTGAAGAAGAATCAAAACCGGCCTTGTGAGGTGAAAATCCAAACCGACCCCGATTTTGTAATCGACCTTTGATTTTAAAATCGACTTCATAATATAATTTGTAAATCGGCCTTCAGCATGAAATCGGTCTTCCCTGAAGCATGCGACAAAATCGGCCATAAGCAAGACATCGGCCATTCCTGAAGCATTAAGCTAAATCGGCCTTAAACATGAAATCGGCCTTCCTAGAACTGAGATTCAAAATCGGCCAAAAGCAGGGATCCAAATCGGCCTTCCCTGCAACCTGCCCTCTTGCATGATATCGAAACCGTCCCTTTTGCATGATAACAATCAAAACCGGCCCCCTTAGCAACATGAAATTGAAACCGGCCTAACAAACATAACCCAAAATTTATTATTATTATTATTATTTATTTATTTTATTTTATTTTTATTTTTTTCTTTTTTTTGTCTCTGCCAATGACAATTTTTTTTTTGAAAAACCAAACCGACCTTGATTTTGAAATCAGCCTTTGATTATAAAATCGGCATTATAATATGATTTAAAAAAACGGCCAAAATCATGAAATCGGCCTACCCTAAATTAAGAGGCAAAATCAGCCTTAAGTAAGAACATCGGCCTACCTTGAAGCACAAGGCTAACTCGGCCTTAAGCAAGAAAATGGCCATCTCTGAAGCAAGATTCTAAATCGGCCTTAAGCAAGAAACTAAATCAGCCCTCCAACCTAGCCCTCTTGCATGAAAACGAAATCGGCCCTTCTGCATGAAAACGGCCTACTCTGAAGCGAGAGTGTAATGGACCGGATTATTCTCCATCGAATAACCCCTTAATGGCAACACAACCCTAAGCCCATAATTAAACTATGGACTTCTATAGAAAATCCGGCAGAGTTTCCTCTGCAATTGAACGAAAACCAAACGGTATAACCTATTAAACATCAACCTGTACAAGCACACATCTAAACAAAAGGGCTTAACTCAAGGCCTACAACATGCCATACAGGATCACAATCTGCCATATCATCCAAGGCTCCAATACAGTACTCCTATCTACTATACTGGACCTAGAGAGATGCCATCTAAAAGAAACAAAACTCAAAGCATCAATACAGACGCGGAAGCATACTAAAACATCATAATCTGCGAAAGCATAAACAAATCACATAAATAACAACAATGAGCCACGCTCAACCCTGAGTGGCCATCGAATTACAACTCTATGTCCAAATCTTCTGATCACACGCCATCCAGCCAATCACATCTAGCAAGCCTCACCTTGCTCTAACAAATCCGGCGTTGGCTAAGTGTTCTCATCTGAAAGGAAACAACAACAACAACAAGAGTAAGCTAACAGCTCAGCAAATATAATAATAAACAATTCTCCGAGGCGTGTACAAGAACCTGAAACAGGGAAGGAAACACATACTCTCCATAATCAAGAAACAGGAGAGGGAACAGGAAACAACTGGAATCACTTGATTCTCACGGTTCACACGGTTACACTGATTGGTCATCATTTAGAATCACTAGCTTCCCACAGGTCACATGGTTCATCTCGAACCACTAGATTCACACAGTTCTCATGACTACATCTTGAACATTATTCATTTTCATTATTACATCATCTTTGCGGACCCCGGCTAGTAAACCGTACTAACCAACGATGCGAGAGAACGAGGACAGGAATGTGTTCGCTACACATTCTAAAGCCACGGCTACTATTTTAGGTCGGTAGCATACGACCCTCAGTTGCATCCATGCAACAATCACCAAGACGACTACATCTCAATATGTAGCATCGATCGACACGCCCCACACCCTCGGGGACCAGGGCAATCCTCATTCTTCCACAGTAGTTTCCTAAAGCGTACCACATACATCTCCCACTTCCACGAGCGGCCGGAATACTTGACCAAGTATTCCTAGGGTTCACACCGCGATGGACATGGTATAGTAAATAATACTACCCATACGACTCAGGGTCCTAGTTTCAAGATTAGGTTCAACACTTGGAGAGGGAAACCCACATTTGCCACACGCAATCACATCTCGGGAAATCTCATTTCCATCACAAGATCTCCAACCGGGAGATCATCTCATCACACACATCTCCATCCAGGAGATTATATCATCACAAGCACAATGTGGACTCCCTTCCATTCACGTCACGATTCTCAATATCCAATGGGACTCAATTCCCTTATTCACAATCGGTGGGACTCAATTCCCTTAATCACAATCGGTGGGACTCAATTCCCTTAATCCACAACAAATCATTCCAAGTTCACAACAGAGATTAGATTTCATACCTCAGACGATCACAAGTCACTTTGAAACCTTTGAGACTCATTCCCTTGCCTCCAGCACACGGAGTCACATTCGGGGCTTACATTTACATTTAATCAGTTAAATGTTACTTTCACAACGATTTTGAAGGCATATCACTTTACATTTCTCATTTCGTTTTGGGTGATCATGATCAGATCTCATTTTGAACACTCAGATGCTATACACGGTTCGATACTTGAAAATCGGACGTCCGGTGGATTCGTACACACTCTTTGTACACGAGATTTCACATTTGGGTTCGATTTAACTTATCACGAGGGTGGAAGTATGCAACTTCCCATTCATTTTCGGATTATCCACAACGGGGAACTTTTAAGGCTCCCGGATGCCACGAACGGGTCAAATCTTGTGGGATTCGGCATCCGGTCGATATATACACACAATTGGATCACGGGGATTCACATTCTAGGGTCATTTCATCATTTTACGAAGGTGACAATGCGCAATTATCACCTCCGGTCTTGGGTGAACAGCAACAACACCCATTTAGAGGGCTCGGACGCCGCGAACAGGTCGAAACGTGCGAAATTGAACCCACGGCCGACATATATTCATCAATGGGACGTGGGGATTCACATTTTGGGGTCAATTTCATGATACATAGGCGGGAAACAGGAAATCCCCAATTTTTCATGGGTTAGGTTTTCGGTGAAACCCACCCGGAGGAATCGGACACGATTCGGACAAACAACTACATTTTCCTTAGCCCATACTCATGGGTTTCAAGATTCTAACATCCACGCTGGGTATCGACACAAAATACCCAACGAAAATACATAAAACATCGAAAGAGAACGAGAAGTGAGTATGAGAACACTGGCCTCGACACGTGCTTTCACCTTTATACCCGGCTCTCGGACGAATCTAGACTCCTGGGCCTCATTCGTCCTCCTTCTCTCTATAAAACAGGCGCCCTCTCTCACTCTAAAACCCTAGCCCCGTGCGAAATGACGAGGAGAGAAGGCACGACGCGTATTTATACTACGCGAACCGCTCGAACTGTGCTCGAGCGGCCAACGGGCGGCCGCGCCACGGGCTATCCACCGCTCGATCGCAGCTTGAGCGGCCAGCGAGCGGCCTCGCTTCTGGTTTTTTCTCTTGAGCTCCACTCAAGCGGTCAGAAGGTGAGAGGCACCCACGCTCGAGCCACAGCTCGAGCGTCTAGCAGGCGCAAGCCTGCTGGCAGGGCTTCAGCAGCCCAGACCGAATAATTTTCCTGATTTTTCTTTCGACACCAAACCTTAATCTTTCCATAGGATTAGTATTGATCATTAACATACTAATCACCTCATTATTGTCAAGTTCTTAAATCCGGAACCTCACAATTCTCCCCCACTTATTAAAATTTCGTCCTCGAAATTTAACGAGCCTCGAATTCCCAAATCTGAGGTGGACTCCTCAAATTCTAAACTCATTTCCTCAGACGAGGACTATTTTAGAAACCTCAAGCATTGAATCATTCTCGTCCTCATCACAAAATAAATCCTTAGGCTCTCCGATCGGCTCAACCCAGAAACTTACCGATTCTCCCAACCATCGGTACTAGAAAACCTTATAATGATTTCTAGATATTCCAAAGGCCACCTACAATCATGCCGGACATCTTCCAACTAAATCCGACATTTCAAACGGATCAAAGAACTTTCACTTCAATTCCTTTCGAGCCTCAAAAGAAATCGATCACTAGAACCTCAACCTTATTTAGACATCTTCGGGCCATGGGCCCACAATATTTCTGCTGCGCTACTCTGATTAATCCTCAATTCATCCAATTACGCCACACTCAAAACGATAATCATGACGATCACCCAGAGAGTGGATAGAACTTTCAATCCTTACCCAGAATTCTCAAAATTCCGATTACTTAGTGACCTTAAGATCCTGTTGGCATATCAACAAGCCAACTGAACCCAATCTGCATACGGTTCTATCTCCCAACTAAGAATACGACATTCTATCATACCCAATCATTTGGACTTACTAGCGATACATCTTCAAAGACATACAAGTCCAAGGACTCACAGCATCAATTGTCAACATTGATGCCCACTTCCCCAAAGAAAACACCAGGTTCACTTTCTCAACCCTTAAACAAATCTAACCATGCCACAGGATGTCCACCGCTCGATCGCAGCCCGAGCGGCCAGCGAGCGGCCTCACTTCTGGTTTTTCCGCTCGAGCTTCGATCGAGCGGTCAGAAGGTGAGGGGTGCCTCTGGCACCCGCGCTCGAGCCACAGCTCGAGCGCCCAGCAGGCGCAAGCCTGCTGGCATGGCTTCAGTAGCCTGGACCTGAATAATTTTCTCGATTTTTCTTCCGACACCAAACCTTGATCTTTCCATAGGATTAGTATTGATCATTAACATACTAATCACCTCAATGAAAATGAAACCAGCCTTATAAACAGACCCCAACAATTTTATTTATTTTATTTTCTTTCCTCGCCGGCAGTAGAACAGTAGTGCGCCAAATCACCCATCAGGCCAACAGATCATGGAACAAAAAGACCCAAGGGTCAGCCCTAACTGCCGAGAAGCAACTTGGGAAAGAGAGGTGAAACCTGGCCAACCGGCATCTCAAACAATCCAGCGAACACCCATTGGTGAACCAATCACACCAGACCATCCAAAAAATCAATCAGCGCTCAATGTCCGGTCTCAGGACTGTAAGTGGGATGCTCCATCTGATCAACACCAATCTGTCCCTATGTGCATCGACAACGTGAGGAATCTCCAACTTACCCCTGACCGTAGTAGAAATCTGGTAAGCCAACTAGGTTTCATTAAGGGCCATCGTTTTCTTAAACACACGATGATTTCTCTCCTTCCAGATAAAGTAGACTGAAGCAGTGAGGGTGGGGCGGAAGGAGCGGGCTTTGAGCTTTTTTCCATTCTATCGATTGGCAGCCCACAAGATGTTAGATTGCCAATCGGGATGAGGCCAACAAAAGCCAGCCTTTTGGCGCATGAGACGCCAGACGGTCGAGGAGAACGGGCAATCAAAGAAGAGGTGGTTATGACTTTTCCTACCGTTGGAGCAGAGTACACAAGATGCGGAAATGTGAAGGAAATTATTAACCCGATCCAGAGTGTTGAGCCTGAGGCGAATAGCCAGCCAGAGAATAAGTGCATGAGCCGGAATGTACATATGGCCCCAGACAAAGCTAGACCACGCCACTGCATCTTTTGGCTCATGGAAAAGCCCAAAAGCAGATTTAGATGAGAAAACCCCATTACGGTCGACAGTCCAAAGCGCCACATCACGACAGGAAGGATCAGGGGGGAAGGGGGCATGCTATCCACAATACCAGCAACCTCCATATCAAACGGGTTGGGCCACCTCCAAACACCATTTATGATGATGTCCTTGACTTTTGCATCTAAAGACAACCCGGTTATACATCGGATCCTCTCATTGAACCGATCATAGAGAGGACCGAGCGGATGCCAATAGTCAAGCCAAAGGAAAGTGTCAGCACCGTTGCCAATTGGGTATCGAATCTTAGGGCGAACGGCAGTGCGGAGCTTCATCAGTTTTTTCCAGCTCCAAGGGGCTAAATCTGGGACTTTGATAGTCCAGATGCATCGGTCTTTGATTCTATGGTCATAGCACCATGATACCCAAATTGAGTCCGGATCCTTAGAGATGATTCTCCAGAAGTGACGACTCAACAAAGCTTTATTCGATGCAATTAGGTTTTTAATACCTAGCCCACCCTCCTCTTTAGGAGAACACACATCTTTCCATGCAACCTTTGCATAAAATCTACCTTCAAAGGAACCGTGCCACAGAAAGGAGCGAATGGATTTTTCAATGCTTTTTAAGATGGATTTAGGAAGGATGAACATGGAGGACCAGTAGTTGTGGATAGTCGAGAGGATGGAGGAGATCAGTTGGAGCCTCCTAGCAAAGGAGAGCCAGCGATTCCTCCAAGATGAAATTATATGGTGGACTCTTTCTAGGAGAGGTTTACAGTCAGAGATAGATAGCTTCATGGTGGTGAGAGGGACACCAAGATATCTGACAGGGAGTTTACCTAACTTGAACCCAAGGTTATCAAGGATACCATGAATGGTATTCTCACTACCAGAGCAATAAAAAACCTCACTCTTATCCGGATTGGAGGTAAGACTAGACAGGTTACTGAAAATTTTAAGACTCTCATGTAAAGCCATGATGGATTTACAGTCAGCTTTGGAAAAAAGAAGATCATCCGTAAAATCAAGCATCACAGTTCAAGTGTTTTCATATTTCCAGTGGAACTGAAAGTCCAGATTAGACCGAGTCATTCTTTCCGAATACCATTCCAGGACTTCCATCCCTAGCACAAAAAGATAGGGTGAAAGTGGGTCCCCCTGTCTAAGACCTTTAGCTCCACGGAAGAACCCCACAGATTCGCCATTAAAATTGATTGAGAACGAGGTCGTGGTAATGCATTGGTTGATCCATCTGATCACGGGGGGGAAATTTCATTAGTTCAAGGACAGCCATAATAAAATCCCAATGGATGGAGTCATATGCCTTCATCAGGTCCACCTTTAACGCACAGCGCGGAACCCCTTTATTTAAGTGATATCTATGAAGTAAATCCTGAGCGAGCAAAATATTATCACCAATGTTCTTATCAGTTACGAAGGCGGTTTGACTTTTGGTGACCAGGAAGGGGAGCGAAAGTTGAAGGCGGGTGGTAATGATTTTAGAGATGATCTTATATCAGACATTACAGCAGGCGATGGGACGAAAATCAGAGACCTTTGTAGGCGATTTGGTCTTCAGAATTAAGCACAATGTGGTCGCATTGATTTGCTTTAATAGCTTCCCATGATGGAAAAAATCTTGAATGGCTTCAATAATGGACGGGCCAACTTTGATCCAGGCGACTTTGAAGAACTTGGCAGAAAAACCATCCAGGCCCGAGACTTTATTATCATCAATTGAGAACAGGGCCTGACGAATTTCCTCAGCAGTGACGGGGCAACAGAGGCTCGGACAGAGGTCATCTAGGATGGTTTTGAGGATAAAAGGGCGGAGGCTCTCCATAGGGAGTTTGAGGATGTTTCCTAGAGGAAATGGTCAACCCAAATTATCTCCTGATCGTTAAATTGATGGTTATTATGGAGTTATGCTAGGATTGGCACCAAAATTTGAGGACTATGTATTGAACCAATAAGGCATCGACCGAGTATTTTACCGTGAGGTGCTTCAGTGCTTTTGTGATGGCCTCATTGATGAATTCTTAAAGTCAATAGGTTGTGAGAACTCTATTTGAGGATTGTATCACGGATTGCGAAAGACGGTTAGCCGTGTACTCAATTATGAAATGGATGTAAGTTTGGGAGAAATGTTATGTTGGGCATGTGGTTTCTCCAACAGCTAGAATGCTATTCCTCAGAGTTTGGAGCGATGGATAATTTGGGAAACGATTAATTGATGTCTTAAAGGTGTGTTGCTTTCTTGGGCCTAGTTGAACTCAAAATGATAATTCAATAAGTTTTTCTTGAAGATTGTAGTGTCGTGAGGCGTATGGCTTGGAGACGATCAGTATCCATCGGAATGAGTCATGTGAGGGTTGCCTTTGAGGAATTAAGGATTAGATGTTGACCTTATTGTTTGGGTTAACCCCTGATGGGTCTAGTAAGTTATGGTGGAATGTGATCCTTTTAGGGAAGCTCTAGGACTGTATATCTCTTGACTTGTATAGGTGGTTGCCCTTGGTTAAAAGGATATAAAGCCTATGACCAAAATTACCTCACCCATAGTTTAGGGTTAGCTATTGAGGTCCTTGCATGAGGATTTATAGGTGTCGTTTATAGAGATAATTGTGTCCAATGATTTTCAAGGTTTGAAGAGTTGTGTCATAAAAAAGAAGGGATCTTTTGACGTGCTACTGGGTTATTTTCTTAAGGATTATATGAGGTCTGAGTTCCCAAAGCATAGTAAATTCTAGTAATTAATTTGATATAATTAAGCTGGGATAAGTGAAATTAAAAAAAATTAAAAAATTAGTCTTATTGCAGCAAACAGCAGAGCTAGGCTCGCTGCAAGCTTGAGCCCAACAAAGGGCGCCAAAAACAGATTACTCCAGAAAAGCCCACGCACGCTACTCCCTCGAGCGCAAAGAAGGCGCTAAAAAACAAAATGGTCATGCTCGTTGTTCATTCGAGTGGGCTAGAGGGTACCAATTCCAGTATGTGTGCGCTTGAAGCGCGCTCGCTAGGCAATTGAGCGCAGGAGTGATTTTATCCCACCGATCTGATTTCATTTTCTTTATAAAAGGGGAGATGAGGGCACGATGCAGAGCAATGAAGGAGGAAGAGAGGAAAAGAGAAGGAGGAGGGTTTTTCTACCGATTTCGGCCCAATTAAAGTAAGAAAATCAGTAAATCAAGCTGAGATAAGTGTACCTATAAGCTTTATTTTCATTATTACTACCTTTTAACATCTCCACTTCGTTTTTATACTCTAAAATTCTCTCTCTTTAAGACTTATTTTGAATAATGCATGTTTCTCATGATTTATTGGATAGATTTTATTTTTATGCATAAATATAAAGATATATGACTTCGATTTCATCGTTTGGCTTGCGTTTTGTGTTTGTTTTGTGTCTCTAAGCTTTGCCTTAGACCCTAATTTGAAATGGAGTATAGAGTATTTAAAAATTATTGTACAGTGAGTTTTGAGGTAAATTATTGTTTAGTGAAATGTTTAAGCTTATTAAAGAATTTTTATTCAAAAAATTTCTGTACAAGTTATGCGGCCTAGCAGTTTATTAAGAATTTGAGAACATCCATCCCTCACGATGTAAAAGAGGAGGGATTTGTATTTTGAACATCTAGCCCTCACGATGTAAAAGAGGAATTTATATTTTGAACATTAAGCCCTCGCGATGTAAAGGAGGTGGGATATGTATTGGTATTAAGAATTTGAGAACATCCATCCCTCGCGATGTAAAAGAGGAGGGATATGTATTAGAATTAAGAATTTGAGAACATTCATCCCTCGCAATGTAAAAGAGGTGGGATATATATTTAAATTAAAAATTTGAGAACATCCAGCGCTCGCGATGTAAAAGAGGAGGGATATGCATTTAAATTAAGAATTTGAGAACATCTAGCCCTCGCGATGTAAAAGAGGAGGGATTTGTATTTCGGAATGAGAATTTGAAAAGAAATTATGATTGAATTATTTTCAGATGAGGACCCAGAACTAAGAATAAGTGAAGAATTTGTGTTTTTTATCCAAGTTTTAAGAATCAAGAAATTTTCTTATACTTATGCATCGTTTTCATCTTTATACCTCTCCTGCATACATGTTTGATTCTTAAATTTGCTTTATGTTTATTTGTCATCTTATATGTGCATGTTTTCATGATATTCTTGCAATTTTGGGTACATTTGTTGAGTTGTTAATTTGCTCTTTGCTTTCTTACCCCTTCCAAGATAAGTGAAGCCTAATAAGGATAGAAGATAGGATTAGTTAGAATGAAGAAAGCTTGTTGGGCTTGAAGACCTTTGAAGATTTTGGAGTCTTTGAAGAATCGTGAATGTATATGATTCGCATTTGAATGAACATTGTATATTTTGATGATATAGTATATATTTGTCTTATGATGGATGTATTATTTTTGCTTTCGTAAATTGACATATGGTTTTAGTTACTTCCACATTATTGTTTTTGGATTATGAATTTTGTCTTGGTCTTAGATGGCATCTCTCTTAGATCCAATACGGTAGTTAAGAGTACTGTATTGGAGCCATGAATGATATGACATATGTTGATCTTGTGGATGAATTGTACTGGTGTTGTGGATTAAATTTTGAGATATGATGGTTTATAAGTATTGCAGGGTTGTTTATACAAGTTGTTTGTATGGTTTTTGACCCATTTTTAGAGGAAATTCTATTCAATTTTCCGTAGAAATTAATATTTTAAATTTGGAGTATTAGTCTAGCATGTTATTAACAGAAGGTCTTTAGAGGATAAGAACTCATTCCGTTACAAATGGTATCAGAGAAAAGAAATGCCTTTGATTTGATTTGAATTATATGTGGAAGTTTAACATTGATTAAGATTGATCAAATACATAGATTAAGGTGTAGGATGATTAAGTTAAATTGAAAAACTCGAGATATCCTAGTTTGTATCCCTTAGGCTAGGACTAAAATGGGATTTGGGGTTTAAGATGATTGACATTGATTTCTGGCCTAGGCTAACCGACCTTGGTTTAAAGTTTAGGTTCGATCTATTTTGAGTTGAGGTTTTTAGGTTAGTAAATCATTTGAAAGGTGTGCTTGGGTTAACCAAGCAAGTATGACGAATAAAATGGAATTGATGACTCGAGGTTAGTATAACTTGGAGTCAATTTCTAGTATAGTGAAATTAAGAATGTCGATATGTGATTGATTTAGTAGTAATAGAGTACATGAAGTTTTTGGGTAATACAAATCCCGTAGAACTAAAATAGGTCAGGGTAGTTCGGATTTGATAGAATATTTAAGTGCTAGCCCGTAGGTTTAAGTCTGAAATTCATTGATTGATTGTAACCCCTCCCTCTAATCTAGTTATTTGAGGTTGACTAATCTTGTGATATTTTTGGTTATAGGATATTAGTATAGCTAGTAAAAAGGGAAGAAGAAATACTCATGGAGGTGCTAGTACTCCCCAAGATTGTGAGGTCAAGTATCTGAATTTGTCGGAAAGGATGACTAACATTCTTGAATCGATGGAGCAATGTCACATGTGTGATGGACCGTATTTTCTATCAAAAATTCGGCAAAATTTTGTCTATAATACGGACATCCGTCAAATATAAAACCTATCAAATAACCTGCACAACAATAATAATCCATCTCAAATACTCTTTTTTTTTTGGTAAGTAAATTGAATTTAAAATAAACGAAGTACAAAACGATGTTCTAACTCTAAGTGTTTTGCCGACTTAGAGATAGAACACCGAGCTAGGGCATTCCCCGAGCACCACCATGAACCTAATCATGAAACCAATAAAAAAAAACCAAAAAATAGAAAATACCTAGATAAGCATCTTCTACATGCAGACCTGGAGCAAAAAGATTTGCCACCAAACCAAAATCAGAAACACAACAGCATTATAAAAATGTAAAAAACCAGCAACAAAGTCCTCGGCCCGGCTTTACATACTACAGAGAATGTGCCACTGGAGCCTGAAAGAAAACTCATCCGATACAAATCCCAACATCCAGACAAACATAACAACTACACAGAATCACAACTCCTCACAGGATCCAATTGCCACATAATTCGTGACTCTAACGCTGTGTTTCTAAACACAGTATTAGCCAAAGAGAGATGCCACTAGGTACCATCACAACCCACAACAAATCCAATCACAGTGGAACTAATTCTACCTAATCATAAGTTATATGTACAATATCCATTAATATTTTGAAAGGAATATAAAAAAATACAATTCTCCATGACATAAATTTCTCTACAAATAATAAGTCTTCGATATGGTCTTTCAAATCCCAAGCTTGGTCCACTTCAGATCTTTACGCTACCCCATCGGGTTTAAATGACCTGTACTAAATTTGAGACAAGGAGAAGCAAGGGTGAGCTTAAAAGACCGGCAAGTGCAACGTAATCAAGACTTTTTTTTTTTTTTGGAATTGTTCTCCATCCGGGAGAACAATTTGATCATATCGCACGATGTGGATTTCTCTCCGAATACATGTACGATTCATATCTTTCCTTTCAAGTTTAAATCTTCTCATGACTCATTTGTCATATATGAATATCATAAACATGAGGATGAATAGAGATTCTTACCATCGAGAAGCAATTGTAACTTCAGAGACTTCCTTCTGAACATATATGCGATTATTATTTTTTCTTCAGACTTAAACCTTTTTACAAGTTAATTGGATGCATGGTCATCATAATTCATATGAAAGATTAGAATTTCTTATCAGCATTAGTCAATTCGAAACACATTTCCTTCACAAAGAAACACAAACACATTTTCCATGGCTTACAATTACACATGCACAATTAGACATAAATTCCATAACAATTAAATGGGGTGGGAGCATACAAAATTTCCATTTATTCTTGAGTGAACAGTAATAGGGCTATTTTAGAGCGCCTGGACATCGTGAATGGGTCAGTATTTTTGAAATCAGATGCTCGGTCGAAATATATGCATAATTAGGACATGATAATTCATAAATTAGGGTCAATTAAACATATATTCGATGAAAAATGGGGGATTCATGAGCTGGGCAAGGGTTAGGGTTTGGCCAAGCCAAACCGAGCCAATCGGAAGGGGATTCGGGCATCAAATGATAAATAAATTATACCAGCATATGGGTAGTGATATTCTAGTCCTAATTTATGTAAAAGCCCCAAAAATCGGAGCCCAAAATCATCCGGGCATGGGGTTAGATTTTTGCGAACAAAAATCCACAATAATTAGTTAATTTCTACAAATTTGGACATGAAATTCATATTTATACATAATCTAGCCATGGGCAACATATATACATGCATGGATCGGGTATCGGGACAAAAATACTCGAAAGGGATCGAATAAAAATCAAAGAAAATGAGAGAAAAAGGGTATCGATGCACTTGCCTCGACCTGCTCTTCGATTTCTCCAACTAGCTTGAAACCGAAATCCATCCCGAGAGCCTTTATTTGGCCATTTCTCTCTCTTCTCTCCTTCTCTCTCGCCCCGAACATTGCTCCTTTTCTCTCCAAAAACGTGTCCCAGTGTTTTAAAAGAAAGCCACACGCAACTGGTACGTAAACTCGTGCTCGAGCGGGGTCCGCGGTATGCAATAGGCACGCCTGCCCCAGAATCGGTGCTCACCTGGCACTTGAGCCCACTGCGGGCGCAGGTCAGGCTTGTATCGAGCCTGCAGTAAGTCAACTTCACGTTTTCACTGTCCGGGATCCATTTCGACCCTTCTAACCCAATATTTCACATCCGTGAACTCTAATTTTGATTATATTAGCTTAATAAGACAAGATTATCATAATTTAAAACTTAAAATCTCATTCATGGATTAGCATTTCACGGTTTATAACTTCAGTTCTCGATTTTGCCAATTCTGGATCTTTGGGCTTTTCAATTCGATTCCTCCAATGTCTAGTGACCTCCATTTACTTATTTTAATTTAGTTACCTCCCAATTACTATATTTTGAAATTCAAAACCTCACCATTTATTTTAACCATATCCTAGGAATTGGTACCTTACAAGCCAGCTCCAGTAAATCTCACCCCAACAGCATATAATAAGTTTACAACGGAGAAGGCACCTGAATTTTTGGGAGAACCAAATCTGACAAAAGTGGATATTTGGATTTAGAGACTAAAGAAGATATTTATGGTCATTCAATGTTCTAATCAAGAAAAGGTTACTTTTGCGGTTTGTAAGTTAGAGAGAGAAGCTGATAGTTGGTGGGCGATGAGGAAAAGGGCGTTGGGTTTGCCCAATGAGGAAATTTCTTGGAAAATATTTGAGGAAGCCTTCTGGGAAAAATATTTACCTGCTAGCCTCTAGGATTGGAAGGAGGAGGCATTTATGCGGCTTAAGCAAGGAAACCACACTGCGGTAGAGTATGATACGAAATTTGTTGAATTGTCACGGTATACACCTTATGTTGTGGAAGATGAATTCAGGAAAGTCAAGAAGTTCCAACAAGGATTAATTGATGAGATTATGAGTCAATTGGTGACCTAGGAGCTTCAAACATATGCTGAAATCTTAGATAAGGCTCTGATACTTGAAAAAGAGCTTGAAACACATAAATCTTTTGCTAAGAGGGTAGCTAGCCAAATGAGTTTTAGTACAGAATCAAATTTAGGATCCTCAAGGCCTTCTAAGAAGATGAAAGCGTCTGATAAAATGAAAGGTAAAAGCTACTTTAAAATATTACATATGTTAAAAATTTAGATTTAACATGTGATATATTCTTCCAATTCAGTTGCCAGATCGGTAGTTGGTTTGGGGCCAGCTCTACTTGATTTCTCCTGTCTAATTTTAGCACAATTACTTAATAACTTGGCTATCGATTCAAGGTCAATTTAATGGCCAGTTCAAAGATTGGAACATACTAATTTTTACCACTAATTTTCATCATTTGCAAACCAGTTTAATGAACTAGTTCAAACATTGAATGCATTTCCGTCAACTGAAAATTTCAGCATATGTTGGCCGGTTTAACTGCTAGTTTAAAGCCCAATTCAGTGGCCGGTTTGAGAAACATTTTTACCGGTTGATACTTTAATATTATCACATAATATCTTAGTTAATTTGGGTGTCGGTTTAGTCAGTTTGGGGGCCGGATCAAGGGCAGTTCAATATCTATAAATATAGCATAAGCATGGATGTTGTTAGCCGGTTTTGGTGGCGTTTAGGGGCCTGGTTCAATAACCGATTCAAAGGATTTTGGGCAGCCAGTTCACTAGTCGATACGTTAGCCTCAACACGTAATACTTTGGTTGGGCCCACTGTCGATTTAGCCAGTTTAGGGCCCGATTCGGTCAATTTTCTCCAAGCTGTCAGGTTCAGCATCAGCATAGGTGTAAGGGGCTGGTTCTGCTATTGTTGATTTTATGACCAATTTGAGGCCGGTTCATGACTGATTCAGGGAGTCTTCCTACAACTAAAGGACTCAAAATCAACAAATTATATAGTTCATGGTCGGTTTAGGCTGATATTCCAGCCGGTTATGATCAAAGTTATAACTGAAGATTTAGCATCAGCATTTAATACTTCAACCAGATTCGGATTTTGGTTTGGTGACCAGTTCATGACCGATTTAGGCTAATTTTTTACAGTGTGACACTTCAATATTATCTCAAGACACTTAGGCTAATATGACTATTGGTTCAGCCAGTTTGGGGCTCGATTCATAAGCTACAATTTTCATTATCAACATAATTGCTGAGGCTAATCTAGTTGCTGAATTGAGACCTAATTTAGTGAACGGTTTAACCCATTTTTATGGGCTGAATTTTTACAGTATTAGTAAGAGGCTCAGCTAGTTGGTCATCGAATTGGAGCCGGTTTGGTGACTGGTTGGTAGCCAGTTCAACCGATTTTCAGTAGTTGGTTCAGCAACTGGTTCTAGCTCAACACTTTAGCCGTGTATACCTTATGCTAAAATAATGATATGATAAAAATATTAAGCAATCTAAGTATTAGAGCAATAATATTTAAGGGTTTTAATAATAAATAGTAACAATTGAAGAAATGATTTTGAATACACTTGTCAAATTTCAGATGAATTCTTTCCCTTCTCTTTCGATTTTCCTTTTTTCTCCTCCGGTTTTCTTCCTTCTCCCTCACAGTTTTTCCCTTATTTTCTTCATCTCTTCCTTCACGTGCCTTTTATATAAATTTGGAGGCATGAAACTAAGTCATCCAAGCCTTGCTAGCAACTCCCATAACCCTTTCCTAAATCAAATCGGTGTCCCTAATTTGATGATGATTCATCCCTTAGTTTTGCTATTTTGTTTCTTTAAGAAGCTTCCTGGTGGAAGGTTGTGATTGATTGTTGAATTCTTAATGAAGAAGGCTGCTGATGTTTGCTAAAGCATGCTGCTCCTTTGCCGAATTTTGAATTGTCTGCCGTGTTGCTACTTGCTGCTTCTCTCCTCTTGTGCTAATTTATTTTATATGCTGCCCGTTGTGTGTGTTGTGAGCTGTTGCCCCATTTTGCTGAATTATTACATATATATAGATTGCTGCCCGGAAGAACTGCTGCTTCCCCCTTTTGCTATTACATACATTATTGCCCGGAAGATACTGCGGCTGCCTGGCTGCTCTCTTACCAGCCGTGGTGCCGATTTTATTAACCAAAATTAAATCAGTTACATACTAGGTCCATCGATTAATTTTTCACCATAGCTACATCCCGGGGTAAACATTTAGCTTAGTATAATTATAAAATTCAATCCTTCCAGTGGAGGGTAAGTTGAGCATTCTCATAGTCAAAGCTCATCCATAAAACCTTGGAATTAGATAGTATAGGGCCAATAGATGCTAGTTACTGCACTCCAAACACAATATCTACCCCATATATTGGTAATAAGTAGAGGTCCATGTTGAACTTTGATTGTCCCAAAGTTAGTAGAACATTGGTGCATAGCCCTTCACATTGCAGAGAGTCCTTATTTCCTATTGTAACATTAAGATGCTAGGAAGGTGTAATGGAGAGCCCCGGGTTATTAGCCAAATGAGTCTGTAGAAAATTATGAGTGGAACTTTTTTTTTTGGTAAGTATAATTACGAGTGGAACTGTTGTCCACCAATATGACCACTGAGTGGCTTGACATGCACACTTGAAGCCACCGTGTGGAAGGAACAAAATGACCTTCCAATGCATGGAGAGAAATTATTGGAGTGATTTCTGAAGCAAGAAGTAAGGAATTTGCCTCTTGAAAAAGTTCTGATGGAGAATTTGGGTCAATGGAATTGGCTTCTGAAATTGAGACTAAAATTGGGGCAGTGCCTCCTTCCTCAGCCAACATACAAAAAAAACTGTGGGGATTTATATCGATGACCAAGTGTAAACAATTTATTACAATTAAAACATAACTCTCGTTCTCTACATGATGCCATCTCTTTTGTAACGGCCCAGATTCTAAAATATAGAAAATCCAAGTCATTAACTCAATATAACCAATGAGTAAAGAAAAATTAACCCAATCAATTTCAGTTGACCGGGAGTGATAATGGAGCCATGCCAAGTTGTGAAGGAAGATTTATCCGGTCAACACCAGTTGACCGGCAAAGATGAAGGAATGAAGGAAAATTAAAGTTTATCCGATCAACACCAGTTGACCGGAAAATGTGAAGAGAAGACAAGGAAGAGTTGACCGGAATTGTGTGATTGTTGACCAGAAAATATAATAAGAAAGTAATCCGGTCAACGCCTGTTGACCGCAAAACGTGAGTGATAATTTAACCGGTCAACGCCAGTTGACCGGAAAGGAAGGAAGGAGGCCAGCATAGAAAGATGACCAGCCGTAGTGATGGGAGGAATTGATGATAGCCTGATTTGATGGTTGACTGGGAATATAAGTAGTGACCGGATTCAAAGATATTGACCAGAGTGTAATACTGACGATCGAAATAGATGGATAATAAGGCTTTTAAAAAACATTTACGAAAGTAAATCAGAGAAGAAAGAGGACAAAATGAAATATTAACCGGTTTTAGCTAAGGCTGGAGTGGCCAGTAATGAGTAGGTGAACTACTCTTACCTACTTCCACCAACACTGGAAATCTCTAAAATTCTCGGGAAGAGACGATATGAATAAAATATTGTAGTAGGTGACCTACCCCATCTTCTCTCAACCACCCCATCGCCTATAAATATTTGGATGCTGGGATTTGGGAGCGAGTTTAAAAGTAAGAAGTCAGAAACGAAAGAAAAGAATGGAAGAATTCCATGCCAGACATGAGTAAGAAATTGATGAGCATTTCCAGGCAAGAGTACTCACCTTTCTTATGATCATAAGTTTAATGCAAGTATATGTATGTTTGCGACGCAAGTATGTTTGATTTTTTATGAACTCATGTTACGGTATGTATGATATTTGTTCTGATCGTTTGATTTAAGGGAGAATCTTTGTTAACCGCATGTTTGAAAGAAGCCCTGTTATTCATGATATTTAGTTTCTTTATGCACGAAGTATGGTTATTTGTCGATCTGCATGAACTTCGATAATTGCATGTTAAGAAAAAGACTTCTGGCTTTTGAGGAAAGGAACTCCGATTTTAAGAAAAAGACCTCCGACTTTTGATAAAAGACCTCCAACCTTTGAGAAAAGATCTCTTGCTTTTTGATATATGGCCTTGGCTTTTGATAAATGACCTCCGGCTTTGTTAAAAGAAAGGTATTCGGCAAGTGTACTCACCGTTTTAAATTCATATTTTTAATGCAAGTATATCATGCCTGTTTATCTAACTAATAATGTTCAGTTAGTTCCTGATGTTTGAACGCATAATGTTTGATTATTGCATGATTTAGATGATGACCAGTTATTTGTTTATGAAAAAGTACCGGTTATTTTATGATGTTTGGACGTTTTATTTAAATGCATGAAGTCTTGTCATGTTTTTAGATGTTCGGTTATTGCATGTGTAAAAAGACCTTGGCCTTTGTTAGAAAGAACTCCAGTTTTTGTTAGAAAGAACTCCGACTTTTGTTAGAAAGAACTCCGGCCTTTGATAAAAAGAACTTCAGTTTTGTTAGAAAGAACTCCGACTTTTGTTAAAAAGAACTCCGGCCTTTGATAAAAAGAACTTTGATTTTGTTAGAAAGAACTCCGACTTTTGTTAAAAAGAACTCCGGCCTTTGATAAAAAGAACTTCGGTTTTGTTAAAAAGAACTCCGGCTTTTGTTAAAAAGAACTCCGGCCTTTGATAAAAAGAACTTCGGTTTTGTTGAAAAGACCTCTGGTTTTTGATGAAAAGACCTCCGGCTTTTGTTAAGAAGAACTCCGGTGTTAAGACGTTAAAGGAAAGGCTTTACAAACTTCAAATGTTGAAGTTAAGAACAAAGGCTGTAAGAATAAGGAAAAAAGTATGTAATCCGGACAGCAAGTGGAACTCTATGATTTCTGACTTTTGAATTATGATATATGGCCATTAAAGAATGTGAACTAAGAACCGAGTTTCCATTAAATTTGCTGTTAAAGATGGATGAAGGATATTAGAGTGATACTCGAGGACTACCCCTAGGCTACGGGAGAATTTTTGGTGGCATAAGGCTTATGGACTACGGCCCCGTTTGCCGGGTTAAAGGTATTACCTCCCGTCTCGGGGAGCATAATGAGAGGATACGGCTCTAAGTTGTGGGGTAGCACACAACCTTTCTTCGATGTTGTCCGCTCCCGTCTAATCCCTAAAGATAATAAGTATTTCATTCGGCTTTTATGAATTTTCTGAAGATAAGATAATAAAAAGAAGAACAAGAATTTCTGAACTAAAGAAGAATCGTTACGATAACTTTTCGTATGCTAAGTTTATGTTATGTGTATGTTAATGTTTTCTGCATGTTGGTACCTTGCTGGGCTTTGTAGCTCACTCTTGCCATTTTTTAGATGATAAGAAGCTTATGGAGGACGAGATTGAGTAGAGTCATATGAAGTAACTAGACGGCATAGCTAGCCGGAGCTGATCAGTGAAAAAATTGATGTATTTCTTTTGATGGTTTGAGAAGGATTTGTAAAACAGTTTCGCTATAAAAGAATTTATGGATGTTAGCATGTTTCCGTAATTATAATGTGGAAGAATAAAGTTGACATTCTAGTAGCATCTCAGGTCATGTCAAGGACTTCGTGTCGACCAACCTTAAGGTGGAGTTAAAACCCTGATGGCCAACTCAAGGAGTTCGACCTTAAGCGATCTTGTGTACAAAATGAAAGGTGTATTTGCATAAAAGAAAAGAAAAATTTTATGTCCACCTAACTAATATTTATGCTGTATATGACGTAAAGGTTAGGCTTGACGGCGGCCGTATGTAGTGGATTATGGCCGACCCGTCACTTCTTTGTGGGCTAATTTCTTTATCGGTAATCTGGGTGTAAAGCTTTGAGTGGAGGGAGTTTTGGGATGAGTTGTGAAGGTATTAGTAGATGACTTGGCAAGTGGTGGACGTTGAGAACTGGGATTAACCATAAACCACTTTTTCTCCCCTAGCTTGGCCATGCTGATGGCTTCCAGTAATGACGTGGACTTTTGTAATAGCAATTCCCACTGTATATCATCTCGCAACCTTGATATAAAGTAGTTTAAAAAATTAGTAGTGGTTAAACCTGACATAAGAGTAGAAAGGGACTTGAAATCAGCCATATAAACTACAACAGTGGTGCTCTGACAAAGCTTATACAAAGTAGTGTAAGGTACCGGTTTTCAAAATGTAGTAATTAGGAGTAATTAAGTTAATATAAATGAATCGAGGTGAAAGGACATAGGAGAAATTGGATTAAAAATCCTAAAAACTCTAAATTAGCAAAATCAGAAATTGGCATTGTAAACCTTAAAAAATTATGATAATCGTGATTTATTAAGCTAATATAATCAAAATTAGGGTTCGGGAATGTGAAAAATTGGGTTAGAATGGTCGAAAAGGGTCCCAGACTGCCTGTGCGCGAAGCTCGCTTGCCATAGGCCTGACTCAGGCCTAACCCACGCCCGACCCGCACCCATGGCAGGACTGGGGTGTGAAAAATAGAATGTTGTGCCTGAAACACAACTGATGTGCGTCTGAGGCGCAATTTTAAGTGTTGTGGCACCTGATCAGAGCCTGATTGGTGCTTGAGTGACAGTCTCGATATTTAACCCCCGTGTCAACTTTTTCCACCATTTTTCGGTAGAAAAGAGAGAAAGCAGAGAGAGAGAAGCGAAGGAGAAGAGAGAGAAGGAGGAGATCGAGGCTCTTTGGTTCGTTTTTGGCTTAGACCTAGTTGAGAAAATTGTAGATCGAGTCGATACAACTGTACTCATATATTTCTCTTTTTCTTGTTGCACTTTTTGTTCCATTCCTCTCGGGTATTTTTATTCCAATACCCATTTAAGCATATATTTTAAAATACTCATATATTGAGTATGCATATTTATTAATTTTGTGTCTGATTTGGTAGTTTGATGCGGTATTATGTCACGTGAAAACCCTAGCCCTATGCCCCACAGTATGCATATTATAATTTTTCAAACTTATTGTTAATTTATTCATGCATTTGAAGCCATGTGAAAATTTAAGTCCATAAGATTATGGAAATATATATCTGTATCCACAAGATTATGTTAATATGTATCTGTATCTAAAAAGTATGAGAATTATGTAAAGTATATGAAGAAAACTCCACAATTTGTTATGTTTGATGATTCATTCTCAACGAAGTAAGAACTTTAAATACGATTATGGTGGATTTTTCCTTAAGATTAATTAATTATCAAATTGGATCAAGAATTCATACATCAGAGGGTGATATTTCCTAATATGCCTTAAGATATTATAGTGGTATTAAAAAAAATGCCCTACCATGGGGATTTATGTGACGGACTTTGTATGTTCTTGCCTCTAATAAGAGGTATAAGGACTTTCAATTGTGTGGAGTGAACACAATCCATTTCCTCGATGTCTACTCCGTCAATTGTAAGGCCTACTAGCCCTATTCTCTAAATATGAATGAAGTTTTTGCATGTTTTAGAACTAAATGAATCAAAAGTAAAATAAGAAATTTAAATGCAATATCTATATCCAAAGAAAATCAGAAACAAGATATAAAAGTTAAATGTATTCTACAAATATTTTTTATCATATTTTATGTTTATGCATCAACATTATGATCTCATCCTATTTCCTCGATTTATTTTAAAGTATAATGCATTATTTTTGTTTTATATTGTACCTTACTGAGTATTCGGCTCTCTCCTTACTTTTTTTTTTTTGCCTTCAAATAAGCACAAATTTAAGTCCAATGAGGAGGACTAGAATTCGTGAGTTAAGCTAGACTTGGAAGATGATTTTTGTAAATTTATTCATATGTATAGAGGACTTGTATACTTTTTGGATGGATATGTTGATGTATTTTGTTTATATTGATGATATTCCAATTAGTTTAGTTTTCGTTGTATATAGACGATTGTATGTAATTCCGCAGGTCATTACGGTTTGATTTAAAGTACCTAATGGTATCTCTATGTGTCGACGCTGTATCTGGAGATACGACATTGGAGACACGTATTAGAATTTGTGGCTTTTGGATTCTATGTGTTTGTTAGTGTGACATGTGTATATTTGCACAGATGAAATTGTAAAGGTTTATGTTTTGTTTGACGGACATTTTACAGGCGGAACCCTATCGGATCCCACTTAAAATTTGGCACATGACAAGTGATATTAGAAAAGGAGATGCCTTAGGTTTGATCTGAATCTTATACGAAAGTTTAGATTAAAATAAGATAGATTGAATAAGTAGATAAAGGTATATAATGATTAGTTAGATCGGATAATCCTAGTTATCCTAGTTAGTGTCTTAATTAAGAAAAGTTAATTTACTTATGCTTGGATTAAGTAAAGATTAGTCGGTTATATTTGACCACATAGTATATAGTGTTTTAGTTAGTATTCAAGTTAAATTGTGATCTAACCCAAATTGTTTTTATTTCAGAGAGGGTATTAGCAATAGCACATTAACGAATAACTACGTGTGCTGGTGGCCAATACCAGGATCGAGAGGTGGAATATTTAAATATTCTTGGAATGATAGCAAATTTTATGGAGGCTATGGGGTAGCGGAACTTAGCTCCAATTCCAGTTCAAGCTCCTAAAAATCCCAGGGTAACAGCTTATGACCGTTTCACAAATGAACGTGTGTCTGAGTTCTAAGGAGAGTTGAATCCACTAAAAGCAGAAAGTTGGATTTGGAGGCTCAAAAATGTATTTGCAGTCATTCAATGTCCCGAAAGAGATAAAGTGTTATTTGCTTCTTATCGGCTGAAAGGCAAGGCCGATCATTGGTGGAAAATAAAGAAGAGAGTTTTAGGAGTGCCCAAAGATAAAATTTCTTAGGACATTTTCGAAGAGGCCTTTATGGACAAAGATTTTCTTGACAATTTTCGGGAATAGAAGGAGGAAGAGTTCATTCGGCTAAGACAAGGTGTGACGGAACGGATTTTTTTTTTTGATTTCGTCATTCATAACACAATTGAAAACCCAAACTAAACCAATTAGGTGCAACACAGATCCACAGATGCCATTTAGGACCCATATACTTTTAACCATGATAAATATAGCGGAAGTTATTCTAACACTTGCGGAAGCATTCATATTCATTCCAAAATATTCATTTCCGAGTACATAGCCAAAAATGTTTAATCATAGAAGTCCATCAAGTCATTACAATAATATTTATCCAAAATAATCTTCTGAGGTCTTTAATAATTCTTCAGACAAGCTCTAATCACTCCAACTTGTCAAGCACAAGCTCTAAAGCTTCATCTGTAGGGGAAAAAAATATAAAACAGTGAGCCGAGGCCCAACAAGGTACATGCATATGAACTGTAAAACGGTTATGTCAAAACGATCATATAACCATGCAGAACCATAATGTTTAATCAAACAGTAAAGACATACTATAACAATATTAAATATCATGCTTCATAAATCATTACACTATAGACTGTAAAATAATAACTATAAACTTTACTGATACATGGTAAAACTAAAAATAATATTCTATACTGTTCACTGTCATCTTTTCACTGTATACGATTCATTATCATCTTTTCATCAGATGATACTCTATCATCTTTTCACTGTACAATACATTTTCATCTTTTATTGTGACATATCTTAACAATTTCAGACCCTGCTAGTGTACCCTACTAGTAGAAGGGGCGAATGATCGAGGATAGATTGTGTTCAGTCCACACAATCTAAGGTCTATCATATCATATATATCCCATCCCGAGGAATATCTGTACTGTGTGCCACCCGAAGGTCGGCTTATGTCCCTCCTGGCTTAACGCCCTTGAGGACAGGGCGGACCATGAATCGCTCCATGGACAGAGCTATCCTCGATTACCATCGTAAGTTCTAAGGCCTCACCCAAGAATTTACCTGGACTGTAGTCAGTCTTGGGTCGCAAAATAATAGAAACAGAAATACTTCCTTCTTATTGCTTACTGAAAGCCATTTTCAGTCAGAAACATCACAATTTACCCTTCAGCATATCTTAAGGCCGTTCCAAAAATCATATACTTCAAACTTAATTCAAAAATCATATATACTTAAGGCCGATTTCAAAATACACTTGAGGCCGGTTTCGATTCCATGGCATAAAATATACTTGGGGCCAGTTTAGATTTTTATCCAAGAAGAGCCAGAGCTCTTTTCTGGTTAAGGGATCCAGTTCATTTTCAGTACAAAAAGTCGGAGTTCCAGAGTGCTCAAAAAGTTGGAGTTCATTTCTCTTAAAGGGCGGAGTTCATTTAAAAGCCGGAGTTCATCAAAGCCGAAGTTCATTAAAGCCAGAGTCTATTTCTCTTAAAGGGCAGAGTTCATTTAAAAGCCGGAGTTCATTAAAGCCGGAGTCCATTTCTCTTAAAGGGTGGAGTTCATTTAAAAGCCGGAGTTCATTAAAGCCGGAGTTCATTTCCCTTTAAAGCTGGAGTTCATTTTCAATACACAGCTGGAGTTCATTTTCAATACAAAGCCGTAGTTCATTTCCAACACAAAGCCGGAGTTCATTAAAGCCGGAGTTCATCTCTCTTAAAGGACGAAGTTCATTAAAAGCCTGAGTTCATTAAAACCGGAGTTCATTTCTCTTAAAGGGCGGAGTTCAATAAAGCCGGAGTTCATTTCTCTTAAAGGGTGGAGTTCATTAAAGCCGGAGTTCATTTCTCTTAAAGGGCGGAGTTCATTAAAGCCGTAGTTCATTTCACTTAAAGGACGGAATTCATTAAAGCCGGAGTTCATTTCTCTTAAAGGACGGAGTTCATTAAAAGCCGGAGTTCATTAAAGCCGGAGTTCAAAAGTCGGAGTTCTTTTTCTCAAAAAGCCGGAGTTCTTTTCATCAAAATCCGGAGTTCAAAAGCCGAAGTTGTTTTTTTCATCCAAATCCGGAGTTCTTTTTATTAACAAAAATTGGGGTTCAAAAGCCGGAGTTCTTTTAAAAGCCGAAGTTGTTTTTCAACAAAAAAGCTAGAGTTCATATAGAAGGCCGTGTTCAATTTGAAGAAATTTCGTTTTTATGCCAAATGCCGGTTTCATTTTACATGCCAAATGCCGTTTTCATGCCAAATGCCGGTTTCATATTACATGCCAAATGCCGATTTCGTTTTACATGTTAAATGCCTGTTTCATTTTACATGTCAAATGCCGGTTGTAACCTTTGGTCCGGATTTCATGTAAGTTCAGAAAGTAGGAAAACAGGCATCATGAACTTCAGAACAGATTTAAACGAAAACTAAAAACGTGTTAACATCCGAATACTTACAGCAAAACAGAGTGTAGTATATTTGCAAATTAACTAAAAACTGAACTTAAAAACAGTGTCCGAAGTAACTTGCCTGACTATGGTTCGCACACCCTTAAAGACTGGAAGCTTTCTCCTTCACTCTCTCCTTTCTGCTTGTATTGGCTGACTTCATCAGCCAACCGACGCTGGGTTTTTATAGAGGAGGGGTTGGGTGAGGTAAGTGGGGTAAGTCACCCATATCGGTACCTCTTTTCAGAGGGTAGGTGGGAGCAAGTGGGTTAGGCTACTTACTATGGTACTTTTTTTCAGGTTGTAATGAGGTAGTTTTTACCTATCCCATTTGGTCGAGGTCTAGTTGGATTCTAACTAAATAATAAAGTTTGCCTTTTTCTTTAGTTGCCATTAATTTATTCCTGTCAACTTTCCTACTTAAAGCCAGTCAACGTAATACCCTCAAATCCAGCTAACTCCTTTAAATCTGGTCAACACCTCTAATTCCGGTCAACTTCTTCCAATCCGGTCAATATCTTCCAATCAGGTCAACTCTTCCAATCCGGTCAATATCTTCAAAGCCGGTCAACTCCTTATTATTCACTCCGTCCATCGCCTTTTCATAAACTTCGGATTTCTTCTCCACAATTCTACTCCGGCCTCACCAACACACAAAGCCACTCCGGACTTCATGGCCACTTTGGCCTCTCTTCACACAATTCACTCCGGTCTTCAAATTCAGAAGACAAATTCTGATTTTAAAATATGCTCTAAAGCCGGTTTATATTTTCCGAATAACCTTCAATTTTCCTTGATCCTTTGATTATTTTGACTCGATGACTGGGACTTCCTACATTTTAGAATATGGGTCGTCACACAAGGGGATCGTATGGCGGCTGAATATGAAGCGAAATTTACTAAGTTGCCATATTATACACCTTACATGGTGGACGAGGAAGTGAGGAAGGTAAGAAGATTTCAGCAGGGTTTAAGGTGTAAAATTAAAAAGCAACTATCGACATTAAAGTTACAGACCTACAGGGAGGTATTAGATCGGGCACAAATTTTGAGAAGGAGCTTAGAGATGATGAATATTTTAAGAAGAGATTAGCAAATCGATGAGAGTTGGGGGCATGCTCTAGTTTGAGAGCAAAAAGACCCACTAAAAAAGCTAAATTGGAGGATAGGGGAAAGGATAGTGTAGAAATTTAGAGAGTGTCGAGTCCACAGGCAGTAACACCTACTTGTTCTTATTGCAGAAAATTGCATCCAAGATAGCCTTGTTCTAAATCGACGGGAGTTAGTATTAAATGTGGTCAACAGGGTCATTTGTTCAATGATTGCCCCAATTCTAAGAAGTCGATGGCCCCGAAGTCTACAGTTTTAGGCAAGGTATTTGTAGTTAAGGTACAGAATTCAGAGACAGCACCAAATGTGGTCGAAGGTAAATTTAATCTTTAACTTTGGAATGCTTTAGTTTATGTATTATATTTTGAATTTGGAGTTTATGTTTCCAGTTGTGTTTCCAAGTTATGTGTAATTTGAGGATCCTAGATTTTGCTTTTGGAATTTTTCTTCGGTCAATGAATATTATATTAAAAATAAATGATTAATCATAATAGCACAGTGAAAGTGTGTGTGGGCCCATAACTTTCATAGATCTCAGGTTATGATTGAGGCTTAAAGAAAATGATCATATTTACAATATAGGTATTTATGAATTAGCTGATAAGGTTGCCCATTTCTTGTCAAATTGGATCATGTGTTCAAGGAATAAGTTAACTCGTCGGTATGCCAACGAGATGATAAGTTTGTTAAGTGTTCAAGTCTTAAGGCTTTGGTGATGATCTGAAACTGTGCCAAAATTTTTTATGTAATTGCTTCGATTGTGTTTCCTAATTTAATTATAATCTGAGGATTATGGGTTTTGTCTTAGATATATCGATATCTTTGGAATTTATTTTAGGTTTGTAACTATTATGTAACATAGGTATCCGATAGGAATCAATGGATATGAACTACAAGAGGATATTTACTGTGTAAATAAATGATTAATCAGATTAGCACAGTAGAAACGTGTGGGCCCATAGCCCATAGATTTCAGAATAAGATTGAGGTTTCAAGTAAATGATCATTTTTTAGGGTTAAAATGAATCGAACCAAGACTTTGTTAATCTGTTTGAGATTTTATAATAAGTCGGAGAGATGGTTAATAAATTGGCTTGCCTTCAAATTTGGTGAATTATTATGATGTCTCTTATGTATCGATGATTGAGGAAGTGGGTATGTGATTAAGTTGAACCGTTGTAGGAGATTAAGAATTCATCTTATAATAAGGCTTCAATTTAGATTTCAGATAGAAGTATTAGGTATTGGAATTCAGGATAATTCAATTTGGATAAGATTTTCTAGGAAAATCATTTCATTAAAAAAGTAACTTGGGAATGCGAAAAGGAAATCTGGAAGGATTATCCCCAATTGTTGAATTTTAAGGTTTGTAAAAATTTCGAAGACAAAATTTCAATAAGTAGGGGAGAGTTGTAAGGTACCAATTTTTAAAATGTAGTAATTAGAAATAATTAAGTTAATATAAATGAATTGAGGTCAAAGGACACGGGAAAAATTGGATTGAAAAGCCCAAAGATTCGGAATTGACAAAATCGAGAACCGGCATCATAAACCTTTAAAAGTTAATCCGTAAATAAGATTCGAGGTTTAAATTATGATAATTGTGATTTACTAAATTAATATAATTAAAATTAAGGTCCAATAATATAAAAAATTGGGTTAAAAGGGTTGAAAGAGGTCCTGGATGGCCTGTGCATGAAGCTAGCCCATCGAAAGCCTAACCTCTACTCGACCCACGCCTGCGGCGCAACTAAGGCACGAAAAATAGAATGCCACCCCTGAAGCACCCCAATGTGCACCCGAGGAACGATTTCTAGTGTTGTGGTGCCTAATCAGCGCCCGATTGGCACTCGAGTGCCAATCTGGGTATTTATCTCGCACGTCAACTTTTTTCGCCATTTTTTGGTAGAAAAGAGAGAGAGGAGAGAGAGAGAGAACCTGAATGAGAAGAGAGAAAAGGAGGAGATCGAGACACTTGAGTTCGTTTCCGGCTTGGAGTTAGTTACGAAATTGTAGATCAGGTTGAGACAAGTGCACCATATACTTTTCTTTATCTTGTTACACTTTTTATTTCATTCCTTTCGGATATTTTTATTTTGATACCTACTTAAGAATGTATTTTAAAATATCCATATATTGAGCATGCATATTTGTTGATTTTGTATTCGATTTGATAGTTTGATGCGGTATTAAGTTTTGTGAAAACCCTAACCCCACATCCCACTATTCCGCCCAATTATTTTGAAAATTTTGCATGATTTGACCTTAGAAAATTGAAACCCTAACTTATGAACGTGATTATTTGATATTTATTTATATGTATTTTGTACATGTTATTTTACGTGTTTCAGAAATTATATTGGATGCTTTTGTGAAGAGATTTATTGTTCGAAAGCTACAAAGTTTTATTTGGCTCAACGTGGTAAGAATTTTTTAGTTTTTTCAAGCTTATTATTAATTTGTACATGTAATTAAAGTCATGTGAAAACTTAAATCCACAAGAATATTAAAATATATATCTGTATCTGCAAGATTATGTCCATATGTATCTGTATCTAAAAAATATAAGAATTATACAAAGTATATGAAAGAAACTCCATAATTTGTTATATTTGATGATTTGTTCTCCAGGAAGTAAAAACTTTGCATAAGAATATGGTGGATTTTCCTTTAAGAATAAGTAATTAAGAAATTGGACTAAGGATTTATACATCAGAGGATAATATTCCTTGGCATGCCTTAGAATATTACTGTGGTGATGAAAATGCCCTGTTGTAAGGGTTTATGTGATGGAGTGTATGTTCTGGCCTCTAATAAGAGATATAAGGTCTTTCGATTATGTAGAGTGAATACAATCTATTTTCTCGATATTTACTCCGTTAGTTAGCAAGGTTTACTAACACTGATCTCTAAATATGAATAAATTTTTTGTATGTTTTAAAACTAAAGAAATCAGAAGTAAAATAAGAAATTTAAATATAATATCTGTATCCAAAGAAAATCAGAAACAAGATATAAAGTTAAATGTATTCTGAAAATATTTTTGATCATATTTTATATTTATGCATTAGTATTATGATCCCATCTTATTCCCTTGATTTATTTTAAAGTATAATGCATTGTTTTTATTATATATTATGCATTGCTGAACATTTAACTCATTCCTTACTATTTTCTTGCCTTAAAATGAGCATGAGCTTAAGCCTAATGAGGAGTAGTGGAGTTCATGGGTTTAGCTAGACTTGGAGGATAATTTTTGTGGATTTGTTTATATGTATGGATGACTTGTATACTTTTTGGATGGATATGTTGATGTATTTTGTTTATATTGATGATATTCCAATGAGTTTAGTTTTCGCTGTGTATGGATGATTATATGCGATTTTGCAAGTTATTACAGTTTGATTTATGATACCTCGTGGCATCTTTATGTGCCGATGTTGTATCCAAAGATACGATGTTGGAGCCACGTATTAGACTTTGTAGCTTTTGGATCCTGCGTGTTTGTTATTGTGAAATGTGTATATTTGTAAGGGTAAAATTGTATAGGTTTGTATTTAATTTGACGGATTTTTTGTAGGCGGGACCTTACCAGATTCTAGTTAGAATATTATCCGTCACAAGTAGATTCGTAATTCAAGGAGGAAGAAGGTCTAAATCAAAGCTCAAGATCTCTGGTGAAAATTTTCCATGTTGAAAGCTATCGAGTGGCATGTATCCGTTGATACCATTGGGGTGCAGCCCCGGACATGTAGAAGGCAACAATGGCTAAATTCTGTTCTGGTGGAGTGCCATGGTATAGGAAGAAGCGTTTGATCTGAAATAACAAGCCAATAATATTGTTTCCAGAGAAAAAAAGGAATTTCGAGTTGTGTAAACGAAGGTGAAAAGCGATTTGTACATCTGGTGAATGGAGCATGACTGGTGGGGTTTGAGTTGGGTTGGGTAAAAGATCAGAGGATGCAACTGTGAATGATGAGGGAGTGGAAAGCAAAAGGGGTTTGGCTGACGACAAGGTTAGGTGTTTGATTCCAGATAGCGAGTGAAGGATTTCGGTGAAGGATTGCTGGATTTGTTTTGTGGTGGAAACATTGGAGGTGATACCTGCTGCATGTTGCTATACAATCACCATGACCTCTTGCAACTCCTTTGAAATCTCAATGATGGAGTCCTTGAGAACTTTGTATCGCGTCGTCATACCTTCTGCCACGTCTCAATGAGAGCACTAAATGATGCAATCTAGCTTGCGACCTTGCACAGTCAGGAAATCCAAAGGAGATGAAGAAGAGAGAAAGGCATTCTGGGGCGCCTGTTAGAGTGAATAGAGGAACAAAATGAGTGAGTGAGAGAGAGTGATAATGAGAAAAGACAGAGGGAAGCAGAAGAATCGAGAAGAAAAAGAAAATATCTCTTATTTCTCCAACTGCACAGTAACTATTTAAACTAAAAACCCAACAAAATTAGTTAGGAAGCAATCAACTGCCAACCAAATTGAAAAAAAAGAAATAAAAGAAAAAAGCAGAACATTGTGAGCGGTTATAACAGAAATACTATATTTAATAACACTATAATATATGTAACAGATATAATCAACCATAATAATCTAGTAGTTATATGTAATTAAATGTAGTCCCAAAATTTGCGGAATTGCTGAGTTTTCCTAGCACCTTTTCTTGTAGCCAGATGGACTAATGACGCCTCCTCCGCTGGATCAATAAGGCCCGTAACACAAATATCATATATTTTAGTTAGAGAAATCTTTCTCTCTCTCTCTTTCTCTGTAATACTAGAATGAAGCTCCCTATGCCTTATGACATGGGAACCTCATACAATCGACACTTTTTGTTTTTTTTGGCTAAGTTTTACATTTGACGCAAGGCCTACTGACACCTTGTTTGCATATAGAAAATTATGAGAATTACATAATACAATTGCTCATACAAACCCAAATAAGAAAACATATCTACTCTTCAATCTCCATATCCAAAACCCTTTTGCCATTGGCAAGGAAATCTTGAGATTCTGTAAGAAGTGCGGGTTTTCTCTGCCAGTACTGCTTAAACCGTTGCCTCGCATATTCCATATAATCAAAGTCAATTTGGTCCACATGTGCCTGCCCAAATTTAGTTAAGACCAATTGTAGAATTAGTATCTGTGTATTATAAAATTGACATCTTCTTACTACTAATGAAAGGGGAGAGGAAAGGAGACGAGAGTGGAGCCGAGATGCACACCGATATTATGCCCCATAAGCCCCATAATAGATGGTTGGCTAGAGTATATTTCTCTCCGTCTTCAACTAACTGTGCTACCTCTTCTTCACTTTGTTCATATTCTGAACAACACCATAACGATTCATATTATCATCAAATCACATCCGTTATGATATGATTGAGGCCCTGTAATGACCCTTTCGTTTGCTGACAAGATTGCCGTTATTAAAAAAGTAATGGTGCGGATGTCATTTGTAAATTGGCAAAAAGGATCCTATTTTTGAGCTTAGTTGAATAACGTTGAAAAATCTCTCAAGCTGGAAAGTTAAACCACAGTTTAAATAAGCATGAGGATGAGATTTCATATATTCAGGTGGTGTTGGTTCAGTTGTGATCTTAAGGTCTTTATTAGATCAAAATACAATCTGTTCAGCAACAATGGGTAAAGTGCGCACATTTTACCTTCCTTAGAACAGCTAATGCGTGGCCTTAGAAATTTCCTCGCCATTTTTTGGTCTAAATTAAGCAAAACTCAGGCCTTACTTCCCTCACTCTGCTCAAGGAAAGAGCTTCAGCTGTAGACAGAGAAAATTTCTTGCAGCTTGATGGGAAAAAAGGGCATGCAAATTATGTGTACTAACCTGAAGGGCCCAAGTATGCGCGAACAAATCTTTGGCGCCTCTCCAAGCCTGCCATCAAATGGAAAATTCTGAGTAATTTATCTTACGTAACCTAGAGATCCAGGCTAATTTATTTTTCAGATGCAACTGCCATCTTAGAGTAAATGAAAATAGGAGGCTTGTGCGTATCTAGTACAGTTGGTAAGGTTGATTTGGTGCTTTGCAGTTGAGTATGTGGCTACAAGTTTGTTCCTTGCACCCGAGTGTTTGGACTTGCCCACTGCATGGTCTATTCAGGCGAGGTTGTTCAAGCACCAGAAAAATCCATAGGGTGATGGAAATTCTTCGATGCCCAATAAAAAGAAGAAAATAGCAGAAAAGAGAAAAGATGGAGAGTGATGTATTACAGGCTCAATGGATTAGTAATTCACCTGGGTATTTACTGTAGTCTAAGATATGGGGTGTTTCTGTATGATAATTAGCAGCCATCTCGCAGAAGTGATTAGCAAGATCATAAGCGACAGGGTTGTAACTTGCATATTCATAGTCCTGTGGCAATGGTAAAAGATGGATGCTTCAGGACTCGGAGATCAGTTTCCAGTGGAGTGTACTAATTTGCTTGTATATATATTCATCTGTTTCAGTCTCTTTTTGGGGCAATTAAAGGACCTAGAATTAATATCTTCATGGGTACTTGTAGGTCAAATATTTTCACTTCTCACTTCTAATATAAACATTGATTAGGTGCTTGACCATCTATCATTTGCTTCACCTGGACCAGATCAAAACCAGAAAATATGACCCTTAAGTCAATCTAAGCTGGGGTTATACCCAGTTAATTGGGTCAAAGACAGATCATGTCTTTTAATGGCCTAATTTTGATCGGGACTACTCTATAGATGCAAGGTGTCGAGTACTATTTACACTGCCAAAAGCAGCATGGCCTTTGTAACATTTAGAAGTTTTTTAACAGAATTGATGCTGCATTCAGTTGATTGAAAAAAAAAAAAAAGAAGAAAACTGGGAAAAGGGGAACATACAATAAAAGTGATGGTTCTTGTTTCTTCATTAACCATAATGTTACCGTACTGCAGATCATTGTGGCAAAAACCAATCTCTTCCTCATCTCGTGAAAACTTTTCTTGCAGCATCCGAATCTCATCATCTAAACCATCCAAGCCGAATTCCATGGCCTCCATCGATGTACAAATGTTCTTGGCCTTCATTAGCCAACTCCTATTCGGAGAGACAGTAAGCAAGAGAGAAGGAAGTGAGGGTGTTTTGGGCATCTTCAAAGTCCTTCAATGGTAGTAAAAGGCACACCTAGTCCATGAAGCTCCTATTATATACAGGACTTCGGAAAGGGTTGGATTACTTTGAGTCCGTTGCATGCAACCCTAACTTACAATATATAAGAGCATGTTTCCACAAATTAAACCTATGACCAATATATTAAACGGCGATGACTACACCATTACACTAAGCACTTACAAAGTTGTTCAGTGAGGTAGAAGAAAGAGCTTCATGCTTTTTTGAGGGCTCGAGTATAGATTGATACCTTATTCTATCCCAAAGAAATACAGTCTTTGGACCAGGCATATCAAGCTTGTGGAACTCCCTCATCTTAGCTGCAATCAGAGCAGATGTTTCGGGGTTATGAAGGTCACATGCTGCTAATGTCTGAAATTCAAAATTTGAAATGCCGTTAGTATGCTTTTCAAGCTAATAACTGCAGCTCATTATTATGCTTTTTCCTCAAAGAATGCATTTACAGGGATGATTAGAATGACACTTGTAAGAATATGTGATCGAGCAAACTTTCAGAATTTCGCATGAGGATATACACCATTCCCGCCAGAAACATAAGGCTGACACATGGTCGAAGTTTTTTTGTGAGCAATCAGAACCCCATCAAGCATATGGCTTTCACGAATTAGGCTTTCAACAGCTCATCCTAATGACTTGGCTAGGGCTGCGTAAAGTGATTCCAATAAATAAGAGGCAGCTCGTTTTGCTTTGCTCCCTTATGCTTTCAAAACCGCAAAAGCTAGACATGTTGTCATGGTGATCAAAAACTCGAACTTATGCATCAAAGGATTGGTTTTTGCTGTCAAATCATAGATTATACCCCTAAATATATGATTATCGAATAGCCACGGAGAAACACATGATGCCTTAGTCCTAATCTCCAACGTCTTTAGTGCAACTAAAGCATAACGGTGGCAAGAACATCTGTTGAGGACTGTCGCTATCTTAGAGAGACTAACTCAAGGATTTTCCCTCAGCAACTAGGCTTAGTTAGCCTAAGTCAAGATTGTTAGTCCATGAATCATCGGTTGGGTCTGATGAAAAATCAGATTACTTTTGATCAATTATATACAGTTTTATTTTTATATTTTCTAAGAGCATGTTTTTACATTAATGAAGAAATCATAAGTATCTGAAATCGGACACTAAAACATACAGCTAAGCATCTGGGCAAAATCATCCCTAGTTCTATTTGACTTCTATTAACATACCCTTGCATGAATGAACTCCTCGACCCGGCCATCGGAGAAGCGGCCAAGAAGCTGAGGACCCTGACCGTGTTCTGATATGCGCTCGAAGGTTCTAATCTCATCGTCTCTGTCGAAGAAGATCTCCATGCCCTGCCCATAAATTCTCACAAGAACTACCCGTTGAAAATCATCATTCTGGGTAGGCCAAGTTACCTGGAGAACCTCATTGGTCATGGCTCCGCTTAGATGGATCACTTGAATTTCGTTTGGGTTCTTCACATCTTCCCAGCTTGATGCTATTGTTACAAGTATCTGAATCAGTTCCTCGGGCAGAGCAGCTTTGGAGAAGCCGTTCGTCTTTAAGGTCATTTTGAGGGTTAATTGATCCCTTGAATCTGAACAAAATGCTTGACCTTGACATAGAAAAATGATCGCCCAACATCAGTTATTATATACAGGGCGGGAAAGGAGGATTATTCTCTCACTTGACCAATCACAAGCGGCATTGACTGGTGGATTCTAATGACAGTGATGAACTAACAACTACCATAGACTTTCTGGTCCATCCGAGTTGAATAACGGAAAATTATATCATTGAAAAAGATAAGATTCTATTCAGTAATTATGATCTTTATCCCAAGTGCCAAAAAATAGAAAGAACAGTTGGGGGTGCGAGGGGAGAAGACTTATTTCCGTTCTTCTCTCTGGTTCATCCAGCTAACATATATCTTGAACATTTGATCATAAAGACAAGAGACGTGAAGAAAGGTATGGTTCTATCAAGTATTGCTATTACGATTTCGCCCAAATGAAATTAAACACAGAAAGAACAAAAGAGGGACCAAGAAGAACTCTTTCCATTCTTCTCTCTGGTTCATCCAGCTAAAATATATTGAAGATTTGACCATAAAGTCAGAGAGATGAAGAAAGATATGATTCTTGTCAAGTAGACCTAATTATGATTTCAAAATGAGGTAATTGAATTAGCATCGACCATAGTGGATGCCCAAAAAAATAGAATAGATTTGAGGGAACAGAGGATCCCCTTTCCATTCAAACCATTGCTTTTCAATCCAAAGTCTGGATTCTCTAATTAACTGACCTATTTTCACGGCAGGAGGAATTGATACGAAGAATCAGGCTACAAATTTAAAGTTGCCAAATCACAAGCTCTGAAGCTAAAAAAAAAAAAGAGGAGTCCATTTTCTGCGAGCATTCTACGGACTCAAGGAAGAAATTAAACGGTGCATAATTGTTCAAGTTGTCTGGGAAAACTCACGTACCAACAAGATCATACAGAGGCAGCGACGAATCAACGATCTTTTTGAGTCCCAAAAATGAAATGAAGCGAACAATTTGGAAGGAACGTAGTTAATATCAGGAACAGAGAAGGTAGTCTATCTGATCACTTTTTGTTTGGATTCTTTCAGCAGCTCGTAAACGAATGAGACTGAGGAGTGACAATTGAACACGTGCAGGAAATCGAACGAACAAAGAATATTCTTAGTCGGATATGATCTGGACACGTGCGTCGCCTCTATTTATTTGATGTCAGGGAAGCCCGAAAGGGGACAGGAACAACCAAAGCAACCAAATTTTGTAATTTAAAACTCTTACTTCTTAAAAAAAAAATATATAGACATATTTATTAATACGCTTTGAATCTAAACTTAAATAGACTCGGGTCAAATACTTTATCAAGTTTTGATCTCCATTTACTGAGTTTTGGGTCCTATACAGTACAACTTCAAACAAGAAATCAGGTATCGGTGGAATTTTGTCTCACTGAAAAAATTCCGATGCTCAAGTCAGTAATCGGCTTTTTGAAATTATAATGTGAATGTAAAGAATGCAAAAATGGATGCAAGGAGTGTGTATATAAGTGGGAGTACACTCCTAGGATGAGTGGCTTTTATAATTGCTCGTGAGGAGCAATTTCTCTAAATACTAAGTTCGTTGAGAATTAGTAGTAGAGAGAGTGTGAGCGTAGGAAGTTCGAGAGAGTAGGAGGGCTTCTAAGAGTTTTGTAATTGCTTGAGGTCTATTGTGGGCAAGAGAAGGTGTGATTGAAAGCATCAGCTCCCATGGCCTTTTATAGCCATGGCCACGGGATGCCTTCCTTATGCAGAGGGGCTTATTGCCCCCGCTCTGTTGGAAATCGTTGCATTTCCTGTGTAGGCATGAGCGCCTTTCTGGTTGTAACGATCAAAGAGGCTAATCTCCTTCCTTCTATGTTTTGTAACCGTTAGGGTTTCTAACAGACCGTACGTAGATTCTGGCGCCTTTTTTTTAGGATGTGCTTTGATTCTGGAGATGACCGTTACAGTGAAACTTGCCTTCTCTGGAGATGTGAAAAATTAGGGTAAATGATTGTTTTGGCTCGAGGATGGACACGTGGGCTAGTCTGGACATGGGCCTGTATTCATCATGGGTCGTGGCCAGCCTACTTTTCACTTCCCCAGTCAACGACATTGTTAATCGTCCTGGGCTTAGATGGGCCTTTGTGATTTTGGGCCTCTACCGGCCCACTTACTCTTCCTGCGGTCAACAATAGCGTTGACAATCTAAGCAGAAATAGGCCGTTGAGAATTTGAGCCATTTCCTCCTTTGGGCCAGCCTGCTACTTGCGTTCCTATCACTAGCCCCCCATATTGGTGATCCGGGACTCCGGTCTCCAGCATGTTCTTGATGAGATTCGTCCAGCTGTATAATTTGAGACAGTTTGATGAGTGAACTAGCAGTGGCTCTTGGTCTGTTGACCACGTTACTCGTGATTATTGACCATAACGCCAAAATCCGAAGAGCAAAGTTGGAAGAGACGTTGACTAGATTTGTTGACCGTTTTAGTCTGAATTTGGAGAACTGGCTGAAGGAAAACGTTGAACAAATTTGCTGACCGTCCTGATAAGAATCCAAGAAACTTGGGCAATGTGAGAAACATTGACCGAATTTGTTGACCATCCTGATAAGAATTTGGGAAACTTAGGCAAGGTAAGGATCATTGATTGGATTCGTTAACCATCCTAATAAGAATCCGGAGAATTAAGTAGGAAGAGGAACGTTGACCGGATTCGTTGACCGTCCTAGTAAGAATTTGGAGAATTTGGGCAAGGTGAGGAGTATTGACCGGATTCGTTGACCGTCCTGGTAAGAATTTGGAGAACTGAGTAGGAAAAGGAGTGTTGATTAGATTCGTTGACCATCTTGGTAAGAATCCAGGGAATTGGGCAAGGTGAGGAGTATTAACCAAATATCAGCATGAATGACCTAGATATCAAATAACAACAAATGACATGAATTCCATAGAATCCGGATATCGTAAAATCCGACACATAGATTCTATTGAACACAACCCGTGGACTCTACCAAATCCGAATTTCAAGAGGTATGAGTAATGACAAAATATCACAATGAGTCTCCTTGACCTTATTTCTGTCACCATGAACCAAAAGCCGCATATTTACACCCCCAATGATTGGGTAAGTCCAATGAGATTATCCATGATATCATCACTACTCCTACAGTTCTCCTAGAGGTTGTATCCGTAGCATGCCCATACCATTCGTTATTGCCCTCGTCCAATGATATCCCTGATATCATATCCTATAATAGTTACATGGCTATAAGCATTCCCTAAATAAATAATATATCTTGTTATCACCATATATGAGAATTAGTATCGGATAAGTGTAGACCACGCTAAGGTATCGTAGCCTCCCATTCAACTAGATACCTTAGTGTTTTCATACGTTTTTTTCTTAATATTGACTATAGGAAACCAATAACTCAACTATTCATGCAACCAAATACACATAAAGGAGGCTTTATAATTTTAATGAAAAAATTATCGTTTGGTATCGATAAAGACCATACACACACAATTCAAAGATGATGCAAATAATGTCATTATCGGAAAGAGAGTAACGGTACCAAGAATAGTTTATATATTCAATCGAATACTCTAATATTTTATTAAATCATTTTTAACTCAGTCGGAGTCTCAAAATTACCTATAAGGCGACAAAATATCCTTAATTTTATCGTTATCGAACTAACCCACGATTCTCATTTTATTTAATTATCCCAATCAATTTCACAACAATCTAGTCAAAATAATAATTACCGATAACATTCTCCTCAATTAATTAACAATTTCAATGTATATATATATATATATATATATATCTACATCACTTACATACAAATATATATATATATACAAATATTTATTTATTTATTTATATTTATACATATACACACACCTCGATACACACAAACACATGCATAATCCTCATCCACGTACACATACCCACCATCAGATTTCCTCAGACTACCTATCCAAATTTACTTATATTTAAACCTACAATATACACACCCACGGCACCTCCCTCATCCACATACTCCACATCTGCTGCCAACCTCTCTCTCACGTGCACACACCCTTTTAGCATCCTTGCACTTTTCTCATACACACCCACTGCCACCACACACAACACAGACACACGCCCACGCATATCCTCTTCATACTTGTACCATATACGTGTGCGTATACACACGTATCCATATAATACATCTACACCCATATAATGTAACCCATACTACCCATTTAGCAATCGATTTTCTGAATCACATTCTCTCCACTTCCCTTGACTTGCAACCCGACGTGCAACACAGAGCAATGGCGCTCTGTTCTTTCACATCTCATTCAATTCCACTGTAAAATAAGAACAATCTCACATTTCTTTAACCATGTGAACGACAACTATTTGTTATATTATCTTACTAAATTTCGACCTTCAATTTAATGAGAAACCCTCAAAATTACAGGTTCTTTACGGTGCTCTATTGTTCCCCCAATTTTTTTTGATTCAAAGGAAACATGACAGAATTCCCACTAAATCACGCATACAGCAAGGAAATCAACATTAACAATGAAAATGGAAAGATTTACTTGCAGAAACGAGGGATTTTACTTGCGAATGAAATCTCAATCAACTTTCTTCAATTTCGTTTTCTTCTTTTGGCAATGACAATAGCGGCACAAATTGACAATGATGATGATACCAACCAATGGCGGCAACTTCGTCCCGAATCCACGATGGCCATTAGTAGCGGCAACGGCCCGGAACAGCATTGACGGTATTAGCTGCACGTCCCGAGTTTCACAACGGTGACCCTTTCTTCCATTGCGTGCTCTTCCCTTTCTTAAACAGTGGAAGGTCATCTTTTAGGGTTCGGTCATCAGCTTCCTTCCTTCCTTCCTTCTTCCTCACCACAACCCTTGCGCCCATTTCGCCTTTTCTTTCTCTCTCTCTTCCTGTTTTCTAATTATTATTATTATTATTGTTATTATTATTATTATTATTATATTTACTTATTTATTATTATTATTACTATTATTATTATTTTATTATCATTAACATTTATTATTAATAATTTAATACTTATTATTTATAATATTTATTAATATCAATATATCATATTATTTATTGTTATATTAAAATTATCTTTATATAATCCGGGTTAAAATATCGGGATATTACAGATTGTCTCTGTGATTTCTACTGGTGAGGTGAGAGAACTGTATATTGAGTTCAATATCCCACGTGAGATTGCATTTATGATATCTAGTGAGCAGGACAGGGCATGCTTTCCTCCTGATGGCTGCATCATTGTGTATGAGGGTCATATAATGAGTGGGCATTGTATCCTTGTCCCAGAGGAGCTGCTTGGCATCTTCATGGTTCTTAGGGTTCCTATCGCACGGCTCCATGCCAATGCTGTGTGGTACCTTTGCTTGTTGTGCATCTTCCTTTGCCACTACTCACGGATGCTAACGGTGGAGGGCGTGAGGGTGATGTTTCGATTCATGCAAAATGGGAACTAGATCTCATTGTTCCCTAGAAAGTTCCACATCAGCAGCGCCATATATGATTCTCTCAAAAATTGGAAGGATCGTTTCTTTTTTGAGCACGTTGCTTATTCATGGCCCTTATCCTGGAATTAGGGAAAGGTTCCTAGCACATTCACCGGGAAGCCCGAGCAGGAAGAAGTGGTGGTTGTGGAGCCACTGTTGCGGCTAGTGAGGGACCATCTCTCTGAGTTTAGAAGAGATTACCTAGTTTCTAGGGAGGAAGCCAGGAAGACTTGTTGGGGACCTCCTTCTCCAGTCTAGAAGATTAGATCTCTCCTGCCAGTGGCCTCATAGCACAAAAGGGAAGTTGGCGCTCTTGCCATTGATGTGGCCAGTGCACCTTCCACCGATGATGCGCCCAGCAGTCCAAGACAGAAGAGGGCTATGATGATAGAGCCTTCTTCGTCATCCTCCATAGGCTACATAACGGTCGGATGACTCACTGGAGCCAGAGAGCACTATAGAGTAGAGGCTGCTATGGAGGAGTACGTGGCCATGCTATGCGCCATTACAAGTGGCATTGCCACTGCGCTATTGTAGCCGGAGGACTTGGTGGTGCAAGCCACGATGATGGAGCTATTTCCTAGAGCCATTGGAATGGAGCCGACTGATTAGCCGCCAACTGAGCCGGAGGAGCTAGCCATGGAGCCGTCTACAGTGCCATATGAGCAGTCGCTAGAGAGTTGCTTGAGGCTGTGGACATCAGCACCGAGCAAGCGGAGGAGATTATTGGTGAGGCTTCTATGGAGTAGGCTCAGGAGGAGCCCACCCTAGGTCCCTCTTCAGCAGGTTCTTCTTGGAGGTCATGGAGACGGCCAAGAAGGGAATGAAGAGTCTTTATGGTAACCTCTCGAAGCTCTCCTTTTCTTTCTCTTTAGTTATAGCTTCTTAACTCCTTTGACCTTTTGCAGGAGGAGAAGATTTTGCTCGCGGTGCGCAAGGGCCTGCGCTAGAGAGACGCAGTAATTGGCAACTGCGATGAGGAGATTGCTGAGATAGAGGAGGAGATGGACTAGTTGGACGTCCAAGTTCAGCAGCACCATGTAGAGAAAGCTGCACTCGAATGGAAACTATTGGAGCTTAGGACGCAATCAGCAAGGCCATCGGTGAGAGCTTCTCAGGCGGAGGAGCGAGCATCTCTAGTGGATGAAAGAGCTTCTGTGGTGGAGAAGCTTATGGCAGAGCTCAGAGTAAAAGTCGTTAAATTAGAGAATGAACTTGCCATCCGTCTTCACCCTCAGGAGGTTACCTAGGTGTTGTGGGCCAGGCTCTGGGAAGGCATCCGGATTAGTCGCCACATTACTAGGATCATGGACCCCAAATTTTCAACCGGCATCCTTGATCTCGCTAACCATGGTGCACAGATAAGTGAGGATCTTGTTGATTTTTCACGGGGCGACGAAGGGCTGCTCCCGCACCCTCCTGGGAGCTCTACTCCTTAGTTGTACATTTGTATTTTTGGTTTAGACGTCCTCTTGTATATTTGAGTGTATTAATGGAAAAACATATTTTTATAGCAATTCAGTCTCTTTGCCTTGTTTTTTCTTTCCTTTTTTGTTTACTACTTGATGTGTATGTTGGCAAACCAACATATCGAGTGGCTTTTGGGCCGATTAACCTGCAGCATTGACCATCGAGGTCTTATTGCTCGAAGATGGGCCCTTAGCCCTCAAGGCATTGCTTTTATACAAGAGTATGCCTTAGCATTTTGTGCCCTCGTAATGCATCGCGCTGCCAAGACTCGGGGCAGCCAGCTTTTGGATGGAGTACTTTGCTCCTGCTTTGTTGTCCGTTGTAGATTAATCATGCTATCTGCTACCGGGAAGAGGTTGTCGACGTACTATATAAGCCCCCTAAGATTTAGAATTAGACCGCGGATGGGTCCATTGGATGACCAAGGTTTTATTTGACCGCTTACGGGCTACCTGGATGACTAGGGTTTAATTTGACTACTTACAGGCCGCCTAGAGGACTAGGGTTTAATTCTACCGCTTACGGGTCGCTGGATGACTAGGGTTTGATTTGCTTGCTTACGGGCTGCCTGGATGATTAGGGCTTTATTCAACTACTTACGGGCCACCTGGATGACTAGGGTTTAATTCGACCGCTTACGGGCCGCTTGGATGATTAGGGTTTAATTTGATCGTTCACGGGCTACCTGGATGACTAGAGTTTAATTGTGAATGGGTGAAGATCTGCCTTGACTTAGGGTAGTCTAGGTCGTTTGTTTTGTGCATCCTGCAAACAAGCATTCTGTGACGGATCGGATTATTTTCCTTAAATAATTTCCATCAAAACACAAAATTTAAAGCCCATGAACAATAATAATATAAAATTTTTGTTAAAAATTAGACAGAATTCTATTTATAAATCGGACGTTTGCTAAAATATAAACACCTGTAAATCAACCTTGTACAATTGTCCACAAAAAATTCCACAACGCAACAACACAATTACAAAACTCATCACACTACGCAAAATCCAACAGGCTCAACAACACAATTGAGCGCCAGGCAAACATGGCCTCACTGCCGGCTCGCACTTGAGCGCATAGGGGCACGCAATGAGTGCTACACCACTGCCTTCTTGCACTCGAGCCCAGGGTCGAGCACACAGCAGGCGCAACTCTACTTGCAACACTTCAGTAGTCCACAGCCTGATTTTCCCTTAGTTCTATTTCCGATACATATACTTTCGCATACAATAGGCCTAGTATTAATTATTATTACGTAAATTACCTCCTATTTATTATATTTTTAGACATGGAACCTCACAACTCTTCCCCACTTATAAAATTTCGTGCTCGAAATTTAACAAGTTTGAAAATTTAATAAAACCTACGTACCTCGAAACAAGTGGGGGTTTTTCCCGAATTTTGTCCTCTCTTTCCCATGTCGCCTCCTCGTGGGAATGATTCCTCCATAAAACTTTCACGAGAGGGATCGATCTTGAGCGCAAAATTTGGTCCTTGGGGTTTACGATCTCTATGGGCCTCTCTACATATGATAAATCCTCACTGATAACCAAAGGACTATAATCAATCACATGCGTCGGATCGTAGATGTACTTCCTCAACATAGAAACAAAGAAAATGTTGTGCACCTCGGCCAAACTCGGTGGCAAAGCTAAACGATATGCCATTTCACTAACTCGCTCAAGGATCTCAAATGGTCCAATGAAGTGGGCTTCATTTCCCCTTAATGTTAAAACCTGGAAATTCCCTTCCACGGTGACACCTTTAGGAAAATGAAATCTCCGACCTCGAATCTGAGTTTAGATCTCCGCCGATCGGTATAACTCTTCTATCGACTCTGGGTGATTTTCAGCTTTTCTAAAACAACCGCGATCCTTTTCGATGACTCCCGAATAACATCCGAACCCAACAAATGCCTATCCTTGGTCTCCTCTCATTGGATGGAGATCGGCACTTCCTACCATAAAGTCCTCGAAGGAGGCCATTCCGATACTTGCTTAGAAGCTATTGTTGTAGGCAAACTCGGTTAGTGCTAAGTGATCATCCAAGTTCCCTTTGAACTCCAATACCGAAGCCCGAAGCATATTCTGTAGTATTTGGATCGTCCGCTCAGATTGGCCATCGGAATGAGGATGATAAGTCCTACTAAACTTCAGATTCATCTCTAACTCACGGTGCAAGCTCTCCCAAAATTTAGAGATGAACCGTGAATCACGATCAGACACAATAGATGCTAGCACACAGTGCAACCTCACAATCTCGTTGATGTACAACTGTGCTAGACGATCACGAAAATACGTAGTCTGACTGGCTATAAAATGGGCAAATTTCGTTAGCTGATCCATAATGACCCAGATCGCATCATGATTCTTTGAAGTTCTGAGCAATCCTAACACAAAGTCCATTGAAATGTCTTCCCACTTCCAACTAGGAACGGGCAGAGGCTACAATAATTTAGAAGGCTTTCTCCTCTCGGCCTTCAGCTGCTAACAGATAAGACATTGGTTAACAAAAACTACGATCTCTCTTCGCATGTTCCTCCACCAAAATATTTTTCTCAAGTCCTGGTACATTTTATTTATATTGGGGTGAATCATGTACTGAGTCCTATGTGCCTCCATTATTTCTTCCTTTAGCTCCTTGTCATCTAGCACACATAGCAACTCCCAAAATCTCAAAATTCCATCTGCACATACGTTAAACTCAACTCGAAAGTCTCTGCCAAGGTCGCCTGCAATGTTCATCAGAAACGGGTCATTCACTTGCCTGTCCTTGATCCTTTAGAGGATCTTGGGCTGTACCTGCAAAAAGGATAATATAATCCTATTACCCTTGACGTAGTGCTGAATATGATAAGACTTCAGACAGTCTAGCAATTCCATCTACTTAATCTACATTGTTGCCACCCAACAAGTTCGGCGACTCAGGGCATCCATGACTACATTTGCTTTCCCCGGTTGATACTGGATCTCACAATCATAATCTTTGAGGAACTTGATCCATCGCCACTGCTTTATTTTCAACTCTTTCTAGGAAAACAAATACTTAAAGCTCTTGTAGTCGGAGTACATTAAAAATTTCTCTCCATACAAATAGTACCTCCAAATTTTGAATGTGAACACCACAGCAACTAGCTCTAAATCATGGGTCGAGTAGTTTTTCTCATGGACCTTTAATTGCCGAGACCCATAAGCTACTATCTTTCCCCTTTGCATTAGGACACATATGAGTCCCACTTTAGAAGCATCACAATACGCTTTGAACCCACTGGAATAATCAGAAAGAGTCAGAATCGGGGTAGTCGTCAACCGATCCTTCAACTCTTGGAAGCTTTGGTGACACTCCTCAGTCCTGTCAAAGCTCGCTTCCTTCTTCGTCAAACGGGTGAGGGGTAAGGCTATCCAAGGAAAATTCTCCATGAAATGACGATAATAACCGGCCATCTCCAAAAAGCTTCGGACCTTCGACACAGTCGTAGGTTGACTCCAATTAATCACTGCTTCAATTTTCTGTGGGTTCACCGAGACACCTCCATTAGAAATTACATGGCCCAATAATACTACCTTATCGAGCCAAAACTCGCATTTCTTCAACTTCACGAACAACTGATGTTCCCGAAGAGTCTATGGCACGATTCTTGAGTGCACCTCATGCTCGGTGTGATCCTTGAAATAAATTAGAACATTGTCAATGAAAACCACAACAAACTTATCCAAATATAGCTGTAAGACCCGATTCATTAGATCCATAAACACAACTGGTGCATTAGTCAATCTGAACGGCATCAAAAGGAACTTGTAGTGACCATACCTCGTTCGGAAAGCCATCTTTGCTCCATCCTCCTGCTTAATGCGAAGATGATGGTATCCCGATTGAAGATCAATCTTGGAATACACTCGGGACCGTTGTAATTGGTCAAAAAGATCACCAATTTGCGGCAGATGATACTTGTTCTTGATCGTGATCTTATTCAACTCACGATAGTCTATATATTGCCTCAAGACCCCATCCTTCTTTTTGACAAATAGGACTGGAGCACCCCACGGTGAAACATTGGGTCTAATAAAACCCGTATCGAGCAAGTTCAGTAACTGCTATTTCAACTCCTTTAGCTCAGCAGGGGTCATACGGTAGGGGGCTTTTGATATGGGTGTTGATCCCTGCATGAGGTCAATCCTGAACTCGATCTCATGGTGTGATAGCAGAGTAGACAACTTGTCAGGGAACACGTCTTCAAATTTGCACACCACTGGAAAGTCATTCACGGATAACTCCCGACTCCCCACCACACTAACGTAAGCCAAAAAGGCTTCACACCTGCTTCTCAACAAATGGCAAACCTGTAGAGCAAAAATAAAACTAGACGGCTCCACTCTCCGAACTCCCTAAACATAAAAAGGTTCGCATTCTGAAAAAGCAAAATCCACCCTTTTGTGGAAGCAATCAATGATAGCGTGATACTTGGATAACCAATCTATATCAAAAATAATATCAAAGTCACGCATATCTAGTAAAATCAGATCAGCAACTTGAGAAAGCCCCTTCACCTCTACAATACACCCTGGGTAGGATATGTCAATCACAATAGAAGACCCCACGGACATGGATACGACCAAAGAAAAATCAAAGGTCATGAGAGAGGGTGTAATACGACAACCCAGTCGAGGAGAAATAAATGAGTGTGTGGACCCAGAGTAAGATAGTACTGAGCAAGAAATACAACAAACAAGAAGTATACCTTCCACCACCTCATCTGATGCTTTGGCCTCACAAGCAGACACTGCAAAAGCTTTACCCTGCACCACCGGCATCGGACCCCAGACCCTCTGTGACTGAGGGCACTCTTTGGCTTTATGCCCAACTTGGCCATAAGTGAAGCAAGCACTAGTCATCTTGGGACAAGGTCTACCCTCATGCGTCCTCTCACAATGCTTATACGAACCCACCGAAGCTTGGAAAGATGAGATCTGGCAACTCCTTTGTTTAGAAACTGGCTGCTTGGACTTCTTACATGGTCTCCCTGAGCTAGCCCCAGAGCTAACACTTGCCCCACTCTTGCTTGATGACCTCTTCTTGAAAAATTCTTCTTTAGCATGTTCCTGTTCGTAGATCAAGGCTCGATCCAGTATATTAGCATAACTGGCCAACTTAAGGGTCGCCAACTGCTTGCGGATGTCATCCCGCAAGCCCGATAAGAACTTCCCTGGTCTTCCTTTCTCATCTTCAACCATAATTACTCTATCCATGGTTTGGAGTTAGCAGTTAAGGTCCTTACTTTGAAGATTTATAGGTATTATTTATAGAAATAGTTATTATCTAATGATTCTAAAAGTCTGAGTTGTAAAGAGGAGTTGATCATGTAATAGTGAAGCGAGTAAATCTACTTGAGAACTATGAAGGTGAATCTCGGTGTCTTTTAAGGAAAGCAAACATTAGTGCTGATGATTTGATGTCAGAAGTTTTCGGATTTGATATGTCTTCAATACTTCATAGGAGATGTTGAAGGATAAACTGTGAGCAGCTCTTAATATTTGAGCAAAAGAGGTGTTTTGCTTTTGGTTTTGGGAGGAAGAATTGTATCCAAAGTATTAAGGTTTTGAAATTATGAGATGAGAAACCCTTGTGGTTTTATTTTGGGGTTGTCAGGAAGGCAAAGATTATGGGTGCTATTTGGATAATTATGGATTGGCTAACAAGGACGACTCATTTATCACGAATTTGGATGATACGTTCGAATTGAATAAGTTGGCTTGTCAGTATACAAACGAGATAATAAGTTTGCTAAATATTCAAGTTTTGAGGCTTTGGTGTGGGGTAATTACTTCGAATGTGTTTCCTAAGTTGATTGTAATATGAGAATTATGGGTTTTGCTTTAGATGTATCAATATCTTTGGTATTTTTCTTAGGTCTATAGATGCTATGTAACCTAGATATCAGATATGAATCAGTGAATATGTGTTGTAAGAGGATTTTTAATGTGCTAATAAATAATTAATCAGAGTTGCTCAGCAGAGTGTGTGGGAACATATATTTTAAGGTTTAGTTTGAAGTTAAAAGTTAAACATCATCTTCAAGGCTTAGGATGAATTGAAGTAGGAGTTCATTAGTCTGTTTGAAGTTTTCAATTAAGTTGGAGAAGTAGTCAATAAATTTGGTTTGCTTTCGAATTTGGTGGATTATCTTGATGTCTCCTATGTATCGATAATTGAGGAAGTAAGTATATGGTCGGGTTAAGCCGTTGTCGGAGATTAGATATTTGTCTTGTAGCAAGGTTTCAATTTAGATTTTAGATAGAAAGTATAAAGTTTTAAGAATTAGGATAATTTAGTTGGTTGAAATTCTTAATCATTTAATTAAGAAAGTAACTTGGGAAGGTGAAGGAGTCTGAAAGGACTTTCCCCGAGTATTAAATTTTAAGGTTTGTAAAAATTTTGAGGATAAAAGTTCTATAAGTGGGAGAGAGTTATAAGGTACTGGTTTTTAAAATATGATAATTAGGAGTAATTAAGTTAATATAAATGAATCAAGGTCAAAGGACACGGAAGAAACTGGATTAGAAAGCCCAAACATTCGGAATTGGCAAAATCGGGAATCGGCGTTGTAAACCTTGAAATGTTAATCCGTAAATAAGAATTGAGTTTTAAATTATGATAATCACAATTTATTAAACTAATATAAATAAAATTAGGGTCCAAGGATGTGAAAAAATTGGGTTAAAAGAGTCGAAACAGTCTCAAATGGTGCGTGTGCGAAGATGGCTTGTTGCATGCCTACCCTAGGACTGACCTGTGCCCAACGCAAGCTCGAGCCCCCTCTCGAGCCCCAATTTTATGGGAGGGATGCCCGACGCACACTCGAGCATCGATTCCAGGGAAGGGGTGCCTGGAGTGCGGCCGACGGGCGCTCGAGCGCCAGTTTGGCTATTTAAGCGTGCGCGACTTCTTTCTTCCATAATTTTGCACAGATCAAAGAGAGAGGAGAGAGAGAGCATGGAGAAGAGAGGGAGGAGGAGATCGAGGCTCTCGGGTTCATTTTCGGCTTAGAGCTAGTTAAACGATTTGTAGATCGGATTGAGGCAAGTGCACTTATATGTTTCTCTTTCTCTTATTATACTTTTTGTTCCATTTCTCTCAGGTATTTTTGTTCTGATACCCACCTAAACTTATATTTTGTAAGACCCATATTTTGAGCATATAAATATGTTAATTTTATATTTGATTTCTAAGTTTTATGCGATATTATGCTTTAACGAAACCCTAACCCCACGACCCTCCATTTACCTGTTTATCTTGAGATTTTTGCATGATTTGGCTTTAGAAAATTGGAACCCTAACTTATGGATGTAGATATTTATATTTATTCACACGTATTTTATATATGTTATTTTGTGTGTGTCTCAAAAATTATGTTAGATGTTTTTATGAAGGGGTTTATTGTCCGAAAGCTACGGAATTTTATTTGGCCCAACGTGGTAAGGATTTTCTAATTTTTTCCAAGCTTTTTGTTAATTGGTGCATATATTTGAAGTCATGTAAAGACTTAAGCTCCCACAAAAATGATTATCTATATTTGTGTTCAAGAAATATGAGAATTATGAAGTGTATGAGAAGAAAATTTCATGATATGCTAAATTTTAATGAATCGATCTCTTGGGAGTGAGAATAAAGTTTTAAGAATGAAGTATGAAATTTTCCTTAAAAATAAGTAATCATGAAACTCGATCAATGATTTATATTTTAGAAGGTAGTATTCCCTGACAAGTCTTAGGATATTATTGTGGTAAACCGAGGACTACCTCTGGGTCATGGGGGATATGGTGGCATAAGTTTTATGGTTCCGTATATTGGATGAAAGGTATACTGCTCACCACGGGGCATTTGAATTACATGGGTAGTGTCTTAGAATGTGTGGAAGTATACACATTCCTTTCCTCATTCGGCCACATCATTAGTTAGTAAGGCCTACTAGTCCTGATTCCTAAAGATGAATAATTTTCTACATAATTTTAGAATCTAAAGAAAAGAAAGATAAAATGTGGAAAGTTATATATATTTTAGAAATGCATTTGATCATACTTCATGTTTATGTATCTATATTATACTCCTATTCCCTTCTCTTGATTTGTTTTGAGTGTATTGCTTATGGTCTTTGTTATATTATGCCTTGCTGAGCATTTGGCTCACTCGTTGCTATTTTCTTACTTACAGAAGAACACGAACTTATACCCAATGCGGCGGAGTAGAGATTAGCAGTGGCTAGATTGCGAACTTGGAAGATTATATTATAGACATAAATTTTGTGGTTTTGTACTTGTATGGAGTACTTTCATACATTTTGATGGATATATATTTGTTATATTGATAATGTATAAATTAGTTTAGTTTTGCTGTGTATTGATGATTGTATATGCTTTCGCAAGTTATTATGATTTGATTTTTTAAGTACCTAGTGGAATCTCTTATGAGGTGATGTTGTATCCGAAAATATGATGTTGGTGCCATGAGTGGATTGTGGTATTTTAGATCCTATGTGCGATTGTTGTTGTGGTATGTATATTGTATAGGTTTATATTTAGTTTGATGACCATTTTGCAGGCGAAACCTTATCGGTTAGAATATGGTTTGTCACAATTGGTTTCATAGAAGGAAATGCATTACATTTGATCAGAATCTTATGCGGAAGATTAGATTAGAGTAAGATAGATTGAATAAGTAGATAAAGGTGTTGGATGATTAAGTTAGACCGAATAGTTCTAGTTATTCTTATGCTAGAACTAAATTAGGATCCGTATTTGTGTCGAATTGTATAGATTGTAGTTTCCTAGTTGGTGTCTGGCATATGAACTAACCTATATCGTACTTGTTTTAGAAAAGATATTAGTAGCTGACCATGCCCCCTAGATTGAGGATGATGCGTGGAGGTGGCTAACTGCGTGATAGAGAAGCGAAGTACTTGAATTTGTTGAGTAGGGATGCCGAATAGCATGGCAAGTGAGACGGATGGAGTGGGATCAGTGGCCCGAGGTCAGTATAACTTGAAGTTAATTTCTGGTGTTAGCGAATCCAAGGATGTCAATTTATGATCGATTTAATAATAATCAAGTGCCTAAATTTTTGGGTGGCATGGATTTTGCAAAAGTTGAAATGTGGATCATTAGAATTGAAATGGTGTTTGCAGTGACCCAATGTCCGAGAGGAAATAAGGTAATGTTTGTCTCACATAAGTTAGAAGTTGAAATCAACCATGGGCGGTTGATAAGAAAAGAGTCATGAGTCGAGAGGATAAAGAGATATTATGGAATATGTTCATGGATACTTTTATGGTTAAATATTTTTTTTGACGAGTTTTTGGGAGCGCGTTTTAAATTATAGATAGTTTGGCCAAATGATTAATGATTGTCCTTATCACATGGGTCGGACAGTGAACAAGTCTAGTGCCTTAGATCGGGGTTTTGCAGTGATGGCACAAGGTGCAGAGCTGTCAGCTACAATGGTGAAAGGTAGGATTTTTTTAAATTTTGACATTTTAATATGTGTTATTTTACATTCTGAATCTATATTTTTATTTGTGTTTCCTAAGTTTATTCATTTATTCGAGAATCATAGACCTTATACTAGTTGTATCGAGGTCTACGACATTTTATTGGATCTGTAGATATGATTGGTTGGCTTGATTTGATTGCTTTGTGGTAACGAGCTTTGATATGTTATTAGGGGTGATATGACTGGTGAGTTGCCATACTAGTATGAATTGTGTTGGTAAGAATATTATACTTTACAATTGAGTTATAAAATTTTGAGTATGAGGCATAGTTGATCGAGTAGCGATGAAATTAGTATCATTGTGCCTCCAAGTCATTTAATGAGGATATGTATCTAATTTATTTAGCATATGAGACCACACCTGGAAATCATTTTGTGGTCACTAAGAATTTTTGATTGTCTAAGTATTTGAGGATGTTTCTTGGAGGGAAGGATTAGGCTGGTTTATCTTTTGATAGGTAAATTGAGGTTGCTGTCAAGATTGTGCCAGAATCGGTACCGATTTTTAAGGATTTTGTATAGAATTGAAGAAGCATTAGTTGGGTACCCGCTGTGGGATGCTTTTGAACCTTTGGGGTAAGTATGATGAACCAATGAGGTTACTTATGGATTATTAAAAATTTAGGTTGTTTAGGAGATGAATGGTTTTATAAGCGGGTATTGGAAAAATAAATAAGGGACTCGTTCGATCTATTGTAAGGGCTTTGTGTTTTCTAAGATCGATCAATATCCAGAGTGTTGTTAATTGTAGATAATTGAGAGTTGTGCCTGTGGTAGTATTTAGGATAAAGATACAACTGTTAAAAGTTTCGGAAATGCCATTTGGATTTGTAGGTTCATTGGAATTTTTGTAAATTTTATGGGTAGGATCTTTTGGCCATATCTAGGTCAATATTGTGATAGCCTCATCAATGAATTCAGAGAATCATGAGGGTGTATGAACTCTATTTGAGGACTGTATAATGGATTGTGAAAGGTAGTTAGCTGTGTGCTAAATTGAGAAAAGAGTATGAGTTTGGTTAAGGGAAGTGTTATGTTGGGCATATGGCTTATTAGATAGCATGATTGTGGGTTTGTAGACCATTGAAGCGGTGGCTTATTAGAAAAGACTGATTAATGTTGTGAAGGTGTATGGTTTTCTTCAATCTAGCTGAATCCGATAAGTTATCCACTAAGTGTTTATTGAGGATTATAGTGTCTGTGAGGCGTTTGGCTTGGAACGATCGGTATTCGTCGGAATGAGATATGTGAGAATAACTTTCAAGGAATGAAGAGTAAATTGTCGACCATATCATTTGGGTTGATCTCTAATGAATCAAGTGAATTGTAGTAGGATGTGATGCTTTTGAGGGAGATTTAGGATTGCGTTTTCCTATAGCGTGTATGGGTTGTTGCCCTTAGGTTAAGTTGGTGGGCAATCTATGATTAGAATTATTCCACCCATGGTTTGAAGTTAGCAGTTGAGGTCATTACTTTGAGGATTTATAGGTATTGCTTATGGAAATAGTTATTATTTAATGATTCTAAAGGTCTGAGAAGTTATTTCATGAAGATGAGATGATCATGTGGTAGCGTAAGTGGGTAAATCTATTTGAGGACTATGAAGGTAAATCTCAGTGTCTTTTAAGGAAGGCGAACATTAGTGCCGATGATTTGATGTCGGGAGTCTTTGAATTTGATATGTCTTCGATACTTCATAGGAGATGTTGAAGGATAAACCGTGAGCTGCTCCTAATATTTCAGCAAAACAGGTGCTTTGCTTTTTTTTGTTGGGAGGAAGAGTTTATATGAAGTAATGAGGTTTTGAAATTGGGGGATGAGAAGCCATTGTGGTTTTGTTTCAGGGTTGTTGGAAAGGCAAGGATTATGGGTGCTATTTCGATAATTGTAGAATGGCTAACGAGGATAGCCCATTTATTGTGAATTTGGATGATATGTTCGGATTGAATAAGTTGGTTTCGTTGGTATGCAGACGAGATGATAAGTTTGCTAAATATTTGAGTTTTAAGGCTTTGGTGGTGATCTGAGATTACGCCGAAATGGTTGGAGTAATTGCTTCAAATATGTTTCCTAAATTGATTGTAATATGAGAATTATGGATTTTGCTTTAAATATATCGATATCTTTGGGATTGTTCTTTGGTCTATAACTGTATGTAACCTAGGTGTCCGATATGAATTAATGAATATGAGTTGCAAGAGGATTTTTTGTGTGCTAATAAATTATTAATCAGAGTTGCGCAGCAGAGCATGCGGGCCCATATATTTTAAGGTTCAGTTTAAAGTTCAAAGTGAAAGATTGTCTTCAAGGCTTAGGTTGAATTAAAGTAGGAGTTCATTAGTCCGTTTGAGGTATTGAATTAAGTCAGAGAAGGAGCCAATAAATTTAGTTTGCTTTTGAATTTGGTGGATTATCGTGAAATCTCCTATGTATCGATGATTGAGGAAGTAAGCATATGATCGGATTAAGTCGTTGTGGGAGATTCGAAATTTGTCTTATAATAAGGTTTCAATTTAGGTTTTAGATAGAAAGGATCAAGTATTAAGAATCTAGATAATTCAGTTGGTTGAGATTCTCTAAGAAAATCATTTAATTAAGAAAGTAACTTGGGATTGCAAAGAAGGAATTTGTAATGATTTTCCTCGAGTATTGAATTTTAAGATTTGTAAAAAATTTGAGGATGAAATTTTTATATGTGGGGGAGAGTTGTAAGGTACGAATTTTTAAAATATGGTAATTAAGAGTAATGAAGTTAATATAAATGAATCGAGGTCAAAGGACATGAGAGAAACTAGATTGAAAAGCCTAAATATCCAGAATTGGCAAATTTGGGAACTGGCATTATAAACATTGAAATGTTAATTTGTAAATAAGATTCGAGTTTTAAATTATGATAATTACGATTTATTATGCTAATATAATTAAAATTAGAGTCCAAGGTTGTGAAAAATTGGGTTAAAAGGGTCGAAATGGGTCCCGGATGGCGCGTGCGCAATGTTAGCACGCTGCACGCCTGGCCAAGCTTGACCCGCGCCCGATGCGCACTCAAGCCCTCTCTCGAGCACTGATTTTGAAAGAGGGGTGCCCAAAGTGTGCCTGACGCCTGCTCGAGCGCTGATTCAAGTGAAGGGGTGTCCGAAGTGCACCTGACGTGAGCTTGAGCGCCAGTTCAGCTATTTAAGCGTGTGTGACTTTTTCCTTCCATCATTTTGCACAGATCAAAGAGAGAGGATAGAGAGAGCGTGGAGAAGAGAGAGTGAAGGAGGAGATCGAGGCTCTCAGGTTCATTTTCTGATTAGAGCTAGTTGAAAAAGGTGTAGATCAGGTCGAGGCATGTACACCCATATGCTTCTCTTTCTCTTGTTCATTTTTTGTTCTATTCCTCTAGGGCACTTTTGTTCCGATACCCATCCAAACTTATATTTTATAAAACCAATGTCTTGAGCATGTATATATATTAATTTTATATCCGATTTCTATGTTTTGTGTGGTTTTTTGCTCTAACGAAACCCTAACCCAATGCCCCTCCTTTTTACCCATTTATCTTGAGATTTTCACATAATTTGGCTTTAGAAAATTAGAACCCTAGCTTATGGATGTGAATATTATTATTTATTTACATGTATTTTATATATGTTATTTTGTTTGTATTCTGAAAATTATGTTGGATGTTTTTGTGAAAGAATTTGTTGTTCGGAAGCTACGGAATTTTATTTGGCCCAACGTGGTAAAGATTTTCTAATTTTTCCTAAGCATTATGTTAATTGGTGCATGTATTTGAAGTCATATAAAGACTTAAACTCCCAAGAAGGTGATTACTTGTATCTATATCCAAAAATATATGAGAATTATGGGAAGTATAAGAAGCAAAATTCTATGATATGCTAAGTTTTGATGAACCATTTCCACGAAGTGAGAACAAGTGTTAAGAATGAAGTATGGAATTTCTCTTAAGAATAAGTAATTATAAAACTAGACCAAAAATTTATATTTTAGAGGTTAGTATTTCCTAGCATACTTTAGGATATTATTGTGATAAACCAATGACTACCTCTAGGCCATGGGAGATATGGTGGCATAAGATTTATAGCCATGTATATCGGGTTAAAAGTATAATGCTCGCCACGGGGTGTTTGAATTGCTTGGGTAGTGCCTTAGAATGTGTGGAAGCATACACATTCCTTTCCTCGTTCGGCCACACCCAAGTCCCTAAAGATGAGTAAATGTCTACATGATTTTAGAACCTAAAGAAAAGAAAGATAAAATGTGGGGAGTTATATGTATTTCGGAAATGCATTTGATCATACTTCATGTTTATGCATCAATATTATACTCCTATTCGCTTCTCTTGATTTATTTTGAGTGTATTGCTTATTGTCTTTGTTATATTGTGCATTGTTGAGCATTCGACTCACTCATTACTATTTTCTTACCTTTAGATGAGAACGAGCTTATACATGATGAGGCGGAGTAGAGATTAGCAGTTGGCTAGGCTGCGGACTTGGAAGATTATATTGTAGACATAGATTTTGTTGTTTTATACCTGTATGGAGTACTTTTGTATATTTTGTGACGGAACGGATCCTTATCCTCTAAAGACCTTCCGTCAATAAATATACCAAACTAATGCCCATAATTTAATAATATAAAATTCTGTATAAAATTGGATAGAGTTTTCTCTACAACTAGACGATAACAAAAAAAAAATACAACCTGTGTAAAATAAACATGTACAAACACACAACTATTCTATCATCACAATTCACCCTACAACACACATACATAGGACTGCAGACACCATAATAACCACGCCTTTCAAGACAACACATCCTATCCACTATTTAAACTCAAAATGAGATGCCGTCTAGAACCTATACAAATCCAAAATAAAATAGTAGAAGCAAAACTAGATTCATAAGGTAATCTTGTGGAAGCAAATACAGTAACCCAACATAAAACATAATATGTCATAACTATAAATATATATATTCCATCCATGAAATACATTATTTACATGTAAGACTATCAAATTTTTTAAAATCTTCAAGATGATGACTTTGAGGCTCCAAATCGTCCTTATTAAGCGTTGCCTGTTCTTGCTCGTCAGGAACCAATTCTACTGTTTCATCTGGAGGGAGAAAAATAGAAGAGTGAGCCAAAACCTATCAAGGTACCATAAAATATGCAAATATAATGCTTTCATGCAGAACGTAAGTACAGATAAAAAGAAACACGGAATGTCCAAAGAACAGAGAAATACGTGAAAACAGAAGAATGCATAATTCAATTCAACATATATCAGAATTTATAAAATAGTTCCAAATCTCACTTGTTTCTCAGAATTCTAGTTCATTATTCTAAGGACCCAATTAGCCGAGGGAGCGAATAATCAAGGATAGATTGTGTTCAATCCACATAATCAAAGGCTAAAGGTTCGATAACAGTTGTTTCCATTTCATTTCATCAAGGGTTCAAAGGTTTGATAGTCTCTATCCTCTGATTACGTCCTGAGGAGGAGTGGATCACATATTACTCCATGGATAGAGTTATCCTTGATTACCACCGTAATATTTTAAGGTATATCGGAGAACCTTATCTAACTAAATAATAGTCCTAGGTCCGATTTCTTATTAATTTACTTAACTCAACACATTTGCTCTTAATTTCATAGTCAAAATTCATCATATCCCAAGGCCAAGTCCAATTTCATACAATCAGTCTTTTAGACAATTTCAAAGGGTCTCCATAATTCGATAATACAGTTCCATGCAAAGTTTTTAGATACAAAATCATCTAATAAACTTTGACAAAGCACCAATTTGACATTTAAATCTCAAGATTTCGAGTTTCCAACATAAATTCCCAAATTTTTCATGCTAGGGTTTCGTGTGAAACTTCCAGACAATAATTGAACATCTAACATTTGTTCATTCATGAAATCAATGCTATAAATTAAAATACACATACAAAATCATGCATTTAAACCATAAATCCCCAAATTTTCGAACTAGGGTTCCAAGTGCACTGTTCGGACACAAAACGAACACTGAAACATGAACAAAACACGAAAGTGAAGCCGAAATCCACAATAATCATGCCAAATCACAAAATCTAGCCCTAAAAATAAAAAACATTCAAGATTTATAACAAAGCTTAAAGAACATAGGTTTTAGAGCATAAATATCAAAGTAGAAAAACTAAAAAATAGTAAAAATAAAAAACAAGGTTTGACGTACACTTGCCTTCACCCAATTTACCATTATTCTTACTTAGATCGGAGTGGAACGGACAAAATTTCCCTTTTCTCCTCTCCCTCCTTCGTTGCTCGTCATTCGTGCTCTGCCAAAATACCACCCACCTCCCCTTTTTATAAACAAAATAAGGGTCGGTGGCTAAAAATCATGCATGTGCTCAAGGGCATGACAGGCGCGCGATGAGTGGGGCTCTACTGGTTTTTTGCACCTGCTGCCACGCTCGAGCTCTCGATAGGTCCCGTGCTGCTGTTTACTGAACTAAGGCAATTTTTTCACTTTTCTCAATTTTACTTATCCCAAACTCAATTATAGTAATTTGATTACTAGGCTTCACATGTTTTAGGAACTCAGACCTCATACATTTTGATGGATATGTATTTGTTATATTGATGATGTAAAGATTAGTTTAGTTCTGCTATGTATTGACGATTATATATACTTCCGCAGGTTATTATAATTTGATTTTTTTGGTACCTAGTGGCATCTCTTATGAACCGACGTATCCGAAAATATGACATTGGTGCCACGAAATGTTACGGACCGTATATTTTGCTGAAAATCTGATAGAGTTTCATCTGTAATACGACCATCAAGCTGATACAAAACCTGTACAAATTTCCTATATAACAAACCAAATACATCCAAATGACTCCATCATCCAACAATACACGACATCCATAAACACAGGATTCAAATGCCATATTAAAATTTGTGGCTTCAAGGTTATATCTCCAGACACAACAACGGACATAGAGATGCTACTAGGTATCTGTTATAGACCACAATAATCTGCGAAAGTATAAATAAATCTAAACACAGTAAAAATTAAACTATCTAATCATCAGTTATTTGTATAATATACATTAAGATTTCCAACTGAAATATAAATATATACAATTCCCCATAATATATACAAAACTACAAATAGAAATCTTCGATATAATCTTCCAAGTCCAGAGCCTAGTCCACTTCTAATCTTTACTCCGCCACTTCGGAATAAGCCTGGGCTAATATGAAGGTAAGAGAAGGTAGTACGGGTGAGCCAAATGCTCAACAAGTACAATATAATCGAAAACGATAACAATATATACAAAATAAAGCAAAAGAGAGATATAAGAGCATCATGAGGATGCGTAATATAAAATATGATCGAATGTGCTTTTGGAATACAACTAACTTCTCATGTTTTATCCTCATTCTTTTTGGGATATAAATGATGTATAATTACTTATCTTTGCGTACTCGAGCTAGTAAGCTTTACTAGCTAAAGGTATGGGAGAACGAGGAAAGGATCATAATACCCCACATGATCTAAGGTTGGGAGCTTTTATTTTAGACCCAGAGGGGGGGCCATTTACATATCATGCATGTAGATGGGCTAAACACCATGTAGCGTAGCGGTATACCTATTACCCTATATATAGGGCCAATAAAACGCTACCATAGCCTCTTGTAGTTCAGAGGCAATCCTGTCCTTCCATAGTAACATTCTAAGGCTCGCCAGAGAGTATCACCTGCTACAATATATGGCCAAGATAATCCTTGAGTCTCCATTATAATACTAACGGCATGCCAAAAAATATTACCCTCCATAATATAAATCTGTGGTCCTAATTTCATAATTTTTTATTCTTTGAGGGAAGGTCAACCAAACTTCTTTCACAAATTTCTTCATTAGGAAGAACAAATCAATCATATAACAAATTGTAGAATTATCTCTGAATACTTGCATGACTTTTATCTTTCTTTCGGATTTAGGTCTTCTCATGACTTAATTTATATATATGAACATCGTAAAGTATGGAAACGGTAGAAACTCCTACCACCATAAGCCAAACATGACTTTAAGGCTTCTGAACGATTAACCCTTCACAATTGGTTAACGAGTATATTTTTCGGAATATAAAATTAAATACATGCAAATATATATTGAACTTAATTAAAAATTAAACAACACAAAAATTATACAAAATTTACCAACGAGGCTTGGGTGAACAGTGCCCTTGCGTGAACAATGCCTGTTTGTGCATAATCAGATGAATCTCAAAACATTTGGCATCTAATAGGTAAATTACCAAACTCAAGACATGGGTATTCATAATCTTAGCCCAATTTATACATAAAATTCAAAATAAAAGCTTAAACGAGGTCCGAGTGTGGGTTAGAGTTTCGACGAACGAAATTCCACATAAAACTATCAAATTGGATATCCAATCGATAAATTAAGATATATGGGATATGAGTAATGGTATTCTAGAGCAAATTTATGTAAAAGCTTCAAAAATTGGAGCACGAAATTATCCGGGCGCGAGGTTAGGGTTTCGGTGCAAAAACCGGTCAAAATTTACTAAATCGGACATGAAATTTATGTATAAACATACTTAAGCTATGGGTATTATAAATACATGCATGGGTCGGGTATCAGAACAATAATACTCGAAGGAGATCGAATGAAAATAAAAAATAGAAGAAAAGGGTATGGATGCACTTGCCTCGACCTGATCTACAACTTTTCAACTAGCTAGAAGTCAGAATCGGACCCGAGAGCCTCCATTTCCTCCTCTCTCTCTACCCGAAACCCTCTGCTTCCCGCAACCCTTCTTCCCCCCATTCCTCTTCTTTTTACTCTTTCATTATTATTATTATATATTATCATTATTATTAAATATTATTATTATATATATACTCTGTTTTCTTTTAATACTAAAAGTCAAATCGATATTTCAGCGACCGAATGGGTGCACCTCTGGTGCCAGTCCAACAAGTCTAAATATTATCCAAAATATTATGATATTTAATTATTTTTTATTACACCCAAATTATCCAAAATAATAATAAATAATCTCAATTAAATTATATAAAAATTCAAAATATTACATTATCTTGCACTTATAAAAATTTCGTCCTCGAAATTTAACGAACCTCAAAACTTAATAATAGGGGGATAGACTTTCTAGATTTCGTCTCTGTACTCCCAAATCACTTTCTTGGAGAGACGATTATTTTTAGCGAACCTTAATCACTCGAATCATCCTGATCCTCAAAGTCTAATGCCTTATTTCTAAAATCGAGAATGAAACAATGTTATAAGACAATCCCTAATCTCCCATAATGGTTAAACCCGATCATAATTTCACTTCCTCAATTATCGGTACATGGGAGACATTACGATAATCTACCTAAATTTGAAAGTAAATCTAATTATTGATTATCTCTCATACTTAATACAAAATCTCAAATGAACCAACAAGCTCTCACCTTGATACCTCCTATGCCTCAAGAAGGATCATCCATTAGGAACCTTAACCCCATTTCAAATTTTCTAAGCCAAGGGCCCATATACTTTTACTGTGTTACTCTGATTAACCATTTATTAGGATACTAAGAATCCCCTTACAACTCATGTCTACTGATTCATATAAGACAACTAAGTTTTCCTTGTAGCTATAAACCTAAGGAAAATCATAAGAATATCGACACGACTAAGGTAAAGCCCAAAATCTAGATTACAATTAACCTAGGCAACATAACTGAAGCAATCACCCAAAAACCTCGAACTCGAATACTCACCAAATTTATCATTTTGTTGGCATACCAATGAGCCAACCTAAGCATTTTGGTCATATCACCCAAATTCACGATGAATGGGCTATCCTAGTCTACCAATTTCACAATAACCAAATGATACCCCTAATTCTTGCCACCCTTAACATCCTCGAAACTGAAACTGTGAGGGCTTCTTATCTCATAATTCCATGACTTTACTACGTAGGAGGCAACTCTCCTTCCTAAAATCGAAGGCATAGCACTCCCTTCACTTAAATATTAGAAGCTACTCAAGATTCATCCTACAATATCCCCTATGATGCACAGGTTCAATACCCAATCTTAAGATTCCCGAATCATCAATAATATTCTTCTTGACTGATGATGCACCTCATAAGTATAACCCCTTTAACAACCTCACTAATCTATGCTACCACTTGATCGACTCTTTACGACTAACACCAAAACTCACCATTACTATCCTGAAGCAAATCTATCCGCTTATACTGTTGCATGGCCATCTCTTCCTACAAGACAACCTCTCAGTCTATTAGGATCGTTAGATAGTAACTATCTCTATAAGCAACACCTATAAATCCTCAAAGTAAGGACCTCAATGGCTAACCCCAAACTATGAGTGAGGTAATTCTGATCATAGGCTTTTCACCCTCTTAACCAAGGGTAACCACCCATACAAGTCACAAGAAACACAATTCTAGAGCTTCCTCAAAAGGATCACACTCTATTGTAAATTACTAGACCCATTAGGGGTCAACCCAAACAATAAGGTCGACAACTAATCCTTAATCCCTTGAAGACTACTCTCGCATGACCCATTTTGATGGATACTGGTGTCTCCAAGCCAAACACCTCACGGTGCTGCAATCCTTGAGAAATACTTATCAGATCTCCCTTATGGTTCCAGCTAAACCCAAGAAAGCCACACACCTTCAAGACATCAATCAATCTTTCCTAAATTAGCCATTGCTCCAAACTCTAAGGAATCACATTCATGCTATCAAAGAAACCACATGCCCAACATAACACTTCTCCTTAATTAAACTTACATCCCTTTCATAATTGAGCACACAGTTAACCATCTTTCACAATCCATGATACGATCCTCATATAGGGTTCTCACACCCTATTGAATCTAACAATTCATCAATGAGGCCATCCCAAATGTATTGAAGTACCTCATGGCAAAATACTCAGTTGATACCTCATTGGTTTTATATAGAGTCCTCAAAATTTAGTGCCAATCCTTGCACAACTCCATAGCAACCATCAATTTAACAATCAGGAGATAATTCAGTTAGTCCTATCCTCTAAGAACTATCCTCAAATACTCCTTAGTGACCACAAAACGACTTCCCAAGTGTGGTCAGCTAACTAAACTTGGCATTTATGTTCCTTAGGTGACTTGTAGGCAAAATGACACTAGTTTGTTGCCACTCCATCGATTATGCTTCATATTCAAAATTTTGCAACAGGATGGCAAGTATCATATCCTATTGCCACCATTCGTGCTAGTATGGCAACTCACTAATCAAGACATCCTCAATATCATATTGAGCCTTAGCGCCAGAAGGCAATCAGTTCATCCCAATCAACCATATCTACAATCCCAAGAAAATATTGTAGACCTCGGTATAACTAGTATAAGGTCTACAATACTTAGATAAATGAATAAGCATAGAAAACACCAATAAAACATAGATTCTAGATCTCAAAATAGCACATATACCAAAACATCAAGATCTGGGAACCTTACCTCCCGCCATGAAGCCTCGATTTAAGATATCAGGCTCCTTAACTGTCTGATCCATGGGATAAGGGCAATCCCTAATCATGCAGTTGTACTATCCACACTTGAAACATGCTCCCAAAAATTCCATCGAAATAAAATATTCATCCATAGAGCATCCATGAACATATAGAACGATATCTCTTTATCTTCGAGGCCCATGATTCTTTTCACGTCAACCACCCAAGGTTGACTTCACCTCCTACCTTTCATGGGGCAAAACTTCCTTATTTTCTTCCAAACATTGCATGACTGCATCATCATCTTAATTCTCAAGATCCATATCTCAACTTTTATATAGGATTTGAGCCACCTAAAAATTTAGGTACTTAAGTATCACTAAATCGACATCCTTAGATTCGTTATACTCGAATTGACTCTAATTTATACTGACCTCAAGCTATCAATCCCACCTTATCCATCATATTCGATACATGAACCAAGCATTCTTTCTTAGCAAATTACTAACCTGAGGACCTCAACCTAGGGCCGATCAAACCTAAACTTTGAACCAAAACCAATTAAACTAGTCCTCGAATTAATACTGATCAACTCAAGCACCAAATAGGCACCAATCAAATTTAAGCTTCAAGGTGCCTCCCTATAGCTCCTCTCAACCTCATGGTTGACCTCTACCACGAGTAAACCCTCGTCTAAGAGCCAATACTAATGCCCTTTCTGAAATAGAAACAACACGGGTTAGGTCACACTTAGAACACTAATTAGGATGCATAAGCTGGACAACCAAACTCATTTTCTAACTCTAACTTAGTTCAAGCCTAAGCTAGCCAACAAGGATAACTAGAATTATCCAATCTAACTTAATTGTCATATGTCTACGTCTATTTATCCAATCAATCTTAATTTATTCTAAGCTTCCGCATACGATTCAAATCAAACCTAAGGCATCTCTTTATCTAATACTAACTGTGACGGTTCGTATTTTTTGCCGAAAATTTGACAGAGTTTTATAAAGAATTTAAAAGGAAATAAGAAACTGGATTAAGGTTTTATTCAGAGGGTAATATTTTCCGACATACCTTAAGATATTATAGTAGTATTTGAGGAGTTGCTCCTAGCACCATGGGGAAAAGAATACAGTTTTTGTCCCGTCAACTAGGTATAAATGTATGTACCACCCACTTCGGGGTGTAAAAGGAGGGAAGGCCTTAGATTATATAGATTGAATACAATTCTTTCTTCGATGGTCTACTCTGTTAGTTGGTAAGGCCTATTGGCCTTGGTTCTCTATGTTTTCAAAGTATTGATGGCTAAGATAGTAAAAGAACGAAATAAATAAAATTGAATGTATCATGAACGTGCTTTTGATCTTGCTTTACACTTTTATGCATCATGACCCCTATTCCTCCCAATGATATATTTTAAGTATAAATATGAATGTCCTTATATGTATTGTATCTTACTAATATTTGACTCACACTTTTGCTATTTTATTACCCTTCAAATGTTTTGCAGGAGCTGATACTTGACAAACAGAAGTGAAAATGGAAGTCTTAATTATACTTTGCATTAAGATAATGTGTTCAAAATGCTTAGAATTTTGATGTACTTAGTTTAATGAAAGTTAAAATATGTATATAATAATATTGTAAAACTTTAAAAGTATGACATGATATATTATGTTTTTGATGACGTTAGTTTACAATTGCTTCCATAGATTATGGTGGGTATTATGTATACTTCCGCAAGTTAAAATGAGATTGATTTTGGTTTTTAGCACTGATGGTATGGCAATTATATGGATCCTGTGTATGTTTAGTGTATTTATCACATTTAATAATGATAATAATGGCTAATGACAGAAACAAGTAGTATTAGAGAAATATTAATGAGATGCCTCAGGTTGATCAATCATGATGCGGAAGCGTAGGATTGATTTAGATTAGTTTAAGTTGGGAATTGTTAGTTATAGTTATATTTTAGTTACTGATCCCTAGTAAAGACCTCGGATTGAATTTTATGTATATTCAAGGAGTAAGATGAAAAGAGATGCCCTGTCTAATTTCAGCTCTACATACCCAACATCTGATTAAAAGTGGACATCAAGCATATTTAGCCTATGCCAGCACAATTGGGAGTCACAATATGCTCGCAAAAGATATACTGGTTCTGCGTGAATTTGGGGACGTTTTTTCAGATGAGTTGCCTGGCTTGCCTCAAGTTTGAAATTGAGATTGTACCAAGATCGGGCCCTATTGTGAAGACACTGTATAGAATGCCATCTACAGAATTGAAGGAGCTAAAGCAACAGTTGTAGGAATTGCTAGAGAAGGACTTTATTAGACCAAGCGTGTCTCCTTTGGGCACACCAGTATTATTTGTGAAAAAGAAGGATGGAACCTTCGGCTATGCGTTAATTATTGTGAATTAAATAAGATCACGATCAAGAATAAATATCTATTACCGTGAATTGACAATCTATTTGACCAATTGCAAGGAACTCGAGTATTTTTGAAGATCGATCTCCATTTGGGATATTACCAATTAAGGATTAAGCAGGAGAATGTGCTAAAGATAACCTTTCGAACAAGGTACAACCATTGCAAATTTCTAATTCCACCATTTGGATTGATTGACGCCCCTGCAGCTTTCATAGATTTAATGAACCGGATTTTTTTACCATATCTAGATAAGCTTGTGATAGTTTTTATTGATAATATCCTAATTTATTCTAAAATCTATGAAGAGCATGAGGCGCATTTAAGAATTGTACTCTAGACTCTTCGAGAGAAAAAATATATGCTAAACTGAAGAAATATGAATTTTGGCATGAAGATGTGACATTCTTGGGCCATATTATTTCAAATGGAGGCATTTTAGTCAACCTAAAGAAGATCGAAGCAACTATGATTTTATAGTTTATTGTAGAAGGAACAGGTAGATTTATAATTTATTGCAATACCTCCAAGACTGGGTTAGGCTGTGTTCAGATGCAGCACAGGAAAGTCATTGCCTATAGGTCAAGGCAACTGAAAGTTCACAAGAAAAATTATCCGACCCATGATTTGGAATTAGCAACAGTAGTTTTTATGTTAAAGATTTGTAGACACTATTTGTATGATGAGAAATTCTTCGTTATTTAGAGCACAAGAGTTTAAAATACTTATTCTCTCAAAAAGAGCTGAACATGAGGCAGAGAAGATTGATAGATTTTCTAAAAGATTACGACTGTGAAATTCAATATCAACTAGAAAAAGCCAATATAGTGGCTAATACCTTGAGTCATCAGGCATGCTTTATGGCAAGATTGGAGATTAAAGAGATGGAGATGCTCGAAAGCATAAAGCAATGCAATATTTAGAGGTACACTCAAGGCAACCAGATGATTTTATCATACCTTCAAGTCTATCCAAAGTACTAAAGAAAATTAAGGATGGCCAGATGAACAATCCATTTCTGGTAGATATTGTTGGAGATCTAAATTGGGACTCCTAGGCTAATTTTAATGTTCGTGCTGAGGGACTCTTGAGATTCCAAGATAGATTCTACATACCAGATGATAAGGGATTGAAGGAGGAAATAAAAAAAGAGGCTCATTGATCTAGATATATGATTCATCCAGGGATCAATAAGATGTATCAAGATATGAAGAAAATATTTTTGTGAAGAAATATAAAGAGAGAGATAGTAACCTATGTGGGAAGATGTTAGCTTGCTAGCAACTAAAAGCTGAGTGAAAGAAGCCATCTGGTTTGTTACAACCATTGCCTATCCCAAGTTATAAATAGGAAGACATAACGATGGATTTTGTGATGGGATTGTTAAGAATATCAAAGAATTATGATGCTATTTGGGTGATTGTAGATTAGCTCACAAAATCGGCACATTTCCTAACTATCTGGACGAGTTATCCAAGGGATCGATTAACTCAGATTTATACTGATGAGATCATTAGATTACATGGTATGTCTGCGTCCATTGTATCGAACCGAGATCCAAGGTTTGTTTCCAAATTTTGGGAAAGCCTACACCATGAATTGCGGATGGAATTAAAATTTAGCACTGTATTCCATCCACAAACAGATGGCCAATTGGAAACTACCATTCAGATTCTGGAAGACATGCTAAGGGCTTTGGTGTCGGAGATGAAAGGTACCTAGGATAATCACTTAGCTTTGATGAAGTTCACATACAATAACGATTACCAAACAAGCATTGGAACGGCACCATTTGAAGCTCTATACGAAAGAAAATGTCGATCTCTAATCCACTGGGAGGAAGCTGGTGATAGACGGCTATTACAATCGAAAATTATTTAAGAAACCTCTGAGAAAATTAAACTGATCCACGAGAATTTAAAGTGGCCCAAAATCGACAAAAAAGCTACGCTGACCGAAGGAGATCAGATCTAAAATATGAAGTTGGCAATTATATCTTTCTAAATGTAACACCATCGAAAGGAATGCCCATGTTTGGGGTGGAAGGAAAACTAAAGCCAAAGTTTATTGGTCTCCTTGAGATTCTGGAAAAAGTTGGAGAAGTGGTGCATCGGTTAGTGTTGCTCCAAGCTTGGCAGAACTACATAATATATTCCATGTATCGATACTTCGAAAATATATATATGACTCGACACATGCTATTGACTATGAGCCCTCGACCCTTATTGAAGATTTATCATATATGGAAGAACCGGTGAAAACTTTAAAATGAATAGATCAAGTACTTCGACAAAGCAGTGATGGACCATATTCTTACTGAGATCCGGTAAGATCTTGCCTTCACAATGTCTAAAAAACTGAACACAAATCTATACTATTTACCTGTACAAATATATACATATCACACTAACAAACACACAGGATCTAAAAATGCCACAATCCATTCGTGGCCCCAACATCATATCTCTGAATACAACGTTGGTGCATAGAGATACCATTAGGTACCTAAAATCAAATCATAATAACCTGTAGAAGTATATACAATCATCAATACACAACAGAAACTAATCTCATCTGTATATCAACAATATACATAAATACATCAATACATATCCTAAAAAATGTACAAAAGTCCTCCATACATAAGCATAAAACCACAAAATATGAGTTTACAAAATTATCTTCCAAATCGTCAGCCTAGCCAACTGGAAATCTCTACTTCACCACATTAAGATATGTTCGTGCTCATCTGAAGGCGAAAAAATAGTAAGGAGTGAGTCGAATACTCAACACGGCACAATATAATAAAAAATGATAAGCAACACACTCAAAATAAATCAAGGTGATGGAATAGGAGCGTAGCACAGATGTGTAAACATGAAACATGATCAATGCATTTCCAGAACACATTTAATTTTTCACATTTTATATCTGATTCCGTTAGGTTCTGAAACATGCAGAAATTCATTCATATTTAGGGACCAGGGCTAGTAGGCCTTACCAACTAATGGAGTAGCCAAATCGATAAAAAGATCATGTTATTCAACACAATCTAAGGCCTACCCATGTTCCTTCAATTTAACATCCCGTGGTGGATGGTATATCTTTAATTTCGGATATATTTGGCCATAATTCTTATTCTTATGCCACCATAGCATACCCCGTGGCCCAGGGTAGTTTTTTGATTTACCACTGTAATATCATAAGGTATGCCAGGGAATATCATCCTCTAATATACAATTTTCAGGGAATATCATCCTCTAATATACAATTTCCTTGGTCCAATTTCAAGATTACTTATTCTTAAGGGAAAGTCCACACTTATTCTTAATACAAAATTCTCACTCCTTGGAGAACAAATCATCAAACTTAACAAATTGTGGAATTCCCTTCTTATATTATGCATAATTCCCATAATTCCTAGATACAGATACAGATTGTTATGATCTTGTTGATACAGATACGTATTTCCATATTCTTGTGAACTTAAGTCTTCACATGACTTCAAATACACGCACAAATTAACATAGAGTATAGAAAAAAATTAGAAAATTCTTACCATGTTGAGCCAAACAAAATATTATAGTTTCCAAGCCATAAATTCCTTCACAAAAGGTACTCCACATAATTTTCGGAAAAAATAAAATATCATATACAAAGTACATGTAAATAAATATCAAATAATTAAGGTAAAAATGTTCACAAAGTTAGGGTTTCAATTTTCTAAAGCCAAATCAGGCATAAACCCAAAAATAACCGAAAGAAGATGGTGGGGTGTGGGGTTAGGGTTTCCAACGAACATAATACCTCTCAAAACTTTGAAATTAGATACAAAATCAACATATATACACGCTCAATATATGAAAAGTGTAGCAAGAGAAAGAAAAGCATGCAGATGTACTTGCCTCGACCCAATCTACAAGTTTTTCAATTAGCTTCACGCCAAAAGCGAACCCGAGAGCTTCGAACTCTCCTTTCTCTCTCTTCTCCTCCCCGTTCTCTGTCTCTCCTTTCTCTCTTTTACCTGAAAAATGATAGAAGAAAATGATTTGTGTGATTAAATACCAAGACTGGTGCCTCCGGTGCCAGCTAGGTGAGCATCGGGTGTGCAACACTAGAAATCGCGGCTTGGGCGCCCATCGGGCAAGTTTCGGGTGTGTCCATACTGGAAATCGTGCCCCAGGTGCACCTCAGGTGTGCTTCAGGCACTGCATTCTAGAATTAGCACTTGAGTGGTGCCTTGGGTGCGGGCTGAGCGCAGGTCAGGTCTACAGTAAGCTAGCTTCGCGCATGCACTGTTTGGGACCTATTTTGACTATTCTAACCCAATTTTTCACATCATTGGACCCAAATTTTGGTTATATTAGCTTAATAATTAGTGATTATTATAATTTAAAACTCAAATCTTATATATGGATTAACATTTTAAGGTTTACATGCCAGTTCCAAATTTTGCCAATTCAGGGTCTTTGGGCTTTTCAATTCAATTTTCTCCATGTCCTTTGATCTCGATTTATTTATATTAACTTAATTAGTCATATTTATTATATTCTAAAAATTGGTACCTTACAATCCTCCCCCACTTATAGAAATCTCATGCTTGAAATTTACCGAACCTTAGAATTCAACAATCGGAAATAATCCTTCTAGATTTCTTCTTTACTTTCCCAAGTTACTTCCTTGATTAAATAATTTTTTTTCTAAAGAACCCTAACTAATTGAATTATCCTGATTCTCACTACCTGATGCCTTCTATCTAAAATCTAAATTGAAACCTTTTCATAAAACGAATTCGTAATATCCTACAACGACTTAACTCGATCACATACTCACTTCCTCAATCATCGATACATGGGAGACATCATGATAATCTGTCAAAGTCAAAAGCAAGCCAATTTTATTGACCACCTCTCTGACTTAATACAAATTCTCAAAGGACTAATAAATTCTTACTTCAATTCATTCTAAGCCTTGCGAATGATCATTCACTTTGAACCTCAAACCGAACCTTAAAATATATATAGGCCCGCACGCTTCCGCTGTGGTACTCTGATCAATTGTTTATTTGTGAACTAAAAATTCTCTTGCAACTCATATCCATTGATTCATATCAGACACCTAGATTACATAGCAGCCACAAACCTAAGAAAAATCCCAAAGATATTGATACAACTAAGGAAAAGCCCATAATCCTCAAATTACAATTAGTTTAGTAAACACAATTGAAACAATTACCAAAAAAAATTTCGGCAGAGCCTCAAATCACTACCAAAACCTTAAAACTCAAATACTCAGCAAACTTATTATCTCGTTGGCATACTGATGAGTAAATTTATTCAATCCGAACGTATCATCCAAATTCATGATAAATGGGCCATTTCGTCCAGCCAAATCTACAATTGTCAAAATAGCACCCATAAACCTTGCTGTCCTAACAACCCAGAAATAGAATTATGAAGGCTTCTCATCTCATAATTTCAAAACCTTAATCCAAGGGCAACCACCCATACACGTTGTAGGAAAACACAATCCTAAATCTTCCTCAAAAGTATCACATTCTACTACAATTCACTTAATTTATCAGAGATCAACCCAAATGACATAGTCGACAATTTGCCATTCATTTATTGAAAACTATCATAGCATATCTCATTCTGATGAATACCGATCGTTTCCAAGCCAAACGCCCCACAGACGCTGCAATCCTCGATGAATACTTAACGAATAACTTATCGGATTCAGCTAGACCCAAGACAACCACACACCTTCGGGACATTAATCAGTCGTTCCCAATTAGCAACTGCTTCAATATTCTATAGACCCACAATCATGCTATCGAAGAAGCCACATGCCAGACATAACACTTCCCCCAACCAAACTCATATTCTTTTCTCAATTGAGCACATGGCTAGCTGCCTTTTATAATCCATGATACAGTCCTTAAACAAAATTCATACACCTCCATGATTCTTTGAATTCATTGATGAGGCCATCACAAAATTGACCTAAATATGGTTGAAAGATCCAGTCCATAAAATTTACAAAAATGTCGACGAGACCACAAACCCAAGAGGCATTACTGAAACTTATAACGGCTATATCTTTATTCTGAAAGTTACTGTGGGTTCAATTCTCGATTATCCACAATTGATAACACTTTGGATACAGATCAATCTTAGAAAACACCAAGCCCTTACAATAGATCGAATGAGTCTCTTATTTGTTTTTCCAATGCCTTCTTATCAAACCATTTATCTCCCAAACATTCTAAATTTTTCAGTCATCCACAAGTAACCTCATTAGTTCATCTTACTCACCCCAAAGGTTTTAAAGCATCCCACGGTGGGTACCCAACTGTTGCTTCCTTGATTCTATGCAAAATCCTTAAAAATTGGTGCTGATCTCAGTGTAATCTTGACAGTAACCTCGATTTACCTATAAAAAGATAAACTAGCCTCATCCTTTCCTTTGAGAAACAACCCCGAATACTTACACAATCGAAAATTCATAGTGACCACAAGACGACTTCCAGATGTGGCCTCACATGCTAAATAGACTCGACACATATTCTCAATAAATGACTTGTAGGTAAAATAATACTAATTTCATCGCCACTCGATTAACTCTGTCTTATAATCAAAATTTCACAAGCTGAATTTAAAATATAATATCTTTATTGACACAATTCATACCATTATAGCTACTCACCAACCAAATCACCACTAATATCATATCAAAGCTTGGTACCACAAAACAAATCAAATTAGCCCAACTAATCATATTTACGGACCCAAAAAAATATCGTAAACCTTGATACAACTAGTATAAGATCTGTAATCTTCAAATAAATGAATAAATTTCAGAAACACAAATGAAAATATAGATTCATAATAAAAAATAACACATTGAAATGTTAAAATTTAAAAATCTTACCTTCCACCATGGTAGATGACACCTCTACACCTTGTGCCATCACCGCAATACCCTGATTTAAGGCACTAGACTTCTTCATTGTCTAAACCATGGGATACGGACAATCCTTGTTCATGTGGCCGAACTGTCCACAATTTGAAACGTGCTATGATGGAACGGATCCTAATCCTTATAGGATCATCTGTCAGACACATACAGAACAAAGTTCATAAATTTAGATCATTTAACTTCTGCGAAAATTTTGGTAGAGTTTTCTTTATAACTAGACGAAAACCAAAAATACATCCTGTATTAAATAACATATACAAGCACACAACTAATTCAATACCACAAGTAAAACCTACAACACACATTTACAGGACCACAAACTGCCATATCATCCATGACTCCAATACAACACATTTAATTCAACATTTTAAACTCAGAAGGAGATGCCATCTAGAACCTACACATATTCAAAACATCAAAATAGGGCGGAAGCAACTAAATCCATAAGTCAACTTGCGGAAGCAAGAACAGAACATACATCATGATGTAACGTCATTTCACATTATCATAATATACATTGTTCATTTCGAAATGCTAACTAAAGAATCCAAAACCCTTTGATCTATCGAAGTCCTCCAAGGTCTTCAAAACTTACGAGCCTTTCCTTGTTCTAGCTAATTTTGACTTTGATCCTTTTTAGGTATTTGTTTATCTGGAGGGGAGAATAAAAAGTAAGGAGTGTGCTTAACAGTTCAGCAAATGTACCCAAAACAATGAAAACATATTGTTTTATGTATATACAGAATATATACGTATTTTTAGATGAGAATTTAAAAGAGATGTGGGAAAATCATGCATACAGGCGAGAGTAACAGAAACATAAATACGATGCAGAACATAGAAAACTAATTACAATGTAGGATTCAAGAGAAACCATGATTGCAAATCCTTAGTTCCTGGTTCAAAATTTGGTTCAGAGTTTATATTAAGTTTTCTTTTAAATCTATTATCTTCCATGCTTTACATCCTAAGGGCAGGATGGTTCTTATTCAATTTAATCCTTTACATATCCTTCATACTTTACATCTCGATGGTAGGATGGTTCTTTTCACTTTAGTCTTTACATATCCTTCATACTTTACATCTCGAGGGCATGATGATTTCTATTCACTTTAATCTTTACACACCCTCCATAATTTACATCCCGAGGGTAGGATGGTTTCTTTTTCAGTTTATTCATTTACATACCCTTCACACTTTATATCTCGAGGGTAGGATGATTCTTTGGCCCTATAGGCTATTATTTAGTGTTTTGATACAGTAATCTAAGGGCGAGGTTATTGACTTGTTATGTCAGAAATCCTATCGATTTACTTAACTGGGGATATTCTTATCTTTATTTCCTTAACCTTAACTCTATGAATCTCGGAAACCATTCTAATTCATATGATTTCACCTTCAGCTTGTTTCTGGGTTTCTTTATGACTTAACGATACAATTTCAGATTAATTTTTTAAGTGCAATTTGTCAGATAAACTCCATCAAACCTCCAATTTGCATTTCCATATCAGGATTCATATCTTTCTTCTTATTCTTTAACTCTTAGCTTATTGTTTTGCCGTCGGCCAATTAAACCTTAATCAATAATCCTTCATATAGCTTTAGAACATTCCAAAAGATTAACAGTACATTCCTATGGGACTTTTCTGACTAAACTTTAATCGGTAATCCTTCAGATAGTTGTAGAACATCCTAGAAGATCAACAGTGCATTCCTATCATACTTTTCAGACTAAACCTTAATCAGTAATCCTTCAGATAGCTTTAGAACATCCCAGAAGATTAACAGTGCATTCTTATGGGACTTTTTAGACTAAAATTTCCTCATAGGCCTTAACATATTACAGGATTTAGAGAAACTTAATCATCAATCCCTAATTTTTGACCTAGGGTTTGATGCGGAGCTTTTGGACCAAAATTGGATACCCTATGCATGTACAGTCATGAAACTGAAGCCCTATATTGCGATACATACAGATAAACTTAAAATCTATCCAATTAATTTACAAAAACATGCTTCGTATGCATTAAACGGAGAGAAACAGTAATTTAGAGTATAAATGCATTTTTAGAGATACACAAAAATGGTAAAAACAGAGGGTAACATCTAGTGTATACTTGCCTTAGCCTACTCAACCGTTATTTTTACCCGGATAGGATCGAAAGTGGCGGATTTCTCTTATTCTCTTCCTTTTCTTCCCTTCCTCCTTCTCCCCTTCGTGCTGCTCTGTGTCGATGGTTTCTCTCTCTCCTCCTTTACCAATTTTAAAACGAAACGAAGAAGGTCGGTGGAGGATTTTTAGGCTGGTGCTCGAGCGCCAGTTTCACAGATTTTTTCCCCCGTGTTGCCTCGAACAAACCTCAGGCGGTGCTATTCGTAAATTTGTGCCTCCATCGGTGCTCGAGCATACATCGAGCTCCGGTCCCTTCCTTCTTCTCTCTTTGCCTAATTTGCTTATTTTGTCTCGATATCCATTTATCCCTTGTTCTTGAACCTAATCATAATTATTTTCAACTTAATCACCTCCTAATTATCAGATTTTGGGATCGGGATCTCACACATGCTCCAAAAAGCTCGTCGAAAAATATTTATCCATAAAGTATCCAGGAACATATTCCATGATATCTCTTTATCCTCTGACCTATGACTCTTTTTTCATCAACTACCCATGGTTGGCTTTGCTTTCTAACTTATATAAGGAAAAGATTACCTTATCACCTCTCGGACATTGGATCACTGGAAACACCATTTCAATTCTCAGGATTTATATTTCAACTTCTAAGGATCCGTGCCACCCAAAAATTTAGGCACTTGATTATTATTAAATCGAATATAAAATGACATCCTTGGGTTTGCTAACACTAGAAATTGACTCGAAATTATATTGACCTCGAGCTGCCGATTCCACCCCATCTGTCTCACTTGCCATGCTATTGAAGCTTCCTTACTTCTAGTCCCGGGCAAGTACTTAGTCTATCATAGCTTCCACCGCACTATAGACTCTATAATGTCTGCCATCCTTTTGAGCAAATTTATATATTTTGCTTCTCGATCTCATGGTTGGCCACTACTGTGTACAGTTATTCGTCTAGGTGCCATGAGTCAGCTGCTAATATTTTTTCTGAAATAAAAACAATACAGGTTAGTTCACACTTTGGATACTAACTAGAACACTACAATCTATACGATTCAACACAAATACTGATTCTAACTTAGTTCTAGCCTAAGTTATTTAAACTAAGATAACTAGAACTATCCAGTCTAACTTAATCACTCTATACTTTTATCTACTTATTCTGTCTTACTTATCCTATCCGAGGCTTCCGCATAAGATCTAGATCAAGTCTAAGGCATTTTCTTCTCTAATACAAAGCTGTGTCGACCATATTCTAACCGGTATTTGACAAAGTCCTGCATGCACAATGTCCATCAAACTAAACACAAATCTATACTATTCACCTGAACAAATATATACATATCACACAAACAAACACACAGGATTAAAAAATGCCATAATCCATTCATGGCCCCAATGTCATATCTCTGGATACAATCAATGGGATGGACAATAAGCAACATACTCAAAATAAATCAAGGGGATGGAATAGGAGCATAACATTGATGTATAAACATGAAACATGATCAATGCATTTTTGAAACATATTTAAGTTTTTACATTTTATATTTGATTCCTTTAGGTACTAAAACATGTAAAAATTTATTTATATTTAGGGGCCAGAGCTAGTAGGCCTTACGACCTAACAGAGTAGCCAAATTGAGGAAAAGATCATGTTATTCCATGCAATCTAAGTTCTATCTATGTACCTTGAATTTAACATCCCATGGTAGATGATATACCTTTAATCCCAAATATATCGGGCCATAATTCTTATTCTTATGCCACCATGGCATGCCCCATGGCCTAGGGCAGTTCCTCGATTTACTATTATAATATCATTAGGGATACTAGAGAATATTGCCCTCTGATGTACAATTTCCTTTATCCAATTTGAAGATTACTTATTCTTAAGGAAAAGTCCACACTTATTCTTAACACAAAGTTCTCACTCCCTAGAGAATTAATCATCAAACATAACAAATTGTGAAAATTTCTTCTTATGCTTTGCATATGTGACGGAACGGATTTTTTTTTTTGATTCCGTCATTCATAACACAATTGAAAACCCAAACTAAACCAATTAGGTGCAACACAGGATCTCAGATGCCACCTAGGACCCATAAACTTTTAACCATAATAAGTATAACGGAAGTTATTCTAACATTGGCGAAAGCATTCATATTCATTCCAAAATTTTTATTTCCAAGTACATAACCAAAAATGTTTAACCATAGAAGTCCATCAAGTCATTACAATAATATTTCTCCAAAATAAGCTTCCAAGGTCTTTAATAATCCTTCAGACAAGATCTAATCACTCCAACTCGTTAGGCACAACCTCTAAAGTTTCATCTGTAGGGGGGAAAACATAAAACAGTAAGCCGAGGCCCAGCAAGATACATGCACATGAGTAGTAAAATGATGATGCAGAACGGTCATGTAACTGTGCATAAATAGAACAATTTAATCAGAATGTAGTCTAAGAAAAATAGAGAAACCATACCTTGACAGTACTATACTTCAGAAAACGGTAATCGATACAGTAAACGGCAAACAGTAACATAACATATCGGTAATCGGTACGATAGACGGTGAACAGTACATATCATATCGGTAACAGTATTTCATATTCGATAATCGGTACTTCATATTCGGTAATCGGTACGGTAACATAATATATCAGTAAAATAGTAAACGGTACTTCATATCGTATCGGTACAGACCCTGCCAGTATTCCCTACTAGCTAAGGGGGCGAATAATCGAGGATAGATTTTGTTCACTCCACACAATCTAAGGCCGGTAACTATCATGTGGGTATCCCATCTCACGGGATCGGTACGGTATGCCACCCGAAGGTAGGCAGGTAACGGTATCCCTCACAGAATCGGTACGGTATGCCACCCGAAGGTAGGCCGGTAATAGTATCCCTCACAGGATCGGTACGGTATGCCACCCTAAGGTAGGCCGATAACGGTATCCCTCCTGTCCGTAATGCCCCGAGGGCAGGGCGGACCACAAATAACTCCATGGACAGAGTTATCCTCGATTTCCATCGAAAAGTCCTAAGGCATGCCTGAGAACCTTTCCGAATTGTAGTCAGTCCTGGGTCCTAAAATAACTGTAACAGAAACCATTTCTTTTTCTAAAGCCCCTTTTTGAAATCAAACTTTTCATAATGTATCTTCAGCTATCTTTAAGTATACATGAAAATTTCCTGAGTCTTAGGTACATATTTTCGAAAACTTGATTATACTTAGGGCCGTTTAGATTTTATCAAGGAAGGGTAGGAGCTCTTTTCTTCGTTAGGGAGCCGGTTTTCATTTTCAGCCGAAGTTTTTCTTTTTCAAAATGCAGGAGTGCTCAAAAGCCGGCGTGTTCAAAGCCGGAGTGCACAGAAGCCAGAGTGATCAAAGCCGGAGTGCACAGAAGCCAGAGTGATCAGAGTGCTCAAAGCCGGAGTGCTCATTTTCGTATACAAAGCCGGAGTTCATTTTCATATTAAGGTCGGAGTTCTTTTTCCAATAGAAGGACGGAGTTCTTTTTCTTATACAAGCCGAAGCTCTTTTTCTTTATTACGGCCGGAGTTCATTTTACATTACAAGCCGGACTTCTTTTGGACGGAGTGCTTTTTGGACGGAGTACTTTTCACTCAAAGGGACGGAGTGCTTTTCCTTTAAAACCGGGGTGCAAATTCCTTCTTAAAAACCGGAGTGACATTCCTTTAAAACCGGAAGTGCATTTCCTTTTAAAATCGGAGTTCATTTTCTTCCTAAGGCCGGAGTTCTTTCTTTCACAAAGGCCGAAGTGAACTAACTTAAAAGCCGGAGTGTATTTTACATTAAGGTCGGAGTTCATTTTAAAGCCAGAGCTCTTTTTCCAACCAAAAGACGGAGTTCTTTTTGACAAAAGGCGAAGTTCATTTAAAAGACGAAATTCATTAAAGCCGGAGTTCATTTCCCTTTAAAGCCGGAGTTCATTTTCAATACACAGCCGGAGCTCATTTTCTCAAAGGACGGAACTCATTTTCTCAAAGGACGGAACTCATTTTCTCAAAGGCCGGAGTACTTTGGAAGGAGTGCTTTTCGGACAGAGTGCCTTTCACTTGGAGTACTTTTAAAAGCCGGAGTTTCATTTTCCTCAAGGGACGGAGTGCTTTTCACCACTGGACAGAGTACTTTCAAAAGCCAAAGTTTCATAAATCCAGAGTGCTTTTTACTGAAAGCCGGAGTACTTTTAAAGCCGAAGTTCATTTTACATTAAGGGAGCCGATTTCATTTTCATCCTCAAAGGTGGCTGGTTTCATCTTTATACAAGGGAAGGCCAAACTCAATTTTTCATTATGGAAAAACCGAACTTGATTCTTCATCAAGGAAAATCGAGCTTCATTTAAACATGGTTAACAGGGATTCTTCTTTAAATCAATGATCAGAACAAATATCATACATACCGTAACATATGCTCATCAAGAATCAGATATACTTGCGATGCAAACATGCATATACTTACATTAAATCATGATATTAAAACGAGGGGATAAACTTGTAGTATTCTTAAAGCATGATCTTAAAAACAGAGCAGAGTACACTTGCAATATTCTTAAAACATGACTTAAAAATCAGCGTCCGAGGTACACTTGCAATATTCTTAAAACATGACTTAAAAATCAGCGTCCGATGTATACTTGCCTGAGAGTTGCCCAGTATCACCGTTTTGAAGCTTCCCTTTCACTTCCTCCTTTCTGCTTGTATTGGCTGTCAACTTCAGCCAACCGACGCTGGCTTTTTATAGAGGAGGGGTTTGGTGGGGTAAGTGGGGTAAGTTACTCCCGTACTTATTTGCAGACGGTAGGTGGGAGTAACTAGATTAGTTTACCTACTCCTTTTTGGTCGCCGCCTAGTTGGATTCTAACTGAAGTTTACTTTTGTCTTTAGTTCTATTAATTTATCCCGGCCAACTGCTCCTTATTTATTTCCAATGCTGCCGGTTGACTCTCCAATTCTGGTCAACATCTCCAAACCCGGTCAACTCTTCCAGTCCGGCCAATATCTTCTTCAATTCTGGTTAACACTCTTAAATCCGGTCAACTCTTCCAACCCGGTCAATGTCTTTGAATCCGGTCAATTCTTCCACTTATTATTCACTCCTTCCATCACCTTTTCATAAACTTCGGATTTCTTTTCCTTGAATCCACAATTCTACTCCGGCCTTACCAATACAAAGAGCCACGCCAGACTTCAAGGCCACTTCGGCCTCTCGCACTTCCAAAACTGGCTAGTCACTTCACATGACCGGACTTATTTTGCACTAAGGAGAGTCCGAACTTGATTGAGGCTTAAGGCAGCCGGTCAACACTTTGAGCCATTGGATTTTGGAATCTCACAATTCTCCCCCACTTAAAGGAATTTCGTCTTCGAAATTAACGAAATACCTCATTCTATTTCGCGCTAAACCTCAATGTTGAGCATTTTCTTTGGTTATTAACTTAAACCTCTTTATATGCTCAGGTTCATCACTCTTCCGCTGCGTGCTTTGATCAATCAGTTAGCTTTGGTTTGTTCAATTTCATCTTACCGCCACTATTACAGCCTAGCATTTTGATCCTTCAAAATCCAACGTGAAATTCAAGATACAATTAGATGTTGAAAGCAGGATACCTTACTTCTTTATTTTCACGCCATATTCTCTTTCGAACATCAGAGCCATGTGATAGCCTTGACTCAGATTGATTCTAGAATATCCATACATCATAAATATCTCTCACAGATCCTCATAAAATTATCAGATCAGAATTATCTTTCAAGTGATTCTTCGCACATCCATTTGGAGACTTTTGACATCGACTCTTGATCTTAGTATTCTCCTCCATCAAATATATTAAGATCCATTTCTAAATTTTGTTCAAGGGATCATTCTTAAGTCCTCAAAGGTTTTATCACAAAATTCCAATTACAGGTGGGGCAATTCTGTCCCACGGACGTCTCCCCCACTTTGGTGATCACTTATTAATACTGATTAACAAAATCCATAAAGCATACATATGTCTATACAATCAAGAAACAAATCAAAATTTCGTGATTAAGAGAATACCTTCCTCTGCCTTCGGGGTGTCTCTGGGCCTTGCACTGCCGCCATAATACTTAGACTTCTTTTTCTTTCGATCTTTTGGTAATGGGCAATCCTTTATCAGGTGACCCAACTTTCCACATCTATAGCACGCTCCCATTGCTTTATAACAAGTTTTTCCCAGGTGCTTCTTCCTACAATATGCACATTTAGCAGTTGATGTTGGCAAATTAGTCACTGACAAAACTTCGGTAGTGCTCTTCCCCGCATCCACCATTTTTGCCTTCTTGGATGACTCAAGTGGTTCCACTTGTGAGTTCCTACTAGGATCCTCCCAACTAGCAGCCCTCTTCGTAGAAAATGTTTGTAACGACCCAAACATTTGAATAAGAAAATATTAACCATTAGGTCCGGTCAACGCCCGTTGACCGGAAATCTAAAAGTGAATGAAGTCGGAAATTTCATTGCTGTCGGATTTCTGAAAATTCAGTCCGGATTAATTGTTGAAAATGCACTTGGCTTCTTGAAGAAGAAAGCAGCGTCGGTTTTGCACGAAAGAAATCGCGGTTTCGAAGTCTTGATGCTAAAAACGCACCGGATTCTCGGCGCGCCCGGATCACTCGGTTTGAGTAAAATGCGGACGGACTTGTTAAAGAAGTCCGGTCATTGCTTGCGGAACATTGGGAAAGCGCAGCATTGAGCGCTGCACTTCCCGATACGTATTGGAAAAACGGAATCGTGGGAATGGAGGAGTATTTATGCCACCGTTGGAAAGTGGAGAAAAATAATAAGTGATGGCCACCTTCTCATGGCCTATAAATAGAGACAAAGAATTTTAGAATAAGGCACCACTAGAAACTATTGCTAAAGAAGGAGGCCGAAAGCTTAGACAAATTAGAAAGGAACTCGGGCAAGATACTCACCCCTATTCCAAAAATGCATGCTTTATTTATGTTATTATGAAAATATTTAATATGCGTATGAACATGATTTTCTTGTTCGCTCCGAAATGCATGTTTAAATGAAATTCTGTTATGTGTCCTTTATTCTGTCAAACCCAAAATTTGAAATTCAAGAAAAATGAATTCGGCGTCCTTAAAGAGAACGAAAAATGCACTCCGGCCCTTTAGAATTAAGCACTCCGTCCCTTTGTGGAATCAAAATGACCTCCGGCCCCTTTGATTAATACACTCCCTCCTAAAAAGCCGGCCGTATGTTACGAAAGAACTCAAACTTCTTTATGTCAGTCGGCCTTAAGGCTCCGTCCGTTGTGGAATTAAGATGAACTCCGGCCCTTTTGAAATGTGTGCTCCGTCCACGGTAAAAATGCATTCCGGCCTTAAGTTTTGAAAAGCACTTCCACCGTAAGAAATCCACTTCGTCTTATGAGCTCCGATTTTCAAGGAAAATCCATTCCGTCCATTAGACTCCGTATTTTAAAGAAAACCACTCCGTCCATGTGAGCTCATTTCAAAGAAAATCCACTCCGTCTTATAAGCTCCAGTTTTCAAGGAAAATCCATTCCGTCCATTGGAGCTCAGTTTTAAAGAAAACCACTCCGTCCATGTGAGCCCGGATTTCAAAGAAATCCACTCCGTCTTATAAGCTCATTTTCAAGGAAAGTCCATTCCGTCCATTGGAGCTCAGTTTTATAGCAAACCACTCCGTCCATTTGAGCTCCGGATTTTCAAAGAAAGTCCATTCCGTCCCATGAGCTCCAGTTTTCAAAGACTCCGTCCATTTGAGCTCTTTCTCTATGAGCTCGGATTTTCAAAGAAAATCCACTCCGTTCATTTGAGCTCGGTTTTCAAAGAAATCCTCGCCGTCCTATGAGCTCAGATTTTCAAAGAAAATCCACTCCGTTCATTTGAGCTCGGATTTTCAAAGAAATCCACTCCGTCTTATGAACTCCGGATTTTCAAAGAAAATCCACTCCGTCATCAATTTCAAAGAAATCCACTCCGTCCTATGAACTCCGGAAAATCCCCTCCGTCCAATTGAGCTTGGATTTTCAAAGAAAACGTCCCTTTTGGGCTCGGATTTTAATGATAATCCCTCCGGTTTTTGAACTCGGTTTCTTAAGACAAAAGCACTCCGTCCGTTTAGAGATCCGTCCAAGTCCTCCGTCCTTTAAAAGAAAACGGCACTCCGTCCCTACTTAAAGAACTTCCGAACTTTTGGAGCATAATGAAATGTGCTCCGTCTTTCTTAAAAACGCCGGTTTGAACTAAAGAAATGAACTCCGCCTGCGATTAAACGGTTGAAGAAAATGACCTCCGGTATTGAAAGGCTTGAACTCGGCTTCTTCTTCATAAAATGAACTCCGCTTTTGTTGCATGAAATGAACTACGTTTTTATGCAATTGAGCTCGGCTTGAATAAAGGAAATGAACTCGGTTTGAAAAAAGCGAACTCCGGTTAATGTAAGCAATCTCGGGTTTTGAAATACTTGAACTTTGGCCTCCGACTCTTTGAACTCCGGTATTTGATATGAATTGAGCTCCGGCTTCAATAATATGAACTTTGGCAATGAATAAGAAAATATATGGATTATGGGCAGCAAGTGGAACTCTCCCGACTTTTGACTTTTGATTTATGATGAATGGCCAATAAAGAACACGAACCAAGAACCGAGTTTCCATTCTTCTTTGTTAAAGATGGATGAAGGATATTGGAGTGACACTCGAGGATGCCTTGGGCCACGGGAGGGGACCTTTTGGTGGCACAAGAACTATGGACTATGGCCCCGCATGCCGGGTTAAAGGCATTACCTCCCGCCCAGGGAGCATAATGAGGACACGGCTTTAGGTTGTGGGGTAGCACACAACCCGTCCTCGATGTTGTCCGCTCCCGTCCGGTCCCTAAAGATGATATGAATTCGAATGATTTTGATAAAGACAAGACGAAAAGAACATGAACTAAAGAAAGAAATAATATAATGAATATTATGTTATATTATGATTTGTATTTCGATTATATGCTTATGTTTTTACGCATGTGAGTATCTGTTGGGCTTTGTAAGCTCACTCTTGCAAAATTTGGATGACAAGCTTATGGAGGACGAAGTTAGAGTCCTATGTTTATATGGAGCTGATTTTGGAGTTTTGTTTATTTAGTTTGAGGAAACTTGTTGCTATTAAATGTAGTTTGTTTAGTGACATTTTTGGGACCTATGAAATTTCTAATATTTAGAATGCATCTCGGTGTTGTTGAAAAGAAAAGAAAAATTTTTATGCTCATAATTTTATTATATGAATTAGTATTCAACGGCTTTTGATGATATTAAAAGTCGGGTCGTCCACTGATTTGGTATCAGAGAAAGCGAGATGCTATAGGATAAGTTTGAATCAACACGGAAACTTAGGATAAGTTTAGAAGAGTGTGGTTCTTACATACACTTTGGGACAATAACCATTACAATAGTTACCTTTGGAATAATTGACTAACGAAATTGTTCTTTTTAGGCGTTTCTTGGTCATGTCTAACGAGAGGAAGGAGAAATGTTCGGGTTAACAACACTTGATCGTGAGGCAAGATATGCGAAAGCGAGAATGGCCGAAGTCATAGAAGCTTTGACTCCGACCACTCCACCAACTCCGGTGACCACCCGGTTCTGTCTATCGGGAAAGGTCATAAACGATCGGTTTACCAATGAGCGGATCCCTGAATTTCTAGGGGAACCCGATCCATTAAAAGGCTGAAACATGGATTATTTGATCAAGAAGACATTTCTTTGTAATCAAATGTCCTTTGGGGACATGGTGCTTTATGCCACTCATAAGTGGCGGGAGAAGCACACCAGCGGTGGGAAATCGTTTAAGGGTTTTTAATATGCAGATCGGGAGATTAGTGGGAGATGTTTGGGCGGCTTTCTGGAGAAATACTTTCTGCAAATCTTCGTGGGCAAATGGAAGATGAATTCCTTCGCCTAAAGCGGGAAATCGCTCGGTGGCAGAATATGACTCAAAATTTCTTGAACTATCTCGTTATGCCTCTTTCATGGTAGAAGATGAAGAAAGGAAGGTCAGACGGTTCTTTTCGGGGATTGCGAGATGATATCGGGAGACACCTTTCCACTCGGCGTTGACAACTTATGGAGAGGTGCTTGCTAAGGCGATTATTTATGAGAAAGAATTGGAGAGGGCAGCAATGTCGGACAAAGGACTTTCAGCCCGGTGTCCAAGGCCAGGCGCTAGTGAAGGGCCTTCTAAGAAGGCGAGACCATCAAGGTTCAGCGGGGTATCTCGGACTGAATTCTCGATCCATGGCTAATGACGTATGTGATCATTGCGGGAGATTACATGGAGGGAGGCCTTGCTACAAGAAACTGGGAGTTTGTTATAATTGTGGGCAGGCGGGACACATGATCAGAGATTGCCCGGTTGCTAAACAAAGGAGTTAAGTCTCTATTCCGGCCAAAGTATTTGCTATTTACGCAAAGGAGGTGAGCAGGTCTACGGAGGTGGTGGAAGGTACACTCTCTATCTGTGGCATCTCTTGTCACGTACTCTTTGATTCTGGATCCACTCATTCTTTCGTTTCCCGCGAATTTTGAAGCATCTTACGACCCTACCTAAAGTTAGAGTACCCATTAATGGTTACCTCACCACGTGGTTAAAGTAATATTAAATATAGCATTTTAAGAATGCCCTATAAAAGTAAATGAATACTTGATGCTGTTAGCTTGGTGGTATTGGAAATGAAAGACTTTGATGCGATCTTGGGGATGGGTAGTTAGCGGATATCATGCCAAGATTGATTGTTTCCGGAAAAGAGTAGAATTCACCATCCACGAAACAAGCCTTTCCACATTCGGGGTGTTCGGCGGAAGGAAGCATCTGCTTTATTTCGGCTCTTCATGCCGGGCATTTGATAAGTGATGGATGCCAAGCCTATCTAGCCTTTGCTAGTGTATCTTGAAAGTCGGGAATCTACGGCTAGAGATTCCGGTGGTGCGGGAATTTGAAGGCGTATTCAGCGATGAATTACGGATTGCCACCCAAAGCGAGACATAGATTTTGGTGTGGAATTGATACCAGGTTCGGCCCGATATCCAAACCACCCTATCGTATGGCACCGGCTGAACTCAAAGAGTTGAAACAACAAGCCAGGAGTTGCTAGATAAGGGTTTTATCCGGCCAAGTGTGTCACCATGGGGCACACTGTTCTTTTTGTCAAAAGAAAGACGGGACCATGAGATTATGTGTGGATTATCGGGAACTAAACAAAATCACCATCAAAAACAAATATCCTCTACCAAGGATTGATGATCTCCTTGATCGGTTACAAGGAGCTTGCATATTTTCAAAAATTGATCTTAGATCCAGGATATCATCAACTCCGGATCGGCAAGGAGGATATAGCTAAGACGGCGTTTGAACCAGGTATGGGCATTATGAATTTGTAGTAATGCCTTTTGGGTTGACTAATGCTCGGCTGTTTTTATGGATCGATGAATCGAATTTTCCAACCATACGGACAAGTTCGTGATCGTGTTTATTGATGATATCTGGTATACTCGAAAAGCTCGAGGAACACGAGGAACATTTACGCACTACACTTCGGCTTCTTAGGGAGCATCGGTTGTTCGCTAAATTGAAAAAGTGCGAATTTTGGTTGGAAGAGGTAGGATTCCTTGGACACATCATATCAAGGAAGGAATCTCTGTCGACCCTATGAAGGTGGAAGCGGTTGTAAAGTGGAACCGGCTGACTTGTCGAAGTGCGGAGTTTCTTAATCTTGGTTACTATAGGCGGTTTGTGGAGAACTTTTCTCGAATCGCCATGCCACTCACTCAATTAACTAAGAAGGATAGCCAAGTTCGTGTGGACCGAAGATTGTGAAGGGAGCTTCCGGACACTTAAAGACCGGTTAATTTCGACCATTCCAAGCGGGTCGGAGCTCTGATTGTTTCTTGCGATGCTTGAAGGCTGGATTGGGCTGTGTTCTAATGCAACACGGTAGGGTAATTGCTTATGGTTCGCGACAGGTTGAAGGACCATGAAAGGAATTATCAACTCACGATCTAGAAGCGCGCGGTGGTGTTTGCTTTAAAAATGGAGGCATTACTTATATGGAGAAAGATTCTTGGTTTACTCGATCACAAGAGTCTAAAATATTTGTTCTCCCGGAAGGAGCTAAACATGAGACGGAGGCGATGGATTGAGTTCTGAAAGATTATGACTTGTGAAATCCGTTATGAGCCGGGAAGGCCAACGTGGTTGCCGACGCATTAAGTAGGCAACTGGGATGCTAGCTAGAATGCAAGTTAAGCAGATGGAGATGCTGAATTGTCTCATGAACTATGATGTCAGCGCTATGTACATGGGAAGCGGATGATTTTGGCGCATCTACAAGTTCAGCCAGAATTGAGTAATGAGGTAAAAGGGTGTCAAACGAAGGACTCTTTTACGGTAAAGATCATGGGCGAGCTGGATAAAGAATCTCGAAGTGAAATCTCGCGGATGGAGCTTTGAGATTTAGAAATCGGTTATGTGTCTTAGGACAATAAAGACTTAAAGGAGAAAATTCTTAAGGAAGCCCATCGATCCGTTATCGATCCACCCGAGAGCGATAAGATGCTTCGGGATTTGAAGAAAACATTTTGGTGGAGAAATATGAAAAGGGATATCGCGACTTACGTGGAAAAATGCCTTATCTGTCAACAAGTAAAGGTGAAAGAAAATCAGGTTATTACAACCAATGCCATTACCAGGCTGGAAATGGGAGGATATAGCCATGGATTTTGTTGGCTTACCATTGGCCGCCAAAGAAACATGATGCTATTTGGGTGATTGTTGATCGGCTAACAAAGTCAGCCCACTTTCTAGCAATTCGGATGACTTATCCTCTTGATAAATTGGCCCGGTATGCGTGAGCGAGATTGTCGAGACTTCATGGTGTGCCTGTCTCTATTGTATCCGATAGAGACCCTCGTTTTTGTTTGCGATTACGGAAAAGTCTACATCAAGAATTGGGTACTGAACTAAAATTTATTGCTTTTCATAAAGCGTACTATCCAGATTCTCGAGGATATGTTGAGGGCCTCGGTCTTGGAGATAAAAAGGACTTGGGATGATTCATTGGCTCTTGCCGAATTCGCTTATAACAATAGCTATCAGGCCAGCATTGGCATGGCTCCTTTTGAGGCACTATATGGGAGAAAATGTAGGTCACCAATTCATTGGGAGGAACACGGAGATAGGAGGATTTTGGGTCCAGACATTATCAAGGAGTCGGCAGAAAAGATAAAGATATTACATGAAAATCTCGAGTAGCCGGAGCGAGACAAAAGAGTTATGCAGATCGGAGAAGATCGGCATTGATTTTCGAAAAGGGCGATTTTGTGTTTCTAAAAGTATCACCATCAAAGGGAAAATACAGATTCGGGGTAAAAGGAAAACTGAAGCCTCGTTTTATTGGGCCTTTTGAAATCCTGGAAAGGATTGGAGAAGTGGCTTTGCCTCCCAACTTGGGTGATGTACATGATGTGTTTCATGTGTCTATGCTTGAAAGTATGTCCATGATCCTACTCATGTGATTGAGTATGAACCTCTTACGGTCGACAAGGACTTATCCTATGTAGAAGAACCGGTGGAGATCTTGGATCGTAAGGAGCAGAGATTACGCACCAAATCAATCGCTCTAGTAAAGGTGCTGGAAGAATCATACAGGAAGAGGCTACTTGGGAGCGAGAGGAGGAGATTCGGAACAAATACCCATCTTTATTTTCTCAAGGTTAGTGACTCTATTTAAAATTTTGAGGACGAAATTCTTATAAGTAGGGGAGGTTTAGCGACCCAAACATTTGAATAAGAAAATATTAACCATTAGGTCCGGTCTAACGCCCGTTGACCGGAAATCTAAAAGTGAATGAAGTCGGAAATTTCATTGCTGTCGGATTTCCCTATGAAAATTCAGTCGGATTAATTGTTGAAAATGCACTTTGGCTTCTTGAAGAAGAAAGCGCGTCGGTTTTGCACGAAAGAAATCACCCGGTTCGAAGTGAAAACCCGATGCTAAAAGCGCCCGGATTCTCGGCAGCGCCCGGATCACTCCAGTTTCGGAAGTAAAATGCGGACGGACTTGTTAAAGAAGTCCGGTCATTGCTTGGCGGAACATTGGGAAGGCGCGGCATTGAGCGGCTGCACTTCCCGTACGTATTGGAAAAACGGAATCAGCGTGGGAATGGAGGAGTATTTATGCCACCGTTGGAAAGTGGAGAAAAATAATAAGTGATGGCCACCTTCTCATGGCCTATAAATAGAGACAAAGAATTTTAGAATAAGGCACCACTAGAAACTATTTAAAGAAGGAGGCCGAAAGCTTAGACAAATTAGAAAGGAACTTCAGGCAAGATACTCACCCCTATTCCAAAAATGCATGCTTTATTTATGTTATTATGAAAATATTTAATATTCTGTATGAACATGATTTTCTTGTTCGCTCCGAAATGCATGTTTAAATGAAATTGCATTATGCATGATTTTTGATATTTAATCTGGTCAGTGCTGTCAAACCCAAAATTTGAAATTCAAGAAAAATGAATTCGGCGTCCTTAAAGAGAGCGAAAAATGCACTCCGGCCCTTTAGAATTAAGCACTCCGTCCTTTGTGGAATCAAAATGACCTCCGGCCCCTTTGATTAATACACTCCCTCTTTAAAGAAGCTGGCCGTATGTTACGAAAAGAACTCCGACTTCTTTATGTCAGTCCGGCCTTAAGGCTCCGTCCGTTGTGGAATTAAGATGAACTCCGGCCCTTTTGAAATGTGTGCTCCGTCCACGGTAAAAATGCATTCCGGCCTTAAGTTTTGAAAAGCACTCCGTCCTTGTAAGAAATCCATCCCTCCGTCTTATGAGCTCCGGATTTTCAAGGAAAATCCATTCCGTCCATTAGAGCTCCGTATTTTAAAGAAAACCACTCCGTCCATGTGAGCTCGGATTTCAAAGAAAATCCACTCCGTCTTATAAGCTCCGGATTTTTCAAGGAAAATCCATTCCGTTTGGAGCTCGGATTTTAAAGAAAACCACTCCGTCCATGTGAGCCCGGATTTCAAAGAAATCCACTCCGTCTTATAAGCTCGGATTTTCAAGGAAAGTCCATTCCGTCCATTGGAGCTCAGTTTTTATAGAAAACCACTCCGTCCATTTGAGCTCCAGTTTCAAAGAAATCCACTCCGTCCTATGAGCTCCGGATTTTCAAAGAAATCCACTCCGTCCTATGAGCTCAGTTTTCAAAGAAAATCCACTCCGTCCATTTGAGCTCCGGATTTCAAAGAAATCCCTCCGTCTTATGAGCTCGGATTTTCAAAGAAAATCCACTCCGTCATATGAGCTCAGTTTGATTCAAAGAATCCTATGAGATCAGTTTTCAAAGAAAATCCCTCCGTTCATTTGAGCTCGGATTATGAGACTCGTCTTATGAATTTTCAAAGAAAATCCACTCCGTTCATTTGAGCTCTCAGATTTCAAAGAAATCCCTCCGTCCTATGAACTCCGGAAAATCCCTCCGTCCAATTGAGCTTGGATTTTCAAAGAAAATTCACTTCGTCCCTTTTGGGCTCTGGATTTTAATGATAATCCACTCCGGTTTTTGAACTCCGGTTTACGTAAGACAAAAGCACTCCGTCCGTTTAGAGATCCGTCCAAGTCCTCCGTCCTTTAAAAGAAAGCGGCACTCCGTCCCTACTTAAAGAACTTCCGAACTTTTGGAGCATAATGAAATGTGCTCCGTCCTTCTTAAGAACGCCCGGTTTGAACTAAAGAAATGAACTCGGCCTGCGATTAAAGAAAAGCGAACCCGGTTGAAGAAAATGACCTCCGGTATTGAAAGGCTTGAACTCCGGCTTCTTCTTCATAAAATGAACTCCGGCCTGTTTGCATGAAATGAACTACGTTTTTATGCAATTGAGCTCCGGCTTGAATAAAGAAATGAACTCGGTTTGAAAAAGCGAACTCCGGTTAATGCAAGCAATCTCGGAGTTTTGAAATACTTGAACTTTGGCCTCCTGAACTCCGGTTTGATATGAATTGAGCTCCGGCTTCAATAATATGAACTTTGGCAATGAATAAGAAAATATATGGATTATGGGCAGCAAGTGGAACTCTCCGACTTTTGACTTTTGATTTATGATGAATGGCGATAAAGAACACGAACCAAGAACCGAGTTTCCATTAAGCTTGCTGTTAAAGATGGATGAAGGATATTGGAGTGACACTCGAGGATGCCTCTGGGCCACGGGAGGGGACCTTTTGGTGGCACAAGAACTATGGACTATGGCCCCGCATGCCGGGTTAAAGGCATTACCTCCCCGCCCAGGGGAGCATAATGAGGACACGGCTTTAGGTTGTGGGGTAGCACACAACCCGTCCTCGATGTTGTCCGCTCCCGTCCGGTCCCTAAAGATGATATGAATTCGAATGATTTTGATAAAGACAAGGCAGAAAAGAACATGAACTAAAGAAAGAAATAATATAATGAATATTATGTTATATTATGATTTGTATTTCGATTATATGCTTATGTTTTTACGCATGTGAGTATCTGTTGGGCTTTGTAAGCTCACTCTTGCAAAATTTCGGATGACAAGCTTATGGAGGACGAAGTCGAGTAGAGTCCTATGTTTATCTTTGTTGGAGCTGATTTTGGAGTTTTGTTTATTTAGTTTGAGGAAACTTGTAATTTTATTTCATTGCTATTAAATGTAGTTTGTTTCCGTGACATTTTTGGGACCTATGAAATTTCTAATATTTAGAATGCATCTCGGTGTTGTTGAAAAGAAAAGAAAAATTTTTATGCTCATAATTTTATTATATGAATTAGTATTGACGACGGCTTTTGATGATATTAAAAGTCGGGTCGTCACAATGTTTGTGTCTCTAACTCTTCCTCGAGTACCAAGGCCCTATCTATGATCTCAGTATAAGTTTGAAACTCTTGGATCACTAATTCATTATTAGAACATTGGGTAACTATAAGTACTTTCTTCAATTTCCTAATCCAACTTTCTGCCTTCGGCGGATCTGCTTCTCCCAAAAATTTAGGCACAATCGCTATCCTAAACCTCTCGTACATAGATGGAATCGGTTGTGGTGCAGGAAGCAGGGCCACATGACGCCGTTCCATCTTCTCTACAACATGCGTCATCCTGTCCAGCAAGGTCACATACTCGACTTCTCGATTAAGGGGAGTACTAGCACTACCCTGGCCATATCTTCTTCTCCTTTCATTAACCATCATAAAATCAAGACAGGTGCAACATTGAAATCCCAAAAGTCAGTTACAGAAAAGGAAAATATCCATCAGTTTTTTATGAAATTCAAACTTAGCCTAGGAGTCAACTTCTTAAGAGTCCTAATCACCTTGGTTACCTAGACTTAACCATACGAAAATTTAGTAGAAAGATTAAAACCTATGCTTCCGCTTTTCGATCGATCAATTCCTAAGGCATCTTAACTCTCTGATACCAATTGTGACGGAACGGATTTTTTTTTTATTCCGTCATTCATAACACAATTGAAAATCCAAACTAAACCAATTAGGTGCAACACAGGATCTCAGATGCCATCTAGGACCCATGTACTTTTAACCATAATAAGTATAGCGGAAGTTATTCTAACATTGGCGGAAGCATTCATATTCATTCTAAAATATTCATTTCCAAGAACATAACCAAAAATGTTTAACCATAGAAGTCCATCAAGTCATTACAATAATATTTCTTCAAAATAAGCTTCCAAGGTCTTTAATAATCCTTCAGACAAGCTCTAATCACTCCAACTCGTCAGGCACAAGCTCTAAAGTTTCATTTGTAGGGGAGAAAACATAAAATAGTGAGCCGAGGCCCAGCAAGGTACATACACATGAGTAGTAAAACGATGATGTAGAACGGTCATGTAACTGTGTATAAATAGAACGGTTAATCAGAATGTAGTCCAAAAAAAATAGAGAAAACATACCTTGACAGTACTATACTTCAGAAAACGATAATCGATACAGTAAACGACAAATAGTAACATAACATATCGGTAATCGGTACGATAGACGGTGAACAGTACATATCATATCGGTTACGGTATTTCATATTCGATAATCAGTACTTCATATTCGATAATCGGTACGGGAACATAACATATCAGTAAAACAGTAAACGGTACTTCATATCGTATCGGTACAGACCCTGCCAATATTCCCTACTAGCTGAGAGGGCGAATAATCAAGGATAGATTGTGTTCACTCCACACAATCTAAGGCCGGTAACTGTCATGTGGGTATCCCATCTAACGGGATCGGTACGGTATGCCACCCGAAGGTAGGCCGGTAACGGTATCCCTCCTATCCGTAATTCCCCGAGGGCAGGGCGGACTACAAATAACTCCATGGACAGAGTTATCCTCGATTTCCACCGAAAAGTCCTAAGGCATGCCTGAGAACCTTTCCGAACTGTAGTCAGTCCTGGGTCCTAAAATAGCTGTAACAGAAACTATTTCTTTATCAAAAACCCCTTTTTGAAATCAAACTTTTCATAATATATCTTCAGCTATCTTTAAGTATACATGAAAATTTCCTCGGTACCGGTACATATTTTCGGAAACAATTATACTTAGGGCCAGTTTAGATTTTTATCAAGGAAGGGTCGGAGCTCTTTTCTTCGTTAGGGGAGCCGGTTTTCATTTTCAGCCGAAGTTATTCTTTTTCAAAATGTAGGAGTGCTCAAAAGCCGGCGTGTTCAAAGCCGGAGTGCTCAAGGCCGAAGTGCTCATTTTCTTATACAAAGCCGGAGTTCATTTTCATATTAAGGCCGAAGTTCTTTTTCCAACAGAAGGACGGAGTTCTTTTTCTTATACAAGCCGAAGCTCTTTTTCTTTATTATGGCTGAAGTTCATTTTACATTACAAGCCGGACTTATTTTGGACGGAGTGCTTTTCACTCAAAGGGACGGAGTGCTTTTCCTTTAAAACCGGGGTGTAAATTCCTTCTTAAAAACCAGAGTGACATTCCTTTAAAACCGGAAGTGCATTTCCTTTTAAAACCGGAGTTCGTTTTCTTCTTGAGGCCGGAGTTCTTTCTTTCACAAAGGCCGGAGTGAACTAACCTAAAAGCCGGAGTGTATTTTACATTAAGGCCGGAGTTCATTTTAAAGCCAGAGTTCTTTTTCCAACCAAAGGAGGGAGTTCTTTTTGACAAAAGGCGGAGTTCATTTAAAAGCCGGAATTCATTAAAGCCGGAGTTCATTTCCCTTTAAAGCTGGAGTTCATTTTCAATACACAGCCGGAGCTCATTTTCTCAAAGGACGGAACTCATTTTCTCAAATGATGGAACTCATTTTCTCAAAGGACGGAACTCAATTTCTCAAAGGCCGGAGTACTTTTGGAAGGAGTGCTTTTCGGACGGAGTGCCTTTCACTTGGAGTACTTTTAAAAGCCGGAGTTTCATTTTCCTCAAGGGACGGAGTGCTTTTCACCACTGGACAGAGTACTTTCAAAAGCCGAAATTTTATAAATTCGGAGTGCTTTTTACTGAAATCCGGAGTACTTTTAAAGCCGAAGTTCATTTTACATTAAGGGAGCCGATTTCATTTTCGTCCTTAAAGGTGGCCGGTTTCATCTTTATACAAGGGAAGGCCGAACTCAATTTTTCATTATGGGAAAACCAAACTTGATTCTTCATCAAGGAAAATTGAGCTTCTTTTAAACATGGTTAACAGGGATTCTTCTTTAAATCAATGATCAGAATAAATATCATACATACCGTAACATATGCTTATCAAGAATCAGATATACTTGCGATACAAACATGCATATACTTACATTAAATCATGATATTAAAACGAGGGGATGAACTTGCAATATTCTTAAAGCATGATCTTAAAAACAGAGCAGAGTACACTTGCAATATTCTTAAAACATGACTTAAAAATCAGCGTCCGAGGTACACTTGTAATATTCTTAAAACATGACTTAAAAATTAGCGTCCGAGGTACACTTGCTTGAGAATTGCCGAGTATCACCGTTTTGAAGCTTCCCTTTCACTCCCTCCTTTCTGCTTGTATTAGCTGTCAACTTCAGCCAACCGACGCTGGCTTTTTATAGAGGAGGGGTTTGGTGGGGTAAGTGGGGTAAGTTACTTACTCCGGTACTTATTTGCTGACGGTAGGTGGGAGTAATTAGATTAGTTTACCTACTCCTTTTTGGTCGCCGCCTAGTTGGATTCTAACTGAAGTTTACTTTTGTCTTTAGTTCTATTAATTTATTCCGGCCAACTGCTCCTTATTTATTGCCAATGCTGCCGGTCGACTCTCCAATTCTGGTCAACATCTCCAAACCCGGTCAACTCTTCCAGTCCGGCCAATATCTTCTTCAATTCTGGTTAACACTCTCAAATCCGGTCAACTCTTCCAATCCGGTCAATGTCTTTGAATCTGGTCAATTCTTCCACTTATTATTCACTCCGTCCATTACCTTTTCATAAACTTCGAATTTCTTTTCCTTGCATCCACAATTCTACTCCGACCTTGCCAACACAAAGAGCCACGCCGGACTTCAAGGCCACTTCGGCCTCTCGCACTTCCAAAACTGGCCAGTCACTTCACATGACCGGACTTATTTTGCACTAAGGAGAGTCCGAACTTGATTGAGGCTTAAGGCAGCCGGTCAACACTTTGAGCCATTGGATTTTGGAATCTCACTGCATAATTTCCATATTTCTTGGGTACAGATACAGATTATCATGATCTCACAAATGCATATACGTATTTTCATATTCTTGTGAATTGAAGTCTTCACATGACTTCAAATACATGCACAAATTAACATAGAGCTTAGAAAAATTAGAAATTTCTTATTATACTGAGCCAAATAAAATATCATAGCATCCAGGCCACAAATTCCTTCACAACACTGGAAATCACGCCACGGGCACGCATTGGGCGTGCCTCGGGCTCTACATTCTGGAATTTACATTTGAGTGTTGCCTCAGGCGCAGGTCAAGCCTGCAGTGAGCCAGCTTTGTGCACGCACTGTCCGGGACCCGTTTCGACCATTCTAACTAAATTTTTTACATTCTTGGATCCTAATTTTGATTTTATTAGCTTAATAAATCGTTATTGTTATAATTTAAATCTCTAATCTTATTTACAGATTAACATTTCAAGGTTCACAACTCTGATTCCTGATTTTGTCAATTCCGGGTATTTGGACTTTTCAATCCAATTTCTCCCATGTCCTTTGACTTCAATTCATTTATATTAATTTAGTTACTCATATTTATTGTGAGGTTCTGAGTTAAGAAAATAATAATTAGAAGGCAATTAAGTTAATATGGGTGTATCATGGTCAAAAGGTATGAGAGCAATCAGATGAACAGCTGAAAGAGCCAAGATCGGTAAATCGGAAACGAAAACTATAAACCGAGTTATGTAACTTTGTAAATACGATTTTGGATTTTAAAGCATGATAATCATTGCTTATTAAGGTTATATAATCAAGGACAAGGTCCAAGGATGTGAAAGATTGGGTTAGAATGGTCAAAACGGGTCCCGAACGGCAAAAACGCGACGTAGATTTGCTGCTGGCTTGCTGCGGCTTAGACCAGCGCCCTCCGGGTGCTCGAGCCCTCCTATCGAGCTGAAAAACCAGAAGCGAGGCCGCTCGCTAGCCGCTCGAGCTGGGATCGAGCTGCAGACAGCCCGTGGCGCGGCCTCCCGCTGGCCGCTCGAGCGGAGCTCGAGCGGTACGCGTAGTATAAATACACGCCGAGTTTTCCTTCTCCCTCATTTTCTGATCGGCCGATGGTTTTAGAGAGAGAGAGGGGCGACTCTAGAGACAGAAGAAGGGAGATCGAGCCCGGGAGTCCAGATCCGTCCGAGAGCCAGGTATAAAAGTGAAAGCACGCGTCGAGGCAAGTGTTCGCATCCCCACTTCTCGTTCTCTTTCGATGTTTTATGTATTTTTGTTGGGTATTTTGTCTCGATACCCATGGTGAACGTTAGAATCATGAAACCCATGCCTTGAGGTCCAAGAATATGTAGTTGTTTGTCCGATTCTTGTCCGATTCGTCCAGGTGGGTTTCACCGAAATCCTAACCCACAAAAAATTAGGGATTTCCCGTTTCCCGTCCGTGTACCATGAAATTGACCTCAAAATGTGAATCCCCACGTCCCAATGATGTATATATATCGGCCGCGAGTTTGATTTCGCACGTTTTGACCCGTTCGCGGCGTCCGAGCCCTGTAAACGGGTGCTGTTACTGTTCACCCGAGACCTAAGGTGGATTTTGCATGTTTGCACCTTCATGAAATGATGAAATGATCCTAGAATATGAATCCCCGTATCCCAATTGTACGTATATATCGATCGGATGCCGGATCCCACAATATTTGACCCGTTCGTGGCATCCGGGAGCCTTAAAAGTTCCCCGTTGTTGATCATCCGAAAATGAATGGGAAGTTGCATACTTCCACCCTCATGTTAAGTTAAATCGAACCAAAATGCGAAATCCCGTGTATCAAGTGTGTGTACAAATCTACCGGACGTCCAATTTCCAAGTATCGAACCGTGTGTGGCGTCCGGGTGTTCAAAAGGAAATCTGTTATCGTTCACTGAAAATGAAATGAGAAATATAAGTGTTATGCTTCCATAATTGTTATTGAAGTAGCGTTTAATGTTTAAACGTAAATGTAAGCCCCGAATGTGAATCCGTGTGCTGGAGGCAAGAGGATGAGTCTCTGAGGTTTCAAAATGACTTATGATCGTCTGAGGTATGAAATCTAATCTCTCTCATGAACTTGGATTGATTGTTGCGATTAAGGGAACTGGATCCCGAAGAAAGTTGAATCTAATCTAGTCTCTGATGTTTTGTTTTGTTGCATGGATGCAACCGAGGGTCGTGTGCTACCGACCTAAAATAGTAGCCGTGGCTTTAGAATGTGTAGTGAACACATTCCTGTCCTCGTTCTCTCACATCGTTGGTTAGTACGGTCTACTAGCCGGGGTCCGCATAGATGATGTAATAATGAAAATGAATCATGTTCAAGATGAACCATGTGAATCCTGTGAACCAAGATGTAATCATGAAAACCGTGGGAATCAAATGAATCCGAATGGTGACCAATCAGTGTAATCGTGACAACGGTAGGAATCAAGTGATTCCAGTTGCCCTTGTTCCCTCTCCTATTTCTTGATTATGGATAGTGCATGTATTCCCTCTCGCTCCAATTCTTGTACATGTCTTGGAGATGTGATAATGATTATACTTGCTGAGCTGTTAGCTCACTCTTGCTGTTATTGTTGTTTCCTTTCAGATGAGAACACTTAGCTGACGCCGGATAGATAGAGCAAGGAGAGAGGCTTGCTTGATGAGATTGGCTGGACGGCGAGTGCGCGAAAGCTTTGGACTCAGAGTTGGATCGGATTTTGAGCAGCCACTTAGAGTTGGGCATGGCTCATTATTGTTATTGTTTTATGGTTTTGTTATGTTTTCGCATTTATGATGATGTAGTTATGCTTCCGCGTCTGTATTGATGTTTGGAGTTTTGTTGCATTTAGATGGCATCTCTCTAGATCCAGTATAGTAGGTTGTGTAGTGTATTGGAGCCATGAATGATATGGCAGTGTTGTGATCCTGTGTGGCATGTTGTAGGCTTTGAATTAAGCCTTTGATAGATGTGTGCTTGTATAGGATGATATTTAAACAGGTTGTACCGTTTGATTTTCGTCCAATTGCAAAGGAAACTCTGCCGGATTTTCTGTAGAGTCCATAGGTTGATTATGGGCTTTAGAGTGTATGTAGCCATTGACGGGGGTTATTCAATGGATAGTAATCCGGTCCGTCACATTTATTATGTTTTAAAAATTGGTACCTTGCAAAGGCCATCCTGTTAGTCAAGGTTCTATGGAGGAATCACTCATATGAGGAGTCCACATGGGAACAAAAAGAATAAATTCGGAATATGTATCCTCACTTGTTTCCTTAAGGTATACAAATTCTCAAAATTTTGAGGATGAAATTTTGTAATGGGAGTAGGATTGTAAGAATTGAGTTTCCTAGTTATACTAATTATGCTAATTAAGTTAAAAATCTGAAAGCTCACCTTGAGACGCAATAACCGTAAAAAATTTAATCGAAAGAATTGGTTAACAGTTGATTCAATTTTGGTTGGTAAGGAGAGTAGCACGGGCAGCAGCAGCAGTAGAGACAGCAGCATGCATCAGCAAAATTAAAAAGAGAGCTAATGATTTAGCATACCTTATAATTAAATTGGTGCGCAGATGTACGAGAGAGCAGCATGGCAAGCACATAGCAGCATGCCTCAGCAAATCAACAAGGCAGCAGCATGCTTCAGCGGTGCAGGAGAGCAGTAGCATAGGCAGCAACAAAAATTGAGAGCAGCAGCAGAAACAGGCAGTAGAAATTAGCAAAATTCAGGGTCAACCAAACAGCAACACGGTAGCACCTCAAGTAATCAATTATATAAAATTTGAGGGGTAATTCAGCAAAATTAGAAGCCAACTCAGAGGACATTTATCTAATTTAGGGGAAATTCAGGAAAACCGGGCAGCTACTCATCCAAACAAGGGATGATTCAACAACTCCAGCCTTCAACTTATATTAAGGCAACGTTAGAATAGAAGGGAGGAAGTAAAACAAAACAGAGAAAAGAGGAGAGAACTGAAAGACAATAGGGAGGTGGAGAAATTCAATATTCCATGGTTTGCAACAGCTGAATTTTAGGCAAGTACACCGTAGACTCTTCCTTCACTTATTGCTAATTCTTGCTAACTATTTTCAAGTATTATTGATCTAATACTTAATCTCCTTACTTTACCATGCTGCCACTATTGTGTCATCATTTTAGAATAGGTAAAAATTTGTTTTGAGGATGTTGAATTGGTGGCCAAACCAGCCATGCATCATGTGCCGATTTTGATTTTTCAACATGTAAAAATTAGTCTTGAGGGTGCTGAACCGGCTGTTGAGCCGGCGGCCGAACTGGCTATATATCATGTGCTGGTTCTGATTTTTCAGCGTGTAAAAATTAGTCTTGAGGGTGCTTAACTGGCAGTCGAACTGGCTGTGTTATGTGCTAGTTCTGATTTTTCAGCATGTAAAAATTAGTCTTGAGACTGTTGAACCGGCAGCTGAATCGGTTGTGCATCATGTGCTGGTTCTGATTTTTCAATAGGTAAACATTAGTTTTAAGGAAGTTAAATTGGCTACTGAACCGGCGGCCGAACTGGCGGTGCATCATGCACTGGTTCTGATTCTTCAGCATTTAAAAATTAGTCTTGAGGATGCTGAATTGGCTACCGAACTAGTTGTGCAACATGTGCTAGTTTTGATTTTTTAGCATGTAAAAATTAGTTTTGAGGGTGTCGAATTGGCTGCTGGTTCCAATTGTGTATCATGTGATGGTTCTGATTTTTTAGCATATAGAAAATTAGTTTGAACCGTGTAAATTGAGTATTTGAAAAGGAATATGTACTTTAGGAAGATGCCAATTTGATGACATGCCAACGAAATGAGAAAAATATAAAGTATCCTACATTGGAAGTCTAATTGGGATTTAAGACTTATACCGGAATCTAGCCAGGCTTGATAAAAGAATCTTAGTACTAAGTTGAATTAATGTGGCATTAAATGGTAATCAGATCCTCTAGAGATGCTAAACTTGAGGCTTAGCATTAATGAAAATAAGGGATTTGTAATCCGTTTAAGGTAAAGTAGTTATTGAATCTGGGTTATCCTCGGATTTGATAGATTTAGGTATGTATAGTGCGAATCAAGTATAAAATGTTTGGCCAGTTTCGAGGATTAAAGTTTTTTAGGATAACCACTGTGATCTAGACAAAATCTGGAGACGATAACGAAGTTCTTTAATATTTGAAATTTAAGGATTATAAAATTTTGAGGATGAAATTTCTGTAAATGGGGGAGAGTGTGAGATCCCGATCCCAGAACATAATAATTATGGAATAATTATGCAGATGAAAATCATGTTTGGGTTTAAGTATAGTGAAAATTTTGATACCGAAGTAAAATGAGGCGAAATGGGCCAAAACTGGAGGTGCGCTCGAGATTTTACGAATATGGCTGCCCAAGGAAAGACGGGAACACAGTAGCCTACGAGGATGGCGCTCGAGTACCAACCAAGGTGCCAGTTTGTGAGAGGGGCTGCTCGCGGACAGCTCGAGGGCCGCTCGAGCGCTGGCTCTTAGGTGAGTCACGTGACCCTCTTTTCCTTGTTTTAAATGAGAAATTGAAGGGAGAGAGGGGCAGAACCAATTAGGTATCATGAAGAGGAGAACGAGGGAGGAGAGAAAAGGGAAAAATCTTCCGATCCGCTCCAATAAGAGTAAGAATAACGATAGATCGAGCTCAAGCAAGTATACTTGGACGTTATATACCGTTTTTACAGTGTCTTGATATCTCTGATATTATATTTATGCTCTAAATTCGTATTTCTCCATGTTCTGCATAAATAAAGTTTATTTTTGTAAATTAGTTGGACAGATTTTATGTTTACATATATATACTGTAATATCTGACTTCGATTTCATGTAAATGCATATATTTGGTATCCGTTTTATGTCCGGAATATTTATTGAAACCCTAGATAAGAAAATCGAGGATTTAATGTTTAAAATCCATAATTTCTGATATGTGACAATAAATTTGTAAAAAAGTGTTGTTCATGTTATGATTTATAATTGAGAAATTCACACAGAACTGTACTATTAATTTTTTATGGATTTTGAAGTATTCTGAAGGATTAATGGTAAAATCCTTATTGACTTATGAAGTTTGATAAGTTATGAGTTAAGAAAACGAGAGCAAAATTATTTTTGATTCTGTTAATTAGGACCCAGGACTGATATACGATCATGTGAGGTTCTCCAACATGCCTTAAGACATTACGGTGGTAATTGGGAATAACTATAATATCCCAAATATTTTTTAGAATAAAATTGATAAATTAGTTTCAATAATTATTTTTAATTACTGTTAGGATTAAAATTTGATCTTTGGGCTTAATAAATTAAATGAATTGATGGGTTGGGCCCGAATATTTAGAACATTAATTAAAATTTAGATTAAATAGTGAATTAATTATGTAAATATTTATAATGTATTAAGATTGGTTGACAATAAATAAATAAATAAATAAAATATTAAAAATTTAGGTCAATGTTTTGAATAGAAGTAATCAGATAACTAACTAAATAATAAATATTTTAAAGGGAGATAAATGAATATACACAAATATAATAATAATAATAATAATAATAATAATAATAATAATAATAATAATAATAATAATAATAATAATCGGAGCGGTTCAGCCGAAGAAGGAAGGGAGAAAAAAGAAAAAGAAAAAAAGAAAGAAAGAAAAAAGGAAGGAAAAGAAAAAGAGGAAAAGAAAGAAAAGGAAGGGAGGAAAGAAGAGGGAAGAGAGAAGAAGGAAAGGGGAACTGGGCGCGATCGGTGATGAAGGAAAGGAGCGATTTTCAAATGGAAATTTTGGGCAAACCCTAATTGGCCCTCTCTTTATTGAAGATGGCCGTAGGGTTAGGGAAGGGGAGAGGAGAAAGGACAAACGGAGGAGGAGAGCCACACACGAATCGAAGCCACCGTCGATCACAAATCAAGGCAAGTAAAGTTTTCGATCATAAGACTTGTTCTCCCTTCATTTTATTGATGTTAAACCTTCCATTTCATGCTTGAATTACTGGGAACAATGGGCGAAATCGAGGGTTCCAAATCTAGAGAACCCATACGCATAGCCACAACTTTGTGAGCAATCGGCCGACCTCTTGGGCTCGATAATGAATGGGGATTTGGTGAATTGCCTAATGAGGTTGTAAAGTATAAATTTTACTCGTTATACTCTCTGATTTTCAGGATTGAACTCGGATGCGGAAACAGAGCACCGTTCTCTGTTTTCAGATTCCATTCGGGTCCAATAACCCTACGGTGATAGGAAGGGTGAAATCCGACATTTTTGGCTAGCAAACCTTCCTATTGTTGAAAGAAAACCTTTACATGTCTTAAATTGGTGAATCGGTAGTTTGCTCCAATAGATCGAAACTTTGGGGGAAAACAGAGCAACAGCTCTGGACGATGGAGGCATAGTTGCTACAGGGGCTTAGGCTAAATTGGAACTCAAAAGTTGACAAATTGATGCTATATAATCTATTGATTTTATATGTGTATGATAAAACTCGGAGATTTCTCATCGTTGGTGATAATCGGCTTTTAGCCGAAGGAGCAGGCCGTTCCTTTTTTGTGCCACCGTGAGAGTTCGGTGAGGGAGGTGGTGCCAATAATGTCGCCGTGTGGCGGGCCGGAGGCGGCGCTACTGCCGTCACCGATCTGGTGGCCGGCAGGGAAGAGGGAGGCTGCCGTGTGAAGCGTGTGTATATATATATATATAGATGAATAAATAAATATATATATATATATATGTGTGTGTGTATATATATATATATATATATATATATATATGTATATATATTCATTTATTTAATTATTCTTTAGTTATATTGTATTGATGTAATTAGAAAGACGTGGGGGTATTATTTATGTGATTATTATTTATTTATGTTGTGTTGATATGTTTATAATGATGTGGGGGTATATGAATATATATATATATTTATTTATTAATTTGTAATGATGGAAGATATATATATATATATAATTATATTGATATACATGGATAGTAGGAAATATTTACGTGAAATTATACACAAGTGGGTTGGTATATTTATAAGTGTCTGGTGAGTTTAAAATAATGTTAGTCTGTTCGCTGATTATTTCTATACTGTATCGATGAATTTCGATAAATTATTCTCCGCGTAAATTTTGTTGGTGTGTGTACATTCCATTAGCACTCTATAGATAGGTAAAGGAGAGTGTATGAAAACTCTACGGTAACCGGGCATATGGGAGTCCGTGGGACCGTAGAGTAGTTTATACTTTTTCAATACTGATTCCATTTCGGAGGGTTGAGATCATTGATATTGAGAAGGGATGCTTATAACCTAGTGACCATTGTAGAGAATGATATTTGGGATATCATTAGCGAGGGGTATCGGAGATGGTATGAGCATGCTACTGGTACAGCCTTTGGGAGGACTGTAGGGGTAGTGGGGATACCATGGATACTAGGTAACCTCATAGTACTCACCCAACCGTCAGGGGCGTAAATACGTGGCCTTTGTTTTATTATGGTAGAATAAGGTCTAGAGAGATTCTTATTATCTCGTACAGCGGTGACCTCAAATTGAGCTGATTTTTAGATTCTTGTTATCTTGTACAGTTAGTCAAGAGGGATACTTATAACCTAGTGACCATCATAGAAGATGATATCTGAGATATCATTGATAAGGGGTATCGGAGATGGTATGAGCATGCTACGGGTACAGCCTCTGGGAGGATTGTAGGGGTAGTGGGGATACCATGGATACTAGGTAACCTCGTGGTACTCACCCAGCCATCGGGGACATAAATACGTGACCTTTGGTCCACTATAGTAGAATAAGGTCCCTAGAGACTGCTATCGTTTATACAGTTGTGACATCGTATTGAGCTAATGATCAGATTCGATAGAATCCATGTTGCTTCCTTGATACTTAGCCATTCACGTGGCCTTTGGATTGTGGACACGACATGTTATTGAGTCTCGGACAGTGGTTGATCTATTACCTGTTATTATTGATTTTATTCATTATTTTATTGTTTGGGATGCTTAATTGTACTCATCTATTGTTGATTACGTTTCCTTATTGGGCATTCGACTCACTCTTGTATTTTATTGGCTTCAGATTAGACAGGTTGATATCAGGATCAAAGAGATCACATGACTTTTGGGTAGCCACCAGATAGAGGTGATATGAGAGTTTGAGGCTCTCTTAATGGGGATTTAAGATTTTTAATGTAGTTATTGTTTGACTTGTGTTGGATTTTCTTTATGAGAATTGATATTATGGGACATCGATGTTGTTTATTCAAGTTATTATTATTGATAATATGGATATTTAATTTATGATGCATTTATGAGGATCATTGATGATATTTTGATGATGTTGAGTTAATTAATGATGTATAATTTTTAAAATTTGGGATGATTCAAGACTTTCACCGTGATGGTCCGGGTCGGGTTCGAGGATCCGAGCTCGGGTCGTCACAATTACTCTATCCATGGAGTTATATGTAGTCCGCCCTTCCTTGGGGCATTAATTAAGGAAGGCAATATACTGATCCTTGAGGCTAATAATCCTACGATTCTTGGAGACTAATAATCCTCCGTCAACTTTGAATTGTGTGCTGTAGAACACAATCAGTCCCTGTACCTTCACTGATATTGGCCTTTGATTGTGTGGTGGATACATAATCTATTCTCGATTATTTGTCCCCTTGGCTAGTAAGGTACGCTAATTGGGTCTCTAGAATATCGAACTAGAATTTCTGAAGAAACATGTAAGTTTTGGAATTATTTTAAGAAATAGTTGTATGTTTAAATAGAATCATACTTTACTCCTATTTTTATTAACTGCTTCTGTTCTTCTGATCTGATATTAACGTGATTTTCTACCATAACATATTTATGGTATAACCTGAAAGCATGATTTATGGTTTCTGAGACTTATTCATATGGAAACTGTGCTTTTTCTCATGATTATTGTATGTGTTTCTACTCATCTACATTTATATTCTGCTAATATTTCTATAATCATTGTCTTATCACATTTATGATTTAAATGCAACTGTACCTACTTTATTGTATTATGTTCTGTATGAAATCATTATATTTATCATGTTTTAGTGCCTTACTGGGTTTCAGCTCACTGTTTTATTTTTTCCCCTCTAGATAAGAATATAGAGAAGATATTGGATGATTAGGCCTAGCTAGAGGTAGCGAGGAAGATCTGGAGCCTTAGAGTTTCTGAAGACTTGGGACTGCGATGATGCTATTGTAAATACCTGAATATTGAAGGAGGACTATGTATAATTGGCTATAATATGTATTATATTTTGTCAGAACTATATTCATACTTCCGCAAGTTTCTGTTAAGGATATAGTTGCTTCCACTATTTATTTTTTGGATTCTATACTGGTCTTTGATGGCATTTCTTATATGTTTCTGATTTAGTGGATAAGATTATATTTGAGACATGGATGGAAATGACAAATTGATGGTTCTGTATATGTGTGTTGTAGGTTGAAATATGGTATTCAAATAGTTGTGTGCTTGTACAGGTTATAATATACAGGTTGTATATTTAGATTTTTGTCCAATATTAAATAGAATTCTACCAAAATTTTTACAGAATTACTAATCTAAATTTATGAATTCTGCCCTGAATCTGTTTGATGGAAGGTCCTATGGGAATTAGGATGCGTTCCGTCACAAATGGTATTAGAGAAAATGTGATACCTTAAATATGATTTGAATCGTATGCGGAAGCTTAGAAAATGATCCTGACTGACCGAATAGGTAGGGATAGATATAGATTGATTAAGCTAGGTTAGGAAATCCAAAGTGTTCTAGCTTATATAAGTTAGAATTGGCCTGAACTAGAATGTAGTAATTCAGCTAGTCAACATTGATTTCAGGCCTAAACTGATCAATTTAAATTTGCGGATTCAGGTTAATTGTTCTAAGTTAAGGCAAGATAAGGAAAGATATGATTTGATGGAATGTTTAAGGTTTTACCCTAAGAGTTTTCTTATGAATACAATAATTTAATTTCTCCGTCTGATCTAATTAATTGAGGGTAATTGATGTTACAATATTTTTATTATAGGATATTAGTATGGCAAATAGAAAAAAGAATGATGCTCAAGGTGGCAACGATACCTTAGAAGATCGAGAGACTAGGTATTTGAATTCGCCTGAAAGGTTGACGAATGCAATCAAAGTGATAAAACAATGCCACATGGCTCTGACAGCTTATGATAGATTTACGAAAGAAAGAGCCCCTGAAGTTTTAGGTGAACCAGACCCGGTGAAAGCAAATATTTGGTTTAAGAGAATGAATAAAATATTTATAGTGATTTAATGCTCTGACCAGGAAAATGTTACATTTACAGCCTACAAATTAGAAGGAGAGGCGGACAGCTGGTGGGCTATGAAGAAGAGAGTATTGGGAGTACCTGAAAATAATGTTACTTGGGATATGTGTGAAAAGGCTTTTATGGAAAAGTACTTTCCTTCGAGCCTCCAAGATTAAAAAGAACAAGAATTTATGCGGCTCAGGCAAGGGAACCATACTATAGCCGAATACGATGAAAAGTTTAATAAACTATCTCGGTATGCACCGTGTGTTGTAGAGGACGAAGGAAGGAAAGTTAAAATGTTTCAGCAAGGATTGAGAACTGGGATTAGAAGGAAATTGGCAATCTAGAAACTTCTAACTTATGCAGAAATCTTGGATAGAGCACAATTTTTGAAAGGGAACTGGAGACTTAAAAGCTTCAGCTAAGAGGGTAACTAGTCTAGCAAGTTATAGTATGAATACAAATGCGGGATCCTCAAGGCCCTCTAATAAGGCAAAGATATTACAACAGGAAATGAGATTACTGAAAATCAGACAGAGGCGTGTTTTAGATGTGGACAATAGGGTCACTTGATTAAAAATTGCCCACTACCAAGGAAATCGAAAGTAAACAATTTTGCAGTTTCAGCAAAATCTTTTGTAGTGACAGTTTAGGATGCTAAGACATTGTCAAAAGTGGAAAAAGGTATTCTTTTCATGAAAAGTTGATTTCCACTTTTTTTGAGATTCATGTATACTTTTAATTTCCTATAAATTATATGTCATATATACATGTTCAATGGTTATGTGTTGTGAAAATACTTATGAAACTTGTGGTATTGGGATTCTGTGTAGAAATGTGTTAAGATTGTTGCTAACTATTGGAGATTGGCAATAATGGATATCTTAGGGGATCTTATATCTTTTATATAATTTGACAATCGTATTACAAGGGAACTCTGTCGAATTTTCAGCAGAATATACGATCCATCATAGATAACATTTTTGATAGTACGATTGAAAATTGAGAAAATAAAAAGTGATAATTGCCTGAAATTTAGATGATTAGCCTCGACCCAAATGGGGGAGGAGTTTATAAGATAGTTAAAAACAAGTCAATGAGATCTGTATAGGTAACCTTTGAGAAATTTGGAGTAAAACTATTGGCCGCTTGATTTGAGTTGACCCCTGATGGGTCTGATACGTTGCGGTAGGATGTAATATCCTTAGGAAAGGAGTTGTGATTAAAATTTGCTTTGCTCATTGCTAGAATTAATTGATGAGGTTTTTATTTGAGAAATTGTACATGTTATTCAATGAATTTGAAGTGTGACGGAACGGAATTTTTTTTTTGCAATCTGCCATCGATCTCCTAGAACTAACATCAAGTTTCGGTGGCCAGGTCCGGGCCGATCGTGCCTTCAAAATCACAGGATCACAGATGCCATCTAGCACTCATACACAAAGCGGAAGTCAATCTATTATCCAACAGAAGCGTTTACATTCATTCCATAAAAATTCATTTATGAATAAATATAGCCATGAAAGTCTAATCACAAAAGTTTATCGAGTCTAACAAATTATTACGCTAATTGTTTCTTCATGGTGATCATCCAAAAGGTGCTTCTGAATCCTTACAAACCCTTCAGATAGGCTCTACTCACGCCGTCTCGTCAGACACGAGTTCTAAATTTCCATCTGTGGGGGGGAAACAGAAAATAGTAAGCCGCTGCTCAACAAGGTACATGCAGATTTTTCATAAAACGTTCATGATATCAACAGTTATAGATACATATACAGAATATCATTTTGCCCGAATCATGCAGAACACTTAGAACGGTAAAATGCAGGAAATCATGCATCATATATATCATACGGTAGTATTTGGCCGAGCAAAAGCTAAACAGAAAGTCGGGACAGATAATACTTGAGCATAAAACAAGGCCGGTCATAATTTAGCTTCTTTTATTTATTGCTTAACGGATGGGGGCTTTAATCGAGAATAGATTGTGCACATCTCACAATCACAGCAATACCTTATTGTACAAAACCCCGAGGATGGCTCTCACTTCCTCCCTGTACAAAGCCCCGAGGACGGCTATCACTACCTCATTGTACAAAGCCCCGAGGATGGCTCTCACTTTGGTTATCCTCGATTATCACCTTAAGGTCTTAGGGCATGCCGGAGTACATTATCTCCCAAGGCTAAGGTCTGAACTTATTTCTCTTTATCATAAAGCCGATTCACATTTTCTTTGTTCATCACAAGCCGGTTTCAAAGTTTCAATACAGATGCCGATTTCAAATCATAATACAAGGTCAGTTTCAAAATTTACAATGCAAATGCCGATTTCAAAATCACGATACAAGGCCGGTTTCGAAATCACAGTGTAAATGCCGGTTTCAAAATACGATACAAGGCCAGTTTCAAATTCAAAGTGCAAATGCGAGTTCAAGATTACGATACAAGCCCAGTTTCGAAATCACAAGGTAAATGCCGGTTTCAAAATACGATACAAGGTCGGTTTCGAATTCAAAGTGCAAATGCCGGTTTCAAAATTACGATACAAGGCTGGTTTCAAAATCACAGTGCAATGCCGGTTTCAAAATTTACGATACAAGGCCAGTGTCAAAATTACAGAGCAAATGCCGGTTTCAAAATTACAATACAAATGCCGGTTTCAATTAAGGCCGATTTCAATTATTCTTGGCCGGTTTCAAATTAATATGCAAGGCTGGTTTCAAATTAACGTGCAAGGTCGATTTTGATAGTTACTTAAGCAGATTTCAAATTTATACTATAAGGCCAGTTTCAAATTATTTTACTAATCAATGTTGGTTTCAAATTAACGTGCAAAGCTGATTTTGATATTTACTTAAGCCGATTTCAAATTATATTATAAGGTCGGTTTCAAGTTTGGGTAATGCAAGTATCATACAAGCTGGTCTACCTTTTCATTTTCATGTACTCCAGTTTAAAAATGAGTTTAGCAGAAGGCAGAAAGCATGCATTCGAACCAGAATATAACTTATCAAACAGTAATTAAAATAGCATGCATTTAACCTGAATCGGAAGGGAAAATTGGCAGTTTTTAAAGCTGGTACTTTGGAGAAGAAAGTATATTTGCAAAGTATGAACTTTAGAAAAAACTGGGCACACTTGAACTTAAAAAGAATGATCGTCGAAAGTATACTTGTAATATGCTAAAGTTAAAAACAGAGTATATATTTGCATTAAACCATGAACTTAAAAATAGGGGGGTACACTTGCCTGACAGTTATTCGCCCACCCTTACAGACTGGAAGCTTTTCTCCTTCCTGTTCTTCTTGCTGGTCGTTCGTGCCAGTTTCCTTGATCGAAGCTGAGTATATATAGAGGAGGGGCTAGGTGGAGTAAGTTGGGGTAAGCTACCCACCTCGTATTTCTTCTCAGACGTTAGGTGGGAGTAAGTAGTCTAAACTACTTACTTTGGTACTTCTTATCAGACGGCCAACGAGGTGGTTCACCTACTTCATTTAGTTAGGGTCTAGTTGGGTTCTAACTAATTAGTAAAGCTTGTCATTGTCTTTAGTTGCCCTTATTTTATTCTAGTCAACCTTTTGGTCAGTGCTCAGGGTCGCCCATCATTTCACTTCTTTTATTCATGACCGGTCAACCTTTCTCAAGACCGGTCAACTCTTTGGGTTGGTCAACATTTTGACGCCGGTCAACATCACAATTTTCGGTCAACCATTACTCAAGCCTGTCAATATTCTAAAGCCGGTCAACCTTCTAAAAGCCGGTCAACCTTACAAGTTCTGGTCAACTTTAAAAGCCAGTCAACATTACAAGTTTCGGTCAACTTTATCTATTCTGGACTTCAAGTAGTCCGGCCTTCTGTGGCACAAACTACTCCGGTTTAATACTTTATTCCAATTTTATGTTTTCTTTTGAAGTTGGGATCTCACAATTCTCTCCTGCTAAAAAAAGTTTCGTCCTCGAAATTTAGATGGGGCTACATACCTTAAGCAAACAAGTGAGGATGCTTGCTTCGGATTTCTTGTTATCTTTCCAAGGTAGCTTCTTCAGGTAAGTGATTCCTCCATAGCACCTTTACTAGAGGAATCGTCTTCGTACGCAACCTTTGCTCCTTTCGGTCGAGAATTTGCAGTGGCTTCTCGACATAGGATAGATCTTTGTTGATTTCCAAGGGTTCGAGTTCAATCACATGAGTAGGGTCATAGACATACTTTCAGAGCATGGATACATGGAACATGTCATGCACTTCCATCAAACTTGGTGGTAGTGCTAATCTATATGCCACTTCTCTGATCTTTTTTAAAATCTCAAAAGGGTCAATAAATCGTGGCTTCAATTTTCCTTTCATTCCAAACCGTGACGTTCCCTTGGACAGCGAGACCTTTAGGAAGACAAAATCTCCTATCTCAAAGCTTAATTCTTTTCTCCTTCTATCTGCATAACTTTTCTGTCTGCTCTGAGCAACCTTCAAGTTTCCATGGATTAGTTCGATTTTCTCATCTGTTTCTTTTACGATTTCAGGACCAAAAATCCTTTTATCTCTGGTCTCCTCCCAGTGAATTGGCGACCTGCACTTCCTTCCATACAGAGCCTCGAAAGGTGCCATACCGATACTAGCTTGATAACTGTTATTATAAGTAAACTATATCAGTGCTAGATAGGTATCCCAAGTTCCTTTCATTTTCAATATAGAAGCCCTCAACATATCCTCAAGAATCTGGATAGTACACTCAGACTGCCCATCTGTTTGAGGGTGGTAAGCAGTACTGGATTTCAATTCAGTCCCCATTTCCTTATGCAAACTCTTCCAAAACCTTGAGACAAATGGGAGTCTCTATCAGATACAATGGAGGTAGGAATTCCATGTAGTCTCACGATCTCGTTCACATACAGTTGAGCCAATCTATCATGTGAATATGTCATTTTGATCGCCAAGAAGTTGGCTGACTTTGTCAGTCGGTCAACTATAATCCAAACGGCGTCATGATTCCTAGGAGCCTTTGGTAAACCCGACACAAAATCCATGGCAATGTCCTCCCATTTTTAGCTCGGAGTTGGCATCGGCTGCAATAATCCAGAAGGCTTCCTCCTCTCAGCCTTCAGTTGCTAACATACTAGGCATCTCTCCACATAAGCCATGATATCTCTCTTCGTATTCTTCCACCAGAAGATTTTCTTCAAATCCTGATACATTTTACTCATTCCCGGGTGGATCGTATACCGGAACCGGTGAGCCTCCTTCAAAATCTTTTCCTTTAACCCTCTATCATCCGGTACACATAATCGGTCCCTAAACCTCAACACACCATCAGTCCGGATATTAAAATCAGCTCGAGACTCCTTACTCAGATTACCAACAATATCTATAAGGAACTGATCGTCCATTGCTTCTTTTTAATTTCACTAACTACTTCCGGTTGGATTTGAAGGTACGACATGAGTATTCTATTACTTCTAGTATAACGTTGGATATCACATTGCTTCAGGTAATCCAACATCTCCATCTGTTTGACCTGCAAGTGTGCCACATTACCCGATCGACGACTCAATGCATCCGCAACTACGTTGGCCTTTCCTGGCTTATACTGTGTTTCACAGTCATAATCTTTCAAGAAATCAAGCCATCTCCTTTGTCTCATATTGAGTTCCTTTTACGAGAATAGATACTTCAAACTTTTGTGATCTATTAACAGTGTTCAAGAGGAATTGGAATTCCTTACCGTTGATGAGCCAATCACATTGGGGTCCTTCGGAGCCCGTTTTCAAATCTCACAATTTCAAATATTCATTAGTCATAGTTTTTATAGCAAGAACATGCATATTTTCCATTTACTTCACATGAACAGTAATAGCATTTCGTTAAAGGATCGGTCATTGTGTACGGATAGAATTTCATGAGATCGATTGTCCGTCTATTATGTATGCATAGTCGGGATGTAGTGATTCTTCTCTTAGGATTAATTTAGGATAATACAAGAGTGAAAGCATGCCAATTTAGTTATTTATCTTGGGTGAACAGTAACAGGGGGTATTTTTAGAGGTCCCGGGCGCCGCATCGGGTCAATTCTTGAGATTTCGGACGCCCGGTCGATATGTTTACATATTTGGAACGTGGTGATGCATATTTATTTTCATAGTTTGGGTGGGTATACCCGATGAAAAATAATTAAGAATCACAGTACAACAAATAGTGAGTATGAGAATACTTGCCTCGATGTACTTTACATTTTCTCCAACTAGCTTGAGCTCGGAATCGGACTCGAAAGCCTCCAATTCCTTCCTTCTTCTTCGTGGTTCCTCCTCTCTCTTTCTCTTTCTTTCTTCCTCTCTCTTCCTCTCCCCTCCTTTTCTCGCGCTTGCTGGCCGCTGGCCTGGCCGCCTATTTATAGGCGTCGGGCCGCTCGAGCGCCCAGCGAGTGGGCAGCGAGCCGCGGTCGGTTCTGGAAGGTTCTGGATCATTCTGGAAAATTCGCTCGAGCGGAGCTCGAGTGCTTATCGAGCGCGAGAGCTTTCTAGAGGGTTCTGGAAGGTTCGCTCAAGCGGGCTTCGAGCGCGCATCAGGCGGCAGGGCTCCTGGTTTCTGGGCTCGAGCGGGATCGAGCGGGATCGAGCATGCGGCGAGCGGTGGAGCTTCGGGTGACGTTTTCATTAATAAAAGTCCTCAGATTTTTACCGAATTCTTTTATTTAATTATCCAATATTCTAATATTATGTCGAGAGATATTCCTAGCCTCATATTAATTCTATTTTTGTTTGGGAACCTCACACCGAATATACAAGGAACCTTTCACCAAACAGATAATATCTCTAAATTTTTAAAGCAAAGACAACAGCAGCAAGCTCGAGGTCATGAGTAGGATAATTCTTCTCATACACTTTTAGTTACCTAGATCCATAAGCCACAACTCTACCGTGCTGCATTAGTACACATCCCAAGCTCGCTTTGGAGGCGTCACAATACACATCATATCCTCCTAATCCTTCTAGAATCACCAATACTGGAGAAGTAGTCAAGTGATCCTTCAGCTCCTAAAAACTCTAATCACACTCCTTAGTCCATTCAAAATTGACTTCCTTTTTCAACAATCATGTTAGGGGCATAGCGATTTGCGAAAAGTTTTCCACAAACCGTCGGTAGTAACCTGCCATGCCTAGAAAGCTTCTAGTCTTTGTTACAGAAGTTGGCTTACTCCAATTAGTAACTGCTTCTACTTTCTTTGGATTCACAGAGATACCACCACCAGAAATTACATGACCCAAGAATATCACTTTTTCAAGCTAGAACTCACATTTTCCCAACTTAGCATATAACTTCTTCTCACGCAGCACTTGGAGTATTATCCTCAAATGGGTTTCATGCTCCTCATAGTCCTTAGAATAGATTAGAATGTTATCGATAAAAACCACCATAAATTTATCCAGATACTGCTTGAATACTCTATTCATTAGGTCCATAAAGGCAGCAGGGGCGTTTGTAAGTCCAAAGGGCATAACAAGGAACTCGTAGTGGCCGTATCTTGTTTGGAAGGCAGTTTTGGCCACATCTTCTGGCTTAATCCTTAATTGATGATATCCAGACCTCAAATCGATCTTTGAGAATACCCGGGATCCTTGCAATTGATCAAACAAATCATCAATACGCGGCAGAGGATAGTTGTTCTTGATCGTGACTTTGTTTAACTCACAATAGTCAACACATAGCCACAATGACTCATCTTTCTTTCTCACAAACAAAACTGGTGCTCCCCAAGGAGACACACTTGGCCTAATAAAGCCTTTGTCTAATAACTCCTACAATTGTAACCTTAATTCCTTCAACTGAGCTGGAGCCATTCTGTAGTGGGCCTTAGAAACTGGGCCGACACCGAGAACAATAGAAATCTCAAACTCAATCTCCCGATGCGGGGGCAATCCAGGCAACTCCTCAGGAAATACATCCTCAAAATCACTGACGACGTGGATGTCCTTAGCCAGCACCTCATGACTCTCAGTGGTGCAGGCATAAGCCAAGTAAGCCTTACATCCACTTTTTACTAGATGTTTAGCATGTAAAGCCAAGATCATTACTGGCATCTCATTTTTCTTGATGCATTGGAAGAAAAATGTTTCCTTCCCAAGGATACTAAAATAAACATTCTTCCTAAGACAATCAATGGTGGCATGGTTTTCAGGTAGCCAATCCATCCCTAGGATCACGTCGAAACCTCCCATGTTTAGTAACACTAAATCCACAACCGAATATCTCCTGTCTACTTTCACCACGCATCCAGGATATATAACATCAGTGACTACAGGGAATCCAGTAGAGATACATACTGATAATTCATAATTCAATATGTAAGGAGCAGTAACAATGTGACATGCAAACCATGGAGAAACAAAAGAGTGGGTAGACTGGAGTCAAACAAGATAGATGCAGAAATGCACAAACAGGAAGAGCACCTTCCATGACATTTGGCGATACCTCTGGCTCTTGAATAGCTACCGCAAAGGCCTAAGCAGAAATGGTAGGCCTTCTCTCCTCTAGTTTTGGGCAATCTTTGATCATGTGGCCGTGCTGTCCACATCTGAAATAAGCTCCTGTTGCCAGCGGCATGCTTTCCCCTGATGTACCTTTCTACAGGACGAGCAATGAGCAACCAAAGTACTAGAATCAGCCATTGACTGAGCCGGCACAACACTCTTTCCCTTCTCAGTTGTCCTTGTCTTTTTGGATGACCCAAAAGATCCCCCAGCAGATCCGCCACCAACACTTGCCTAGATAGTTGCCCTCTTTGTGTAGAATTTTTCTACCTCCACCTCTTGTTTGTAAAGGACCGCCCAATCCAATATATCAGCATACGTCTCAAGCTTTAACGTGGTTAGCTATTTTTGGATATCATCCCGCAATCCTTACTAAAACTTCTTCGCCTTTCCTAATTTGCCTTCCACATAGAAAGGTGAGAATTAGGACAGCTCGGCGAACTTAGCATCATACTTTGTCACCGTCATGCTTCCTTGCCTTAGTCTCATAAACTCCATCTCCTTTTGGTCCCGGAGGCTGGATGGAAAGTATTTCTCCAGAAAAACTTCCTCGAACGTATCCCAAGTGATCATCCCATCGGGCATTCCTAGCACCTTCTTCCTTATGTCCTACCAGCTGTCTGCTTTGCCCTCTAATTTATACACGGTGAAGGTGACCTTTTTTCTGGTCCGTACACCCAATCACTGTAAATATTTTCTTCATCTTCTTAAGCCATCTATCAACTTCTGCCGTGAATCGATCATACATGGTTGGAGCTAGGATGGCCGGAGCTGGCTCAATCGCAGGAACTAGAGCCATGTGCCTATGCTCGACGGATTCTACCACGGTGGTCATTCTTTCCAATAAGTCTATGTAAGCGGCCTCCCAGTCATAAGGTGTACTACGGCCATTTCTTTTTCCTCTTCCACTAGCCATCCTAAAATCAAGACAGGCACAATATTAAGATTTCAGAAAAAGGGAGTACCCTCCAATTCCAATAAGGTCGTACTTAGTCCAGAAGCGAAGTTTCCTAAGGACTCTAATTGCCTAAGTTATCCTTGGCCTACTTCTTTCAGAGATTCAGTATGAAAACCTATGCTTTCACATCTTGATCGATCAATTCCTAAGGCATCTCATCTCGTTGATACCAATTGTGACGGAATGAATTTTTTTTTTACAATCTGCCATCGATCTCCCAGAACTGACACCAAGTTTTGGTGGCCAGGTCCGGGCCGATCGTGACTTCCAAATCACAGGACCACAGATGCCGTCTAGGACTCATACACAAAGCAAAAGTCAATCTATTATCCAACAGAAGCATTTACATTCATTCCATAAAAAATCATTTTCGAATACATATAGCCATGAACGTCTAATCACAAAAGTTTATCGAGTCTAACAAATCATTACACTAATTGCTTCTTCGTGGCGATCATCCAAAAGGTACTTCTGAATCCTTACAAACCCTTCAGATAGGCTCTAATCACTCCGTATCGTCAGGCACGAGTTCTAAATTTCCATCTGAGGGGGGGGGGGAAATAGAAAACAGTGAGCCGGAGCTCAACAAGGTATATGCAGATTTTCCATAAAACGTTTATGTTGTCAACAGTTACGGATACATATACAGAATATTATTTGGCCAGAATCATGCAGAACACTTAGAACGGTAAAATGAAGGAAATCATGCATCATGTATATCATATGGTAGTATTTGGCCGAACAAAAGCTAATCAGAAAGTCGGAACAGATAATACTTGAGCATAAAACAAGGCCGGTCATAATTTAGCTTCTTTTATTTATTTAATCGAGGATAGATTCTGCACATCTCCTCACAATCACGGCAATACCTCCTTGTACAAAGCCCCAAGGATGGCTCTCACTTCCTCCTAGTACAAAGCCCCGAGGATGGCTATCACTACCTCATTGTATAAAGCCCCGAGGACGGCTCTCACTTTTGTTATCCTCGATTATCACCTTAAGTTCCTAAGGCATGCAGGAGTACCTTGTCTCCCAAGGCTAAGGTCTGAACTTATTTGTCTTTATCATAAAGCCGATTCACATTTTCTTTGTTCATCACAAGCCGGTTTCAAAGTTTCAGTGCAGATGTTGATTTCAAATCATAATACAAGGCCAGTTTTAAAATTTACAATGCAAATGTCGGTTTCAAAATCATGATACAAGGCCGATTTTGAAATAACAGTGTAAATGCCGGTTTCAAAATACGATACAAGGTCGGTTTCAAATTCATAGTGCAAATGCCGGTTTCAAGATTACGATACAAGCCCAATTTTGAAATCACAGGGTAAATGCCAATTTTAAAATACGATGCAAGGCCGATTTCGAATTCACAGTGCAAATGCCAGTTTCAAAATTACGATACAAGGCTGGTTTCAAAATCACAGTGCAATGCCGGTTTTAAAATTTACGATAGAAGGCCGATTTCAAAATTTACGATACAAGGCCGGTTTCAAAATTACAGAGCCAATGCTGGTTTCAAAATTACAATACAAATGCCAGTTTCGATTAAGGCCAATTTCAATTATTCTTGGCCAGTTTCAAATTAACGTTCAAGGCTGATTTTGATAGTTACTTAAGCCAATTTCAAATTTATACTATAAGGCCGGTTTCAAATTATTTTACTAATCAAGGTCGGTTTCAAATTAACATTCAAAGCTGATTTTGATATTTACTTAAGCCGATTTCAAATTATATTATAAGGCTGGTTTCAAGTTTGGGTAATGCAAGTATCAAACAAGTTGGTCTACTTTTTCATTTTCATGTACTCCAGTTTAAAAATGAGTTTAGCAGAAGGCAGAAAGTATGCATTCAAACCAGAATACAACTTATCAAACAGTAATTAAAACTGCATGCACTTAACCTAAATTGGAAGTAAAAATTGATAGTTTTTAAAGTTGGAACTTTGGAGACGAAAGTATATTTGCAAAGTATGAACTTTAAAAAAAACTGGGCACACTTGAACTTAAAAAGAGTGATCGTCAGAAGTATACTTGTAATATGCTAAAGTTAAAAACAGAGTATATGTTTGCGTTAAACCATGAACTTAAAAACAAGGGGGGTACACTTGCCTGACAGTCGTTTGCCCACCCTTACAGACTGGAAGCTTTCTCTCCTTACTGTTCTTCTTGCTGGTCGCTCGTGCCAACTTCCTTGATCGAAGCTGAGTATATATAGAGGAGGGGTTAGGTGGAGTAAGTGGGGGTAAGCTACCCACCTCGTACTTCTTTTCAGACGTTAGGTGAGAGTAAGTAGTCTAAGCTACTTACTTCAGTACTTCTTATCAGACGGCCAAGAGGTGGTTTTCCTACTTTATTTAGTTAGGGTCTAGTTGGGTTCTAACTAAGTAGTAAAGTTGGTCCTTGTCTTTAGTTGCCCTTATTTTATTCCAGTCAACTTTTTGGTCAGTGCTTAGGGTCGGCCATCATTTCACTTCTTTTATTCAAGACCGGTCAACCTTTCTCAAGGCCGGTCAACTCTTTGGGTTGGTCAACATTTTGACGTTGGTCAACATCCGGTCAACATCACAATTTTAGGTCATCCCTTACTCAAGCTGGTCAATATTCTAAAGCCTGTCAACCTTACAAGTTCCGGTCAACTTTAAAAGCCGGTCAACCTTACAGGTTTCGGTTAACTTTATCTATTCTGGACTTCAAGTAGTCCGGCCTTTTGTGGCACAAACTACTCCGGTTTAATACTTTATTCCAATTTTAAGTTTTCTTTTGAAGTTGGGATCTCACATGAAGATTAAGGAAATATGACCTGAAGGAGGAATAAGTTATGTAATGAGGTATTTTGAGGAAACCTTGATGTTTTCTACATCTTGGAAATGGATTATTTTTGGAGTAAGTGATAGAGGGGTCTATAATCAGCATTACTCCACTATGAGTTAGAGAAAATGATTGAGATTTCCATTTAAAGAAATTGTAGACCTTGTCTCCAGAATTAATTTTTATCAAATAATTTTGAAAGCATATGATTGCGCCACTAAGGAAAGATGATCATATGATATTGTGAGTGGGTGAACCTGTTTGAGGATCTCAAGGATGAACCCTAATATCTTTAAGAATAAGGGACCTTTGTACTGGCAGATGATATTCACAAAGAGTGTTGGGATAATTAGGTGTTGTATTCTAGAATTTAAAGACAGAACCATATTCTAAGTATTAGAGTTATGAAATTTTAAAGTGAGAAATCCTTGAGGTTGTGAGCTACTGATTGAGTTTTGAGAATTGGGTGACAAGCTAAGCATGACGTTAACTTCTTGGAGACTGTTGTAATTATAGTTTCTGATTTCATGGTGATTTAAAGGTTAAGAAGATATCAGTTTGGGGACATCTTAACAAAAGTATAAGAATGTAAAGTGTTTTGCATTCAAGGTTTACTTGTAATCTGAAATTTATGTTGAAATCTTAGCTAAGTCGATCAGAAAGATTTGGGGCAATAGGCTAAGTCAGAAATGGTGAAAAAGTATGGCCATATAATTGATCAGAGAATTATATCTGGAGCATTAAGGATATGAAATCATGGATCGGGGAGTCCTCATGATTTTATTTTAAGATGATTAGGATGATCCACCCATCGGGATTCCGAATGATGTGTTTAGGATGAATCAGTTGACTCATTAATATACCGACGAGGTCTTAAAGTTGCTAAGCGTATAGGTATTGAATTGGGCGATGAATCTGAAGCCACATTGAACCTGTGGTAACAGTATAGATTGTAGTTTTCGATCTTGCTACGGTTTGAGGGTTTGTGGGAGTTGTTCCCTTGGTATGGGACTTTGAGATTTTAAGGTTGTTAAATTATTAAAGATTTGAGAATTTGGATAACGATCTCAAATTGTACTGAATTTATGGTGGCCGCTACAGTTAGGATTTGTGATTTTATGGTAAATTGAAAATTTGTAAGAATCATTTTGTAATATGAATCCTTTAAAAATCAGTCTTAACCAAGGTTACTGTGTAAATTGGGTATTCGGAAAGGAATATAAACTTTAGAAAGATGTCAATTTGATGATATGCTAACGAAATGAGAAAAATGTAAAGTATCCTACCTTGGAAGTCTAATTGGGATTTAAGACTTATACCGAAATCTAGTCAGACTTGATAAAAGAATCTTAGTACTAAGTTGAATTAATGTGGCGTTAAATGGTAATCAGATCCTCTAGAGATGCTAAACTTGAGGCTTAGCATAAATGAAAATAAGGGATTTGTAATCCGTTTAAGGTAAAGTAGTTAATGAATTTGGGTTGTCCTCGGATTTGATAGATTTAGGTAAGTATAGAGCAAATCAGGTATTAAATGTGTGAGGTCCAAAAATTAAGAGGCTCAAGGTTGGAGTTGAAAATGTTAACCGGTCTTCAATAAAAGAAATAAAACCTGACAAGAAAAAAATGGCTTAATTAGAATAAGGAGCATTGACCGAAAAGTTAACCTGAATAAATTAATGGCAACTAAAGCCAAAAGCCAACTTTAATCTTTAGTTAGAATCCAACTAAGTATCGACTAAATAGAGTAAGTAAACTACCTCATTACAGTCTGAGGAGAAGTACTCGAGTAAGAAAACTAACCTACTTACTCCCACCTACCCTCTGAGAAGAGGTACCAAAGCAAGTGACTTACCTCTCTTACTTCAGCTAACCCCTCCTCTACAAATACTCAGCTTCGATCAAGGAAGCTGGCACGAGCAACTAGCGAGAAGAACAGTAAGGAGTAGAGGAGAGAAAGCTTCCAGTCGGTAAGGGTGGACAAACGGCTATTAGGCAAGTATACTTCGAACGTTACTCTTTCTGTTTTTAAGAATATTGCAAGTGTATACTCTGTTCTTAACTTTTGGTCATCTTATGAAAATTACTAGTGCACTTTGGACGATACTCTTTTTTAGTTATGTTTGTACCCAATTTTAAAAAGTTCATTCTTAAAGGACTCCCATTTCTAAGTTCCAACTTTAAGAAAAACTATAAGAGTTTCCCTTCAGATTTAAATTAAATGCTTATCGATTTTCATCTAAATTGTGTTTCTAAGTTCATACTCATATTCAAGGTTAATGCATGTTTTCAGTTCTGAACTAGAGTTATAGATTTGGAAACTGGCCTTCAATGTAATTAAACTCGGTTTTTACATGTAAATTGAACCCGGTTTTTCGGTGAAGCATGAAACCGGCTTTGCATGTAATTGGACTAGGTCTTGCATGTAATTTAACTCGGTCTTGCATGTTGAAATCGGAAAACCAGCCCTTGCATGTTTGAAATCGGAACCTACTTGCATGTTGAAAACGGAACCGGCCCTTGTGCATGAAATCAAGTTCGGCCCTTTGCATGAAATCAAGTTCGGCCCTTGCATGATATCAAATTCGGTCCTTTGCACAAAATCAAGTTCTGCCCTTTGCATAAAATCAAGTTCGGCCCTTTGCACGAAATTATGTTCGGCCCTTTGCACAAAATCGAAACTGGCCCCCTTGCAAGATGAAATCAAAATCGGCCCATTTGCATGATGAAATCGAAACCGGCCCCTTTGCATGATGAAATCAAAACCGACCTCAAGTGTGTGTCGAAACATAAAATTTGGCCCTTGAAGTTGAAACCGGCCTTAGAACAAATTTGAAACCGGCATTTGCAAAATAACTTTGAAACCGGCTGGTGATGAACAAAGAAAATGAGAATCGACTTTATGATAAACAAATAAGTTTAGACATTAGCCTTGGGAGACAAGGTACTCCGTTATGTCTTAGGACCTTAAGGTGATAATCGAGGATAATCGAAGTGAGAGCCGTCCTCGGGGCTTTATACAAGGAGGTAGTGATAGCCGTCCTTGGAGCTTTGAACAAGGAGGAAGTGAGAGCCATCCTCGGGGCTTTGTACAAGCAGGTATTGCCGTGATTGTGAGATGTGCACAATCTATCCTCGATTAAAGCCCCCCTTCCGTATGCAATAAATAAAAGAAGCTAAATTCATGATTTGCATTGTGTTATGCCCAAATATTATCCATTCTGACTTTCCGATTTGCTTTTGTTCGGCTAAATGCTATGTATATATATGATGCTTGATTTCCTGCATTAACTGTCCTAAGTGTTTTGCATGATTCCGGCCAAATGATATTCTGTAACTGTTGATAGCACGAACGTTTTATGGAAAATCTGTTTGTACCTTGTTGAGCTTCGGCTCACTGTTTTCTGTTCCCCCCCTCAGATGGAAATTTAGAATTTGTGCCTTATAAGGTAGAGTGATCAAAGCCGACCTGAAGGATTCGTAGGGATTCAGGAGCACCTTTTTGACGATCGTAACGGAGAATCAATTAGTGTACTGAATTGTTAGACTCTATAAACTTTTGTAATTAGACATTTGAGCCTATTCGGAAATGAATGTATGGAATGAATATGAATGTTTTCGCAAGATGTTAGATTGGCTTCCGCTATGCGTTTTATGATTAAAATATATGGGTCCTAGATGGCATCTGTGATCCTGTGTTGCGAATGGAGGAGTTAAAAAAAATTAGTTCCGCCACAAAATGTCTGGACAGTTTGGAGGATTAAAGTTTTCTAGGATAACCATTGTGATCTGGACAAAATCTGAAGACGATAACGAAGTTTCTTAATCTTTGAAATTTAAGGACTATAAAATTTTAAGGACAAAATTTCTGTAAGTGGGGGAGAGTGTGAGATCCCGATCCCAAAACATGATGATTATGGAATAATTATGTAGATGAAAATCATGTTTGGGTTTAAGTATAGTGAAAAATTTGATACCGTAGCGAAATGAGTCGAAATGCGCCAAAACTGGAAGTATTTTACGAATATGACTGCTTGAGCCAAGATAAGAGCACAGTAGCCTACGAGGCTGGCACTCGAGTGCTAACCGAGGTGCCAGTTTGCAAGAGGGTCCACTCAAGGACAACTTGAGGGCCGCTCGAGCACTGGCCCTTGGGTGAGTCACGTGACCCTCTTTTCCTTGTTTTAAAAGAGAAATTGAAGAGAGAGAGGGGTAGAACCGATCAGGCTGCATGAAGAGGAGGGAGGAGAGAAAAGGTGGAAAATCTATCGATCCGCTCTGTTCAGAGTAAGAATAACGGTAGATCGAGCTCAGACAATGGTACTTCGAATGTTATATACCATTTTTATAGTGTTTTGATATCTCTGAAATTTTATTTATGCTCTAAATCCGTGTTTCTCCATGTTCTACATAAATAAAGCCTGTTTTTGTAAATTAATCGGATAGATTTGATATTTATATAAATATACTGCAATATCTGGCTTCGATTTCATGTAAATGCATGTGTTTGGTATCCGTTTTATGTCCGGAATATTTATCAAAACCCTAGATACGAAAATTGAGGATTTAATGTTTAAAATCCATAATTTCTAATATGTGACAATTAATTTGTAAAAAAAGTATTGTTCATGTAATGATTTATAACTGAGAAATTCACACAGAACTGCACTATTAAGTTTCTGTGGATTCTGGAGTCTTCTGAAGGATTAATGGTGAAATCCTTATTGATTTCTGAAGTGTGATAAGTTATGAGTTAAGAAAATGAGAGGAAAATTGTTTCTAATTCTGTTAATTAGAACCCAAGACTAATATACAGTCATGTGAGGTTCTCCGGAATGCCTTAGAATATTACGGTAGTAATCGGGGATAACTTTATTCATGGAGTTATATGTGGTCTGGCCTTCCTTGGGGCGTTAATTAAGGAGGGTAGTATACAGATCTTGGAGGCTAATAATCCTATGATTCTTGGAGGCTAATAATCCTCCGTCGGCTTTAAATTGTGTGCTGTAGAACACAATCGGTCCCTATACCGTCACTGTTATTGGCCTTTGATTGTGTAGCAAAAACACAATCTATTACCCATTATTTGCTCCCTTGGCTAGTAGGGTACGCTAGTTGGGTCCCTAGAATATCGAACTAGAATTTCTGAAGAAAATGTAAATTTTAAAACTATTTTATGAAACCGTTGCATGTTTAAATAGAATCATACTTTACTTCTATTTCCATGAACTGCTTCTGTTCTTCTGACTTGATATTAACGTGGTTTTCTAACCTAATATACTTATGTTATAGACTGAAAGCATGATTTATGGTTTCTGAGACTTGTTTATATGAAAACTGTGCTTTTCCTCATGATTATTGTATGTGTTTCTACTCATCTGCATTTATATTTTGCTAATATTTTTGTAATTATTGTCTTATCGCATTTATGATTTAAATGTAACTGTACCTACTTTATTGTATTATGTTCTGTATGAGATCAATATGTTCTGCATATTTTAGTGTCTTATTTGGTTTCGACTCACTGTTTTATTTTTTTCCCTCCAGATAAGACTATAGAGAAGATATTGGATGATCAGGCTTAGATAGAACTAGTGAGGAAGATCCGGAGCTTGGAATTTTTGAAGATTTGGGACTATGATGATGTTATTGTAAATACCTAAATCTTGAAGGAGGATTATGTATAATTGACTATGATATGTATTATATTCTATCAGAACTGTATTTATGCTTTCGTAGGTTTCTGTTAAGGATATAGTTTCTTCTGTTATATGTTTTTTGGATTCTGTACAGGTCCTAATTATCATCTCTTATATTTTTTTTATTTAGCGGATAGGATTATATTTGAGCCATGGATGAAAATGGCAAATTGGTTATCCTATTTATGTGTGTTATAGGTTGAAATGTGGTATTCAAATAGTTGTGTGCTTGTACAGGTTATAATATACAGGTTGCATATTTGGGTTTCAGTCCAATTTTAAATAGAACTATACAAAAATTTCTATAGAATTACTGATCTAAATTTATGAACTTTATCCTGAATCTGTCTGATGGAAGGTCCTATGGGAATTAGGATCTTTTCCGTCACATTGTGTGCTGGTTCTGATTTTTTAGCATTAGTTTTGAGGTGGCTGAATCGGCTGATACACCACGGTTGCTAGTTCTGAATTCTCTCCCTGTTACCAAATCATCATTTCACCATATGTAAAAATTGTAAGACCTTACTATTTCTATGACAGAACGGGCCGTCATTCATTAATAACCCTAGTCAATAATCATACTTAAACAAATTTGAACTTATGCCCGGTTATTTAAATACATAATTTTTGTAGAAATGTCACAAACTTGGACCAAACAGGTCAATTTAAATAATTAATTGTAATTTTTAAAATCTAAAATCCCGAATAATTTTAAACAAATAATACTAAGTCCCAAAATCTGAGTTTGACAAACTAAAATATACAACTCAACAAAATTAAAATCCTCGCAGGACCTCATCGGATAACCATTCGGATAATATAAATACGACCTACTCTATGATCATCGTAAGGGAGGTAATAATCCGACCCAAAAATCATAATCAAATATAACATAATATTCAAACTATTCCCAAAATATAGCATAAGCCCATATCCGACGAATTCCATAATCCAAATACATCAAATATCAATATAAACCATAATAAAACTGAAACTCACCAAATCGGACGAATATCTGACCGATCACATCTTTACTCCTGTATTGCATCCGAACCTTCTACTCTGAAGGGACAAAATAGAAAAATGAGCCTAATGCCCAGCAAGTATTATATTTTTGACAAAATGAGTCTAATAAATCAGAGAAAAAGTCAAATGGTTGAAAATCCAGTCAAATTATGGAATAAATGCAAATCGTCGATAATACAAATTCAACTGAAATCCAAGATCCAAATTTTAAAATCCAATGGTAGTCTCGTACTCAAATCAAATATCCAAATCCAAATAAATGTCCAAATTCTGAAAATAGTCCTCGTCGAGATGTATATATATATATAAATATATATATATAACCAAAACAAAGATGATCCCGATCAATTTCAAAGCCGATGTCGATCCGAGTCCAAATTCAAATATGAGTCCAAGTCTAAGTACAAATCCAAGGCCCAATTAGCTTGTGATTTGGGGCAGAATCCGATAGTCAGATGATCTAATAGCGTGCGTAGAAATCGAAACAGCACCGTGACAGATATTTCACAGGTCTGGATCAATACATATAATCAAAATCATTTGTAAGAGACATACCAAGCCCAATTATAGGCAAAATTGATGAAAATTAAATCCAAGTCTAAAAATCCATTTCCAAATCAAAGTCCAATACCAATCAATGCAAAAATACAAATTATGCACCAAATTTGGGTTCTAATTATTTAAAGACTAACTTAAGAAAAGGTTACACATAATCTCGACAATTTTAGGCCAAAATCCATGTACTATGTACCCATAGATAAGGTTGCTCATTATGTTTTGCCACCCACGGCTTTGGGTGCATTCCTCAAGCTTGTAGGATATATTAGGACGTCTAAATATATTCTAAGGTTAAGTTAAATTTTTTAAATGGGAAGGGTCACTACTCCAAGCCTTTCCAGCCAGCGGAAAAGGATTTCCAAATAACAAAATAATTTTTCTATCGGGAGCTGACTAGAATCCAATAATTTAAATCCAAATGTAGTGACCACAACCCGGCATGTGTATGTGACTGTACGGCCTATGCAAAGTTTCAAGCACATTTTTATACAAATATATTAATATAAGAATATACAGTATCCAATAAATTATTCAGACTTTCAGAAAAATATTAAACTCTCCAAAATCATAAAACCCAGTCCAACAATCCCCAAAACATTCAATGAACTACACATGCATGTCCAGAATAAATAATTCAGGTATATAAAAATACATAATGTTAGTAAAAATTCTAAACAGTATCCAAAATATATCAAAAATTAAATTAGACCAAAGAGGGGGGTTACAGATACTTACCTGGACCTCATACTTTACAAATCTGAAGAAAGGATGCTTCAAAGTGTCGGAATCGGGCACTCTCTCTCCTGCCGCATGCGCTACCATGCCTTCACCCGCGTTCTCCCACTGCGTTGTCTCCCGTGTGCAGCAGCAGCTGTTGCAACCGCAGGGCTGGCCATCGTCGGCTTGCCACTGCCACGCACGGCCTACACCGACCTCCCGGTGACACCCCGTCGGCGTCATTGCTGTAGCTGTACCGCTTCTCTCTCCTTGCATCATTTTCTCTCCACCCACGCGGTCTCTCTCTCCTGTGCTAGCTTGTTGTCGAGAGCCACTACTGCTCACCCATGGCAGTCGTAGTCACTGGCGAGTCAACAACGGCCGTCGTCGACCACTGTTGCATCATCGCTGAACACCGCCGCTGCGGTTGCTGCCGGCAACACCATCGGCCACTTCGATGGCTTCTCACTGAGCATCGCCACCGACCCTCCACTAGCCGTCACCAACGATGACTCACACCCCGTCAACCTAGATGCACACCACCGTCGAACGGCCGCCTTCCTCCCTCTTCTCCCTCTCTTCTTTCTCCTTGTGAAACCCTCATCCCCAAATCCATCCTTATCTCTTTCTTTTTTTTCATTTTCATTTTTTTTCATTTTTTGTTTTCTTTATTTATATAATAATAATAATAATAATAATAATATTATTATTATTATTATTATTATTTTCTATTTTAGTTTTTTTCGTTTCTTTTAATCCAAATTTCGAATTAATACCTGGGCGACAACACGGGCGCACACCGAGCGCCAGCCCAACTAATCCAAACATCCTCCCAAAATTTTTTAATATTTAATTAATTTTGTCATGCCCAATTTTTTTAAAATTATGATTAATATTAAATTAATTTGAATAAAATTCAGGATATTACAAGAAAATTAGGGAGAATGTCCCCTAAATATGGGCAAAAATTATACATACAACCTGAATAATATAACTTGTACAAGACATTTTCAACACACAGACCTCAAAATTTCAACCACATTCAATCACAACATATAAACAGCTCATACACAATATCAACATCAATGTTATATCATCTACAACTCCAATACAGTACTCACAGCTACTATATTGAATCTAATAGAGATGTCATCTAGGAACCTGTACAAATCCAAAATCAAACCTGCAGAAGCATATCTATATCCATAAAATAATATGCGGAAGAAAAATGATAAATCCATAATAATATACAACATTCATCCAAAAACTGTAATTGATTACATTCAAAATACATCAAATACATTCAAATGCCCAAGTCTTCAAGATCCAACAACCTTCATTAGCTAATCCTTATCTTTATTCTTTCTCATCAAGCATCAACTTAATAGTGTCATTTGGAAGGGTAAACAAAACAGTAAGGAGTGAGCCAATAACTCAGCAAGGTACAATAATAACAAGGACATGCGATTTTTCATACAAAATACAAGTGTAAGTGAGAAGGGAGACATAGAAGGCGTACGAATCAAATAAGCATATGGAATGAATAGGAGCATGAAAAGATGCATAAACATGAACTGATGAACAAAATCTTGATTTTTGTTTCTTTTATCTTTCTTTCTAATTATTTCTTTCATTTATCATAGCCAAAAACCATGCTAAAAATCTCAAACCAACTCAAACTTACTTGTCATTTAGGTTAACTTTTATTTCTTGAGAGACTTGGGCTAGTAGACCCTACCAGCTAAGGGAGTGAATAATTGAGAATAGATTGTGTTCACTCCACACAACCCAAGGCCAAATTTTTCCTCCTTATTTACATCATGAGGGCAAGATAATTAAAATTAAATTCCTTCTTATTTACATCCCGAAGGCAAGATGATCAAAAATCAAATTCTTCCATAGTAATGCCCCGAGGAAGGAAGACCACACATCACTTTATGGACGGAATTATCCTCGATTACCATTGTAACATCCTAAGGCATACCAAAGAATACTACCTGCTGAATAACAGAACTTGGTCAAATTTCTTACTGATTTTAACTTAGGGTATTCTTATTCTTAATTCATGGCCTTAGTTCATCATACTTCAAAAGCCACTTCAAATTCATGCAACTAAGCCTTCAGATGACTTTTTGAGTTCTCAGCATTTTCAGATTGTATGACCTTTCAGCAAATTTCAAATAAACATTTCTAATAAGCTTAGATAATTCATCAAATAACATTTTACCTCATAACTCAAAGTTTACAATAATTTTATACCCTCATTTTCGAGCTAGGTTTTGGGGTAAATGTTTCGAACACAAATTGAACATAAAACGCAAGCCAAATCACAAAATTGGAACCATAAATCCTAATACTTAAACTTATACATAAAATCTAACCATAAAATCATGAGAAATTTGGAAAACATGTATTACACATGGCAAATCTTAGAGGAGGATGGTATTCGAGCAAAAATACCCAAATGGAGATATCAAAAGGTGACAACAAGGAAGAATGGTGTGAGACCCCAAAATCTAATGGCTTAAAATGTTGACCGGAATGTACACTAAGTTGACCGGCATTCAAAAATAAAAATTAGAACCAGCACTGCATTTAAACTCAGCCATGTAAAATGAAACTCGGCCCTTCAGAATCACACACGGCCCAACAATGTTGGCCAGCAGCGGAGTGGGCCGCTGGCATGAAAATGGAGCGGTTGGCCTGAATTAAGTTAATGGTAACTAAAGATAAAACTAAACTTTCTTGTTCAGTTAGATGCAAACTAGGCGGCGACCAAATAGAGTAGGTAAACTAATCTAGTTACTCCCACCTACCGTCTGCAAACAAAGCGGGAGTGACTTACCCCACTAACCCCACCAAACCCCTCCTCTATAAAAACCTAGCGTCGGTTGGCTGAATGTAGCAAAGGCAAACGCAAGCAGTAAGGAAGAAGTGGAGGAGAGAAAAACTTCTGACGGTAATATTGAGCGATCGACTGTCAGGCAAGTTACTTCGGATGCTGCTTTTAAGTTCATGCTTTAAGAATATTGCAAGTTACTTCGGACGCTATTTTTAAGTTCATGCTTTAAGAATATTGTAAGTTACATCGAACGCTGCTTTTAAGTTCATGCTTTAAGAATATTGCAAGTTACTTCAGACGCTGCTTTTAAGTTCATGCTTTAAGAATATTGTAAGTTACATCGGACGCTGCTTTTAAGTTCATGCTTTAAGAATATTGCAAGTTACTTTGGACGCTACTTTTAAGTTCATGCTTTTAGAATATTGCAAGTTACTTCGGATGCTGCTTTTAAGTTTATGCTTTAAGAATATTGCAAGTTACTTCGGATGCTGCTTTTAAGTTCATGCTTTAAGAATATTGCAAGTCAGTTCGGACGCTGCTTTTTAAGTTTTGTTTTTAAGAATACTGCAAGTGTACTCTGTTTTGACGTTCATGCTCTGTTTTGAAGTTTATGCTTTGTTTTAAAGTTCTTGCATTCTGCATTGAACATCGACCATCTGCCTTGCAAAATGAAAATTGAACTCTTGCTTTCTGAACTCCGACATTTTGAGAAAAAGAACTCTGACTTTTTGAACTCCGGCTTTTGTTAAAATGAACTCCAGCCTCTGTCAAAAAGAACTCCGGCTTTTGAACTCCGCCTTTTGTCAAAAAGAACTCCGGCCTCTGTCAAAAAGAACTCCGATTTTTGTTAATAAAGAACTCCGCTTTTGTTAATAAAGAACTCCGACTTTTTGAACTCCGGCTTTTGTTAAAATGAACTCCGGCCTCTGTTAAAAAGAACTCCGGCTTTTGTTGATAAAGAACTCCGAATTTTTTTAAAAAGAACTCTGACTTCTTGAACTCCGATATTTTGAGAAAAAAGAACCCCGGCTTTTTAAACTCCGACATTTTGAGAAAAAGGAACTCTGGCTTTTTAAGGAAAAGAACTTGGCTTTCTGAACTCCAGCTTTTTGAGAAAAAGCACTCTGGCTTTGTATTGAAAATGAGCTCCGGCTTTGTATTGAAAATGAACTCCGACTTTGTATTGAAAATGAACTCCGACTTTGTACTGAAAATGAGCTTCGGCTTTGTATTGAAAATGAACTCCAGCTTTGTATTGAAAATGAAACCGGCTACCTTAATAAGAAGAGAGCTCCGGCCCTTCCTTGATAAAAATCTAAACCAGCCCAAAGTAAATTTTATGCCATGAAATCAAAAATGGGCTTAAGTGTATTTTGAAATCAGCTTTAAGTATATGATTTTTGAATTAAGTTCTATGATTTGAAATCGGTTTGAAGTATATGATTTTTGAACCGGCCTTAAGATATACTGTACACAATTTCTGAAGGGTAAATTGTGATGTTTCTGACTGAAAATGGCTTTCAGTGAGCAATAAGAAGGAAGTATTTCTATTTCTATTATTTTAGACCCAAGACTGATATGCAGTCAGGTTAGGTTCTCTGGCATGCCTTAAAACGTTATGGTGGTAATCGAGGATAACTCTGTCCATGGAGTTATTTATGGTCCGCTTCTTCTCGAGGCGTTACAATGTGGAGGGTAGATTCTATTCTGTTCTAGCCGGCACCCCCTTGGATTGGGGAAGGATCTCGTGAGGTGGGATCATCTGTTCTATTCTATTTATTGCCGTTGATTGTGGGGAGATGTACACAATCTATCCTCGATTATTCGCCCCCTTCGCCAGTAGGGTCTACTGGTAGGGTCCTTTACTGATAAAGATGAGATTTCTGTAAAATATGGAAGTAAGACCGACTTCTGCTTTCTAAAATATGAGTATATTGATTTCGGATTTCCGAAGACCGTTTATATTTCCAACAGTTCTGGATATGTTTTTGTTATGAATCACTTTCTTATGGCATTTGTAACTTATGTGCGATAATATCTGTTTCATTGAGATATGTTCTACATACATGCTTTGCTATATATCTGCATGTACCTTGCTGGGCCTCGACTCACTGTTTTATGTTTTTCCCCCTTTAGATGAGACTTTAGAGCTTGTGCCTGATGACTTGGAGTGATTAGAGCTTGTCTGAAGAATTATTAAAGACTCGGAAGCTTATTTTGGAGAATATTATTGTAATGACTTGTTTATGATTCACGAACTTTTATAGCTAGACGTTTTTTATTGTGTCTTCAAAAATGAATACTTTGGAATGAATATGAATGTTTCCGCCAGATGTTAGAGTAACTTTCGCTATGTTTCTTACGGTTAAGAGTATATGGGTCCTAGATGGTATCTGTGATCCTGTGTTGCACATAATTGGTTTAGATTGGATTTCCATTTCTGTTCGGAATGACAGAGTAAAAAAAAATATCCATTCCATCACAATTGGTATCAAAGAGATAAGATGCCCTAGGAATTGATCGATCGAAAAGCGGAAGCATAGGTTTGAATCTTTCTACTAAATTTTCGTTGGATTAAGTCTGGGTAACCAAGGTGATTAGAACTCTTAAGAAGTTGACTCCTAGGCTAAGTTTGAAGCTGATAGATATTGTCCTTTTCTCTGACTGACTTTTTGGGATTTCAATGTTGCACCTGTCTTGATTTTAGGATGGCTAATGAAAGGAGAAGAAGATATGGCCGGGGTAGTGCTAGTACCCCCCATAATCGAGAAGTTGAGTATGTGACTTTGCTGGAAAGGGTGATGCATGTTGTAGAGAAGATGGAACGGCGTCATGTGGCCCTGCTTCTTGCACCATAACCGATTCCATCTATGTACGACAGGTTTAAGGGGGCAAATGTGCCTGAATTTTTAGGAGAAGCAGATCCACTGAAGGCAGAAAATTAGATTAGGAGATTGAAGAAAGTATTTATAGTTATCCAATGTTCTGATAATGAAAGAGTTACCTTTGCAACTTATAAATTAGAAGAAGAGGCCGATAATTGGTGGGCTAAAAAGAAAAGAGCAGTGGGATGGTTGGATGAGGAAATTTCTTGGGATACGTTTGAGGAGGTTTTCTAGGAAGAATATATTCCCAATAACCTTCAGAATTGGAGGGAAGGAGCACTTAACGAACATAGGTAAAGAAGTCGCACCGTAGCAGAGTATGGCGCGAGGTTCATCGAATTGTCTCATCATGTACCTCTCATTAGTAAAGATCAATCGAGGATGACCAAAAAGTTCCTACAAGGGTTAAATAATGAGATTAGAGATGAATTAGTGATCCAGGAGTTTCAGACTTATACTGAGATCCTAGATAGGGCCTCAGTACTCGAGAAAGAGTTAGAGACACACAAAAAGGGCTGCTAGTTGGGCGGATCCTAGTAGGAACTCACATGTGGAACCACCTGAGCCATCCAAGAAGGCAAAAATGGTGGATGCGGGGAAGAGCACTGCCGAAGTTTTGTCGGTGACTAGTTCACCAACATCAATTGCTAAATGCCTATATCGTAGGAAGAAGCACATGGGAAAAACTTGTTATAAAGTAATGGGAGCATGCTATAATTGTGAAAAGTTGGGTCACCTGATAAAAGATTGCCCGTTACCAAAAGGTCAAAAGAAAAGAAGTCTGAGTATTACGGCGACAGTGCAAGGCCCAGAGACACCCCGAAGGCAGAGGAAGGTATTCTCTTCATCGCAAAATTTTGATTTGTTTCCTGATTGTATAGACATATGTATGCTTTATGGATTTTGTGAGATTTAGAAAATGTAACACAGGCGAGAATACTTGATTCATTTGGTCAGTGTAGTAAATAAGTAGAACTGATGGTTTAGGGATGATTTTTGAGAAATTTTGAACCTCTAGAGTTGAAATAATATTCAAGGATGTTGGTAAAAGATGCAGTACCCTGTCATGAGGTTATGAAATTCTGAGTAAGAGGCAAGGTTAAGTGAGTTAAAGGCGTTCAACCTAATTAGAATTAGGATTGCCCTTTTTAAAGTTAATAGATGACCATTTAAGAATCTGAAGGTTTTAAGAAACGTAGGTATGACCAAGCTAATCTGTTTTAATGAAGTGGTTTAAAGAAAACTAAATTTGGCATTAGTCTCTAAGGGATTAAAAAAATATTGACTAGACACTATTAATGGAGTCGTAGAACCATATGATAATAGGACTTATCAATGATCAAGTAAGTTAGCATAGATGACGAGTTTATAACAAAGATTGGGATTTTGTTAGTCTGTATTAATAAGTAATCACCAAAGTGGGGGAGATGTCCGTGGGACGAGATTGCTTCACCTGTAATTAGAATTTTGTGATAAGACCTCTGAGGACTTAAGAATGATCTCTTGAAGGAAATTTAAGGTTAGAAATGGATTTCAATATATTTGACGGAGGAGAATACTAAGATTAATAGTCAATGTCAGAAGTCTCCAAATGGATGTGCGAAGAATCACTTAGAAGATAATTCTGATCTGATAATTTTAAAAATTATGAGGATGAACTTCCCTAGATTGTTGAGGATTAATACTCTTGGGTCAAATAGGAGAGGAATCCCTTATCAGAATTACTTTTTCATTGATTGAGATCAGTAATGGAATGTCTCCACTTAAATGACGATCAAATGACACCCCCAGGATGATTTCAAATAATGCGTCGATTCACATGCCAATGAGGTCTTAAAATTGTTAAGTATAGAGGTAATGAATTAGACAATAGAATCTGAAGCCACATTGAACCAGTGGTGACCGTGTAAATTGCAGCTTTTGATCTTGCCATGGGTTGAGGGTTTGAGAAGAATCGTTTCCCATGGTATATGGACTTCGAGATTTTGAGGCTGTTAAGTGTTAGGATCTCGAGGTCTTGAACAATGGTCTAAGACTAAAGCGAATCCGTAGAGACTATGATAGTTAGGATTTCTTATTCTGTTATGAATTGAGGATCTATGAGAGATATTTATGTGGTATAATCAATCTAAGTCAAGGCTCGGATGCTCGAAAGGGAATATGATGTGAAAATGAAGAAAATGTAAAAGTATCCTGCTTCTTAGGTCTAAGTGTACCTTGAATTTTATGTTGAGATTTTAGTTAAGCATGGAAAGATAATAAAAATTACAGGTTGTAATAGTAGTGGTAAGGTGAAATTGATTAAGCTAAAGTTAACAGTTCGATCAGGGCGCACGGCGGAAGAGTGATGAACCGATGTGTATGAAAAGGTTAAAACTAATGTCCAAAGAAAATGCTAAATATTGAGGTTCAACGTGAAATGAAATGGGGTACTTTGCTAATTTCGAGGACGAAATTTCTTTAAGTGGGGGAGAACTGTGAGACCCCAAAATCTAATGGCTTAAAATGTTGACCGAAATGTACACTAAGTTGACCGGCATTTCAAAACAAAAATTAGAACCAGCACTACATTTGAACTCGGCCATGTGAAATGGAACTCGGCCCTTCAGAATCACACACGACCCAACAACGTTGGCCAGCAGCAGAGTGGGCCGCTGGCATGAAAATGGAGCGGTTGGCCTGAATTAAATTAATGGTGACTAAAGATAAAAGTAAACTTTCTTGTTCAGTTAGATTCCAACTAGGTGGCGACCAAATGGAGTAGGTAAACTAATCTAGTTACTCCCACCTACCGTCTGCAAACAACTACGGGAGTAAGTAACTTACCCCACTTACTCCACCAAACCCCACCTCTATAAAAACCCAGCGTCGGTTGGTTGAATGTAGCAAAGGCAAATGCAAGCAGTAAGGAAGAAGTGGAGGAGAGAAAAACTTCAGACGGTAATATTGGGCGATCGACTGTCAGGCAAGTTACTTCGAACGCTGCTTTCAAGTTCATGCTTTAAGAATATTGCTAGTTACTTCGGACGCTGCTTTTAAGTTCATGCTTTAAGAATATTGCAAGTTACTTCGCACACTGCTTTTAAGTTCATAATTTAAGAATATTGCAAGTTACTTCGGACACTGCTTTTAAGTTCATGCTTTAAGAATATTGCAAGTTATTTCGGACGCTGCTTTTAAGTTCATTCTTTAAGAATATTGCAAGTTACTTCGGATGCTGTTTTTAAGTTCATGCTTTAAGAATATTGCAAGTTACTTCGGACGCTGCTTTTTAAGTTCTATTTTTAAGAATACTACAAGTGTACTCTGTTTTGACATTCATGCTCTGTTTTGAAGTTTATCCTTTGTTTTAAAGTTCCTGCATTCTGCATTGAACATTGACCATCTGCATTGCAAAATGAAAATTGAACTCCGGCTTTCTAAACTCTGGCATTTTGAGAAAAAGAACTCAGACTTTTTGAACTCCGGCTTTTGTTAAAATGAACTCCGGCCTCTGTCAAAAAGAACTCTGGCTTCTGTTGATAAAGAACTCTGGCTTTTGTTAAAAAGAACTCTGACTTTTTGAACTCCGGCCTTTGTTAAAATGAACTCCGGCCTCTGTAAAAAAGAACTCCTGCTTTTGTTGATAAAGAACTTTGGCTTTTGAACTCCGCCTTTTGTCAAAAAGAACTCCGGCCTCTGTCAAAAAGAACTCTGGTTTTTGTTAAAAAGAACTCCGGCTTTTGTTAAAATGAACTCCGACCTCTATCAAAAAGAACTCCGACTTTTGTTGATAAAGAACTCCGGCTTTTGTTAAAAAGAACTCCGACTTTTTGAACTCTGGCTTTTGTTAAAATGAACTCCGGCCTCAGTCAAAAAGAACTTCAGCTTTTGTTGATAAAGAACTCCGACTTTTGTTAAAAAGAACTCTGGCTTTTTGAACTCCGGCATTTTGAGAAAAAAGAACTCCGCCTTTTGAACTCTGACATTTTGAGAAAAAGAACTCCGGCTTTTTGAGGAAAAGAACTCCGGCTTTTTGAGCTCCGGCTTTTTGAGAAAAAGAACTCCGGCATTGTATTGAAAATGAGCTCCGACTTTCTATTGAAAATGAACTCCGGCTTTGTATTGAAAATGAACTCCGACTTTGTACTGAGAATGAACTCCGGCTTTGTATTGAGAATGAGCTCTGGCTTTGTACTGAAAATGAAACTGGCTCCCTTAATAGGAAGAGAGCTCCGGCCCTTCCTTGATAAAAATCTAAACCGGCCCCAAGTATATTTTATGCCATGAAATCGAAACCGGCCTCAAGTGTATTTTGAAATCGGCTTTAAGTATATGATTTTCGAATTAAGTTCTATGATTTGAATTCGGTTTGAAGTATATGATTTTTGAATCGGCCTTAAGATATGCTGTACGCAATTTCTGAAGGGTAAATTCTGATGTTTCTGACTGAAAATGGCTTTTAGTAAGTAATAAGAAGGAAGTATTTTTGTTTCTGTTATTTTGGACCTAAGATTGATATGCAGTCAGGTTAGGTTCTCCGGCATGCCTTAGAACGTTATGGTGGTAATCGAGGATAACTCTGTCCATGGAGTTATTTATGGTCCGCTTCTCCTCGAGGTGTTACAATGTGGAGGGTAGATTCTGTTCTGTTTTGGCCGGTACCCCCTTGGATTGGGGAAGGATCTCGTGAGGTGGGATCATCCGTTCTGTTCCATTTATTGCCGTTGATTGTGGGGAGATGTATACAATCTATCCTCGATTATTCGCCCCCTTCGCCAGTAGGGTCTACTGTTAGGGTCCTTTACTGATAAAGATGAGATTTCTGTAAAATATGGAAGTAAGACCAACTTTTGCTTTCTGAAATATGAGTACATTGATTTCAGATTTTCGAAGACCGTTTATATTTCTAACAGTTCTGGATACGTTTCTGTTATGAATCACTTCCTTATGGCATTTGTAACATATGTGCGATAATATCTGTTTTACTGAGATATGCTCTGCATACTTGTTTTGCTATATATCTGCATGTACCTTGTTGGGTCTTGGCTCACTGTTTTATGTTTTCCCCCTTCAGATGAGACTTTAGAGCTTGTGCCTGACAACTTGGAGTGATTAGAGCTTGTCTGAATAATTATTAAAGACTCGGAAGCTTATTTTGGAGAATATTATTGTAATGACTTGTTTATGATTCATGAACTTTTATAGCTAGACGTTTTTTATTGTGTATTCAAAAATGAATACTTTGGAATGAATATGAATGTTTTCGCCAGATGTTAGAGTAATTTCCACTATGTTTCTTATGGTTAAAAGTATATGGGTCCTAAATGGTATCTGGTGATCTGTATTGCACGTAATTTGTTTAGATTGGATTCCCATTTCTGTTTGGAATGACGGAGTGAAAATAAAAATATCCGTTCCGTCACAAATGGAGTTTAGGGTACACTTACCACAACTTGATTTACCGATTTTCTTACTCTGATCGGACCAGAATCGGCGGAGAAATCATTCCTTCCTCTTTTCCTCTCTTCCCCCTTCATGTTCTGCTACCGTTCGTGCCCCTCTCTCTCCTCCTTTCCCTATTTAAAACGTGAAACGTAAGTTGATGGCAAAATCATCTAACTAGCGCTCGAGTGCAAGGCAGGTGGGGGTGGTGTGCTCGAGCTCACAGCGAGCGTACAGTGGGCATTTACATTAGTAAAATGGCCCCTCCTTACGCACTCGAGCCAGCAGCAAGCCCAAGACTTTCGTAATTTTGCACCCCCGTCTTGCTCGAGCTTGTAGTGAACCCAGCAGCTACTGAAACTGGCACCTCCTTTTGGCCTCGAGCATACAGCAGGCTCGGCCCTATAGTTTTGCTATACTGAGTTAATTTCCAAATTTTTTAATTTTTGCTTATCCAAAATTTAATTATTAGAATTTATTATGTCTTAGATACTCATACCTTACAGTTTCACTACTAATTGCAATAGTTCTAATATTTGGATGCTGAATTTCAGCTTCTATATTCATGAAAGTATAAGTGAAAGTCTTACACAGTATTAAGTAGTATGATTATTTTCTACCAAAGTTAAGAAAATTAAAAAGAAGTACCAAGAACAAGTGTAGAGTTTTCACAATAAATTTAAAAGGAATTAAGAAACTTGATCAATGATTTATTTAGAGGGTAATATTTTCTGACATGCCTCAAGATATTTTAATAGTAATCGAGGAATTACCCCTAATACCATGGGAAAAAGAAAGTGATTTTTTGCCCCATCTATAGGGTATAATGGTATGTACCACCCACCTTGGGGGTGTAAAAGGAGGAGGCCTTAGATTTTGTGGATTGAATATAATCCTTTCTTCGATTATCTTCTCAATCAACCGGTCAGGCCTACTAGTATTAATCCCTCCAGTTTTCAAAGTATTGACGACTAAGACAGTAAAAGAATGAAATAAATAAAATTGAATGTATTATGAACGTGCTTTTGATCATGCTTTACACATTTATGCATCATGACTCCTATTCCTTCAAGTGATGTATTTTAAATATAAATATACATGTCCTTATATATATTGTGCCTTATTGAGTATTTGGCTCACTCTTTTATTATTTTATTACCTTTCAGATATCTCGTCGGAGCTGATGCCTAACAAATAGGAGTAAAGATGGAAGTCTTAATTATGCTTTGCATTTAGATAATGTATTTGAAATGCTTAGAATTTTAATGTACTTAGTTTAACAGAAGTTAAGATATGTACATAATAACGTTGTAAAACTTTAAAAGTATGACGTGATATATTATATTTTTGGTGACGTTAGTTTAGAATTACTTGCGCAGACTGTGGTGGTTATTATGTATACTTTCACAAGTTAAAATGAGATTGATTTTGATTTTTACCAGGTATCTTCCATTAATAAGGCTCAACATCGTATTCCTATAATATGATGTTAGTACTACTGATGGTATGGCAACTATATGGATCCTGTGTATATTTAAGTATATTTATCACATTTAATAATGATAATAATGGCTAATGATGGCAATGAGGATGTGGGACATCACACTTGAAGTCTATCTTTGTTATCCTCTTTTATAGGGAAAATTATTTTGATTTTTCTCTTTTACGTCAATTTTCAAAGTTAGGCCTACATGTTGTAGTTGTGCTATTATCCCATTGATCCCCATAGAGGTGATCGAGATGGATGTCAGTAGCGGGGGCGGATGATTTTTCCTTCTCATTCTCTTCTTTCTCATGGTTCTTTTGGCATAACTCATGTTTGAGTATTCAGAAAGAAGAGTACATTTTTTTATATATTCAGATTGCTGTTTTGTGTCTCCATTATTTTCTTCTGAGTTGTACTTTTACTATTTAATATTTGTATATTCTAAAGCGATCTAATAAACAGAACTACCTAAATGAGAACTTACATTCTTCCTATGGCTTGTATATGCTCTTTGAACTATTGCACTTGGGTGGAATGGATGTCCATTTGTTTTGACTTTGTTTATCCTTCACTCGTCTAATAGTCTAACAACTCAGATTTTTTAACAATTTGGTGCATAATAATTTAATTCAAATGAATTAAAAATAAAAATATTTATGGAGTGATTGAGCCGGCATTTTGATTTAAACTGAACCATTTTATCAAAATTAATAAAGTAAAAGAGCTCCCTGCTGTTAGCCTATTGCCTTGGGAAGCATCGCGCCAAATCATCATTACTGGCATAGTGGAAGAGACGTGCTGTATCGTCTTCTCGTGTTGGCATGTATCTCCATCATTATAACGATATGATTCTTTAGGCATGTCTTAACAGTGTCGTTCTGGACTAAAGTCATTTATTTATACTCAGGCGTGCCTTTATTTTTTTATCTCTTCATATTCCATTTCTCAGTACAAGCTTGCTTTTCGTTTCTCCTTGTTTCCCATGACTCCTTGTGAGGCTTCCATTGGCATTGCTAGCATTTCGTCTAGCCTTACGATCGAGAAGGCTCTAGACATTTATGAAAGGTATATTATCCCTATTACCATTCCTTTCCAAGTTCCCTCATCATTTGAGAGAGTTTGCTCTCTAACCCATGACTTTATTGCCATTTATGAGGTTCATATGAGGGAGGGCTTTCACATTCCTTTCACTAGGGAGCTCTACAAAATATTTGAGATCCTGTAGATTTTCGTTGCATGTCTCTACCCTAACACCATTAGGTACCTAATCTCTTTGTACATTTTCTTTCGTCGTTGAGTGCTTCATTTGGATGCTTGGGTAGTTAAAATCATCATTTGGTTTAATCAGGAAGGTGACTGGATTACATTCATCCCTAGAAAAGGGTATAGGAAAAGTGGAGGAATCCAGATTTAATAAAAGCTTGAAAAGATCGATATTTTTTTATTATGATTTCTTCAAACTGGTCAACCCTTTTTATACTGATAAAGTTTTAGAATTGAGACTTTTATAACCTAACCTTTGATTGAGTAAATAGAGAAAAATGCCATATCACTTTGGAAGATGAGTAATTTTTGGACTCATGAAGCATTTACTGATGTCAACTAGGAGGTTAGCGTAGGTGGAGAGGCCGTTGCCGATATGCCACTTTGTAGACCAAAGAGAAAATTAGGGTTCCCTAGCTTTTCATTTAGGGAACTTTTTTGGGTTCCCTTGCCGATATGCCAACTTTTTATTCAGGATTCTTCTAGAGTAGCAGCCAAAGAAGTAGCTTCCTTGGCTTTTGGTCCATCCTTTTCATCCACTAGACCCGATTCTTTCTTCATCGGGCTGCCCAATTTTTTAGAAGGCACCCACATTTGTTTAGGGTGGTGAGGCTTCCTCATCTGCTTCTTTGCAATAAGTGACCCTATTATTAGCAGCTCAAATGAGGAAGAATCAATTGCTGGTCCATTCCTTATTGAATATGGGGTCACAATTTTTGTTAGTTCGTCACCCAATGATTTTGCTTCCACACCTCCTATGGTTTCAATTGTAGAGCCCATCAACAATGAAGAAATGACAAAAGAGTTGCTTGTGAATAATTGTGAGGCTTCAGTGGGATTGTTGGAGCTCATTGTTTTTCAATAGAGGTTTCAGAAGCATAGGAGGCCCATCTGGTAGATCCCTCACCATCAGAGTGCCTTGAGAACTTGGATGCCTTCTCCTCTCCCATCGAATTTGAAGTCCCTCTTTTTTGCTATTCTCTACCCCTTCTATGTCAGAGGACTCCATCTATATTTTAACCTAAATTGTCTGCAGACCCTTTTCCCATGAGGAGTTTTTCATGAGGTATTTTTTACTTGCTTCTTCAAACATGAGCTTTCTTTTTGATATCATTGTGTCTGATTAATCATTCTGTTTTATCTAGTAGTCAAAGGAGCTGGTGCATTAGTTAGGGATGACTTCATAAGTGCGACGTCGAAATTGCCTGTCTCTCTCGACCATATATCAATCTTGTAGTGCACAGGGAGCTTGAAATCTAGGTTGAAGCTGTTGTTGTTGGGGCTGAACAACTCTAGGATTGGGTTTCTTTTCTGAAGAGAGTATTGTTCAGATGGTTGGTGAGATCCCAAATATTATTGGATGATAATTCCACAGCAGCAGATAGGATCGCCTTCCTTGAGGACAAGCTTTAAGAAGCTAAACATCTATCGATTTTCAATACTAATTTGATTACGAACCTCTAGTACAAGTGTGCCATACTCAAGTGGGAGTTGAGGAAGCACTTTTGGCCTAAAGAGATTAGTTCCATTTTGAATGATAGATTCCAAGATGGAATCTTCCTCTGTAGATGGATCGTTTCCTTAGTCAATCCTGATTTTTCCTTAGGCTTCTCGGTGCTCCAACGATAGGGATTTTTTTGAACCGGGTGAGAGTCCATCATTTAGGTCTCCATCTTGTCCTCAACCATAAGACTATTGAGTCATTCACGTTTTGGCAGTGGTCAATTTGGTGGACATCCTTCTATACCAAGCTCAACTCTCTAACTTGTAAATAAACATATTTAATGAATTAGCTAAATTTCCTTGATCATTGTTGTCAATATTGTTTATGTTTGTGTTAAATCTTTGTTCGATGTATTCCTCATTTGCTGGTTAGGTGGTGCCACCATTGTTACTAGGTTTTGTTGGACACTAATCTGCTGACCATGTATGACTGATAGTACCTATCCTGTGAAAAGGCATTGTGGCATTCATGTTGAAAAATCCTCTAAGGCCTTTATGATTTGGTGTTAGATTAAAACCTCTCAAAGGGGTCAGACTTTGTCCTCAAGCTCCTGAGTCTCTAAGTGATTGTTATTGTCAAATAGCTTTCTAGATCATTCAGTTGTATTAACCAATGTTGTGACTGTATTTTTACATAGGTCATTTAGCAAGTGAAGAGTCGTGACTCTTGTCAACCTGACATAGGGTCAATCATGGTCATTATTAATCATACAAGTATACAAATGAACAATTGATGAAAAAAATGAAATGTAGTTTTATTCTTATTAAAACATTTATATACATCATACATGTGCTCCATAAAATATGGGTAGAACATACCTCCAACCATTACACACTCAAGAGTGAGTTTACAGATAGTATTTTTTGAGTTGGAATGCATTCAAAGCCCTTGGGACCAATTTTTTATTTTGCGCACATAATTTATATTCACTATTATGGGGAATGGCCAATATTAGGAATGGTCCTTTCCAATTAGGAGAAAACTTGCTTATATCGGTAATCTTGCCTATTGCCTCGATATTCCTTAGAACCAAACTCCCACCTCGAATTGCCGTGTCTTGACCTTTTTGTTATAGTATCGAGCAACCTGTTGTCTTGCCATGTGTGCGATCTCAATCCTGAAATGTGATAATTATGAAATAATTATGTAGATGAAAATCATGTTTGGGGTTAAGTATAGTGAAAAATTTGATATCGAAGCAAAAAGGAGTGAAACTGACCAAAGGGAGGACCAGTGCTCGCTGTGCACTCGAGTGCACGGTGAGGCAGAATTTTGCATGAGAGCTGGCTCGAAGGGCACCCAAGGCAAGACGGGGGCAGCCCCTGGGTATGAGAAGGGAGCTCGATGAGTGCTCGCATGCCCGATCGAGCACAGTTTTGAGAAAGGGAGTACTCAAGGCACGCTCGAGTCCCCTGACTATATAAAAGGGGCCTGTGCGCGTTTCTTCAAAATTTTCTTTGGCATTCCGAAACGAGATTGAAGGGGGAGAAGAGGAAAAGGGGAAAATAGAAGGAAAGGGAGAAATCCGCCCATTTTGCTCCTATCCGGATAAAAATAACGGTAGATCAGGCTCAGGCAAGTCTACTCCAGACGTTATATACGATTTTTACAGTGTTTCAATATCTCTGCATTTGTATTTATGTTATAAAAGCATATTTTTTCATATTTTGTATAAATAAAGCCTGTTTCTGCAAATTGTTCAAACATATTTCATATTTATCTGCATGTGTGACAATATATAGCTTTGATTTCATGAAAAATCATGTATTTGGTACTTGATTTATGTCCAAAGCTTTGACTGAAACCCTAGATACGAAAATTAAGGATTTGGTGCTTTAAATTCATGGTTCTACATGTTTACTGTAAATTAACGGGATAGATTTTATGTTTATGCATGTGTTTGGTATTCGTTTTATATCTAGGATATTTATCGAAACCCTGAGCACGAAAATGAAGGGATTTAATGTTTAAAATCCATAATTTTTTGATATGTGACAATTAATTTGTAAAAGAGTACTATTCGTGTTATGATTTATAGCTGAGAAATTTATACGGAACTGCACTATTAGGTTTCTGTGGATTTCTGGAGTATTCTGAAAGATTAATGGTGAAATCCTTACTGATTTCTGAAGCTTGACGATTTATAAGCTAAGAAAACGAGAGGAAAACTATTTCCAATTCTATTAATTAGGACCCAGGACTGATATACGGTCATGTGAGATTCTCCGGCATGCGTTAGGATATTATGTTGGTAATTGGGGATAACTCTATCCATGGAGTTATATATGGTCTGCCATTCCTCGAGACGTTATTAGAACTGACTCCAGATGTCAGAAATCCTTCGTTGGCTTTGAATTGTGTGCGTAAAAACATAATCGGTCCTTGTTATCATTCCTATTCTTGGCCTTTCATTGTGTGGTGAAAATACAATCTATTCTTAATTATTCGCCCCCTCGGCTAGTAAGGTACGCTAGTTGGATCCCTAGAATATCGAACTAGAATTTTTGAAGAAACACGTAAGTTTTAGAACTATTTTATGAAACCGTTGCATGATTAAATAGAATCATCATTTACTCATGTTTCCATGAACTACTTCTATTCTTCTGACTTGATATTAACATGGTTTTCTGCCCTATCATGATTTACACTTTCTGAGACCTATTTATATGAAAATTATGCTTTCCTCATAATTATTGTACCTGTTTCTACTCATCTGCACTCATGTTCTGCATAAAAGTATAAATAATGATTTCTGAGACCTGTTCATATAGAATCATACTTTTCTCATGCTTTTATATGTGTTCTTGTTCTTTGACAGTTTCTAGAACCGCCTGTATTATGTTCTGCTAATGTTTCCGTAATCATTGTCTTATCGCATTTATTCTTTAAATGCAACTGTATCTATTTAACTGTATTATGTTCTACATGAGAGTATTATATTCTGCACATTTTAGTATCTTACTGGATTTTAGCTCATTGTTTTGTTTTTCCTCTCTCCAGTTAAGGATATAGAGAAGATACTGGATAACCAGGTGTAGCTAAAGCTCACGAGGAAGATCTGGAGCCTTGGAGTTTCTGAAGACTTGGGAGTGTGATGATATTATTGTAAATATTTGAATCTTGAAGGAGGATCATGTATAAATAGTTACAATATGTATTATATTTTGTTAGAACTATATTTATGCTTTCAAAGGTTTCCGTTAAGGATATAAATGCTTCCGCTATATGTTTTCTGAATTCTGTATAGGTCATAGATGGAATCTCTTATATGTTTTTAAGTTAGTAGATAGGATTATATTTGTGCCCTGGATGGAAATGGCAAATTGGTGGTACTGTATATGTGTGTTGTAGGTTAAAATGTGATATTCGAATAGTTATATGCTTGTACATGTTATAATATACAGGTTGTATATTTGGATTTTTGTCCAATTTTAAATAGAACTCTACTAAAATTTCTACAAAATTACTGATCTAAATTTATAAATTCTGTCCTGAATCTGTCTGACGAAGGGTCTATGGGAATTAGGATTCATTCCATCACAAATGATATTGGAGAAAACGAGATACCTTAGGAATGATCTGAATCGCATGTGAAAGCCTAGGAAATAATTATGACTAACTGAATAAATACGTATAGGCATAGGATGAACTAAGTTTTAGGTATTCTAGTCTGTCTAAGTTAAAAATTGACTTGAACCAGGACTTACAGATTAGTTTAATTGATATTGAATGTTGGCTAGACCTAGACTGATCGATGTAGGTTTAAGGATTCAGGTCGAATTAGTCTTTGATTGAGGCGAGATGAAGTAGTTAGGATTAGAGAGAATGTTTATGTTTTGTCCTTAATGATTTAAATTTTGAAATGCATCGATCCTAACGCTGCCTCTAACTTGATTATTTAAAATTAGTGATCTTGAGATGTTTGTGGATGTAGAAAATAACACGACTCTTAGACAAAGGCTTTCCTCGGAGTATCGGTCGACTGCGAGGATGAGGAGAAGAGATGTTAAAGGTGATGACCAAATATAATGGATAATGTAAAATTAGTGCTTGAGGTTAAGGTATAAATCCTAAAGACTTCAAAGGTATTGGTAGTATTTGTAGTGATTTAATATATAAAGGAAACAAGTTAATGTTGTCTCATAAGAGATTGAAAGGGAAATTTAATCGTATAATTTGGAATAGCTTGTGCTTCCTCCAGTTAGATAGAAATGGATTCCAGTGCCTGAAACCGAGGTTTCACGGTGATGGTATAAATGCCGAGGTAATGTCTATCGTGATGAAAAATTAACAACCCTGAATATTGATATTTTAGTATATGCATTATTTGGGACTTCTAATCTATATTTTGTCCATGTATCCTAAGTTCATTTGTTATTAGAGGAACTTTGATATGGTATTTAGGGATGTTCCTTGACAAAGAAGATATAATTGATTTCCCACTAAGTAGCCTTCTGATAGCTGTGTTGAGGTCAACCTTGACAATTGAAAATTTGGCGATTAGTTTGAAGGAACTTCAAATTTATGTTTGCAGTGAAGTAGTATTTCTGTAATTGAGAATTACGATTACATTGGCCTATGGAGTCTAGCAATTATGAGTTATAGTGGCGCCATTTGGGTTTTGTAAGCTTGTTGGCATTTTATAGGAGATTATACGATGAAATTTTCCAACCATAATTATAGAGTGACTTTATGATGATATCATTAAGAAAATTTAAGAAGCCTAAAATGTGATTGGATTTATTTAAAGATAGTACTCTGAGTTGGAAAGGAATATTTGTTTCATTTGGTTGATATGGCGAATAAGTGGAATTGATAATTTGGAATTGATCTTTCAATGGTGGGAATCCTTTTAGTGTTAAAAAGATACTCAAGGATATTTGTGTAATTTACATCTAAAGGATACAATGTACTGCAATTATGTTATGCATCCTGAACGAAAGGTAAAATTGATCAAATCTAGAATAGGCATTATGTCTAATGAGAAAATGGGATTGCCCTGTGAAAGTTTGAGGATATGTATTTGGAGGAATAGATCAAGCTGATTTGTTTTAACAAGCAGTTTAGAGATGGATCTAAATCAGCATTAGTCTCTAAAGATTTGTGTGAAATTGAAGGAATATTAATTAGGCGTTGTTGAGAAAGCCTTAAACCCTCTGGAAAGTAGGAATTAAAAAGTGGGCCAAGTAAGCTGCCCAGTAAATTAGTACAGATAGTTATGCCCTTGAAAAAGATTTGGGTTTTGTCATCCTGCTTCAATAGATAATCACCCACAAGTAGAAGTGGGGGAGGTGTCCACAGGGTGAAATTGCTCCACCTGTAATTAAAGTTCTATAACGAGATCTTTAGGGATTTAGGGATAATTCTTTGGAAGAAATTAAAGACCTATAAATCTAAAAGTTAAAGGTTGTGATAGGTGGATCCCAACATGTTTGAAGAAGGTAAATGTTAAGATTGATGGTTGATATCGGAAGTCTCCATCAAGGATCGTAGGGATAGATCTTGATATCGTTAAGAAAACTTTAAGATCATGCTTTCCTACATTGTTTGTGGATTGACATCCCTGGGTTAGGTGGGAAAAGAAATCCTAGGTTAGAATTACCCTTCCATGGTTTGAATTTAGCCATTGGAAGTTCTGTTTAGGAAATCATGGATTTTGTTTTAGGACATAGTTTGATCTGATCAATTAAGGATCAAAATGGTTATGTTTTGACCGAAGTCGACTTTGGGAATTTCAAATGGATAGATTTGTCTAAGGGTTATGTAGATGAACTTCGGTATTTTGAGGAAGAACGAGAAAGGAAATTATGGGTAGACTTATTTGCTTGGAAAGTAGAATATCACATTCCTAAGTTAGGAAACAGAAGCGTGTCTAAAATGTAGGAGTTATGAAGTTGGAAGTGAAAAGTTCTATTGTCTTGATTTAGGATGATGGAATTGGCCCCCCTAGCTATTATAGATGATGTGTTTGGATTGATCTAGTTGACTCATCGATGTACAGACAAAATCTCGAGGTTACTAAGTATATCGGTATTGAAAATTGGGTGACGAACCTGAAACCACATCGAACTTGTGGTGACTATATGATTGTAATCTTCAGTTCTGTTGCATTGTGAGTGTTATCTTCTCGGTGTGGACATTTTGGGATTAGTGAAATCATGGCTGTTTTGTTGTCTGAATGTTCCAGGTGGATTTGGTATTTTAGGAAAATGTCATTTTTATGACATACCAACGAAATGAGGTGATTGTAGAGTACCCTGCCTTGGAAGTCTGATTCTAATTCAAGATTTATGTTAGGATCTTAATTGAACTTGATAAAATAATTAAATATTGGGTCAAATTTGTTGTGATGGTAAATGGTAATCAGATGATTTAGAGTTAAATGATTGGATCAGAGTGAAGCAACGGAAGAGTGATGAACTTGTCCATGAATTAAGGTCTAAGGTGATGTTCAGAGGAAATGCTCAATCTTGAGGTTTAGTATGAAATGAAATGAAGCGTTTCACTTATGTAAGATTTGGAACGAAGTTAGAAAAGTGTTTGGTCTTAAGTATTGTGAAAAATTTGGTACCGAAGTAAAAAAGAGTGAAACCGGCCAAAGGGAGGATAGGCGCTCGTTGTGTGCTCGAGAACACGGTGAGGCATAATTTTGAGTGAGGGCCCACTTGAAGGGTGCCTGAGGCAAGGCGGGGGCGGCCCCTGCGTATGAGAAGGGCACTCGATGGGCACTTGAGTGACCCATTGAGCGCGGTTTTGCAAAAGGGAGTGCTCGACGTGCGCTCGAGCACCCCGACTGATATAAAAGGGGGCCATGCACAATTCTTCAGCATTTTCTTCGGCATTCCGAAACGAGAACGAAGGGAGAGAAGAGGAAAAGGAGAAAAGAGAAGGAGAGGGAGAAATCTACCCATTCCGCTCTGATCTGGTAAAAAATAATGATAGATCATACTCAGGCAAGTATACTCCGAACATTATATACCGTTTTTACAGTGTTTTAGTATCTCTACAACTGTATTTATGCTCTCAAATCATGTTTGTGACGGACCAGATTATTCTCCATCGAATAACCTCCGTCAATGGTAACATAAACTAAAGTCCACAATTAACCTACGGATTCTACAGAAATTTCGGCAGAGTACCCTCTGCAACTGGACGAAAACAAAAAATACAACCTGTTTAAAAACATCTTGTACAAGCACACATCTAACCAAAATAATTAACACAAAGCCTACAGCACAACACACAGGATCACAACACTGCCATATCATCCATGGCTCCAGTACAGTAACCCTATCTACTATACTGGGTCTAGAGAGATGACATCTAACAAAACTCAAAATCCGAAAACATCAACACAAATGCGGAAGCATAACTAGATCATCAAAAATGTGCAGAAGCATAACAAAACCATAATACAACAACAAGCCATATCCATCCATGAGTGGCTGTTTACATTCTAATATGATAAACATAACCCAATCTTCAAGCTTCGATGTCCAGCTAATATCTTCAAGCAAGTCTCTCTCCTTGCTCTAACTAATCTAGTGCCAGCTAAGTGTTTTCATCTGGAAGGAAAAACAGCAAGAGTGAGTGTACAGTTCAGCAAATATAATCATACTCAATACTCGTAGACAAATAATAGAACAACTGGAATGGGGGGGATACAAGCAATCTCAATAATCATGAATCAGGAGAGGGAACATGAAACATATGGAATCATTGGATTCCCACGGTTACATCGATTAGACATTATTTATTTTTATCATTATATCATCTTTACGGACCTGGGTTAGTAGGCCGTACTAACCAACGATGCGAGAGAACGAGGAAAGGAATGTGTTCGCTACACATTCTAAAGCCACGGCTACATTTTAGGTCTGTAGCACTCAACCATCGGTTGCATCTCCACTATGCAACATTTAACCAAACGGTGACATTTTAGGCCTGCAGCACTCGGCCAACATGCCCCATATCCCCTGGGGACCAGGGCAATCCTCGTTCTTCCACAGTAGTTTCCTAAAGTGTACCACAAACATCACCCGCTCCCACGAGCGGCCAAAATACGTGGCCAGGTATTCCTCGGGCTCACACCGCGATGGACATGGTAAGCTAAAGAATACTACCACTATGAATCATGGTCCTAGTTTCAAGATTAGTTTCAACACTTGGAGAGAAAAATCCACATTTGCAATACATATTCTCAACTTAGGAAGTCCCATTCCCATCACAAACATCTCCATCCGGGAGATCATTCCATCAAAATGCACAATGTGGATTTCCTTCCATTTACTTGCTCGATTCACAACTTTCTGTGGGAATCAATCCCCTTATTCTTAACATTACATTCCAATTTCACGAGGGACATTAGGATTTCTTACCTCCGATAACAATACATTCCAAGTTCACAAGGGACATTAGGATTTCTTACCTCCGATGATCACATATCGCCTTAGAAGCCTCCGGGACTCTTTCCCCACTTCTGGTATCCAAATACACATTTTTAGGGTTTACACTTTAACACAACATTTGGCACCAGTTTCATTACAATTAAATAGAGGCAAAGCATGCAAATTTACACTTTAATCTCGGGTGAACAGTGTCAGGGGGCTTTTAGAGCATCCAGACGCCGCGAACGGTTCGATACTTGTGAAATCGGGCGTCCAGTTGATACATATGCACAATTGGGACATGGTGATTCATCTTTTGGGGTCGATTCAACATACAACAAAGGTGGAAACATGCAATTTTCCCCTTTACACTCGGATGAACAGTGTCAGGGCCGATTTAGAGGGCCCGGACATCGCGATCGGGTTGAAACGTGCGAGATCGAACTCGCAGCCGGCATATATACATCATTGGGATGTGGGGATTCACTTTTTGAGGTCGATTCCATGATACACGGAAGGGAAATAGGAAATCCCCAATTTTGTGGGTCAGGGTTTCGGTGAAACCAAACCGATTGAATCGAACACGATTCGAACAACTAACTACATATTCTTGGACCTCAAGGCACGGGCTTCATGATTCTAATGTTCACGGTGGGTATCGACACAAAATACACAACAAAATCAAGCAAAACAACGAAAGAGAATGAGAAGTGAGTATGAGAACACTTGCATCGACGCGTGCTTTCACCTTTATAACTAGCTCTGGACGGATTTGGACTCCAAGGCCTCGATCTCCTCCCTTCTCTCACTTGAATCAGTGCTCTCTCTCTCTCTAGAAGCTTCGGGGTTCGTGGGAAAATGAGGAAAAGAAGGCAGGGCGCGACTTAAAAAGGCGCCACCGCTCGAGCGCGCCTCGAGCGAGCATCAGGCGCCCGCAAATCTGGAATTCCCGCTCGAGCGGAGCTCGAGTGGCCAGGGGGCGGGCGAGGTTCTGGAAAACACGCTCGAGCCACGGCTCGAGCGCGCAGCAGGCGCATGCCTACGGGCAGCGCTTCAACAGCACGAACCCGAATTCTTCTCGATTTTTCTTCCGATACCCAACCTTATTCGTTCCATAGGCCTACTATTAATCATTAGCATACTAATCACCTCATCATTACCAAGTTTTTAGATCCGGAACCTCACAATATTTTTTTATGTTTTGTATAAATAAAGTCTGTTTCTATAACGGTTTATCTGCATATGTAACAATATATACGGTTTTGATTTCATGAAAAATCATGTATTTGGTACTCGATTTATGTCTGAAAGCTTGACCAAAATCTTAGATACAAAAATTAAGGATTTGGTGCTTTAAATACATGATTCTGCATGTTTACTGTAAATTAACTAGATAGATTTTATATTTATGCATGTGTTTGGTATCCGTTTTATATCTGAAATATTTAACGAAACCCATAGCACGAAAATGAAAGGATTTAATGTTTAAATTACATAATTTTTGATATGTGACAGTTAATTTATAGAAGAGTACTGTTCGTGTTATGATTTATAACTGAGAAATTTACACGGAATCACAGTGTTAAGTTTTTGTGGATTTTTGGAGTATTCTGAAGGATTAATGGTGAAATCCTTACTGATTTCTAAAACTTGATGAGTTATAAGCTAAGAAAATAAGAGGAAAATTGTTCTGATTCTGTCAATTAGGACCCAAGACTGATATATGGTCATGTGTGATTCTTCGGCATGCCTTAAGATATTACGGTGGTAATCGAAGATAACTCCTTCCATGGAGTTATACATGGTCTACCCTTCCTCGGAGCGTTACTGGAACTGACTCTGGAGGTCAAAAATCCTCCATTGGCTTTGAATTACGTGCCTAAAAAAATAATCGGTCCCTGTTATCGTTCCTATTCCTGGCCTTTGATTGTGTGGTGAAAACACAATCTATTCCCGATTATTCGCCCCCTTGGCTAGTAGGGTACACTAGTTGGGTCCCTAGAATATCGAACTAGAATTTCTGATGAAACACGTAAGTTTTGGAATTGTTTTATGAAACCGTTGCATGTTTAAATAGACTCATGTTTTACTCCTATTTTCATGAATTGCTTACGTTCTTTTGACATGATATTAACGTGGTTTTCTACCCTAACATGATTTATGATTTTTGAGACCTGTTTATATAAAAATTATGCTTTCTTCATAATTATTGTACATGTTTCTGCTCATCTGCACTTATATTCTGCATGAAAGTATAAATAATAATTTTCGAGACCTGTTCTTGTAGAATCATGATTTTCTCATGGTTTTGTATATGTTCTTGTTCTTTGACAGTTTCTAGAACCGCCTATATTGCGTTCTGCTAATATTTCCGTAATCATTGTCTTATCGCATTTATTCTTTAAATGTAACTGTATCCACTTTACTGTATTATATTCTGTACGAGAGTATTATATTCTGCATATTTTAGTACCTTGCTGGGCTTCGGTTGACTGTTCTGTTTTTCCCCTCTAGATAAGGATATAGAGAAGATACAGGATAACCAGGTATAGCTAGAGCTAGCAAGGAAGATTTGGAACCTTAGAGTTTCTAAAGACTTAGGACTGTGATGATGTTATTGTAAATATCTGAATCTTGAAGGAGGATCATGTATAAATAGTTACGATATGTATTATATTCTATCAGAACTGTATTTTTACTTCTGCAAGTTTCTGTTAAAGATATAGATGCTTCCGCTATATGTTTTCTGGATTTTGTATAGGTCCTAGATGGTATCTCTTATATGTTTTTGATTTAGTAGATAGGATTATATTTGAGCCATGGATGAAAATAGCAAATTGGTAGTCTTGTGTATATGTATTGTAGGTTAAAATGTGGTATTTGAATAGTTATGTGCTTGTATAGGTTATAATATACAGGTTGTATATTTTGGTTTCTGTCCAATTTTAAATAGAACTCTACCAAAATTTCTACAGAATTACTAATCTAAATTTATAAATTCTGTCTTGAATTTGTCTTACGGAGGGTCCTATGGGAATTAGGATCTGTTCCGTCACACCATGTCCCTAACTTTTTAAAGTAGATATAGGTTCTCTCTCTAGAGTTGAGTGTTACAATGTGAGTCAAAACTTTTGACTCAGAGGCTGGGTAGCCAAAACATACTAATTGGTGTTTCTTGGGTTGACTCCCTAGGGGTTATTCTATAGGACATAGTATAGACGGGAGCTCATCTACCAAGGAGCCCCCTATGTCTTCCAATTTAATTTTCAACTCGTACAATAAGGTCTAGTTACTTACTTCCACCTATCCATTTGTTTAGGGGTAAGCTACAAAGGTATGAACCAGTTTGATATCTAAACTTGTGTAGTATTTAGTAAATATTTTTTTGATAAATTGGATATCATTGTTGGTTACTATAATTTCTGGTATCCGAAATTTGTAAATTATATTTTGGCGAATAAACTTAGTCACATTCTACTCGATAATTTTTGCCAGTCGGGAAGCCTCGACCACCCTCATAAAATAATCTATCACTATTATAACAAATTTTCTCTGCCCTGCTATGATAGGAAATGGGCCCAATATATTAAGCCCCCACTATGTATAGGGCCATGGCAACTATAGGGCTTTAAGTTTGGTGTGAGGTTGATGAGCGACATTTCTGTGGATTTGGCAACTCACATATTTTAATGAATTTCATAGCATCTTTTTTCATGGTTGATCAGTAGCAGACCTACTATATGATCTTGAATGTAAGTTATTTCCCTCAATATGTGACCTGCAGATTCTAAGATGTACTTCGCTCAAAGTATAGCCAGCCTCAACTGTTGTTGAATACTGCATATAAGGCATAGAGTATCCTTTTTGGGACAGCTTTCCATCCATGAGCGTGTACCACCTGGCCATCTTCTTTATGCGTTTAGCTGCTTCTAGATTCTCCAATAATGAGCCCTCTTCATGGTATTTCTAGTACGGAGACATCCATGTTTCCTTGTTTGAGATTAGGAGCATCTCCTCTGGAACTTTTATGCTCAGGATCATGAGGACTTCTTTTATATCCCTTGCATATTGTTTGGGATTTTCAAGTGTGGCTATTTTTACCAATTTATCTGCCTTCTAGTTATCTTCCTTCGGGATGTGGTGATCTCCACATTGTTGAATAGTTCTAGTAGATCCTTCACATTGAAGAGGGACAAGGTACTTTGTCAGGAACAAATTGGACACTTTGAAGTTTTCAATCACTTGGTTGACCACTAGCTTGGAATTGCTACGGACAATCCATCTCTCTATCATGCACTCCTTTGCTAGCCTAAGCCCAATATCATCAAGTACTTTTTTTCAAATCCTTTTGGAGTCAGTAAAATCATGTCAGCCCCACTTCTCGATCAAGAGGATGACACATCAACATACAAAATTCATGTTGGAGTTTCCTCACTTTGAAGCTTGCCTTTGTCCTCCTCTAAGATTTTTGAAATTAGGGTTGTTATCTCGACTACAAAGTCCATGAGAGTTTATCCCTTTATAGATAGTCATGCTCAGAACTCTATGTCAAACTCACCAAACTCCACAGCTCATTTTATCAAATGTCCAGACATGTTGGGTCTGTGTAAGATCCCTTTCAATGGTTGGTTAGTTAGGACAATGATCTTATAGGTCTAGAAGTATGGATGGAGTTTTCTTATAGAGTGTATCAAAGCTAGACTGACCCTTTTGGCATGTAAGTATTGAATCTTTGTATCTGTCAGGATCTTATTGACATAGTAAATCAGCCGTTATATTTCAACTTCTTGCCTGACCAAGATTGAATTCAATGCCATGTCAGAGATGGCTAAGTAAAGATATAACTCTTCTCCTTCTTTTGGAGAGGATATGAGCGGGGACATGATGAGGTATTCCTTCAATTCCTGAAAAGCTGACTAACACTCTTCTATCCAATGGAAACCTTTCACCTCGGTCTCTCTCAGAGGTTTAAAGAAGATAAGGTACTTCTTAACTAATTTCCTTCAAGGTTTAGGGAGGATTCATATTGTTAATTACTTTAATTTTATCTGAGTTCACCTTAATTTTCTAGTGAGATATTATAAAGCCAAAGAATTTTTTGGAGGTTACTCCAATGATGCACTTTATTAGATTCAATTTCATTTGATGCACTCGGAACACTCTAAAAGCTTCATCTTGGTCTTAAATATGGTTATCGGCTAGTATATTTTTTATGAGCATGTCATCCATGTACACCTCCATATGCCTTTGTATTTGGAACTCGAACATTTAATTAACCATCTTTTTATATGTCACCCCAACGTTCTTTAGACTGAAGGGTATAACCTTATAGTAGTATGTTCCCTGATCAGCCATGAGCAAAGTTAGCTCCTCATCTTTTGGCACATTTGGATTAGTTGTATCCTAAGTAAGTATTCATGAAACTTAGTAGTTCATGTCCGAATGTTGAATCCACCAACAAATCAATCATTGGCAATGGAAAGCTAGCATTTGGACAGGTCTTATTTACATCAATAAAGTCGATGTGCATCTGCCACCTCCCATTGCTTCTCTTGACAATGACAACATTCAATAGTCAATCTAGAAGAAGACATTGTTATCCTGTTACTTTACGTGGATAGTATGCTTATTGTGGGGAGGATTACCTTTTGGATTGGTAAGTTAAAGAAGTAGTTTGGAAAGCCTTTTGCTATGAAAGACTTAAGATTAGTAAAAAAAATTCTTGGCAGAAGAATATTTTATGGCTAGAAAGAGAAGAGGCTTTAGATATCCTAAAAAGGCTTTATTAAAAAGGTGCTTCCAATATTTTAATATGAATAAATCCAAACCGGTGAGCATTCTACTTACTAATTACTTTAAGTTGAGCTTTCAACAAAGTCCTTCTATATAAGATAAGAAGTCCAACATTAAGTCCTTCTATATACTTTAAGTCAATGCCAGTTGACCGAAACAATAAGGAAGTCCTTACAAAAAGTAAAGTCAGAATGATCATGTCTAAGTAGGTAACTTACTCCTAACCACCCTGATGACCTTATAGAAAGAAGTACAAGCAGTTGACCTGCCCTACTTACTACCACCAACCCCAACGCCTATATGTAATGGCCCCCCATGATTTAGGATAGGAAGCTAGGCAAACGACCAGGTGATATCATTAAGAAATTCAAGCCAGAACCAAGTGAAAGGTTCATAGATCCAATCCAGGCAAGTGTACTCACCGTTTTAAGTTCATATTTTTAATGCAAGTATATCATGCCTGTTTGTCTAACTAATAATATTCAGTTAATTCATGATGTTCGAACGCATGATGTTTGATTTTTGCATGACTTAGATGATGACCAGTTATTTGTTTATGAAAAAGTATCGGTTATTTCATGATGTTTGGATGTTTTATTTAAATGTATGAAGTCCGACCATGTTTTAAGATGTTCGGTTATTGCATGTGTAAAAAGACCTCCGGCCTTTGTTAGAAAGTACTCCGGCTTTTGTTAGAAAGAACTTCGGCTTTTGTTAGAAAGAACTTCGACTTTTGTTAGAAAGAACTCCGGCTTTTGTTAAAAAGAACTCTGGCTCTTGTTAAAAAGAACTCCGGCTTTTGATAAAAAGAACTTCGGTTTTGTTGAAAAGACTTCCGGCTTTTGTTGAAAAGACCTCCGACTTTTGTTACGAAGAACTCCAGTGTTAAGACGTTAAAGGAAAGGCTTTACGGACTTCAAATGCTTAAGTTAAAAACAAAGGCTATAAGAATAAGGAAAACTGTATGTAATCCGGACAGCAAGTAGAACTCTATGACTTCGGACTCTTTGAATTATGATGGATGGCCATTAAAAGATATGAACTAAAGAATCGAGTTTCCATTAAACTTATTGGCAAAGATGGATGAAGGATATTGGAGTGACACTAGAGGACTATTCCTGGGCCACGGGGGAGTTTCTTGTGGCATAAGGCTTATGGACTACGGCCCCGTATGCCGGGTTAAAGGCATTACCTCCCGCCTCAGGGAGCATAATGAGAGGATACGGCTCTAGGTTGTGGGGTAGCACACAACCCTTCCTCGATGTTGTCCGCTCCTGTCCGATTCCTAAAAATGATAAGTATTTCGTTCGGCTTTTATGAATTTTCTAAAGAAAAGATAATAAGAACAAGAACAAGGAACTCTAAACTTAAGCAGAAACAATATGGTGATTTTCGTATGCTAAGTTATGTTATGAAACCTTTACTTTGATCTGATGATATATATGTTAATGTTTTCTACATGTGGGTACCTTGCTGGGCTCTGTAACTCGCTCTTACTATTTTTCAGATGATAAAAAGCTTATGGAGGATGAAATTGAGTGGAGTCATATGAAGTAACTAGACGGCATAGCTGGCCGGAGCTGATTTGTGAAGGAATTGATATATTTCCTTTTTATGTTTTGAGAAGGACTTGTAAAAACATTCCGCTGTAAAAGAATTTATGAATGTTAACATGTTTCCATAATTATAATTTGGAAGAATGAAGTTAATATTTCTTGTAGCATCTCATTTCATGACAAGAACTTCATGTCGACTAACCCGAATATAGAGTTATAACTTTGATGGCCAACTCAAGGAATCTGACCTCAAGCGATCCTATGTTCACGATAGGGTATGTTTAAAGGAAAGAAAAATTTTTATGTCCACCAGGTTTGTATTATACCGTATATGTGTAAAGGTTAGGATTGACGGCGGCCGTATATGGTGGAATATGGCCGGTCCGTCATAGTTGGTATCAGAGAAAATAGATATGCTTTAGGTTTGATCTAAATTAATACGGAAACTTAAGGCAGGATAAGTTAAGGATAAAAAGGAATTAGCATTACTTTTTCTTAGGATGGAATACTATTGTTAGCCGCCTTTGGTTAGTAATCTGACCAAAACAGTTTTTTCAGGAATCAAAGTCATTACTGAAGACATGTCTAATAGAGGAAAGCGAGCTGTCCGGACTAGCAACCCTCCGAAGCCGAAGACAAGGTACTTGAACTTGCTAGACATGATGGTTGATGTCATAGAAGCCTTGTGTGACCGACCGGATTATTCTCCAACGAATAACCTCCGCCATTGGCAACACAACTACAGTCCACAATTAATACTTATGGATTCTATAGAAATTTCGCAGAGTTTCCTCTATAATTGGATGAAAACCAAAAATACAACCTGTTTAAAAACATCCTGTACAAGCACACAACTAATCATTATTGAATGTTTGGCCTACAACACACAACACAGGATCACAATATCTGCCATATCATCCATGGCTCCAATACAGTACTCCTATCTACCGTATTAGATCTAGAGAGATGCCATTTAAAATAAAACAAAGCTCAAAACATCAATATAAATGCGAAGTGTAACGAAATCATCAAAACCTACGGAAGCATAGCAAAACCATAATATATAATAACAAGCCACCTTCAACCATGAGTGGCTGTTACATTCCATTACAATAATATGATCAAATCTTCAATGCACTTGACGTCTAACTAACCCCTTCAAGCAAGTCTCTCTCCTTGCTCTAACTAATCTGGCGCCGGCTAAGTGTTCTCATTTGGAAAGATAAGTAGCAAGAGTGAGCGTACAGCTCAGCAAATGTAATCATAAGTAACATTTCATAGTAGAAAGCAATAGAAGCAATAACTGAAAAAGGAGGGAACACGTGTAATCTCAACAGTCATGAATCTTGAGAGGGGAAACAGGGGAGATCTGGGATCACTAGATTCTACGGTTACATCGGTTATGTATTATTCATTTTCATCATTATATCATCTTTGCGGACCCGGGCTAGTAGGCCGTACTAACCAACGATGCGAGAGAACGAGGAAAGGAATGTATTCACTACACATTCTAAAGCCAAGGCTACATTTTAGGTCTGCTGCACTTGACCATCAGTTGCATCTCCACTATGCAACATTTAACCAAACGGTTACATTTTAGGCCTACAGCACTCGGCCAACATGCCCCATATCCCCCGGGGACCAGGGCAAACATCGTTCTTCCACAATAGTTTCCTAAAGCGAACCACGAACATCACCTGCTCCCACGATCGGCTAGAATACGTGGCCAAGTATTCCACGGGTTCTCACCGCGATAGACATGCTAAGCCAAAGGTTACTACCCCCAATGAATCATGGTCCAAGTTTCAAGATTAGTTCCCACACTTGGAGAGAGAAATCCACGTTTGCCATACACATTCACAACTCAGAAAATCCCATTCCCATCACATACATCTCCATCCTAGAGATCATTCCATCACACTACACAATGTGGATTTTCTTCCATTTACTTGCTCGATTCACAACTTTCCATGGGACTCAATCCAGTCATTACAATTCAATTCATGTTCACAAGAGAATTTCAAATTTCATACCTTTGATAATCACGTATCATTTTAGAAGCCTCCTGGACTCATTTCCTTACTTCTGGCACATGGATACATATTTTTGGGGCTTACATTTACGTTCAAACAATTAGACGTCACTTTCATAACAATTAAACGAGGGCATAACATGTATATTTCTCAGTTCATTTCGGGTGAACAGTTTCAGGTCTCTTTTAGAGCATCTGGACGCCGCGTATGGTTCGATACTTGTGAAATCGGGTATCCAATTGATACATATGCACAATTAGGACATGGTGATTCAACTTTTGGGGTCGATTCAACATACACGAAGGTGGAAACATGCAATTTCCCCTTTTACACTGGGATGAACAGTGTTAGGGCCAATTTAGAGGGCCCGGACACCGCGAACGGGTCGAAAAGTGCGAAATCAAACTCGCGGCCAACATATGTACATCATTGGGATGTGGGGATTCATATTTTGAGGTCAATTTCACGATATGTGGAAGGAAAACGGAAAATCCCCAATTTCGTGGGTTAGGGTTTTGATGAAACCAAACCGAGTGAATCAAACACGATTCGAACAACTAACTACATATTCCTTGGTCATTAATCATGGGTATCATGATTCTAACGTTCACGGTGGCTATCGACACAAAATACCCAACAAAATCAAGCAAAACATCGAAATAGAATGAGAAGTGAGTATGAGAACACTTGCCTCGACACGTGCTTTCACCTTTATAGCTAGCTCTCGGACGGATTTAGACTCCACGGCCTCGATCTCCTCCCTTCTCTCACTAGAATTGGCACTCTCTCTCTAGAAGCTTCGGGCTCATGAGAAAAATGAGGAAAAAGAAGCACAACGCGGCTTAAAAAGGTGCCACCGCTCGAGCGCGCCTCAAGCGAGCATCAAGCGGGCGCGATTCTGGAATTCTCGCTCGAGCGGCGAGCAGGCGGGTGAGGTTCTGGAAATCCCACTCGAGCGGAGCTCGAGTGGCCAGCGGGCAGGCGAGGTTCAAGAAAACACGCTCGAGCCACAGCTCGAGCGCGCAGCAGGCGCAAGCCTGTTGGCTGTGCTTCAGCAGCACAAACCTGAATTCTTCTTGATTTTTCTTCTGATATCCAACCTTATTCATTCCATAGGCCTAGTATTGATCATGAGCATACTAATCACCTCATCATTATCAAGTTTTTAAACCCGGAACCTCACAATTCTCCCCCGCTTATGAAAATTTCGTCCTCGAAATTTAATATGTCTCAAATTTCCAAATCAGAGGTGAACCCCTTATATTCTAAACTCATTTCCTCAAACAATACCTATTTTAGGAACCTCAAGCATTGAATCGTTCTAATCTTTATGACAAGACAAATTCTTAGCCTCCCAAAATGGCTCAACCCAGACACTTACCGATTCTCTCAACCATCGATACAAGGAAGACCTTATAACGATCCCTAGATATTCCAAAAGCGACCTACAATCATGCCGGACATTCTTCCAATTCAATCCGATACTTCAAACGGACCAATGAACTTTCACTTCAATTCATTCCAAGCCTCGAAAGAATTCGATCACAGGGACCTCAACCTTATTTAGAAATCTCTGGGCCATGGGCCCACAACACTTCCGCTGCGTTACTCTGATTATTACGATCTTAGGATAGCCATACCTTGAAGACATATCCCCCAATCATCCAATTACGCCACATTCAAAACTATAATCATAACGATCACCCAAAGAATTGACATAACTTTAAATCATTACCAAGAATTCTTAAAATTTCGTTTACTTAGTAACCTCAAGATCCCATTGGCATATCAATGAGCCAACTGAACCAAATCCGAATACGTCTTCCATGGCTACGATAAGTGGGTCATTCTAATTGTCCTGAAACAGGACCACAAGGACTTCACATTCCATAAACCCGTAACTCCCATAAACGAATATGATTTTATCTCCCAACTAAGAACACGACATTCTATCACCCAATCATTTGGACTTACTAGCGATTCACCTTTTACATCTCCTATGAAAATTCAAAGACATGAAAGTCTAACGACTCACAGCATCAATTGTCAACATTGATGTCTGCTTTCCTTAAAAGCACCGAGGTTCACCTTCCCATCCTCTAAACAGATCTGACCACGTGCAACACCATATGATCATCTTTCCTTTATGATACAACTATTCGGGCTCTTAAAACTTTTTAGATAATGGCTATCTTCAAAATGATACCCATAGGTTCTCAAAGTGAAAACTTCAATGGCTAATTCCAACTTACACATGGGGTAACTTTAATCATGAACTTATCCCCCACTTATATCAAAGGTGTCCACCTATCATGACGTGAGAGTAACATAACCTTAACCTTTCTTAAAGTATCACATTCTACAATAACTTATTAAACCCGTTAGGGGTCAACCCAAATGTCATTAATGTCACTTGACCCTTTTTCAATCCTCGGAAACTACCGTTTAACTTTCGTTCTAACAATAAAAAAATCTCTCCTATGCCGAACGTCTCACTGGTGCCAGATGACTTAACAACTTCAGTTAGATCCAAGATGACCGTACGCTATCATGACACTGATTGGTCTTCCCAATTATCTATCACTTACAATCTTGTTGACCTCAAAATCATGCCACCAAAGAGGCACAAGCTTAACAAGGCAATTCCTTAATGAAACACGCACTCCCTTCCCAAAAGGGGGCATACGGATTATCAGCCGTCAGAACTTATGACATAATCCTCAAATAGCTACGTACACCCCATTATTCCTTTGAATTCATCAATGAAGTCACCCCAGCATGGACCGGAATATGGCCAAAAGGTCAAACCCATAAAATTTTATGAAACGCCAATGAACCTTCAAAACCCAAACGACGTTTTCTGGACTTCGTAATGGTCATATCCTTATCCTGAATATCGCCGAGGTTACAACTTCCATTGATCCACAATTAACACACTATGCACCCAAATCGATCTTAGAATTCATCAAGCCTTTACAACGGCCCACGAACTACGCCTATCCATTCACAAAGTCTGATTATCAAACCATCAATCTCATAGGCGACCCCCTTCCAAAATTCACGAACAACCTGATCGGTCCAACTTATTTACCTTGAAGGATCTAGAGTATCTCACAACTATGCCAAGGCCGATCCTTCTACGGCTCTGCATAAGATCCTCAACAATCGCTGTCGATGTCAACCTAACCTCAAATTACCGATAAAAGATAAATCAGCCAAATCTTCCTTTTGATAACATCCTTGATCAAATCGTCACACAACCAAAATCTTTCAGCTACCACAAATATCCTCTGGATGTTGTCGAATAAACAAATTGGACTTAGCACAGATTCTCATTAGATACTTGGCAGGGAAGTCAACACTAATCTCCTAACACCTTCATCGATTCAGACTTACGCTTTAGATCCCACAACCCAATTGTAGGATGTTATCCTTTACCAAGCCAACTATATTAGCACTGCAGCTCGCCCACCGAACTACTATTAAGATTAGATTAAGACTTAATACTTTAAATATCTCGAGTTCATACCCAAAATCATACAATTCAATTACAAGGCAAAATATGTTTACCAACACAATTCATATCGACCCAATAACTTACTGACCAAATCATCCATAAGTCACGTCAAGATTGGCACCACAAGATGGTTCAAGTTAACCCAACCAATCGTATCCACGAACTCCAAAAATATCACAACCCAAACACCACTTGTATCAAACTTAGATCCTAAATTAAATAAACTAGGAATCACAAAACCATATATATAATTGGAATCCCAAAGATGCAAGTGTTGTGACATCAAGATTGAGAAATTTCATCTTCTATCTCGGCAATCCACATATTTCTCTCGTGCTTCATCACCACCGAAACTCTGATCCTAAGGCACTGGATTTCTTCACTTCAAGGTCAGTGGATACAAACTATCCTTAATCCAACGACCGTACTATCTATAACTTAGATCATAGTCCCCAAATCCCTTTGGGAAAACATTTATCGAAGATTTGTACATAAACATCCACTTTGATATATCTTTTGTCCTTTCCGAATACTAGGTTACCTTTGCCGCTACTACAAAGCCTATGTCCTCCAATCACATATAACTCAAAACACAATGCAACATGGGCTCAGAATCCATAAAACGGCACCGAATCACAATATTAAACCGAAGAGCCTTACCCCCTGTCACGACAGGTGACATTAACACATTGAGTTAATACCTTAGGACCCTGATTTAAAACACTGAACCTTTTCATCGCCTGTCTATGAATAAAGACATCCCTCAATCTTACAATCAAGCCAACCACTATTGAAGCATGCTCCCGAGAGTCTTACAGACACAAGGCATTCACCCAAAGAGCTTCAATAAACACATAGGGCAATGCCTCTTAATCCCCGAGACCCATGATCTTTCTCACGTTAACAAACCGAGGCCAACTTCACTTCCTATCTAGCATGGGGCAACATGTCATATCTTCTACCAGACGTGGGGTCATTGCAATGTCATCTTAAGTCTTAAAATCCACATCTCGACCTCAATAGGATCTGGACTTCCCAGAAGTCCAGACACTTTAGTATTTCCAAAACAATTATGAATTATCATCTTAGGACTTGACACGCCCAAAAACTAACTCCAATTTACAAATCTTGAGCTGGTAACTCAACCCTATTCATTACACTTGCTAGGTTGACCTGGCAACCCTTTGTAGCAAAATACCAACCTAAGAACTTCAACCAAGAGCCGATCAAACGCAAACCTCAAACTGAGATTAATTAACCTAGGCCTCGAATCAACACTGATCAGTTCAAAAATCCAATTGATACCGGTCAAATTCCAACACTAAGATGTCTCTATACACCATCTTCCTCTCAACCCTACAACCAATCACTAATATTAGTAGTCCCCGTCTAAGAGCTACTACTAATGTTTCATTGAGACCAAGACATTTCGCATTAAGTCACTCTTTGAACACTAGCTAGGACACATAAGCTAGCCAGTTGAACTAAATCATCACTCTTAACTTAGTGCAAGCCTAAGTCATTGGGATTGGGGTAACCAAAACAACCCGGACTAACTTAGTCATCACACACCTTTGATTACTTATTCAATCAATCTTAATCTAACCTAGGCTTCCGCATACGATTCAGATCAAACCTATGGCATCTCTTTTTCTCTCTGATACCAATTGTGACGGACCGAATTATTCTCCAACAAATAACCTCTGTCATTGGCAACACAACTACAGTCCACAATTAATACTTATGGATTCTACAAAAATTTCGGCATAGTTTCCTTTGCAATTGGACGAAAACTAAAAATATAACCTGTTTAAAAACAACCTGTACAAGCACACTACTAATCATTATTGAATGTTTGGCCAACAACACACAACATAGGATCACAACATTTGCCATATCATCCATGGCTCCAATACAGTACTCTTATCTACCGTATTAGATCTAGAGAGATGCCATCTAAAATAAAACAAAGCTCAAAACATCAACATAAATGCGGAAGTATAACTAAATCATCAAAACCTGCGGAAGCATAACAAAACCATAATATATAAAAACAAGCCACCTTGACGTCCAGCTAACCCCTTCAAGCAAGTCTCTCTCCTTACTCTAACTAATCTGGCGCCGGCTAAGTGTTCTCATCTGAAAAGATAAACAGCAAGAGTGAGCATACAGCTCAACAAATGTAATCATAAGTCACATCTCATAGTAGAAAGCAATAGAAGCAATAACTGGAAAAGGGGGGAACACGTGTAATCTCAACAGTCATGAATCTTGAGAGGGGAAACAAGGGAGATCTGGGATCATTAGATTTCCACGGTTACATCGGTTATGCATTATTCATTTCATCATTATATCATCTTTGCGGACTCGGGCTAGTAGGCCGTACTAACCAACGATGCGAGAGAACGAGGAAAGGAATATGTTCGCTACACATTCTAAAGCTACGGCTACATTTTAGGTCTGCAGTAGTCGACCATCGGTTGCATCTCCACTATGCAACGTTTAACCAAACGGCTACATTTTAGGCCTGCAGCACTCGGCTAACACGCCCCATATCCCCCGGGGACTAGGGAAAACCTCGTTCTTCCACAGTAGTTTCCTAAAGCGTACCACGAACATCACCCACTCCCACGAGTGGCCAGAATACGTGGCCAAGTATTCCTCAAGTTCACACCGCGATGGACATGGTAAGCCAAGGTTACTACCCCATATGAATCATAGTCCTAGTTTCAAGATTAGTTCCAACACTTGGAGAGGAAAATCCACATTTGTCATACATATTCATGACTCAAAAAATCCCATTCTCATCACATACATCTCCATCCAGGAGATCATTTCATCACACTGCACAATGTGGATTCCCTTCCATTTACTTGCTCGGTTCATAACTTTCCGTGGGACTCAATCCCGTCATTACAATTCAATTCATGTTCACAAGAGAATTTCAAATTTCATACCTTTGATAATCACGTATCATTTTAGAAGCCTCCTGGATTCGTTTCCTTGCTTCTGGCACATGGACACACATTTTTGGGGCTTACATTTACGTTCAAACAATTAGATGTCACTTCCATAACAATTAAACGAGGGCATAACATGTATATTTCTCATTTCATTTCAGGTGAACAGTGTCAGGCCTCTTTTAGAGCATCCGGATGCCGCGTACGGTTCGAAACTTGTGAAATCGGGTGTCTAGTTGATACATATGCACAATTAGGACATGGTGATTCATCTTTTGGGGTCGATTCAACATACACGAAGGTGGAAACATGCAATTTTCCCCTTTACACTGGGATGAACAGTGTCAGGGCCAATTTAGAGGGCTCGGACACTGCGAACAGGTTGAAACGTGTGAAATCAAACTCGCGGCTGACATATGTACATCATTGGGATGTGGGGATTCACATTTTGAGGTCAATTTCACGATACGTGGAAGGAAAACGAGAAATCCCCAATTTCATGGGTTAGGGTTTCGGTGAAATCAAACCGAGTAAATCGAACACGATTCGAGCAACTAACTACATATTCCTTGGTCATTAATCATTGGTTTCATGATTCTAACGTTTACGGTGGGTATCGACACAAAATACCCAACAAAATCAAACAAAATATCAAAAGAGAATGAGAAGTGAGTATGAGAACACTTGCCTCGACGTGTGCTTTCACCTTTATAACTAGCTCTCAGACGGATTTGGACTCTACGACCTCGATCTCCTCCCTTCTCTCACTAGAATCAGTGCTCTCTCTCTAGAAGCTTCGGGCTTGTGGGAAAAATTAGGAAAAAGAAGCACGACGCGGCTTAAAAAGGCGCCACCGCTCGAGCGCGCCTCAAGTGAGCATCAGGCGGGCACGATTCTGGAATTCCCACTCGAGCGGCGAGCGGGGGGGCGAGGTTTTGGAAATCCTGCTCAAGCTCTGCTCAAGCGGCCAGCAGGCGGGCGGGGTTCTGGAAAACACACTTGAGCCACGGCTCGAGCGCGCAGCCGGCGCAAGCCTACTGGCTATGCTTCAGCAGGACGAACCTAAATTCTTCTTGATTGAGTATATATATTTGGATTTATGGCTTTGATTTCATGAAGTAAGACTTGTTTAGTGATCGATTTGAGTCCGAAGGTTTTGGCGAAGCGCTAAGTACAAAAATGAAGGGATTTTAGTGATTTTTAACCAAAGCTCCAGTTACATGAAAGTTAATTGACATCGAAATGAAGCTTTCCGTATAGTTTGTTTTCAAAAATAAGTACAAACTTATACCAACAAAATTTCCATGTAAATTTAAAGAAGTGCTGAAATAGTGTTGTGAAAGTTTGATTTCGAAAATGGAATTTTCGATAAAGAGATGATTTCCGTTATAGTTATTTTGGGACCCGAGACTTACTACAGTCCAGGTAAGTTCTTGGGTGAGGCCTTAGAACTTACGGTGGTAATCGAGGATAGCTCTGTCCATGGAGCGATTCATGGCCAGCCCTTTCCTCAAGGGCGTTAAGCCAGGAGGAGCATAGGCCGACCTTCGGGTGGCACACAGTACAGATATCCCTCAGGATGTAATATATATATATGACATGATAGGCCTTGGATTGTGTGGACTGAACACAATCTATACTCGATCATTCGCCCATCTGCTAGTGGGGTATACTAGCAGGGTCTAAAACTGTTAAGATATGTCACGATAAAATATGAAAATGTATTATACATTGAAAAGATGATAGAATATCATCTGATAAAAAGATGATAATGAATCGTATACAGTGAAAAGATGACAGTGAACAGTATAGAGTATTGTTTTCAGTTTTACCTTGCATCAGTAAAGTTTATAGTTATTGATTTACAGTCTATAGTATAATAATTTATGAAGCATGAGATTTAAGATCGCCATAGAATGTCTTTACTGTTTATTTTAGATGATGTTTGATTAAATATTCTGATTCTGCATGGTTATATGATCGTTTTGGCATAACCGTTTTACAGTTCATATGCATGTACCTTGCTGGGCATCGGCTCACTGTTTTAGTGTTTTCCCCCTCCAGATGAAACAGTAGAGCTTTTACCCGACGAAAAAGAGTAATCAAAGAGAAAAGCTTTTTGAAGACTTTTGAGAACCATAGCACATTGGAGCTATTTTGGAGGAGCCTGTCGACGTAAAGGCCTAGTTGCACATGACTTTTGTATACTGATCTTGTGATTATTGATGTCTTAGAACATGCTGATTTTTGTATAGAAAGCTCATGATGTGTGTGATAGTAGAAGAGAAAATGCTATGTTTCTGCAGGTTCTTAGTTTACTTCCGCTATATACTATGGATTTACTGTGCAGGTCCTAGATGGCATCTCATTATTAAACTGTTAAAGTAGTAAATGTTTTTATGGATTTGTGCCATGGATGGCACATGTGATCCTGTGAATGTTTGTTGTAGGAATTGTGAATGATGGTTAGTTATGTGCTTGTTATGGATGATTATACAGGATTGTATTTTTAGGTTTTTCATCCAGTTACAAAGGAGACTTTGTCGAAATTTCTACAGAAGTCTTGCCTTATGTTAAGATATGTCACGATAAAAGATGAAAATGTATTGTACAGTGAAAAGATGATAGAATATCATTTGATGAAAAGATGATAATGAATCGTATACAGTGAAAAGATGACAGTGAACAGTATATAGTATTGTTTTCAGTTTTACCTTGCATCAGTAAAGTTTATAGTTATTGATTTACAGTCTATAGTATAATAATTTATGAAGCATGAGATTTAAGATCGCCATAGAATGTCTTTACTGTTTATTTTAGATGATGTTTGATTAAATATTCTGATTCTGCATGGTTATATGATCGTTTTGGCATAACCGTTTTACAGTTCATATGCATGTACCTTTTTGGGCATCGGCTCTTTGTTTTAGTGTTTTCCCCCTCCGGATGAAACAGTGAGAGCTTTTACCCGAACGAAAAAGAGTAATCAAAGAGAAAAGCTTTTGAAGACTTTTGAGAACCATAGCACATTGGAGCTATTTTGGAGGAGCCTGTCGACGTAAAGGCCTAGTTGCACATGACTTTTGTATACTGATCTTGTGATTATTGATGTCTTAGAACATGCTGATTTTTGTATAGAAAGCTTATGATGTGTGTGATAGTAGAAGAGAAAATGCTATGTTTCTGCAGGTTCTTAATTTACTTCCGCTATATACTATGGATTTACTGTGCAGGTCCTAGATGGCATCTCATTATTAAACTGTTAAAGTAGTAAATGTTTTTATGGATTTGTGCCATGGATGGCACATGTGATCCTGTGAATGTTTGTTGTAGGAATTGTGAATGATGGTTAGTTATGTGCTTATTATGGATGATTATACAGGATTGTATTTTTGGGTTTTTCATCCAGTTACAAAGGAGACTTTGTCGAAATTTCTACAGAAGTCTTGCCTTATGTTAAGATATGTCACGATAAAAGATGAAAATGTATTGTACAGTGAAAAGATGATAGAATATCATTTGATGAAAAGATGATAATGAATCGTATACAGTGAAAAGATGACAGTGAACAGTATATAGTATTGTTTTCAGTTTTACCTTGCATCAGTAAAGTTTATAGTTATTGTTTTACAGTCTATAGTATAATAATTTATGAAGCATGAGATTTAAGATCGCCATAGAATGTCTTTACTGTTTATTTTAGATGATGTTTGATTAAATATTCTGGTTTTGCATGGTTATATGATCGTTTTGGCATAACCGTTTTACAGTTCATATGCATGTACCTTACTGGGCATCGGCTCACTATTTTAGTGTTTTTCCCCCTCCAGATGAAACAGTAGAGCTTTTACCCGACGAAAAAGAGTAATTAAAGAGAGAAGCTTTTTGAAGACTTTTGAGAACCATAGCACATTGGAGCTATTTTGGAGGAGCCTATCGACGTAAAGGCCTAGTTGTACATGACTTTTGTATACTGATCTTGTGATTATTGATGTCTTAGAACATGCTGATTTTTGTATAGAAAGCTCATGATGTGTATGATAGTAGAAGAGAAAATGCTATGTTTCTGCAGGTTCTTAGTTTACTTCTGCTATATACTATGGATTTACTGTGCAGGTCCTAGATGGCATCTCATTATTAAACTGTTAAAGTAGTAAATGTTTTTATGGATTTGTGCCATGGATGGCACATGTGATCCTGTGAATGTTTGTTGTAGGAATTGTGAATGATGGTTAGTTATGTGCTTGTTATGGATGATTATACAGGATTGTATTTTTAGATTTTTCATCCAGTTACAAAGGAGACTCTGTCAAAATTTTTGTAGAAGTCTTGCCTTATGTTTAGACCGTTAATGGTGTTTCTGTTTGACGGAAGCTTTTGAGGACAAAAAAAAATCCGTTCTGTCACAATTGGTATCAGAAAATTGAGATGCCTTAGGAATTGATCGATCGAAAAGCGGAAGCATATGTTTGAATCTCTAAGTAGAATTCCTGTAGGAATAGATATGGGAACTTAAGGTAACTAGGACGCTTAAGAAATTGGTTCTTAGACTAGTGGTAAGTTAGGAATGATGATTTAGTTCGATTGGTTAACTAATGTGTCCTAGTTAATGTTCAAGGAATGTTTTAATGCAAAATGTCTCGGTCTCAAGAAAATATTAGTAGTGGCTCTTAGACGGAGACTACTAATATTAGTGACTCGTTGTAGGGATTGAGAGGATGATGGTGTGTAGGGACACCTTAGTGCTGGGATTTGATTGATATCAATTGGGCTCTTGAATTGATCAGTGATTGACTCGAGGCCTCAGTTAATTTATCTCGGTTTGAGGTTTGGGTTTGCTAAGAAGGGTGCCGGTCAACCTAGCCAGCGGAATGAATGGAGTGCGCCGTCGGCTCGAGGTTAGTATGACTAGATTTAATTTCGGGTATATCAAGTCCTAGGATGACAATCCATGAATCGTTTTGAAAATGCCTAAGTGTTTGGGCTTTTGGGCAGACCAAATCCTATCGAGGTTGAAATGTGGATTCTTAAACTTAAGATGATGTTATGGTGATCCCATGTCTTGTAAAAGATATGGCGTGTTGCCCTATACTGGATAGGAGGTGGTTTCGACCTCGGTTGGTTGACATGAGAAGGATCATGGGTCTCGAGGATTAAGAGGTATTGTCCTATGTGTTTTGAAATCTCCTTGGGTGAATGCTTTGTTTCGGTAAGACTCTCGGGAGTATGATTTAATAGTGGTTGGTTGATCGTAAGATTGAGGGATGTCCTTATTCATAGACGGATGGTAAAAAGGTCAAGTGTTTTAATCTAGGACTCTAAGGTATTAACTCAAGATGTTAAGTGTCACCGGTTGTGATAAGAGGTAAGGCTCTTACGTCTGATATTGTAGCCTGGGGTCGTTTTAGGGGAATCCAAACCCATGGTTGCGTTGTGTTTTGAGTTATGTGTGATTGGGAGACCTAGGCTTTGTAATAGCGGCAAAGGTGATCTAGTAATCGGAAGGACAGAGGTCATATCAAAGTGGATGTTTATATACAAATTTTGGATAAATGTCTTCCCAAAGGGATTTGGAACTATGATCTAAGTTATAGATAGCATGGTAGTTGAATTAAGGATAGTTCGTATCCTCTGATCTTGCAGTGAAGAAATCCAGTGCCATGGAATCAAAGTTGGGTGGTGATGGTGCATGAGGGAATATGTGGATTGCCGAGATTGAAGATAAGATTTCTCTATTTTGGTGTCACAACACTTGCTCCGTTGAGATCCTGATTATGGATAATTTTGTGATTCCTAAGTTTGTTTCATTAAGGATCTAAGTTTGATATAGACGGTATTAAGGTTGTGACATTTTCCCTTGAGTTTGTAGATGCGATTGGTTGGTTCAACCGGAGTTGTATTAGTAAGTGTATTATGCTTTGTAATTGAATTGTGCGATTTTGGGTATGAATTTGAGCCGGCTAAGGTATTAAGTCCTGACCTGATCTTAACAATTGTTCGATGGGCAAATTACAGTGCTAATATGATTAGACTGGTAAAAGATAACCTCTGGCTATTAGGTTGTGGGATTTGAAGCATGAGGTGAATTGATCGAAGTATCAGGAAATTGATGTTGTCCTTCTTGTAGAGTATTTAATGAGAATCTGCGTTAAGTCTAATTAGTATATGCTGCCACCGCTTGAAGTTATTTTGTGGTCATTGAGGAGTTTCGACCGCGTGATTAATTGAGGATGATTATAGAAGGAAGATTAGGTTGACTTATCTGATGACCGATAATTCGAGGTTGTGTCAAACTCGACAGCGATCGTTGAAATTTTAGGCTTTGGTATCATTGTGAAATACCCCCAGAACCTTCAAGGTAGATAAGACAGACTGATAAGGTTGTTCGGGGTGACCTAGGAAATTAATGATTTATCAAACAAACCTTGAGATTAGATAGGTGAATTACATGGACCATTGTGAAGGCTTGATGAATTCTAAGATCGATTTGGGCCTATAGCGTGTTATTTGTGGATCAATGGAAGTTGTAGCCCCGACGGTATTCAGGGTGAGGCTATAACCACTATAAAGTCCAAAAAATGCTGTTTGGGTTTTGTAGGATCGTTGGCGTTTCATGGAATTTTATGGGTTTGATCTTTTGGCCATGTTCGGGTCCATGTTGGGATGACTTCATTGATAAATTCAAAGGAATAAAAGAGTGTATGCACCTTGTTTACGGATTAAGTCTTGGATTGTGGATGGCTGATAATTCGTATGTCCCATTGAGAAAGGAATGTGAGTTTAGCTGAGCACATGCCTTGCTAAGCTTGTAGCTCTTGGGTAGCATGGTTTTGGGATCCATAAGATTTTATGTGATGACTAATTGGGGAGACCGATTAGTGCCATGAAAGTGTATGGTCATTCTGAGTCTAACTGAGGTTGTTAAGTGACCTGACAAGTATTCCTTGAGAAGTTTAGTGTCAGTGAGAAATTCGGCATGGGTGAGATTTGTAATCGTTAGAATAGAAGATACAAGGTAGTTTCCCGAGACCGAATAGGGGTAATCGACATTCATGTCATTTAGGTTGGCCCCTAATGGGTCTGGAGAGACATCGTAGAATGTAATGCTTTTGAGGAAGGTTAAGATTATGTTACCCTCAAGTCATGATGGGTGAATACCTTTGATTTAAGTGGGTGAGAAGTTCAGGGTTAGTGTTACCCCATATGTAAGTCAAAATCAGCCATTGAAGTTTCCACCTTGAGAACTTATGGATATCGTTTTGAAGATAGCCATTATTCAAATTTTAAGAGCCAGAATGATTGTATCATTAAGAAGGAAGACCATATGATTTCGCATGTGGACAGGCCTATTTAAAAGGTTGAGGAAGTGAACCTCAGTGTTCTCCTTGGGAAAGCAGGTATCAATACTTGCAGTTGATGCTGTGAGTCTGTGGACTTGTATGTCTTTGAAGTTTCATAGGAGAAGTGAAAGATAAGTCGCGAGTAAGTCCAAATGATTGGATAATAGGATGCCATGTTCTTGAATTGGGAGACAAAACCGTATTTGATATTTGGGAGCTAGGAGTTCATGAAATATGAAGTCCTTATGGTTTGGTTTAAGATGATAGGGGCTACCCACTTATCGTAATTATAGTAGACGTGTTCGGCTGGAATCAGTTGGCTTGTTGACATGCCAACGGAATCTTAAAGTTACTAAGTAATTGGAATTTTAAGATTTGGGGTAATGATTTAAAGTTATGTCGACTCTTTGGGTGATCGTTATGATAGTAGCCTTGAATGTGGCTGTAGTTGGATGATTGTGGGATTTGCCTTCTCGGTGTGACTATCGTACGATTATTTCAATCAAGGTTTCCGTATATTCTGGGTCTATGATGCGGGCTACGTATTTTGGAGAAAATGTTGGTTTGCCGATTACCAATAAAATAGCGTGAATGTAAATCATTCTGACTTTAAAGTTTGATTGTGATTTAAGGTTTGCATCGAAACCTTAGTAAAACTTGATTAAATAATCTTTGGGACGTCAAGTTGAATTTGATGTGCCGGTGAAATTTCATTGGGATGATTCATAGTTAGATAAATAATCAGAGTAGCGCAGCGTAAGCGTTGTAGACCCATGGCCTAGAGATTTCTAATTAAGGTTGAGGTCCCAGTGACCAAATTCTTTCGAGGCTTGGAATGAATTAAAGTGAAAGTTCATTGATCCGTTTGAAGTATCGGATTGGATTGGAAGAATGTTCGGCATGATTGTAAGTCGCTTTTGGAATATCTATGAATCATTATAAGGCCTTCCTAGTGTCGATGGTTGAGAGACTCGGTAGGTGTCTGAGTTGAGTTGTTCGGGAGGCTATGAATTTGATTTGGGATGTGGATTAGAACAATTCAATGCTTGAGGTTCCTAAAATAGGCATTGTCCGAGGAAATGATTTCTAAATGTAAGGAGTTCACCTTGGGTTTGGAAATTTGAGGCTCATTAAATTTCGAGAACGAAATTTCTTTAAGTGGGGGAGAGTGTGAGGACCCGGAACCAAAAGCGTGATAACTACATGTGATTAAGGTGATTAATATCAGTAAGAGGCTATGCATGTAGTGAAAAAGTGGTAGTTGAAAGTGAAAAGTTGGAAAATGCCTGAGTTCAGCAAGCAACCGAGTGGCGCTCGCTGGGCTCTCGAGCCCTCCTATCGGGCGGAAAAACCAGTGGCGAATCCAAAGTCCTCCGCCCGCTGGCCGCTCTAGCCGATCCATCGGGCGAAAAAACCAGTGTCGTTCAGAATCCCAGTACCTCGCTGGCCACTCGAGCTCCGCTCGAGCGGCTGGGTGCTGAAAGTCAAGCGCTCGCTGGCCGCTCGAGCGACAGGCGCAGTATAAAAACAAGATCAGACTTCGTTCCTCTCATTTTCGCACGATTTAAGGGTTTTAGAGAGAGAGGGAGCGCCGACCTTAGAGAGAGAAGAAGGGAGAACAAGGCCCGGGAGCCCGAATCCATCCGTGAGACAGTTATAAAGGTGAAAGCCCGCGACAAGGCAAGTGTACCTCGGACGTCGTTTTATGTTTTCAATGTTTCTCTTGCTTTGAAGTTCACGAAAATGTTGTAAAAATGATGTTGAAGCACGTTTCCTTCGATTAATCGGTTAGATTTCATGTTTGTTCATGTTCATGGAAGTATTTGGCTCCGATTTCTTGCATGAGCATGTGTTATGTGTTTATTTTTACATTGAAAGAACATGGCCAAACCCTAACTCGAAATTTTGGGGATTTATGGTTTAAATGCATGATTGAGTATATATATTTGGATTTATGGCTTTGTTTTCATGAAGTAAGACTTGTTTAGTGATCGATTTGAGTCCGAAGGTTTTGGCGAAGCGCTAAGTACGAAAATGAAGGGATTTTTAATGAAGGGATTACATGAAAGTTAATTGACATCGAAATGAAGCTTCCCGTATAGTTTGTTTTCGAAAATAAGTACAAACTTATACCAACAAAATTTCCATGTAAATTTAAAGAAGTGCTGAAATAGTGTTGTGAAAGTTTGATTTCGAAAATGAGATTTTTGATAAAGAGATGATTTCAAATTCTGATTATTTTGGGACTCGAGGTGACTATAGTCCAGGTAAGTTCTTGGGTGAGGCCTTAGAACTTACGGTGGTAATCGAGGATAGCTCTGTCCATGGAGCGATTCATGGTCAGCCCTGTCCTCAAGGGCGTTAAGCCAGGAGGAGCATAGGCCGACCTTCGGGTGGCACACAGTACAGATATCCCTCGGGATGGGATATATATATATGACATGATAGGCCTTGGGTTGTGTAGACTGAACACAATCTATCCTCGATCATTCGCCCCTTCTACTAGTAGGGTATACTGGCAGGGTCTAAAACTGTTAAGATATGTCACGATAAAATATGAAAATATATTGTACATTGAAAAGATGATAGAATATCATCTGATGAAAAGATGATAATGAATCGTATACAGTGAAAAGATGACAGTGAACAGTATAAAGTATTGTTTTCAGTTTTACCTTGCATCAGTAAAGTTTATAGTTATTGTTTTACAGTCGATAGTGTAATAATTTATGAAGCATGAGATTTAAGATCGCCATAGAATGTCTTTACTATTTATTTTAGATGATGTTTGATTAAACATTCTGGATCTACATGGTTATATGATCGTTTTGGCATAACCGTTTTACAGTTCATATGCATGTACCTTGCTGGGACTCGGCTTACTGTTTTAGTGTTTTTCCCCCTCTAGATGAAACAGTAGAGCTTTTACCCGACGAAAAAGAGTAATCAAAGAGAGAAGCTTTTTGAAGACTTTTGAGAACCATAGCACATTAGAGCTATTTTGGAGGAGCCTGTCGACGTAAAGGCCTAGGTGCACATGATTTTTGTATACTGATCTTGTGATTATTGATATCTTAGAATATGCTAATTTTTGTATAAAAAGCTCATGATGTGTATGATAGTAGAAGAGAAAGTTCTATGTTTCTGCAGGTTCTTAGTTTACTTCCGCTATATACTCTGGATTTACTGTGCAGGTCCTAGATGGCATCTCGTTATTAAACTGTTAAAGTAGTAAATGTTTTTATGGATTTGTGCCATGGATGGCACATGTGATCCTGTGAATGTTTGTTGTAGGAATTGTGAATGATGGTTAGTTATGTGCTTGTTATGGATGATTATACAGGATTGTATTTTTGGGTTTTTCATCCAGTTACAAAGGAGACTTTGTCGAAATTTCTACAGAAGTCTTGCCTTATGTTTAGACCGTTAATGGTGTTTTTGTTTGATGGAAGCTTTTGAGGACAAGAAAAAAAAAGTCCGTTCCGTCACAGCTTTACCAACGAGCGAGTTCTTGAATTTTTTGGAGAACCCGACCCATTGAAGGCAGACACCTAGATCCAGCGATTAAAGAAGGTGTTCGCGGTAATTAGGTGTTCTGCCAGAGATAAGGTCCTATTCGCCACCCATAAGCTGGTGGGTGAAGCCCACCACTGGTGGGAGATGTAGAAGAGAGTCTTTGAGGTGCCAGAAAGGGAAATTTCTTGGAGACTGTTCGAAGCAGCATTTTTGAAAAAATATTTTCCTGCTAACCTTCACGGAGAGAAAGAAGATGAATTCCTTCGCTTAAGGCAAGGCACTTGCACTGTGGCTGAGTATGATGCAAAACTTACAGAACTATCCCGCTATACTCCTTATATGGTGGAGGACTAGGAGAGAAAGGCGAGAAGATTCTTTCAAGGGTTAAGAGATGATATTAGGAGGCATCTCTCAACTTTAATGTTGGCCACATATGGAAAGGTGCTAGAGAGGACCGCTATTTATGAGAAGGAACTGGAAAGAGGGGAATTTTTCAAACAAATGATTCTTAATCAAGCTTCGAGGGCCAGTGCTAGTGGAGGACCTTCTAAGAAGGCAAAACCACTGAAGTCTAGTAGGGAGCAGGACCAATCTGTACAGACTTCCCGAGCATCCAACGGTACATGTGATCATTGCGGAAGGGCGCATGAAGGGAAGCCGTGCTATAAGAAGCTGGGAGTCTGCTATAACTGTGGCCAGGGTGGACACATGATCAAGAACTACCCACTTGCCAAACAAGTCCCAGAACTTAGGTCCCCCATTCTAGCTAAGGTGTTCACTGTTTTTGCAAAGGAGGCCGAAACCTCTACTAAGGTAGTGGAAGGTACACTTTCTATCTGTGAAAATTCTAGTCATGTGCTCTTTGACTCAGGATCCACCCACTTGTTTGTCTCCCATGATTTTATGAAATGTCTTATGACCCTCCCTCAAGTTCTTGGTTGTCCATTGATGGTCGCCTCGCCCACATGGTCGTCAATAATTTTAAATGTTGTGTTTCCAGAGAGTTTGGTTGAATCGAATGGATTCGGAATGCCTGTTAATCTAGTTTTGCTAAAAATGAAGGACTTTGATGCAATCCTGGGAATGGATTGGTTGGCAAGGCATCATGCCAAAATTGATTGTTCCCATAAAAGAGTGGAATTCGCCATTTCTGGAAACAAGCCCTTCTATATTCAGGGAGTCCGGCGTAAGGAAGCATCTTGCTTCATTTCGACCCTCCATGCCTGGCACTTGATTGGTAATAGGTGCCAAGTTTACCTAGCCTTCGCTAGTGTGACTGAGGGTCAAGGAACTCTGACTAAAGAAATTCCTGTGATATGTGAGTTCGAAGATCTATTCCTTGATGAATTACATGAGCTGCCACCCAGACGGGAGATAGAATTTGGAATAGAATTAGTGCCTGGAGCAGCGCCAATATCTAAAGTGCCATATAGGATGGCGCCAACTGAACTTAAGGAGTTAAAATAGTAGTTGCAGGAGTTATTAGATAAGGGTTTCATCTGGCCGAGTGTCTCTCCATGGGGTGCACCGGTCCTATTTGTATGAAAGGAGGATGGGACTTTGAGGTTATACGTGGATTATCAGGAACTAAATAAAATTACCACTAAGAATAAATATTCTCTGCCAAGGATAGACGACCTCCTTGACCAGTTACAAGGAGCTTGTGTATTCTCAAAGATCGACCTTAGATTCGGTTACCACCAACTTCGGATCAAAAGGGATGATGTAGCAAAGACTGCTTTCCGAACTAGATATGGGCACTATGAGTTTGTAGTGATGACAGTTGGGTTAACTAACGCTCCAGCCATATTTATGAACTTAATGAACCAAGGTTTTCAACCCTATTTGGACAAGTTTGTGATAGTCTTTATTGATGACATCTTTGTGTATTCGGAGAGTCATGAGGAACATGAGGAACATTTGAGGATTACTCTTCTAATTCTTAGAGAGCACCAGCTATTCGCCAAAGTAAATAAGTGCGAATTCTAGTTAGAGGAAGTGGGATTCCTTAAACACATCATTTCCAAAGAGGGGATTTTTGTCGACCCTAAGAAGGTGGAGGCAGTGATAAAATGGAATCGGTCAACCTCTGTGACCGAGGTACGAAGCTTCTTAGGTATGGCCGGATATTACAGATGGTTTGTGAAAAACTTCTCCCAAATCACCTTGCCTCATATGCAACTAACAAAGAAAGAGGCTAAGTTTGAGTGGATCAGTGACTGTGAAGGGAGCTTTCAGGTACTGAAAAACCGGCTAACTTCTTCACCGGTCCTGACGATTTCGGATGAATTAGGAGGATTGATTGTCTACTGTGATGCCTCAAAGATTTGGTTGGGCTGTGTTTTAATGTAGCATGGAAGGATAGTTGCTTATGGGTTGCGGCAGTTGAAGGATCATGAAAGGAATTACCCAACTCACGATCTAGAATTGGCTGCAGTAGTGTCTGTGCTGAAAATCTGGAGACATTACCTGTATGGTGAGAGATTCTTGGTCTATTCCGATCACAAAAGTTTAAAGTATTTGTTCTCTCAAAAGGAACTGAACATGCGGCAGCGAAGGTGGATTGAGTTTCTAAAGGATTATGATTGTGAAATCCAGTATGAGCCAGGTAAGGCCAATGTGGTCGCCGATGCACTAAGCCGACAACCAAGTATCTTGGCAAAGATGCAGGTCAAGCAAATAGAAATGCTACACTGCTTAATGTACTGTGACGTCTATCGATATGTTCAGGGAAAGCGGATGATTCTAACTTATCTTCAAGTCCAGCCAGAGGTGATAAATGAGATTAAAGGAGGGCAGGCAAATGATCCCTTCCTTGTGAATATCATGAATGATCTGAACCGAGATTCCCAAAGTGATTTTCATGTTACGCTGGATGGAGCATTGAGGTTTAGGGATCGATTATGTGTGTCGGACAATAAGGAGTTAAAAGAGAAAATTTTTAAGGAAGCCCATAGATCACGGTACACAATCCACCCAGGAGTCAATAAGATGTATCAGGATTTAAAGAAAACATTCTGGTAGATGAATATGAAGAGGGACATCGTAGCTTACGTAGAAAAATGTCTGGTGTGCCAACAAGTGAAGGCGGAAAGGAGGAAACCATCTGAGTTATTGCAACCAATGCCGCTTCTAGGTTGAAAATGGGAAGATATTGCCATGGACTTCGTAACCGGCCTACCAAGGACGCCAAGAAAACACGATGCTATTTGGTTTATAGTTGATCGGCTGACAAAGTCAGCCCATTTCCTAGCAATCTGGATGACTTACTCACGTGGTAAATTGCCCCAGTTGTATGTAAACGAGGTCGTTAGGCTTCATGGGGTGCCTGCCTCTATTGTATCAGATAGAGACCCTCGCTTTGTTTCGAGGTTCTGGAAGAGTTAACATAAGGAATTGGGGACGGAATTGAAATTTAGCACTGCTTATCATCCGCAAAACCAACGGCAAGTCGAACGGATGATTTAGATCGTTAAGGATATGCTAAGGGCCTCGGTCTTAGAGATGAAAGGGACTTGGGATAATTTTTTAGCTTTGGCAGAATTCGCATATAATAACAGTTATCAGGCCAGCATAGGCATGGCTTCTTTTGAGGCCTTGTATGGGAGAAGATGTAGATCACCGATTCACTGGAAGGAGTCTGGAGATAGGAGAATTTTGGGTCCAGAAATTGTTAAGGAGACGATGGAGAAGATAAGGTTAGTACATGGGAATCTAAGGGTTGCTCGGATCAGACAAAAGAGCTATGCAGATTAGAGGAGATCTGCATTAAAGTTTAATGAAGGCGACCTTGTATTCCTAAAGGTATTGCCATCTAAAGGGACGACCAAATTCGGGGTAAAAGGAAAGCTGAAGCTACGATTTATTGGCCCTTTCGAGGTTTTCAAAAAGATCGGAGAGGTGGCCTACCTAATAGCACTACCACCAAGCTTGGCAGAAGTACATGATGTATTTCATGTATCAATACTTAGGAAATATGTCCATGATCCTACTCATGTGATCGAGTTTGAGCCTTTGGCAATTGACAAGGACTTATCTTATGTAGAGGAGCCGATGCAGATTTTGAATCGAAGGGAACAAAGGCTACGTACAAAGTCAATCTCCTTAATAAAGGTACTCTGAAAAAACCACTTACTTGAAGAAGCAACTTGGGAAAGAGAGGAAGAGATTCAGAACAAGTATCCTCACTTGTTTCCTTGATGTTAGTAACTGCATTTAAAATTTTGAGGATGAAATTTCTATAAGTGGGGGAGAATTGTAAGGACCAAATCCTTTTGAGGCAAAAGGAGAAATCATAATCCGATCAACGACTGTTGACCGAAGAGCTTAGAAGAAGACTTATCCGGTCAACAGGAATTGACCGGAAGGAAGGAAAGAGGAAAGTAATCCGGTCAACGCCAATTGACCAGAAAATGTTGAAGGTAGGATAATCCGATCAATGTCTGTTGATCGGAATGTGTAAACAGGAGCAACAAAATCCGATCAATACCAGTTGACCGGACACGCGAAAATTTGGTCAACGATAGTTGATCGAAAATAAAGGATGAACATTTAAAAGAATTAAAGGTGGATCAGGGTAAAACGAAGGCCGAAAGTGCTGAGACAATACAAAGCCCTAAAAGAAGACATAACCGGTCAACGCCAGTTGACCGAAACAATAAGGAAGCCTTTACAAAAAGTAAAGTCAGAATGACCATGTCTGAGTAGGTAACCTACTCCCAACCACCCTGATGACCTTATAGAAAATAAGTACAAGCAGTTGACCTACCCTACTTACTACCGCCAACCCCAACGCCTATAAGTAATGGTCCCCCATGAGTTAGGATAGGAAGCTTGGCAAATGACCAGATGAAGGCGTTAAGAACTTCGAGCCAAAACCAAGTGAAAGGTTCATAGACCCAATCCAGGCAAGTGCACTCACCATTTTAAGTTCATGTTTTTAATGCAAGTATATCATGCCTGTTTGTCTAACTAATAATGTTCAGTTAATTCATGATGTTCGAACGCATGATGTTTGATTTTTGCTTGACTTGGATGATGAACAGTTATTTGTTTATGAAAAAGTACCGGTTATTTCATGATGTTTGGACGTTTTATTTAAATGCATGAAGTCCGGCCATGTTTTAAGATGTTCGGTTATTGCATGTGTAAAAAGACCTCCGACCTTTATTAGAAAGAACTCCGGCTTTTGTTAGAAAAAACTCCGACTTCTGTTAGAAAGAACTCCGATTTTTGTTAGAAAGAACTCCGGCTCTTGTTAAAAAGAACTCTGGCCTTTGATAAAAAGAACTTCGGTTTTGTTGAAAAGACCTCCGACTTTTGTTGAAAAGACCTTCGACTTTTCTTAAGAAGAACTCTGGGGTTAAGACGTTAAAGGAAAGGCTTTACGGACTTCAAATGCTAAAGTTAAGAACAAAGGCTATAAGAATAAGGAAAAATATATGTAATCCGGACAGTAAGTGGAACTCTATGACTTCCGATTTTTTGAACTATGATGGGTGGCTATTAAAAGATATGAACTAAAGAATCGAGTTTCCATTAAACTTGCTGTTAGAGATGGATGAAGGATATTAGAGTGATACTCGAGGACTGCCCCTGGGCCACGAGAGAGTTTTTGGTGGCATAAGGCTTATGGACTACGGCCCCGTATGCCGGGTTAAAGGCGTTACCTCCTGCCTTGGGGAGCATAATAAGAGGATATGGCTCTAAATTGTGGGGTAGCACACAACCCTTCCTTGATGTTGTCCGCTCCCATCCAGTCCCTAAAGATGATAAGCATTTCGTTTGGCTTTTATGAATTTTCTGAAGACAAGATAATAAGAACAAGAACAAAGAATTCTAAACTTAAGAAGAAACAATATGGTGATTTTCGTATGCTAAGTTATGTTATGAAACCTTTACTTTGATCCGATGATATGTATGTTAATGTTTTCTGCATGTAGGTACCTTATTGGGCTCTGTAGCTCACTCTTACTATTTTTCAGATGATGAAAAGCTTGTGGAGGACGAAATTGAGTAGAGTCATATGAAGTAACTAGACAGCATAGTTGGCCAGAGCTGATCTGTGAAGGAGTTGATGTATTTCCTTTTGATGTTTTCAGAAGGACTTGTAAAAACATTTCGCTATAAAAGAATTTATGAATGTTAGCATGTTTCTGTAATTATAATATGGAAGAATAAAGTTGATATTTCTTGTAGCATCTCATTTCACGTCAAGAACTTCATGTCGACTAACCAGAATATGGAGTTATAACTTTGATGGCCAACTCAAGGAGTCCGGCCTCAAGCGATCCTGTGTTCACGATAGGGTATGTTTAAAGGAAAGAAAATTTTTTATGTCCACCAGGTTAGTCTTATACCGTATATGTGTAAATGTCAGGATTGGCGGTGGCCGTATATAGTGGAATATGACCGGTCCGTCACAGATACTAAGGTATTTTTGGGTGCTTTCAAATGGGTTTGTACTTTGGCAATAGTATGCCACTTTTGGTCGAGTACTCTGATCCCAAAATAGCGGGCAACATCGGCTCTTGAAAGTCTATTTTAGATTATTTAGTTATATTTACAGGAGGAGCTATCTTTTAGTTGCAAATTTACAAAAATATATTACTCTCTCTACTATCAAAGTTGAATTCATTACGATGGTAGGAGTAAGTAAAGAAATGTTGTGGATGATGTGGTTCATCTGAGAACTTGGTTTAACAAAAGAGTGGTATGTGATATTTTGTGATAATCAAAACTCTATTAATATCTGCAAAAACTCGTTATTTCATTTTAAATCAAAGCACATCGATATTTGGTGTAACTGGGTGAGGGATATATTATATATATTTTGGTAAGTAATTGGGTGTAAGGATTGGGTTCCTAGGATATAGTAACCCAGCCGTAATTGGAAATCGGCCTAGGTATCAAGTTAACCAGAATAGGATAGTTGGCCGGATTGGACAGATGACCGAATTAGATAATTGAACGAATTGGATAGTTGACCAGATTAGATAGATGACCGAATTGGATAGTTGACTAGTCAGGATAGTTGACTGGATTGGCTTGTCAGCCGATTTCGAATAGAATTTGGACTGGCCAAAGTTAGAGAGGGTGACCTGCTCCGTTGACCTTTTAGATAAAGAATTTGAGCGAGAGAAAGAAGTACCTGTGAGGTTTTGGGTCTAAAAACATGATAATGATAAGGTGATTAGTGTGCTAATGATCAATACTAGACTTATAGAACGAATAAGGTTGGGTATCGAAAGAAAAATCGAGAAGAATTCGGGTTTGTGCTGCTGAAGCGCCGCCAGCAGGCTTGTGCCTGCTGCGAGCTCAAGCCATGGCTCGAGCGTGTTTTCCAGAACCTCGCCCGCCCGCTGGCCGCTCGAGCTCCGCTCGAGCACGTTTTTAAGAATCGCGCCGGCCTGATGCTCGCTGGAGGCGCGCTCGAGCGGTGGCGCCCTTTTAAGTCGCGTCGTGCTTTTTTTTCTTCATTTTTCCCATGATCCCAAAGCTTCTAGAGAGAGAGCGCCGATTCTAGTGAGAGAAGGGAGGAGATCGAGGCTTTGGAGTCCAAATCGGTCTGAGAGCTAGTTTTGAAGGTGAAAGCACGCGTCGAGGCAAGTGTTCTCATACTCACTTCTCGTTCTCTTTCGATGTTTTGCTTTATTTTGTTGGGTATTTTGTGTCGATATCCACCGTGAACGTTAGAATCATGAAGCCCATGCCTTGAGGTCCAAGAATATGTAGTTAGTTATTCGAATCATGTCCGATTCACTCGGTTTGGTTTCACCGAAACCCTAACCCACAAAATTGGGGATTTCCTATTTTCCTTCCGTGTATCATGAAATTAACCTCAAGATGTGAATTCCCACGTCCTAAATATGTATATATGTTGCTGCGAGTTCGATCTCACATGTTTCGACTCGATCGCGGTGTCCGGGCCCTCTAAATCGGCTCTGACACTGTTCATCCGAGTATAAAGGAGTAAATTGCATGTTTCCACCCTCGTTGTATGTTGAATCGACCCCAAAAGATGAATCACCATGTTCCAATTGTGCATATGTATCAACTGGATGCCCGATTTCACAAGTATTGAACCGTTCGCAGCATCCAGATGCTCTAAAAGAGGCCTGACACTGTTCATCCGAAAGTAAAAGGAGAATTTACATGCGTTGCCCTCGTTGAATTGTTATGAAAGTGAAGTCTAAATATTGTGTTAAGGTGTAAGCCCCAAAAATGTGTATTTGGGCACCGGAAGCAAGGAAACGAGTTCAGGAGGCTTCTAAAATGATACGTGATTATCAAAGGTATGCAATTTAGAATTCTCTCATGAACATGAATTGAATTGTAATGACGACATTGAGTCCCACTGAAAGTCGTGAATTGAGCAAGTAAATGGAAGGGAATCCACATTGTGCATTGTGATGGAATGATCTCCCGGATGGAGATGTACGTGATGGGAATGGGATTTCCCGAGTTGTGAATGTGTATGGCAAATGTGGATTTCCCTCTCCAAGTGTTGGAGCAAACCTTGAAACTAGGACCATGATTCATAGGGGTAGTTTGGCTTACCATATCCATCGTGGTGTGAACCCGAGGAATACTTAGCCACGTATTATGGCTGCTCGTGGGAGCAGGTGATGTTCGTGGTACGCTTTAGGAAACTACTGTGGAAGAACGAGGTTTACCCTGGTCCCCGGGGGATATGGGGCGTGTTAGCCGAGTGCTGTAGGCCTAAAATATAGCCGTTTGGTTAAATATTGCATAGTGGAGATGCAACTGATGGTCGAGTGCTGAGACCTAAAATTGTAGCTGTGGCTTTAGAATGTGTAGCGAACACATTCCTTTCCTCGTTCTCTCGCATCGTTGGTTAGTACGGCCTACTTGCCCAAGTCCCCAAAGATGATATAATGATAAAAATGAATAATGCCTAATCGATGTAACCGTGAGAATCTAATGTTCCAAGATGTTCCCTGTTTCCTCTCCTGATTCCTGATTACTGATATCTTTTGCTTTTTCCCTCTCCCAGTTGTTGCTTTCATCGTTATCATGATTGTTAGTGAGTTATGATTACATTTACTGAGCTGCACGCTCACCCTTGCTGTTTTCCTTCCAAATGAGAACACTTAGCCGGTGCCAGATTAGTTAGAGCAAGGAGAAAGACTTGCTTGAAGATATTAGCTGGATGTCGGAGCTTGAAGATTGGGTTATGTTTATAATATTAGAATGTAAACAGCCACCCATGGATGGGGATGGATTATTGTTATATTATGGTTTTTTTATGCTTCCGCAAGGTTTTGATGTTCTAGTTATGCTTCCACATTTATGTTGGTGTTTTGAGCTTTATTTTATTTTAGATGGCATCTCTCTAGATCTAATACGGTAGATAGGAGTACTGTATTGGAGCCATGGATGATATGGCAGATGTCATGATCCTGTGTTGTGTATTGTAGGCCAAACATTCAATATTGATTAGTTGTGTGCTTGCACAGGATGTTTTTAGACAGGTTGTATTTTTGGTTTTCGTCTAGTTGTAGAGGGAACTCTACCGAAATTTCTATAGAATCCATAAGTATTAATTATGGACTGTAGTTGTGTTGCCAATGACGGAGGTTATTCGTTGGAGAATAATCTGGTCCATCACAGTTGGTATTAGAGAAAAAGAGATGCCTTAGGTTTGATCTAAATAGTATGCGAAAGCTTAGGCTAGATTAAAATTGATCGAATAAGTAAATAAAGGTGTTGGGTGGTCAAGCTAGTCCGGGTAGTTTTGGTTACCCCAATCCTAATGATTTAGGCTAGCACTAAGTTAGGAGTGTCTTAATGTGAAATGTCTCGGTCTCAAGGAAATATTAGTAGTGGCTCCTAGACAGGGACTACTAATATTAGTGATTGGTTGTAGGGACGAGAGGAAGATGGTGTGTAGAAACACCTTAGTGTTGGAATTTGATTGGTATCAATTGGGTCCTTGGATTGATCAGTGTTGATTCGAGGCATAGGTTAATTAATCTCGGTTTGAGGTTTGAGTTGATCGGCTCTTGGATGAAGTTCTTAGATGGTATTTTGCTACGAAGGGTTGCCAGGTTAACCTAGCAAGTGTAATGAATAGGGTGGAGTTAGTAGCTCAAGATTTGTAAATTGGAGTTAATTCTTCGGCGTGTCAAGTCCTAAGATGATAATTCATAATTGTTTCAGAAATACTAATGTGTCTAGACTTCTGGGCAGTCCAGATCCTATTGAGGTCGAGATGTGGATTTTAAGACTTAAGATGACGTTGCGGTGACCCCATGTCCGATAGAAGATACGGCGTGTTGCCCCATGCTAGATAGGAAGTGAAGTTGACCTCGGTTGGTTGACGTGAGAAAAATCATGGGTCTCGAAGATTAAGAGATATTGTCCCATGTGTTATGGAAGTTTCATGGAGTAGTGCTTTGTGTCGGTGAGACTCTTGGGAGCGTGTTTCAACAGTGGTTAGTTCAATCGCAAGATTTAAGGATGTTCTTATTCATAGACAGGCGGTAAAAAGGTTCAGTGTTTTAAATCAAGGTCCTAAGGTATTAACTCAATGTGTTGATGTTACCTGTCGTGACAGGAGGTAAGGCTCTTGGGTTTAATATTGTGATCTGGTGTCATTTTGGGGATTCCGAGCCCATGTTGCATTGTGTTTTGAGTTATGTGTGATTGGAGGACTTAGGCCTTCTAGTAGCGGCGAAGGTAACCTAGTATTCGGGAAGGTAAAAGGATGTATCAAAGTGGATGTTCAAGTAAGAATTTTGGATAAATGCCTTCCCGAAGAGACTTTGGGACTATGATCTAAGTTACAGATAGTATGGTCGTTGGATTAAGGATAGTTTGTATCCTCTGACCTCGAAGTGAAGAAATCCAGTGCCTTAGGATCAGAGTTTCAGTGGTGATGAAGCATGAGAGAAATATGTGGATTGCCGAGATAGAAGATGAAATTTCTCAATCTTGATGTCACAACACTTGCATCTTTGGGATCTCGATTATATATGTGGATTTTGTGATTCCTAGTTTTATTTAATTAAGGATCTAACTTCGATACAAGTGGTGTCGAGGTTGTGATATTTTTGGAGTTCGTGGATACGACTGGTTGGGTTAACTTGAACCATCTTGTGGTGCCGGTCTTCACGTGACGTTATGGAAGATTTGATCAGTAAGTTATTGGGTCGATCTGAATTGTGTTGGTAAACATATTGTGCCTTGTAATTGAATTGTGCGATTTTGGGTATGAACTTGAGATAGTTAAAGTATTGAGTCTTAACCTGATCTTAATAATTGTTCGGTGGGCAAACTGCAGTGCTAATATGGTTGGATTGGTAAATGATAACATCCTGCAATTGGGTTGTGGGATCTAAAGCGTAAGTTTGAATTGATGAAGGTGTTAGGAGATTTGTGTTGACTTCCCTGCCAAGTATCTAATGAGAATCTACACTAAGTCCAATTTGTTTATGCGACAACATCTAGAGGATATTTGTGGTAGCTAAAAGATTTTGGTCGTGTGATGACTTGATCAAAGTATCAAGAAATTGATATCGTCTTTCTTGTAGATCATTTGATCGAGGATGTAATCAAAAAGGAAGATTCGGCAGAGTTATCTTTTGATCGTAATTCGAGGTCATGTCAAATCGATGCTAATTGTTGAGGATCTTAAGTAGGGCCGTGGAAGTATCGGCTTTGGTATCATGGTAAAATATTCCAGAACCTTCGAGGTAAATAGATGGACCGATAAGGTGGTTCACAAATTTCAAAAATGGCTAGGAGATTAATGATTGGATGAGCAGACTTTGTGGATGGATAGGCGTAGTCTGTGGGCCGTCGTGAAGGCTTGATGAATTCTAAGATCGATTTGGGTCCATGGCATATTAATTGTGGATCAATGGAAGTTGTAGCCCTGGCAGTATTCAAGATAAGGATATGGCCACTATGAAGTCCAAAACGTCGTTTAGGTTTTCTAGACTCGTTGGCTTTTCATGAAATTTTATGGGTTTGATCTTTTGGCCATATTCGGGTCTATGTTGGGGTGACTTCATTGGTGAATTCAAAGGAATAATGGGGTGTACGTAGTTATTTGAGGATTATATCATAAGCTCTGATGGCTGATAGTCCGTATGCCCCCATTTGGAAGGGAGTGCAAGTTTTGTTAAGAAAATGCCTTGTTAAACTTGTGGCTCTTCGGTAACATGATTTTGAGATCGACAAGATTGTAAGTGATGGATAATTGGGGAGACCAATTAGTGTCGTGAAAGTGTACGGTCCTCTTGAATCTAACCGAAGCTGTTAAGTGACCTGACAAGTATTCCTTGGGGGATTTCTGTGTCAGTAAGACGATCAGCGTGGGGAAAATTTGTAATTGTTAGAACGAAAGATAAATGGTAGTTTTCAGAGACCGGATAGGGGTAATTGATGTTCATGTCATTTGGGTTGACCCCTAATGGGTCTGATAAGTTATCGTAGAATGTAATGCCTTTGACAAACGTTAAGATTATGTTACTCACACGTCGTGATAGATGGGTACATTTGATATAAGTGGGGGAGAAGTTCAGGATTAGTGTTACCCCCATATTCAAGTCGGATTTAGCCGTTGAAGTTCCGTTTAGAGAACTTATGATGTTGTCCTTGAAGATAACCCTTATCAAAAATTTTAAGAGCCAGAATGATTGTGTCATTGGGGAAGATGGTCTTATGATATTACATGTGGACAGATTTGTTTAAAGGTTGGGAAGGTGAACCTCGGTATTTGTTTTAGGGAAAGCAGATTTTCGAAGTTTCCTAGAAGATGTGAAAGGTAAATTGCGAGTAAGTCCAACGGTTGGGTAATAGAATATCGTGTCCTTAGTTTAGGGGACAAAATCGTAATCGATGTATGGGAACTAGGAGTTCATGAAATACGAAGTTCTTATAGTTTGTTCAGGATGGTTAGAGCAACCCACTTATCATAATTGTGGAAGACGTGTTTGGGTTGGATCTGTTGGCCCATTGGTATGCCAACGAGATCTTGAGCTTACTCAATTATTAGATTTTGAGGCTATAGGATGAATGACCGAAAGCTTTGTCGAATCTTGGGATGATCGTTACAATTGTAGTTTCGAAGGTGGTTGTAGTTGATGATTATAGGACTTGTCTTCATGGTATGGCTATCCTAGGATCGTATTAATCAGAGTAGCGCAGTGGAAGCATTGTGGGCCCATGGCCCAGAGATTAAGGTTGAGGTCCCTGTGATCAAATTCTTTCGAGGCTTGGAATGAATTGAAGTGAAAGTTCATTGGTCCATTTGAAGTATCGGATTAAATTGGAAGAATGTCCGGCATGATTGTAGGCCGCTTTTGGAATATCTAGTTATCGTTATAAGGCCTTCCTTGTATTGATGGTTGAGAGAATCGGTAAGTGTCTGGGTTGAGCTGTTCTGAGAGGCTAAGGATTTGTTTTGTGATGAGGATTAAAACGATTCAATGCTTGAGGTTCCTAAATTAATCGTTGTCTGAGGGGATGATTTTTGGATGTGAGAAAGATTACCTGTGACTATGAAAATTTGAGATTCGTTAAATTTTGACGACAAAATTTTCATAAGTGGGGGAGAATTGTGAGGTTTCAGATCTAAAAACTTGATAATGATGAGGTAATTAGTGTGCTAATGATCAATACTAAGCCTATAGAGCGAATAAGGTTGGGTATCGGAAGAAAAATAAAGAAGAATTCGGGTTTGTGCTGCTGAAGCGCCGCCAGCAGGCTTGCGCCTGCTGCGCACTCGAGCCATGGCTCGAGTGTGTTTTCCAGAACCTTGCCCGCCCGCTGGCCGCTTGAGATCCGCTCGAGCACGTTTTCCAGAACCGCGCCCGCCTGATACTCTCTCGAGGCATGCTCGAGGGGTGGCGCCTTTTTAAGTCGCATCGTGCTTCTTTTTCTTCATTTTTCCCACGATCCCAAAGCTTCTAGAGAGACAGAGAGCCGATTCTAGTGAGAGAAGGGAGGAGATCGAGGCCTTGGAGTCCAAATTCGTCCAAGAGCTACTTATGAAGGCGAAAGCATGCGTCGAGGTAAGTATTCTCATACTCACTTCTCGTTCTCTTTTGATATTTTGCTTGATTTTGTTGGGTATTTTGTGTCAATACCCACCGTGAATGTTAGAATCATGAAGCCCATGCCTTGAGGTCCAAGAATATGTAGTTAGTTGTTCGAATCATGTCCAATTCACTCGGTTTGATTTCACCGAAACCCTAACCCACGAAATTGGGGATTTCCTGTTTTCCTTCCGCATATCGTGAAATTGACATCAAGATGTGAATTCCCACATCCTGAATATGTATATATGTCGGCCGTGAGTTTGATCTCGCACGTTTCGACCTGATCGCAGTGTTCGGGCCCTCTAAATCGGCCCTGACACTGTTCATCCGAGTATAAAGGGGGAAATTGCATGTTTCCGCCCTCGTTGTATGTTGAATCCACCCCAAAAGATGAATCACCATGTTCCAATTGTGCGTATGTATCAACTGGAAGCCCGATTTAACAAGTATCGAACCGTTTGCAGCATCCGGATGCTCTAAAAGAGGCCTGACACTGTTTATCCAAAAGTAAATGGGGAATTTACATGCGTTGCCCTCGTTGAATTGTTATAAAAGTGATGTCTAAATGTTGTGTTAAGGTGTAAGCCCCAAAAATGTGTATTTAGGCACCGGAAGCAAGGAAACGAGTCCAGGAGGCTTCTAAAATGATACGTGATTATTAAAGGTATAAAATTCAAAATTCTCTCGTGAACATGAATTGAATTGTAATGACGAGATTGAGACCCTCTGAAAGTCGTGAACCGAGCAAGTAAATGGAAGGGAATCCATATTGTGCATTGTGATGGAATGATCTCCCGGATGGAGATATACGTGATGGGAATGGGCTTCTCAAGTTGTGAATGTGTACGGCAAATGTGGATTTCCTTCTCCAAGTGTTGGAGCTAACCTTGAAACTAGGACCATGATTCATAGGGGTAGTAACATTTGGCTTACCATGTCCATCACGGTGTAAACTCGAGGAATACTTGGCCACGTATTCTGGCCGCTCGTGGGAGCGGGTGATGTTCGTGGTACGCTTTAGGAAACTACTGTGGAAGAACGAGGTTTGCCCTAGTCCCCGGGGGATATGGGGCGTGTTGGTCGAGTGCTGCAAGCCTAAAATGTAGCCGTTTGGTTAAATGTTGCATAGTGGAGATGCAACTGATGGTCAAGTGCTGCACACCTAAAATGTAGCCATGGCTTTAGAATGTGTAGCGAACACATTCCTTTTCTCGTTCTCTCGCATCGTTGGTTAGCATGGCCTACTAGCCCGGGTCCGCAAAGATGATATAATGATGAAAATGAATAATATCTAATCGATGTAACTGTGGGAATCTAATGTTCCAAGATGTTCCCTGTTTCCTCTCCTGATTTCTCATTACTGATATCTTGTGCTTTTCCCCTCTCCCAGTTGTTGCTTTCATCGTTATCATGATTGTTAGTGAGTTATGATTATATTTGCTGAGCTGTACGCTCACCCTTGCTGTTTTCCTTCCAGATGAGAACACTTAGCAGGCGCCAGATTAGTTAGAGCAAGGAGAAAGACTTGCTTGAAGATATTAGCTGGATGTCGGAGCTTGAAGATTGGGTTATGTTTATAATATTAGAATGTAAACAGCCACTCATGGATAGGCATGGCTTATTGTTATATTATGGTTTTGTTATGCTTCCGCAGGTTTTTGATGTTCTAGTTATGCTTCCGCATTTATGTTGGTGTTTTGAGCTTTGTTTTATTTTAGATGGCATCTCTCTAAATCTAATACGGTAGATAGGAGTACTGTATTGGAGCCATGGATGATATGGCAGATGTTATAATCCTGTGTTGTGTGTTGTAGGCCAAACATTCAATAATAATTAGTTGTGTACTTGTACAGGATGTTTTTAAACAGGCTGCATTTTTTATTTTCGTCTAGTTGTAGAGGAAACTCTGCCGAAATTTCTGTAGAATCCATAAGTATTAATTATGGACTGTAGTTGTGTTTCTAATGACGGAGGTTATTCGTTGGAGAATAATCTAGTCCATCACAGTACTAGAGTGGGTGACCTACCTCCACTTGCTCTCACCTGCCCCGCTGTCTTTAAATTTTGGATTGGGAGGAAAGGAAAGAAAATCTGAAAAAGGGGCACGAAGGAGAAGAAAAGAAGATGAAGAATTTTCAGGCCAGATCTGAGTTAGAAAATTTGTATATTAGGCTAAGGTAAGTATACTCTATACTTTATCTTTCGTTAATGTTGATTCTTGTCCATTTCTTTTGGGTATTATTACTCTAATATCCTTCTGCGTTAAGTTTTTATAGATTAAATATCATGATAATGGCTTTTTCACATGTTTCATGAAGAAACTTCATTTTAAGTGCATATACTATATTTTATATGTCGAATTTTACTATTTATCCCATGATTCATGTTCGAATATTGTTAGAATTTATTTCTTCTATTTGAATTCGAAATTGAAGTAAGATTTCATAAAGTTCAAGTTATGATACACGAAAAAAGTTACCTTGCATGTTTATTCAGATTGTTTGTAAATATCAATTTGCTTATTTGAAAACTTCATTTGTTGGAAGTTAAGATGGAAGCCACAAGACCAAGGAAATTTGTATCTGTAAACAGCTAGTGAAAACTCTTCAATTTGTTATTTGTTATTTGATATATGGCCATTGAATGAAAGAACTTTGTGTAGAGTTTTCATCTAAAATGTTGTAAAGAATTAGTAAACTAGATTGAGAATATTGGAGTGATAACTCAAGGATTGCTCATGGGCCACGGGAAAACTTTTGGTGGCAACTGTGGACTAAGGCTCTATATGTCGGGTTAAAGGTATTACCGCCCTCCTCTGGGAGTAGAATAAAAAGGTAGGCCTTAGATTGTGTGAAGATTACACAATCCTTTCCTCTATTTATCCGCTCTCGTCTGTCTCTAAAGATAATTGAGTTTTAAGCATGATTTTGAAGGCCCAATAATTAAGAACAAGACTAATAACCTTAGGATCATAAATGGAAACCAATGCCCATGAAAACGTCTTCGGATCCTATTTCATGTTCCCATATGCATTTGCTCCTACTTTGTTTCTCTTGATTTCGTTTTGAAGTACTTATTATGCATGTCTTTGTGTATTTATACCTTGTTGAGCATTCCGCTTACTATTTACTATTTCTCACCTTCAGACGAGCACAAGCTAATACCTGACAAGGAAGAGTAGAGTCAAATGACTACTTAGGTTTTGGAGGCTTACTAGAATTCATGTAGCAATCGATGGATTGACTTTGGATGTATTTTTGGTTATTTTGCAGACATGCTTGTATAAACGTTCCGCTGTGTATATTGATGGGACTTTTGTATGCTTTTGTAGGACATTATGGTGTAGTTATTTTGTTCTCTAGTGGTATGACGTTAGTTCCACTAGATGTGGCCGACCTAGATATGGCTGGCCTAGAAAGGCCGACCTAGTTGTGACCGGCCTGAATGTGGCCAACTCTGAATGCGGTCGGTTTGGATCCTATGTATATAATTGTGGTATATTGCGTGACTATTTATATTTGCCTTGTTCATATTTAGTTATTGACGGACATGAATAGTAGCCTATCAGTATCAGGTCTAGCACACTGGGTGAGGGATATAATTGACTATGAATTGTTAATGCTTAGAAAAATCAAGATAGAAGACAATGAGTTTGATATGATGAGGAAGGTGGTACAATAATTAAATCTTGGAGCATGCTGAATGAATGTCAGGATAAAATGGCCCCCATAAGGTTATAAGAAAAACTTTTCAATTTTAAGCCATTTTCTGATAAATTTTATATCCACCTACATGTTATTAGTGGCATGCTTGGGCGGACACATCATGCTCTCATTTATTTGATTCTCATTTATTTCTTCTCATAATTAAAATTGAGAAGATTATTGGTGATTTTCTTTTATATTCACTTGCGCTATTTTCTTACATATTCTCACCATACATATTATTTAATTAGTTTTTTCAATGAGAAATTATTTTTAAAAGAAAACATTAGCGTACGCCAAATTCGAACAAGCATTTACGGGATTGGTAGCCCAACACCATAACGATCACAACTAAAATTTTTGGCAATATGATTTTAAAAAATGATAAAAACTGATGAACAGTCCAATCTGGACTGCCACTAACCATTTTGGCGAATAAAATATGAACCACGTGCAGGAGTGAATGACAATGAATCACTGCGGCGACAGGTGCATTTACTAATTTATATTTTATTTAAATTAAAATGGTTGGTTTTTGTCGGTGCTTGAAGCAGCCTCAGGCATGACAAAGGGTAATTTGTATATAACAATAATGAGCCGAAGCATTTCATGTACAGAGGAAAAAGGTTGAAAAAAAGAATATTCTTGTTAATATTATGGTGATGAACCAAACATATCATAACATTCATAATTTAAAATTATCTTAAATGGTCTTATATTTACACTTCTATAAAATTGAATATTGCATCATTTTGTTAATAATGACTTGGCCAGAAGGGAAAGTCATTATATAAAGTTTTATGATGGAATAAAAAATAGTATTATGTGTTATGTCTAAATTAAATTCCTATTATTCAAATGTTTTGAATTTGTTTTTCTTATCATATTGGATTCCATTAGTTTTATAATCAAGATGGGTGTATTATAAAATTTATACATTAATTTACTCATTAATTATTAATATGGATTAATATATTTAAAAAAAATTAGTGTGATTTTTATGGTTGATGGGGATGGCCGAAAATGCATTAGCCCATTGTCAAGGCCCACAGACGGAACTAGAGACTGGTCAATCTATAATATGTCACTATCAACCCCAAGGTCAAATTAATGTCCCACTTGGCCCAATCGGTTCCAAAGGCCAAGCTAATCTCAACGGTCCAATCAGGGTGGCCCACTCTTGTGCATTGAAGAAACTTATCATAACCTGCTGTAACAACCAATGAGTATGTCTTTATTCTTTCAAACAGTTCAGTGGATAATTGCTACTAACTAGGAAGGTCAAACCACCTGCCAACGCTATAAATATCCTTTTACTCTCATGAACATAGGAATGGACTGGTAAGCATATAGAACATCAAATCTCTACCCAAAAAGAGACCTCTCATAATTCTTACTCTCAAGCAGTTTCTCGTCGATTGCAACCTCCAAGATAAACACCATTCTTACTTTTGTGTATCATCACATACATGTTTTGTCATTACATCTTTCTATTTACTGAGAAAAATTACTGATTTGGACGTTGGAGGATATGTCGGGGCACGAGTCCCACAAATCCTCTAACATCTAGTTTTTTAGCTGTGGTGTGTGGGATTCAAGCTATCAAGAATGGTGACTGGATCCACCTTGTTTAACTCGCTAAGGAAGATCCAAGTGGATCCCTATTCAGTGCAGCAACTCAAATTCGAGGATGCATCATTGGTATTGTCTGTGAGAAGGTGGACGAAAAGCCTAACCACCATCCACACTAAAAAAACATGGTCAATACCAGAGGCCAAGCCAGTGCCTCGGCCAAAGACGTCGCCCTCCATGGCGATGACCACTTCGCAGGTAGCCATGTAGAGGAGTAATCGGCACCCTACTTACAGGAACTCACTAACTATGTAGACAATAAGTAACGGTCCAAATTTTAAAACATAGAAAATCCCAATCATCGAGTTAAGGTGATCAAGGAGTGAAGAGGAAATTGAAGGTTATCCGGTCAACGCATATTGACCGAAAACTACAATAAGAAAACATAATCCGATCAACGCATGTTGATCGGAAAGCTAAGGAGAAGATGAAGTCCGGTCAACTCATGTTGACCGGAAAGTATGAAGGGAAAGAGTAATCCGGTCAATGCATGTTGACCGGAAAGCATGGGGAGAAGACGAAATTCGGTCAATGCTTGTTGACCGAAAAGCTTGAATGGAAAAAGAAGACTGAAAAATGTGAAGAGAAATCAAGAAAGTGTTGACCGCTCAATTGATTGATGAGGATTAATTAAGGTCTGGATGACCATGCTGAGTAGGTAACCTACTCCCAATCACTCCAAACTGACCTTCCAGAAAGGCAGGGGGAACAAGCAAAGAAGTACAAGCAGTTGACCTGACCTACCTGCTACCACCAACCCCAACGTTTATAAGTAATGACCCTAGAAATTAGGATAGCAAGCTAGGCAAATGACCTGGTAAGGGCGCTAAGGACTTCGAGCCAGAACCAAGTAAGGGGCTCAGAGATCCAATTTAGGCAAGCGAACTCTCCGTTTTTAAGTTCATGATTTGATGCAAGAGTACTCACCGTTTTAAGTTCATGTTTTTAATGCAAGTATATTATGGCTGTTTATCTGACTAATGATGTTCAGTTATTTCATAATATTCGAACGCATGAAGTTTGATTATTGCATGATTTAGATGATGACCAGTTATTTGTTTATGAAAAAGTATCGATTACTTCATGATGTTTGGATGTCTTACTTAAATGCATGAAATCTAGCCATGTTTTAAGATGTTCGGTTATTGCATGTGCAAAAAGACCTCCAACTTTTAAGAAAAAAAACTCCAACTTTTATGAAAAAGAACTCCAGCCTTTAAACTTCGGCTTTTGCTAAAAAAGAACTCTGACTTTTGGACTTCGGCTTTTGTTGAAAAAGAACTCCGGCTTTTGAATTTCGGCTTTTGTTGAAAAAGAATTTCGGCTTTCGAACTCCGACTTTTGTTGAAAAGACCTCCAGCTTGTGATAAAAAGAATTTCGGCTTTTGATAAAAAGAACTTCGGCTTTTAAAAGAAAGAACTCCGGCTTTTAAGAAAGAGACCTCCGGCTTTTGATAAAAAGAACTCCGACCTTGGATAAAAAGAACTCCGGCTTTTGATAAAAAGAACTTCGGCTTTTAAAAGAAAGAACTCCGGCTTTTAAGAAAGAGACCTCCGGCTTTTGATAAAAAGAACTCTGGCCTTGGATAAAAAGAACTCCGGTATTTGTATGTATTTGAAACGGGCATTGCACTATGATTTCGGAACCAGCATTGTATGCGTTTGAAATCGGCATTTGCACTATGATTTTTGGAAAAGCATGATTTGCGGACTAAGTATTTGATGGCCGAGTAGCTGCAGGCCTTAAATGTAGCCGTTCGATTTGGGTCATGACTACGGACCTTAAATGTAGCGTTATTCAGAGGGTCGAGAGCTGCAGACCTTAAATGCTGCCATTTGATTTGGGTCATGACTACGAACCTTAAATGTAGCGTTATTTGATTCAGAGGGTTGAGAGCTGCAAACCTTAAATGCTGCTGTTTGATTTGAGTCATGACTATGGACCTTAAATGTAGCGTTATGGTCGAGTAGCTGCAAACCTTAAATGTAGCCGGTTTTTGACAGAAATGAATTTGGAAATAGCAGCATGTTTTTGAAAGTCAAATTGCATGAAAATGACTTTGGAATCTATTTGCATCAACTCCGGCTATGTTTTATGAAACTGCACGTAAATAATTGCCTCTATTGCATTATGCTTGTTTGTCTCACGGTTTATGACTATGCATGATTTCTGCATGAGGGTACCTTGCTGGGCCTTGTAGCTCACCCCTTATATTTTTCAGATGACGATGATGATGAGTTTATGCCGGACGAAAAAGAATGAAGTCAGAGGGACTAGATAAGCAGGATAGCTGGCCAGAATATTAAGCAGCGAATCAAAAATTGATGTCTTCACTTTTGATGTTTTGGGAAGAGATTGTAAATTACCTTTTGCTGAATGTTAATGAATATTAGTATGCTTCCGTATGATGTTATGGTTTGAGTAATTTGTGATTCCTAGTGGCATCTCAGTTTGTTCGGGATCTTTATGTCCAGCCGACCTCTTCTTAGCCGGTCAAAAGAGAGAAACCACGAACCCTGGCCGCCAACTCACAAAGTTGGGCCATACGCGATCTTGTGCACGCATTGTATATATATAAAAGAAAAGAAAAATTTTGAATCCACCTTTTTAATCAGAGTTTATGATCGGTTACGATCAACGGGCGGCCGCATGCGGTGGAATGTGGCTGGTCCGTTACACAATATCTCCTAGATGCTCCAGACCCTCTACGCGTGCTAGGACTAGTAGAGGTTGGGCCTCTTTCCTTCATCGCCCACACTTCAGCATCCAAACAAAGAAGCTGGAGGAAGAAGCACTCAGCCAGGAAGGCACGATGCTTGGACAACCTTGGGACCTGAGCAACTCCAAATGACAAGACCCAATCGTAGTTGGAAGGCTAGCTTGGTCGTAGGTCACTTGATGAAAGCCTAGAGCGGCGGAATCCTCATTACTCCCGCGACGATCAGAAGCCCTCGGTCCAAGAGGGAGTCTCGTGCAACACTCAACCTATTGGGGGTAGTAGCCGGTTGGCCTCACATTACTCAGAGTTGAGGACTTACCTCAACACGAAAAGGGATGTGGTCTCTTCTCGAGTGGAGGAGTGAGTGGAAAAAATATGATAGCATATGTTCAAGGGGGAGGCTAGTGGCCACTCTACAGATCTAAGGAGATTGTCATTCACAAAGGAGATTCAGACACAGCTACTTTCCCATAAATTTAAGATGTTGGCCCTGGGGCCTTATGATAGAAGCGCCAATCCTATTGACCATCTTGACCACTTCTGTACTATGTTGAGCTTCTAGGGCCTAGGCGAGGCTACTATGTGCTTATGCTTCCCGCTGACCCTCAAAGGGGACGCTCAAATATGGTTCTATTGTCTGTAGCCCAATTCAATTTGGACGTTCCGATAACTCGCTGATAGCTTCCTATCACAATTTGCCTCAAGTTGGAGGGATGAGAAGCAGTCTTAGCACCTTACCTGTATTAAGCAAGGGCCAAGTGAAAGTTTAAGAATGTTTTTGGCCAGGTTCACTACCAAGGTCTAGTGGATAACCTAGCTCACTGACGAAGTAAAACTGAGTACTTTCATATCAACCCTGGAGTTAGGCGAGTACTTCAAGCATTTTACTTATAAGGACCCCAGACTTTTCACGAGACTGAAACAATTGCCCGTGCTTACATGGTACCTAAGGAGGCTAACGATGCAAAGTGGCCAAAGCATGAGGACCACTTCACTAGGTATCGACGAATGGATGAGAAATAGAAACCATGTCAGCCCTTGAGACTCAAGGAAGCAGCCTCGGCTAGAATCGGGAGTTTGAAGGGAGTACAAGGACTTAAACCTAATCCATCTAAATGACTTTCAGATCAATATCCTCATGCAGATCCTAGATAAAGAATTCCTAAAGCGGCTGAAATTCACCAAGAACCTAGGGGAAGTGTGATGAACTGTATTTTTTGCCAAAAATCTGATAGAGTTTTGTCTGTAATACGGTTGCTGAAATAAATATAAAATCTATTAAACAACCTGTACAATAATAATAATCCATCCCAAACAACTCTTACACAATCAGAAAACTCATCTGATACAAATCTGAACATTCAGATAAACACAACAACATATAGGATCCATAGCCATAGTAAACAACATATGGCACCGACATCATAACTTCGGGAATGACATTGATTCAGATAAGATACCACTAGGTACATAATTAAACCATATAAACCTGCAGAAGTAACTAAATCCAAGAAATACAGTAGAAGCTAAATAGATATGTAATATCATCATTGCCATCAATCATGATCATCAAAATAATACAAAAGGTTCCAAAGGTATAAAATCACAAAACTAAGTCTTCAAGCTATCCTCCCTAAAACTTCAAGCATTTTCGACTTCTAATTCTTTACCCTACCCGATTGGGTATAAGTTTGTACTAATCTGAAGATAAGAAAGCAACAAGAGTGAGTGAACAGCTCAACAAGTGCAATAAAATCAAGATGGTGAGCAATCTAAGCAAAATAAAGTAGAAGCATAGAAGAAAAAAAGTAGAAGAGAGAGATATCTAAGTGTAACAATGATGCATAAACATAAGGTGTGATCAAGTATGTTTTTGGAACATAATTAACTTTTCACGTTTTATTCTTTTTCTCTTTGGAATGTAAATTATGCATAATTTCTTACGTTTGTGGACCAGGTCCAGTAAATTTTACTAGCTAAAGGTATGGGAGGATAAGGAAGGATCATGATGCCCCACATGATCTAAGGCTGAAGCCGTAATCAAAGTCTAATAACGAACTACCTAGAAAAGGCCGAACACCGCCTAGCATAGCGGTAGGCCTATCGTCCGATCATACAGGGCCAATAAAATGCTACCTTTACCTCTTGCAGTCCAGAGGCAGTCATTGTCCTTCCACAATAATATTCTAAGGTTTGCTAAGAGCTTTACTCGCTACAATATATGGCCAGAGTAATCCTCGAGTCTCTACTATAATGCTATTAGCAGTCCAAAGGATATTACCTCCATATCACAATTCCATGGTCCTAGTTTGATGGGTTTTTATTCATTTGAAGGAAGGTCCACCATAATTTCTTTTACATGGTTCTCACACCGGGAGAACAGATTATTTATATAACAAATTGTGGCATTCCCTCCGTATTCTTGCATATCATGCTGAATTCTCATAGATGGATATAGATTATCTTTTCTTGAGGGTTTAAGTCTTCTCACGACTTAACCTTCATGTATAAGAATCATATAACATAGGCAATTCTTATCACTGAGAGTTCAATTCAATTTTAGGGCTTCCAGTTAATGATTATCTTCACAATTGGTTAACGAATACATTTTTTCAGATAAGCAATTAAACATATGCAATTATATATGCAACTTAATTAACAATTAAACATGTGAAAATTATGCAAAGTTAATCAAGATGCTCGGGTGAACAGTAATAGGGCTAGATTAGGGCCTCCGAACGCACCGTATGTGTCGATTTTGGGAAATCGGACACCCAACCAAAGTATATATGCAATTAGGACATGGGTGACACATAATTAAGGATAAATAATGCATTAAATTCGAATTAATTGATCAAATGTGATCCAGATGCATCCTAGAGTTTCGGCGAACAGGTTTTTATATAATACCACCAAATCGGATACCCAATCAGTAAATTAGCATACCTAGGTTATGGGTAATAATAATCTAAACCCAATTTAAGCAAAAACCCCAAATAATTTTATGAATAAATAGGTTTGGTCACGGGTGAACATACCGTGCGTGGTTAGGGTTTTCGGGTTGCGGGAATCGGACAAAAACTAAGCAATTGGATATGGAATTCACATATATGCATATTAAGTTATGGGTATGACATATACATGCATGGGTCGGGTATTGGGATAATAATACCCAAAGGGAATCGAATGCACTTGCCTCAACCCATCTATCACTTCTCCAACTAGTTCGAGCTTGGATTTGGATCAGAGAGCCCTCATTTTCTCCTCTTCTTCTTCACGTGGTCTCTCTCTAGCCCTCTCTCTCACTTCACGCCACCACTGCTCAACCCTCCAGTAGTTGATGACCACCGGTGCACACCCATCGGCGCCACCTCCTCCTCGGGGCCATAGCCTTCCCCGTCAAAACCCTCCACTGTGTCGCACCTGGAGCAAAACCCTGTCCTTCTCTCTCCCAGATCTCCCCTTCTCATTTTTCCCCGTCTATTATTATTATTATTATTATTATTATTATATATGTATTTTATTTTTTTAATCTCAAAATTCAAATCGATATTCAGGTGGTCGAACGGGTGCACCCCGGGCACCGGCCCAATAATTTTAAAATATTCTCTGAAATTTTTGTAATATTTATTTAATTTTTATCACACCCAAATTACCCAAAAAATAAATAAACCTAATTAATTCGAATAAAAATATTCAGGATATTATATTCTCCCCACTTATAAAACTTTCATCCTCAAAATTTAACGAACCTCAAAACTTAAGAATAGGGAATAGTCCTTCCAGATTTGCCTCCGTACTCCCAAATCACTTTCTTGGTGAGACGATTGATTCTAGAAAACTTTAATCATTTAAATCATCCTGATTCTCAAAGCTTAATGCCTTTTATCTAAAATTGAGATTGAAACCTTATTATAAGACAATCCCTAATCTCCCACAATGATTAAACTCGATATAAACCTACTTCATCAATTATCGGTACATGGGAGATTTCATGATAGTCCACCATACTATAGGCAACTAAAACAACTAGCTATTTCCTCAACATTATTCAAAACCTAAAGCAACTTATAAATTTCAACTTCGGATCATTCTAAGACTCAAAAATGACTAATCACTTGGATCCTCGATCCTACTTCAAAATCTCCGAGTCGTGGATTGCATGCTACACCGCGTCACTTTGATAGACCATATATTTGTACATTAAAATCAATTGCAAACCTTGTTTAATGATTAACATCAAACCTCTAGGCCTCACAACAATTATAGAACCAAGAAAATTTCAAAGATATCAACACAACTAAGGAAAGGCCTTTAATCCTTAAATCACAATTAACTTAGAAATCGCAATTAAGACAACCACCCAAAAATTTAGCGTAGCCTCAAATCACCAGTTAGGTCTTGAAATCTAATTACTCAATAAACTTATCATCCCATTTGCATAACAATGAGTCAACATATCTGACCCCCATGAATTGCTCAATTTTGAGATAAATGGAACGTCCCCGGAAGCTAATGCACATTTATTCCGATCCCCAAAATCCTTATCGTCCTAATGATCCTGAAGAAAGATGTGAGATCCCTATCTCAAAAAATGATAATTATGGAATAATTATATAGACGAAGATTATGCTAAGGTTTAAGTATAATAAAAAATTTGGTACAAAAGCAATATGATGTGAAATAGGATAAGGAGCGCAGGGTACTCGATCATCGCTCGAGCGCCCCTCGAGCACAAAAATATGAAAGTTGTACTCAAGGCAAGGCGGGAGTGATCCCAGCTATGAGTAGTGCGCTCGAGAGCACATCTGCGAGAGTGGGTGCTTGAGCACCACTCAACCGGCACTAGAGCGTCGGTTGTGTGTTGCACATGTGCCTTCCTTCCCTTCATTTTTATAAGGGATTTGGGGCTCATTTGGGGCTAAGGGAATGACAGAGTAGCAAGAGGAAGAGAAGGGGAAGGAGAGGGAAGAGAAGGAAAGGGGAAAAACTTTCCATCCAGATCCGATCAGAAAAAGAATAACAGTAGATCAGGCTCAGGCAAGTGTTCTTCGGACGTTATATACTTTTTTTACAGTGTTTTAATATCTCGGATTCAGTGTTTATACTTTAAATCCATGATTCTACATGTTTACTGCAAATAAAGCACATTCTTCCTGATTAATTGGATAAATTTCGTGTTTACTTGTATGCATTGCTGAATATACTTCCTATTTCATGTGTAAATATAAGTTTGGTGTTCATTTTACGTCCAAAAGATTTCGACGAAACCCTAGGTACGAAAATTGAAGATTTGGTGCTTTAAATCCCTAATTTCTGATATGAAAAAGTTATCTTGTAAAATAATACTGCTCATGTTATGATTTGTAATTGAAATTTTCACAAAGAACTGCACTGTTGAGTTATTAAGAATTACCGAAGCATTCTGAAGGGTTAATCAAGAGATTTTGACTGATTTTCTAAAGAACGATAGATTATAAGCTTTCTGATGCTGTTAATTAGGACCCAGGACTGAAATACAGTCAGGTTAGGTCCTCCAACATACCTTAGAATGTTATAGTGGTAATCGAGGATGACTCTGTCTACGGAGTTATATGTGGTCTGCCCTTTCTCAGGGCGTTAGTTTAGAGGGTAGAGCTCAGATGATCTACCGTCCTTCGGGAGGTATTAGTATAATACCCACCGTCTTTCGGGAGGTATTAGTATATTATCCATGAGAAGGGATACATCCCATGAGAAGGGATAATCGTTACTGGCATTGGATTATATGGAGTGAACACAATCTATCTTCGATTACTCGTCCCCTCGGCTAGTAGGGTCTACTAGTTTGGTCCCTAGAATATTAAACTAGAATTTCTAAAGAAATAAATGAGATTTGGAACTGTTTATGGATTCCAATACATGTTTAAATAAAATTATATTTTCTTCCTGTTTTCCATGAACGCTTTAGTTCTTCTGGTCTTATCGTAGTCCATAAATGCTTTTGTTTTCCAATGTTATTGTAGTTTTCTATTCTAATAAATATATATTCGCATAAAAGTATAAATTATGATTATCGAAACCTGTCTATAGTGAATCATGCTTTTCTCATGCTTTTTGTATATGTTCCTATTCTTTGATAGTTTCTAGAATCATCTGTACTTATGCTCTGTATGAGATCATTACATTTTGCTTGTTTGAGTACCTTACTAGGCTTCGACTTACTGTTTTATTTTTTCCTCCTCAAGATAAGTCTATAGAAATGATACCGGATGATCAGGCCTAGTTAGAGCTAATGAGGAAGATCTAGAGCCTTGGAGTTTCTGAAGACTTGGGACTGTGATGATATTTTTGTAAATATCTTAATCTTAAAGGAGGATTATGTATAAATGGTTACTATATGTATTATATTCTGTCAAAACTGTATTTGTGCTTCCACAGATTATATCTTGGACATAATTGCTTCTGCTATATGTTTTATGGATTTTATATAGATCCTAGATGGCATCTCTTATTCTGAACTATTAGTATAGTGGATAGGAAATATTGAATGTAAGTTGTAGAGAATTATACAGCGTCTGTGGATCCTGTGTTATGGATAAGATATTTGCAGAGGGATATTATTCTATATATTTACAAGTTTTAGTAAGGTTTATGTATCAGTTGTTCTGTATCCAACTAATGGAGGGTCCTATAAGGATTAGGATCTGTTCTGTCATAATTGGTATTAGAGAAAATAAGATACCTTAGGAATGATCTAAATCGTATGTGAAAGCTTAGGAAATAATCTTGACTAACTTAATAGGTAGGGGTAGATATAGACTAATTAAGTTAGCATAGGAAATTCTAAGTGTTCTAACTTGCATAAGTTACGATTGATTTGAGCTAAGACTTAGTAATTACGCTGAACGATTAAATTAATTTACGGTGGTCTCAGGTCTAGGTTGATCGGTTTAGATTTTAGGCCTATGTTTAAGGTAATCTGATCTAAGGCCAAGATGATTTAGGATAGAAATGGACCAAGGCTTAGTGATTAAGTAGAATCAGAGTAGGTTGAAGATTCATGTGGAACTGTTTTGAAAAAAGGTAAAATATTTTGGCTCGTTCTGGTCTAAAGCTATGTCAGGAGAACAGTCAATAAATTGAGCTTGGGGTATTAAGGAAAGTAATTAAGATCTTTGATGGCTGAGATACAGTCTAGCTAGTTAATGTAAGGCAAGCCAATGGTGGGCTTTTTAGTATTGCGCTCCATCTTGTAGGAAGTTTTGAAGGAAAATTTTTGAAGAACTCCGTCTCCATGTGACATTAGAATGTTTAAAAGTTGAGATTAGATAATAAGTTAGTGCACAAAGAATATGTACAAATTTGTATGAGCTTTGATGGTATCATCCCCTGATGGGTAAATCCTTGTCTAAAGGAAATTATGAATTTCAATGTCTGATTTGGGTTTGTGAGTGAATTAACCTTGATGGGATATTAAGATGATCTAGTTGACAAATTGCCCCAACTGAATCAAATGATTTGAAAGGAATAATCTAAAGTGTAATTAGACTCACATATCAGATGAGTTGCAAAAGAAGTAATGGAACAAATATGCTGGTATTTGCAAGTTATGTAATGAGGAGTGTGCTAAGTATAGTTGGCATATTTGGCCATGCCTGGAGTGCTATTAAGTGAATGAGAAAATTAAGGAAACTGTTAAAGAGAAGATTTGCCTATCTGATTGATGAATAAAGTTGCTGTTAAGGTTATGATAAGATCGGTAATGATCTTGAGGATTCGAATAGTGTTGATGAAGATATTTGGAAAACCTTAAAAATGTGGTTAACTAAAGAATTAATAACTTGATGTTGGGAGTCCTTAAGATTGAGATATGCGTAAGATAGGTGAAGGATCACTATGAACTGGTTTCACTATTAGAACAAGTTTGGTTATGAAAGCCTGAAAGGAGAACCCTTGTGATTTTATTTAAGGTTGATTGAACGGTAAAGCCCTTGGGTTTTAGTCAAATTCTTGTTAAAATTTGAGTGGTCAGACTAGAATGAATAAATTGGCTTGACAATGAAATATTACGTTGCTAAATGTTGAAGTTTTGTCCGTAATTGTGATTGTGACAAGTAGTTAGAAGAGTATTCGATTAGAAGAATGAATATTTTCTTCATTTGGTTGATATGGCGAATAAGTGGAACTGATGATCTAGAATTGATCTTTCAGTGGTGGGAATTCTTTTAGTGTTGAAAAGATACTCGAGGATATTTGTGTAATTCACATTGAAAGGATATGATGCCCTACAATTAGGTTATGCATTTTGAATGAGAGGTAAGGTTAATCGAATTAGGAAATAGACGTTGTGTCTAATTAGAAAATGGACTGCCCTTTTTTAAGATAGTAAATGACCGTTTGAAAATCTAGCGATGAAAGTTTTGAGAAATGTATATATTTGGAGACAAAAACCAAGCCAAACTGTTTTAATGGACGGATTAGAGGCAATTGAAAGTGACATTAGTCTCTCAGGATTTGTGCAGAGTCGGAAGAGTATCGGTTAAGAGCTGTTGGAGGAGCTTTAAGACATATGGAAAGTAGGAATTAACTAATGGGAAAAATAAGTTGCTACGTAAGTTAGCACATGTGGTAATGTTCCTGAAAAAGATTAGGATCTTATTATTCTGCATCAATAGATAATCACCCATAAGCAAAGTAGGGGAGAAGTTTGTGGGTTGAAATTATTTCTCCCCCCCTTGTTAGTGGAATTTTGTGATGAGTCCCTTGCTTTGGGGACATTATGGATGATGTCTTGGGAGGAAATTAATGTCTTGCAAATCTGAAAGTTGAAAACTATAATAGGTGGATCTCGGTGTATTCAAGGAAGGTGAATGTTAAGATTGATAGTCGATGTCAGAAGACCCAATTTGAGAAATTGTAGAATTACTTTGGAAATATTCTGATCTGATAATTTTATGAAATTAAAGTAATTATGTCATGACGGAAAGATAACCTTAGGAGATCCCAAACAGATTAATCTGTTTAAGGATTATAATGATAGAACCTGATATTGTTAAGAAACTTTAGGATTACATTTTCCTATATCGCTTGGAGATCGATGTCCCTGGGCTAAGCGAAAGAGGAATTCCTAGTTAAGAATTGTTCTTCTACTGATTGAAATTAGCAATTAGAATTCTTTATTCGGGAATTTGTGGGTATTGCTTTGGGAGATAGCTTGTCTAATCGATGAAGGGTCTAAATGGGTTATGTCATGACGGGAAGTGGACCTTGGAATTCTGTAAGTGAAGGAGCCTGTCTAAGGATCATGTAAAAAGATTTTATGGATGAATTTTGGTATCTTACAGAAAAATGAGCATCAGTACTGATCGTGAATGTTAAGGGTCTATAGCTTTGATACTGATAGAGAACCTATGGATAGGCTCGATCACTTGGAGTAATGAGGTGTTGCATTCCTAAGTTGAGAAGTAGATTGTGTCTGAAATATGGAAGTTATGAAGTTCGAAGCAAGAAGTTCAATGGTCTTGTTTTAGAGCAATCAAAATGATCCACCCATGGTGATTATAGGTGATGTGTTTGGGTTGAACTAGTTGGCTCATCGGTGTGCAAACAAGATCTCAAGTTTGTTAAGTATAGGAGTTAAGGAATAAAATTGGGAAGTCTCTATGGTTTAATATCTGCATGACCCACCAATCATGATTACGGAGGGAGTGTTCAAGTTTCATTAAATGGCTTATCGGTATGCCAACAAGATCTGAAATTACTCAGTATAGGAGTTTTGAAATCATAAAGTTGCTAATTGTTAAAGTCTTGAGATTTTAAGGTAATGGTCTAAAATTGTATCGAATTTATGGTGATTGTTATAGTTAGAATTTCTTGTTCTACGGTGAATTGAAGACCTGTAAGAATTATTCTCGTAATGTGACGGAACGGGTTTTTTTTTTTTTTTTTTTTTTTCCTCAAAAAAAGATATAACATAATTAATTAATTAAGGCAAACTTCGCAGAAAGGCAGAAGTCTTTTTGGATGAAATCCCAAAATACAAAACCTGTAATATTCATCCATAACAAGACACAACTATCCATCATTCACAATTCCTACAACAATTCTCCACAGATCCTATGTGCCATCCATGGCACAATTTCATAAAACATTTATTGCTTCAACAGTTTATTAGTAGATGCCATCTAGGAGCACAATAAAAAGTATATAAATAAGTAAACTAAGAGGAAGCAAAGATATTCTCTTTTACTACCATACATACATTTCACATGCTTGTTATACAAAATTTCACATGTTCTATAACATTAGGGACCAAAAGAGCGGTATATAAAAATCATGTTTCTAGCTAAGCCTTTACATCAACAGGCTCCTCCAAAATAGCTTCAATATGCGGCGGTCCTCAAAAGTCTTTGGGTTTACTCTTTTGAATGCAAAAGAAATCTCATCCGGAGGGGGAAAACACTAAAACAAGGAGCCGAGGCCAAGAAAGAATCAAAACGATCATGCCAAAACGATCATATAACTATGCAAAAATCATCATGTTCAATCAACATCATCTGAAGGAATCAGAAGGCATGCTATAACAATATTAAATCTCATGTTTCATAAATCATATCATTATAGGTCTGTAAAACAAAAGCTATAAACTTTGTGGATGCATCGTAAAATCAAAACAATGCTCTATCGCTTCATCGTCATCTTTTTTTACCGTATAATGTTTCATCTTGATAATGGGATGATACTCATCAGATACATTTTCATCTTTTCATCTTGACATACTTTAATAGTTTGAAGTACCCTATTTCAGAAAGGGGCTAATGATGAGGATAGATTGTGTTCACCCACACAATCCAAGGCCTATCATGTCATATCATATCACGTATATCCCATCCCGAGGATATCTATACCGCACACACCGAAGGTCGGCCCATGTTCCTCCCGGCTTAACGCCCTTGAGGACAGGGCGGACCATGAATCGCTCCATGGATTTTATCTCGATTACCACCGTAAGTTCTAAGGCCTCACCTAAGAACTTACTTGGATCGTAGTCAGTCTCGGGTGAACTTAAATCATCTCTTTATCGAAAATCCCATTTTGAAATCAAACTTTCACAACACAATTTCAGCACTTCTTTAAATTTACATGGAAATTTTGTTGGCATATTTTCAAAACAAACTATAATGAAGCTTCATTTCGATGTCAATTAACTTCATATAATAGAAGCTACGGTTAAAACTCATCAAAACCTCTTCATTTTCGTACATAGGGCTTCACAAAACCTTTGAACTCAAATCGGTCTCTTACTTGCACATATTTCATGAAATCAAGCCATAAATCCAAATATACATACTTAATCATGCATTTTACTCAAACTACACAACATTTTCAAGCTAGGTTTCACCACATGCTTTCGAGACAAATCAAAACACTGTTTTCATGCTTATTCACGAATTGCTAAATCTTGCGTAAACATGGATAAACATAAAATCCAACCAAGTAATCAAGGAAACATGCTTCATGTACTTTAAACATGCATCATCAACATTTTGAGCATTTTCAACGGTCTTAAAGCATGAGAAATCAAGACAAATCCCAAGTACACTTTCGAGCTCGTTTCTACCATTACTTTAGGATCGAATCACAACTGTGGTCTCTCCCTTTCTTTCTCGTCGTGCTTGCTGATGCCTCAACTTCATCTCTCTACAAACACATATCCTTTAATTGGCATTTAATCATGGAAACACCACACAAAACGTCATCCTAAATTCTCGGGTGAATAAGTCGCGAATTGTGCACATATGCACAAATCGATCAATCCTCGGAATTTCGGACATCCAACAGGTAATCTATCGATCCCAAGGCATGGGTAACTATAATCCCGAGTCAATTTATACATTTAACTCCAAATATAATTTCAACAATGTAAAGACGCGGTTCAAGGGCTTCGCGAACGAATTTCTATTAAATTCCACAATTTCGGATACCCAATTGGTAAATCAATTTATCCAAGTCATGTATAATCATATTCTAGTCCCAATTAAATCAAAAGCCCCAAAAATCAGAGGCCGGAATCCACCGGATCGCGGATGAACAGTAACAGCGCCCGTTTAGAGGGCCCGGACGCCGCGAACGGGTAAATCGAACCCGCGCGCCGACATATGTTCATATTTGGGACGTGGCTTTATATTTGGGGGTCAATTTTGATACGGGCCGGGAAATAGGAAAGCCCCAAAATCCCGTAGGTTAGGTTCCGGTGAAACTTACCGGGCGAATCGGACACGATTCGACAACTAACTACATTTTCATGGACCTCAAGGCATGGGTTTTCAATGTCCTAACATTCCCGTGGACACAAAATACCCAACGAAAATACACAAAACATCGAAAAGCGAGTAACGGTGGGTATGAAACATGCCTCGACGCTTCACCTTTATACCTGGCTTTCGGACGGAATCGGACTCCCGGGCTCGATCTCCTTCCTTCTCTCTCTAGTCGCGCCCCTCTCTCTCTCCTCAAAACCCTCAGCCGATCGAAAATGAGGGAGAACGAATCGCGCGGCGCGTTTTTATACTGCGCCGGCCGCTCGAGCGGCCAGCGAGCGGCCAGGCCACGGGCGGCCACCGCTCGAGCGCCCTTCGAGCGGCTGGCGAGCGGCCAGCCCACGGGCGGTCCTGCTTTATCCGCTTGAGCCCCGGCTCGAGCGCCCAGCAGGCGCAAGCCTGCTGGCAGGGCTTCAGCAGCCCGGACCCGAATAATTTCTCGATTTTTCTTCCGATACCAAACCTTAATCATCCCATAAGATTAGTATTGATCATTAACATACTAATCACCTCATAATTGTCGGGTTCACAAACCGAACCTCACAATTCCTCCCGCATCTTTTGAATACAATTTACCTATTTTAACTTAATTATCTCCCAATTATCATATTTAGGAACTCGGTCGTCACATTCTCCCCCCACTTAAAGAAATTTCCTCGAATTTAACGAGCCTCAATTTCCAACCGAGATGAACTCCTTACATTTAGAAATCATTTCTGACAATGCCTATTTTAGGAACCTCAAGCATTGGAGTCGCCCTAGTTCTCGTCATAAAACAAATCCTTAGCCTTTCAAAACGACCCAACTGGGTCACTTATCAATTCTCTCATCCATCGATACAAGGAAGACCTCATAACGATCCTCCAAACTCCAAAACCGACCCACAATCATGCCGGACATCTCCCAACCCAAACCAACACTTGAACGGGCCAATGGACTTTTCCTTCAATTCATTCCAAGCCTCGAAAGAAATCGGTTCGGGATCTCAACCTTATTTAGAAATCTCTAGGCCACGGGCCCACAACGCTTTTATGACTGATTAATCCTCAAATCATTAAATTACGGCACAATCAAAACAATCTCCCAAAAAGTTGACAAGACTTTCCATTCTTGCCCAAATCTCAAAATTCCGATCACTTAGTAACCTCAAGATCCCGTTGGCATATCAACGAGCCAACTCGACCAAAACCGAATACGATTCTAACTTCCAGCAAGATCACGACATTCTAGTGTCATTTGGACTTACTCACGATTTAAGCAGCTTCTATGAAACTCCCAAAACATACAAAAAGATTCATAGCATCAATTTCCAATATTGATGCCCGCCCGCGAGGAAGACACGATGTTCATTTCTCAAATTATAAACGAACACGACCACAAGCAAGACCATATGATCATCTTCCTATCTCCGAAGACAATATTCCCGAGTTTTCAAAAGAAAACCTCAATGGCCAAATTCCGACATACACGCTGGGGTAACACTAATCCCGAACTCCTCCCACTTATCTCAAAGATATTACTTTCCACGAGAACTCATCGGACCCATTAGGGTCAACCCAAATGTCACGATCATCACCACCCCATCCAATTAGATCAAGGATAATTGCACACTTCCACGACACTAATCGGCCTCCCCAACCAGCCACGCTTAAAATTTTTATTCCTCAAAATCATGCAATTTCAAAGCCACAAGCTTAGGAAGGCATTTTCTCAATCGCATTCCTTTCTCAGGAACATGCGAATTATCACCATCCATAATCCATGACTTAATTCCTTGATTATCACATCTTCAGCGTGATCGAAGATCATCCCATAAAACTTCATGAAACGAAAACGAATCAACAAAACCCAAACGGCGTTTCGGACTTTATAGTGGCCATAGCCTCACCACCGAATACCGCCGGGACTACAACTTCCATTGATCCACAATATCGCGTTATGGACCCAAATCAATTTCATAATTCATCAAGCCCTTGCAACGGCTCACGGACTATGTCTATCCATCCCCAAGATCTGATCATCCAATCATTAAGCTTCTAAACATTTAGACATTCGTGAACCACCTTATTGGTTCATCTATTTACCTCGAAGATTCTGAAATATTCGACCACGATACCAAAGCCGATACTTGCATGCTCTCTACTTAAGATCCCCAACGATTGGCATCGATTCGACACGACCTCGAATTACCGATCATGAGATAACTCGACCGAGTCTTTCCTTTCGATAACATCCTCGATCAAATGATTTACAAGAAAGACAATATCAATTTCTTGATACCTCGATCAATTCAAACTCATGCTTCAAATCCCATAACTCCGATTCTTGGACGTTATCTTTACCAACCCGACCATATTGTCGTCCACCGAACTACTATTAAGAGATATTCACGGCGACTTAACACTTTAACTATCTCAAGTTCATACCCACTATCGCACAATCCAATCACAAGGCACAATAGGTTTACCAACCCAATTGCATTGACCCCATAACTTACCGACCAAAACACCTATAATATCACATCAAGATCAAAGCACCACAAAATGGTTCGGATTAACCCAACCACCATGCTAACTATAACTTAGATCATAGTTTGAAAATATTTATCCAAAATTTGTACATGAACATCCATTTTGATGCATCCGTTGCCCTTCCGAATGCTAGATCACCTTCGTTACTACTACAAAGCCTAGGACCCCACAACCAATCTCTTCCTTAAGGTCCTAGTTGCCTTAACTTCCTCAACCTATTCCTACAGAATTCCGCTTAGGGATCCAAGCCTATGCTTCCGCTTTTCGATCAATCAATTCCTAAGGCATCTCAATTCTCGATAACGGGTTGGAACGGTTTTTTTTTTTCCTCAAAAGCTTGCTCAAATGGTCTAATTAAGGCAAGATAATCAAATTTGAGTCTCCTTTGTAATCGGATGAAATCCCAAAAATAGTAATATTCATCCATAACAAGCACACAACTATCCATCATTCACAATTCCTACAACAATTCTCCACAGATCCTATGTGCCATCCATGGCACAATTTCATAAAACATTTATTGCTCTATGATTTATTAGCGAGATGCCATCTAGGACCCGTCTGATAAATCCAGTATATAGCTAAGTAAACTAAGAACTCGAAGCATAGCATATTCTCTTTTACTACCATACATACATTTCACATGCTTGTTATACAAAATTTCACATGTTCTATAACATTAGGGACCAAAAGAGCGGTATATAAAAATCATGTTTCTAGCTAAGCCTTTACATCAAGGGCTCCTCCAAAATAGCTTCAATATGCGGCGGTCCTCAAAAGTCTTCAAGCAACTCTTCTCTGTTTACTCTTTTTCGTCGGGTAAAAGCTCTCTTGTCTCATCCGGGAGGGGGAAAACACTAAAACAAAGGAGCCGAGGCCCAGCAAGGTACATGCATATGAATCAGAAACGATCATGCCAAAACGATCATATAACTATGCAAAAATCATCATGTTCAATCAACATCATCAAAGGAATCAGAAAGGCATGCTATAACAATATTAAATCTCATGTTTCATAAATCATATCATTATAGGTCATAAAACAAAAGCTATAAACTTTGTGGATGCATCGTAAAACCGAAAACAATGCTCTAGTCATCTTTTTTTTTTGTATACGTTTCATTGTCATCTTTTCTATACGCTTTCATTGTCATCTTTTCATGAGATGATACTCTATCATCTTTTCACATCACGATACATTTTCATCTTTTCATCTTTTCGTGACATACTTTAATAGTTTGAGTGGTAAAGGGGCGAATGATTCCACACAATCCAAGGCCTATCATGTCATATCATATCATGTATATCCCATCCCGAGGGATATCTATACTGTGTGCCACCCGAAGGTCGGCCTATGTTCCTCCTGGCTTAACGCCCTTGAGGACAGGGCGGACCATGAATCGCTCCATGGACAGAGCTATCCTCGATTACCACCGTAAGTTCTAAGGCCTCACCCAAGAACTTACTTGGGCGTAGTCGATCTCGGTCCCAAAATAAGGTAACGGGAAATCATCTCTTTATCGAAAATCCCATTTTGAAATCAAACTTTCACAACACAATTTCAGCACTTCTTTAAATTTACATGGAAATTTTGTTGGTATACGTTTCGTACATATTTTGAAAACAAACTACTATGGGAAGCTTCATTTCGATGTCAATTAACTTCATATAATAGAAGCTACGGTTAAAACTCATCAAAACCTCTTCATTTTTCGTACATAGGGGCCAAAACCTTTGAACTCAAATCGGTCTCTTACTTGCACATATTTCATGAAATCAAGCCATAAATCCAAATATACATACTTAATCATGCATTTTACTCAAACTACACAACATTTTCAAGCTAGGTTTCACCACATGCTTTCCGAGACAAATCAAAACACTGTTTTCATGCTTATTCAAATTGAAGCTAAATCTTGCGTAAACATGGATAAACATAAAATCCAACCAAGTAATCGAAGGAAACATGCTTCATGTACTTTAAACATGCATCATCAACATTTTGAGCATTTTCAACGGTCTTAAAGCATGAGAAATCGAGGAAAAAAACAGCGTCAAGTACACTTTCGAGCTCGTTCTACCATTACTTTACCGGATCGAATCACAAATTGTGCCTCAACTTCATCTCTCTACAAACACATATCCTTTAATTGGCATTTAATCATAATTGTGCACATATGCACAAATCGATCAATCCTCGGAATTTCGGACAGGTAATCTATCGATCCCAAGGCATGGGTAACTATAATCCCGAGTCAATTTATACATTTAACTCCAAATATAATTTCGAACAATGTCAACGCGGTTCAAGGGCTTCGCGAACGAATTTCTATTAAATTCCACAATTTCGGATACCCAATTGGTAAATCAATTTATCCAAGTCATGTATAATCATATTCTAGTCCCAATTAAATCAAAAGCCCCAAAAATCAGAGGCCGGAATCCACCGGATCGCGGATGAACAGTAACAGCGCCCGTTTAGAGGGCCCGGACGCCGCGAACGGGTCAAAACGTGCGAAATCGAACCCGCGGCCGACATATGTTCATATTTGGGACGTGGGCTTTCATATTTTGGGGTCAATTTCATGATACGGGGCCGGGAAATAGGAAAGCCCCAAAATCCCGTAGGTTAGGGTTCCGGTGAAACTTACCCGGGCGAATCGGACACGATTCGGACAACTAACTACATTTTCATGGACCTCAAGGCATGGGTTTTCAATGTCCTAACATTCCCCGTGGGTATCGACACAAAATACCCAACGAAAATACACAAAACATCGAAAGAGAACGAGAAGTGGGTATGAGAACACTTGCCTCGACGCGTGCTTTCACCTTTATACCTAGCTTTCGGACGGAATCGGACTCCCGGGCTCGATCTCCTTCCTTCTCTCTCTAGTCGCGCCCCTCTCTCTCTCCTCAAAACCCTCGGCCCGATCGAAAATGAGGAGAACGACCGCGCGGCGCGTTTTATCAAGCTACGGCCGCCGAGCGGCGGCCGAGCGGCCAGCCACGGGCGGCCACCGCTGAGCGCCCTTGAGCGGCCGGGCGAGCGGCCAGCCCACGGCGGTCTCGCTTTATCCGCTTGAGCCCGGCTGCCGAGCGAGGGCAGCGCAAGCCTCTTTGGTGGCTTCAGCGGCCGGACCGAATAATTTCCCGATTTTTCTTCCGATATCAAACCTTAATCATCCCATAAGATTAGTATTGATCATTAACATACTAATCACCTCATAATTGTCGGGTTCACAAATCCGGAACCTCACAATTCCTCCCGCATCTTTTGAATACAATTTACCTATTTTAACTTAATTATCTCCCAATTATCATATTTAGGAACTCGGGTCGTCACACGTAATATGGATATCTTGAGGGCAATTTTAATCACGGTTACCGCATGATTTGGGTGTTCAGTATGGAATATGTGTCTGATGGAAATGTCGAGCTGAGGACATGCCAACGAAATAGAGAGAATGTAAGGTATCCTGCCTTGAAAGTTTAATTATGACATGAGATTTATGTCAAATCCTAACCAAGCTTGATGAAAGAGTTTGGGTGCTAAGGTGAATTTGTGTAATGGTGAATCGTAATTGGACGATTTAGAGTTAAATAAACTGATCAGAGTGCGCAGCAGAAATAATCAGATGATTAGTCCCTATATATTAAGATCTAAATTTTAAATTTTGGGGTGAATACTCCAAATTTGAGATATTTTGCTTGTTTAAGGTTCAGAATTAAGATTAGAAAAGTGGTTAATGAAATAGGTTTGCCTACAAACCTCGTGGATTTGGATCCTGATAGGATATGTCAAATGATAAGGATTAGAACAATTTGGATGTTTATGGTTTCGTAGGATAATCCTCCTGATTTATAAATGAATTAGAAATATTAAGGAGGTTTATTGATTATGAAAAATTTAAGGATTGTTAAATTTTGAGGATGAAATTTCTATAAGTGGGGGAGAGTATGAGATCCCGATCTCGATCTTGAAAAGTGATAATTATAGAATAATTATATGGACGAAAATCATGCTAAGTTTTAAGTATAGTGGAAAATCTAGTACCAAAACAATATGAGGTGAAATAGGCTAAGGAGTGCAAGGCACTCGATCACTGCTCGAGCGCCCCTCAAGCACAAAAATGCGAGAGTTGTGCTCGAGGGTACACCCGAGGCAAGGCTGGAGTGATCCTTGCTATGAGCAGTGCACTAGAGCACTACTCGATCGGCGCTCAAGCGCCGGTCATGTGTTGCACATGTGCCTTCCTTTCCTTCGTTTTTATAAGGGATTTGGGGCTCCTTTGGGACTGAGGGAACAATAGAGTAGCGAGTGGAAGAGAAGGGGAAGGAGAGGGAAGAGAAGGAAAGGGGAAAAACTTTCCATCCATATCCAATCAAAGTAAGAATAACTATATATCAGGCTCAGGAAAGTGTACTTCGGACGTTATATACCGTTTTTACAGTGTTTTAATATCTCGGTGTGACATAACGGATCGTAATCCTTATAGGACCCTCCATCAGACACTTACAAAACTCATAGACATTTAAATCCAGCAGAAATTTGGGCAGAGTTTCCTTTGTATATAGACCCAAACCAAATATACAACCTATATATAATAACCTATACAAGCATACAACAAATCAAATACCTTACTTTTTCTACAACATGCATTCACAGGATCACAAAACTGCCATATTATCCATGGCTTCAACACAACACATTTTATCCAATATTTCAGACTCAGAAGGAGATGCCATCTAGGACATATACATATTTAGAATACCAAAATAATGCAGAAGCAACTAATTTCCACAAGTCAACCTACGGAAGCATGAATAGAATATACATCATGATATGACATCTTTATATTATTGTAATATACTGTGCTTTTTTCAAAATGCTAGCTACAAGAATACAAAATTCTTTGATCCACCTAAGTCCTTCAAAGTCTTCAGAACTTATGAGCTTTCCTTTCTTCTAGCTAGATTTGACTTCGATCATTTTCAGGCTTTTGTTTATCTTAAGGGGAGAATAGAAAGCAAGGAGTGAGCTTAATAGCTTAGTAAATGTGACGGACCGGCCTTATTCCACAGCATAAAGCCACCGCCAAGACTAAAATCCATACCTTACAAAATTTAATAAATAACACGAGATGAACATAAAAATTTTCTTTTCTTTTATACACAGGATTTCATGTTGCCAAACTATAAGAGATGCTTTCTAGACATATCAATCCCAGTATCCAAAAAATAATCACGAAAACATACTAACATTAATAGGTTTATAACTGCGGAATAATTTTACAAGTTTCCTCAAAACATCAAAAGGAAAATAAATAAAGCTCTTCCTAGATCAGCTCCAGCCAGCTAAGCTAATTGGCTACACCATAAGGTTCCACTCAACTTCGTCCTCCATAAGCCTTTCGTCATCTGAAGAGTGGCAAGAATGAGCTACAAAGCCCAGCAAGATACTCATATGCAGAAAACATAAACATATATATAAGCGGATCAAAACAGAGTTTCATAACATAACTTAGCATACGAAAATCATCATATCTTTTCTTCTTTATTTCTTATTCTTATTATTTTGTCTTTGAAGAATCCATAAAAACCATTCATAATTCTTATCATCTTTAGGTACCGGACAGGAGCAGACAAATCGAGGACGGGTTGTGTGTAACCCCACAACCTAAGGCCGTATCCTCTCATTTTGCTCTCCGAGGCGGGAGGTAATGCCTTTAACCAGGCATACGGGGCCGTAGTCCAAAAGTCTTATGCAACCAAAAGTTCCCTCCCTTGGCCCAGGAGGCAATCCTCGAGTGTTACTCCAATATCCTTCATCCATCTTTAACAACAAGTTTAATGGAAACTCAGTTCTTAGTTTATATCTTTTAATGGCCATCCATCATAGTTCGAAAGTCGAAAGTCATAGAATTTCACTTGCTGTTCGGATTACATACATTAGCCTTGTACTTAATTTCATCAATTGAAGTTCGTATAACTTTTCCTTTAATCATCTTGAAGCCGAAGTTGTTTTCTTAAAAGCCGGAGTCCTTTTTCCTTAAAACTAGAGATATTTTCAACAGAAACCGGAGTTCAAAAGCCGGAGTTCTTTTTCCATCTTAAAGCCGAAGTTCTTTTCCTTAAAAAAATGCGGAGTTCTTTTTCCCAAAATGTCAGAGTTCTTTTCTCAGAAAGACGAGTTCTTTTTCTCAAAATGCTGGAGTTATTTTCAAAAGCCGGAGCTCTTTTCTCAAGAAGATGGAGTTGTTTTCTCAAAAGGACGGAGTGCTTTTCAAAAAGGCGGAATTCTTCTTCTAAAAAGGCCGGAGTTCTTTTTATTCTAAAAAGGCTGGAGCTCTTTTAAAAAGGACGGAATACTTTTTTTTTTTCAAAAGGACGGAGCTCTTTTTCTTAAACGGACGGAGTGCTCTTTCTTAAAAGGATGGAGCTCTTTTTCATCAAAAGGGCGGAGTTCTTCTTCAAAGGCGGAGTTCTTTTCTCCAATGGGCGGAGCTCTAATACTAGAGTGATCTTTCTTTAAAATCCGAAGCTCTAAAACCGGAGTGATCTTTCATTAAAATCGGAGCTCTAAAATCGGAGTAATCTTTCTTTAAAATCCGGAGCTCTAAAACTGGAGTGATCTTTCTTTAAAATCTGAAGCTCTAAAACTGGAGTGATCTTTCTTTAAATTCTGGAGCTCTACAACCGGAGTGATTTTTCTTTAAAATCCGGAGCTCTAAAACTAGAGTGATTTTTCTTTAAAATCCGGTGAATAGATTTAGTGTTTTAAATCAGGGTCCTAAGGTATTAACTCAATGTGTTAATGTCACCTGTCGTGACAGGAGGTAAGGCTCTTGTGTTTAATATTATGATCTGGCGTCGTTTTCGGGATTCCGAGCCCATGTTGCATTGTGTTTTGAGTTATGTGTGATTGGAGGACATAGGCTTTGTAGTAGCGGCAAAGGTAACCTAGTATTCAGAAAGGTAAAAGGATGTATCAAAGTGGATGCTCAAGTAAGAATTTTGGATAAATGCCTTCCCGAAGAGACTTTGGGACTATGACCTAAGTGTAGATAGCATGGTCACTGGATTAAGGATAGTTCGTATCCTCTGCCTTGGCAGTGAAGAAATCCAGTGCCATGGAATCAGAGTTGGGTGGTGGTGGTGCATGAGAAAATATGTGGATTGCCGAGATTGAAGATGAGATTTCTCTATTTTGATGTTACAACACTTGTATCGTTAGGATCCTGATTATAGATAATTTTGTGATTCCTAAGTTTGTTTCATTAAGGATCTAAGTTTGATACAGACGGTATTAAGGTTGTGACATTTTCCTTGAGTTTGTAGATGCGATTGGTTGGGTCAACCGGAATTGTATTAGTAAGCATATTATGCCTCGTAATTGGACTGTGCAGTTTTGGGTGTGAACTTGTGTTCGCCACGGTACCAAGTCTTAATATGATCTCAATAGTAGTTCGGTGGGAAAACTGTAGTGTTCATTTGGTTGTACTGGTAAAGGATAACATAAGGCAATCAGGTCGTAGGATTTAAAGCGTAAGTCTAAATTCATTGAGGTACTAAGAAATTGATGTTGTCTTTCCTGTAGATCATTTAATGAGGATCTATGCTAAGCCCAATTAGTAGATGTGGCCACATCGGGAGGTCTTTTTTGGATCATTGAGGGGCTTCTGCCATTTGATTATTTGAGGATGTTATCAAAAGGAAGATTAGATTGATGTATTTATTGGTTAAGAATTCGAGGTTATGTTGAAATTGACGCCGATTGTTGAGGATTCCATATAGAGCTGAGGAGATATCAGTTTTGCATCGTGTAAAATACTCCAGAACCTTCAGGGTAAATGAGATGGACCAATAAGGTTGTTCATGAAATTCAAAAATTGGATTGCCTAGGAGATTGACGATTTGATAAACAGACCTTGTGATTGGATAGGTGAATTATGTGGACTGATGTAAAGGCTTGATGAATTCTAAGATCGAATTAGGTCCATAGCGTGTTAATGGTGGATCAATGGAAGTGGTAGCCCCGACGGTATTCAGGATGAGGCTATGGCCACTATAAAGTCTAGAAAACATCGTTTGGGTTTTGTAGGATCGTTGGCGTTTCATGAAATTTTATGGGTTGATTCTTTCGACCATATCTGGGTCCATGTTGAGGTGACTTCATTGAGGAGTTCAAAGGAATAAATGGTGTGAGCAATTTGTTTAAGGATTAAGTCATGGATTATGGATAGCTGATAATTCGCATGTCCCATTGAGAAAGGAATGCGAATTTAGTTGAGAAAATGCCTTGCTAAGCTTGTGGCTTTGTGATTGCATGATTTTGAGAACATAGGATTTTAAGCAGTGGCTGATTGGGGAGGCTGATTTGTGTCGTGAAAGTGTATGGTCATCTTGGGTCTAACCGAAGTTGTTGACTTGACAAGTCTCCCTTAGGAGATTTCAGTGCCTGTGAGGCGTTTGGCATTGGAAAGATTTGTAATCATTAGAACGAAAGATGATTGGTAGTTCCGGAGACTAAAAATGGGTCAGGTGATGTCCATGTCATTTGGGTTGACCCCTAATGGGTCTAGTAAGCTATCGTGGAACTTAATACCTTCGAGAAATGTTAAGGTTATGTTACTCTCATGTTATGATAGGTGAATACATTCGAAATAAGTGGGGGAGAAACCCATGATTAGTGTCACCCCCACGTGTATGTCGGAATTGGCCATTGAAGTTTTCATTTTGAAAACTCAGGATTATTGTCGTCAAAGATAGGCATTAAGATTTTAGGAGCCAGTATAGTTGTGTCATAAAGGAAGATGGTCTTATGATATTGCATGTGGTCAGATCCGTTTAAAGGCTAGAAAGGTGAACCTCGGTGTTTCCTTTGGAAAGTAGGCATTAATATTGACAATTGATGTTGGGAGCTTCTAGACTTAATATGTCTTCGAAGTTTCCTAGGAGATGTTAAAGGTAAATCGCGAGTAAGTCCAAATGATTGGGCGATAGGATGCCATGTTCTTAGTTTGGGAGACAGAATCGTATTCAATCTATGGGAACTCGGATTTCATGAAATATGAAGTCCTTATGGTTTGTTTCAAGGCGATTAGAGCGACCCGCTTATCGTAATCATAGAGAACTTGTTCGGATTAGTTCAGTTGGCTCATTGGTATGCCAATGGAATCTTGAGGTTGCTCAATTATTAATTCCAAGGTTACGGGGAGAGTGATTTAGAGTCATATTGAACCCTTGGGATAATTGCAACTTTGAATGTGGCTGTAGTATGAGAATTGGGGATTCCTCTAGAGCTATTCTAGAATTGCCTGAATCAGGGTTGCCTTGTAATTTTTGGGTGTTCGATATGGGCTGTGTATTTTGGAGAATGTGTTGGTTGTCGAATTACCAATGAAATGGCGTGAATAAAAATCATCCCGACTTTAAAGTTTGATTGTGAGTTAAGGGTTGCATCAAAACATTAGTAAGGACTTGATCAAATGATCTTTGAGACGTCAAGTTGAATTTGATGTAATGGTAACATTTCAATGGGATAATTGATGTTTAGATGACTAATCGAGTAGCCACAGTGTAAGCATTGTGGGCCTATGGCCCGAAGCTTTCGGAATGAGGATGAGGTTCCCTGTGATCGCGTTCCTTCAAAGCTTGGAATGAACTAAGGTAGAAGTTCATCAGATTTGCTTGAGGTATCAGTTTAAGTTGGAGGAATGGTCGGCATTATTTTAGGTCACTTTTGAGATTTAGGAGATCGTTAGGAAATCTCCTTGGAATCGATAGCTAAGAAAATTGATATGCGTTTGGTGTAAGCCGTTTTGGGAGGCTAAGAATTTGTCTTGTGATAAGGATTAGAACGATTCAATGCTTGAAGTTCCTAGAATAATTGTTGTCTAAGGGGATGATTTCTGGATGCGAGAAAGATTACCTGTGATTATGAAAATTTGAGATTCGTTAAATTTTGAGGACAAAATTTCTATAAGTGGGGGATAATGTAACATCCCGAAATCCCGAAATATTTTTTTTTATCGGATTAAATTAGAATTATTTATTATTTTCGGTAATTTTGGGTAATTCGGGCGTGAGAAAATTTAAATAAATATTATGAAATTTTGGGAGAATATTTGGAATTGTTGGGCCGGTGCTCGAAGTGTACCCACTCGATCGTTTGGATATCAAATTAAATTTTGGATTAAAAGAAAACATAATATATATAATATTATATATAATAATAATAATAATAATAATAATAATAATAATAATAATAAACAAAGTTAAAAAGAGAAGGGGGGAGGCAGAATCGGGGAGAGAGAGGGGAAATTCAAAGAGAGAGAAGGGGGGAGGGTTAGGGTTCGTTGGTGAGAGAGAGGGGCAGACGGTGCCGGCGCCGGTGGCGCATGGGTCGGCAATGGTCGGCGACGGCCGTGCGAGGTGGTGGCCGGCTGGACGTCGCGGTGGAGCAGCGGCAGCACCCATGGGAGCCCGGTGAGAGGAGGAGCACGCGAAGGAGATAAGGGGAAAATGGAGGCCTTCAAGTCCGATTCCGAGCTCGAGCTAGTTGGAGAAAATGTAGAGCACGTTGAGGCAAGTGTTCTCATACTCATTATTTGTTATTTTGTGATTTTTACTCATTCTCCATTGGGTATTATCGTTCCGATACCCACCCAAAATTTGAAGAATGTGTAGCCCCTGAATTATGTTCAATGAATATGTAGTTCTTTGTCCAATTTGTGGTCCGAATCGACCGATTTGGTATCGTGAAACCCTAACCCACGCCCAGATTCGGGTTCACTATCTTCCCCTCCAAATTATGTTATTTTGATCTCAAAATATGAATCCCCATGTCCTAAATGTATATATATGTTGGCCGCGGGTTCGATTGCGCACGTTTCGACTCGATCGCGGTGTCCAGGCCCTCTAAATTGGCCCTGACACTGTTCATCCGAGTGTAAAGAGGAAAATTGCATGTTTTCACTTTCGTTGTATGTTGAATCGACCCCAAAAGATGAATCACCATGTCCCAATTGTGCATATGAATCAACCGGACATCTGATCTCACAAGTATCGAACCGTTCGCGGCATCCGGATGCTCTAAAAGCTCCTTGACACTGTTCACCCGAGATTAAAGTATAAATTTGCATGCTTTGCCTCTATTTAATTGTGATGAAACTTATGCCAAATGTTGTGTTAAAGTGTAAGCCCCAAAAAAAATGTTTATTTGGGTACCAGAAGCGAGGAATGAGTCTCGGAGGTTCTAAGGCGATATGTGATCATCGGAGGTAAGAAATCCTAATATCCCTTGTGAATTTGGAATGTATTGTTAAGAATAAAGGAATTGAGTCCTACGGAAAGTTGTGAACCGAGCAAGTAAATGGAAGGGAATCCACATTGTGCATTGTGAAGGAATGATCTCCCGGATGGAGATGTATGTGATGGGAATGGGATTTCCTGAGTTGTGAATGTGTATGGCAAATGTGGATTTCCCTCTCCAAGTATTGGAACTAACCTTGAAACTAGGACCATGATTCATAGGCGTAGTATTCTTTAGCTTACCATGTCTATCGCGATGTGAACCCGAGGAATACATGGCCACATATTCTGGCCGCTCATGGGAGCGGGTGATGTTTGTGATATGCCTTAGAATACTACTATGGAAGAACGAGAAACTGCCTGGTCCCCGGGGGATATGGGGCGTGTTGAGGTGGCCGAGTGCTGCAGGCCTAAAATGTAGCCGTTGGTTGAACGCTACATAGTGGAGATGTAGTCGTTCGTTGAGTGTTGCATAGTGGAGATGCAACCGATGGTCGAGTACTACAGACCTAAAATGTAGCTGTGGCTTTAGAATGTGTAGCGAACACATTCCTTTCCTCGTTGGTTAGTACGGCCTACTAGCCCGGGTCCGCAAAGATGATATAATGATGAAAATGATTAATGCCTAATCGATGTAACCGTGAGAATCCAGTGATTCCAGATGTTCCCTGTTCCCTCTCTTGATTCATGATTATTGAGATTACTTGTATTCCCCCCATTCCAGTTGTTCTATTATTTGCCTACGAGTATTGAGTATAATTACATTTGTTGAGCTGTACACTCACTCTTGTTGTTTTTCCTTCGAGATGAGAACACTTAGCCGGCATCAGATTAGTTAGAGCAAGGAGAGAGACTTGCTTGAAGATATTTGTGAGGTTCCCAAATCTACAATAGACTTTAACATGAGGCAGTCAATATTCCTCTACTTAATCATAGACTTATTTGATGGTTAAATGAAAGTATTAGAAGAGAACTTGGTAAAAATTTGGGTTGTTAAAACTACCACCTGTAACACCCCGCCTGCCACTCGCTCAGCCCCGCTCGAGCGGAAAAACCAGAGGCTTCCTCGTCTGTGGAACGCTCGAGACCGCTCGAGCGCCTTCCAGAAGCTTCCGGAAAGTTCCTGCACTCGCTGGCCGCTCGATCTCCGCTCGAGTAGAAAGAACCAGAAACGGCCCGCTCGCCGCTCACTCGCCAGGCGCTCGAGCGGCCCGATGAGTATAAATACGCAACCAAACTCCACGAATATTCACTTTCCCACTTCTTCCAAACATTTTGGAGAGGAAGAGAGAGAAGGGGCGCCCAGCTTAGAGAGAGAAAGGAGGAAATCAAGACATAGAGACCGAATTCGTCCGAAGGCCAGTTAGAAAAGTGATAGCACGCATCGAGGCAAGTATTCTCATACTCACTATTTGTTGTCTTGTGATTGTTAATTATTTCTCATCGGGTAATATCGTTCCGATACCCACCCAAATTATGAAAATCGTATAGCCCATGATTAATAATAGATGAATATGTAGTTATTTGTCCGATTTGTTGCCCGATTCACTTGTTTCGTTACCGTCAAACCCTAACCCCATGCTAGATTCGTGTTCACTCTTTTCTCCCACAAATTATGTTAATTTCACCTCAAAATATGCATCACTACTTCCCAAATATGTATACATATCAACCGGGAATTCACAAGAATCGACCCATTTGCGGCGTCCGGGACCTCTAAAATACCCCTGTTACTGTTCACCCGAGGTGAGCAACTAAATTGGCATGCTTCCACTCTTGTATTATCCTAAATTAATCCTAAAAAATGAATCACCACATCCCGACCATGCATACATATTAGCCGGACGATCGATTTCATGAAATTCTATCCGTTCACGATGACCAGATCCCCTAACTAAATGCTATTACTGTTCACCTGAAATAAATGGAAAATGTGCATCCCATTGTTATGAAGGCTATGACTAATGTGCATTTGAAATTATAAGATTCAAAAACGGGCTCCGGAGGACCCCAATGTGATTGGCTTATCAATAGTAAGGAATCCCAATTCCGCTTGAGTTTTGTTAATCATGCCTATAAATTGAATTATGAAAAATGCTAAAGTTCCCAAGTGAAGATGAGAAACGAATGGGGAAATGGAACGGAAGGAAGTCCACAATGGATATGTGATTGATGAAACCTCCCTAATGGCGGGAGATATGATATATGAGATACGGTGGACTTTCCTTCAAATGAATATGGAAATAGAATCATGAAACTAGGACCATGGACTTTTAGATGGATAGTATTCTCTGGCTTGACACGTCCATCACGGTATAAACCCGAAGAATACTTGGGCCACGTATTCTGGTCACTTGTGTGTAAGCGGGTGGTGTCCGTGTCACGCCTTAGGATACTATTGTGGAAGAACGAGGATTGCCCTGGTACCCCGGGGGAAATTGGGCGATTTATGGCATGATGTGCACGACCCCCCGGATGGGTCATAAAAGATAATCCCTCACGGCCTTAGATCATGTGGAGTATCATGATCCTTTCCTCGTTCTCTCGCATCGTTTGCTAGTACGACCTACTGGCCCTGGTCCGCAAAGATTAAAGTAAAATGAGAAAGCATGATCAAACGGCAATTAAATGTTCCAAGACATGATAAAAGGCAATCGGTACTTCTAAATGTTCCTTCCCTCTCATGTTTCATTATATTTCGAATGCATGTTGCCCCTTTTTGTTATCATGTTCGTGCTCTTCATAGTTTGATAGTGACGTATGATTATACTTGCTGAGCTATAAGCTCACTCTTGCTATTCGTTGTTTTCCTTTCAGATGAGAGTACTTAGCTGTCGCTGGATAGTTAGAGCAAGGAGAGGCTTGCTTGACGGGACTAGATAGACGGCAAGTGCAGTAAGGATTTGGACATAGAGTTTGATCGGATATGGATAGCCACTCAGGGTCGAGTGTGGATCGTGATGGTTATTTTACGGTTTGTTATGCTTCCGCAGTTTATGGTATTGTAGTATGCTTCCGCGTTTTGTTTTGATGTTTCGAGTTTTAGGTTATTAGATGGCATCTCTCTAGATATAATACAGTAAAGTCGGAGTACTGTATTGAAGCCATGGATGATATGGCAAATTTGAGATCCTGTGTGATGTGTTGTAGGCTATGTATAGGTCCTTTGATAAATGTGTACTTGTGCAGAGCCTATTTGAACAGGTTATATTTCGGTCTTTCGTCTAGTGATAAAGGAAACTCTGCCAATTTTCTGCAGAAATTTACAATATCAATTTTGGGTATAAACAATGTTTTATTGACGGTGGGTTATTTAAGGAAAATAACCTGGTCCGTCACAATATTAGCTGGACATTGAAGCTTGAAGATTGGGCTATGATTATCAGATTAGAATGTGAATAGCCCCTCATGGATGAAGGTGGGTTGTTATTATTTTATGGTTTTGTTATGCTTCCGCTGGTTTTTGATGATTTAGTCACACTTCCGCATTTATGTTGATGTTTTGAACCTTATTTTATTTTAGATGGCATCTCTCTAGATCTAATACAGTTGATAGGAACACTGTATTGGAGCCATGGATGATATGGCAGATGTTGTGATCCTGTTTGTTGTGTTGTAGGCTTTGCGTGAATTATTTTGTTAGATGTGTTCTTGTTTAGGATGTTTTTATATAGGTTTTTTTGGTTTTCATCCAGTTGCAGAGGGAACTCTGCCGAAATTTCTGTAGAATCCATAAGTATTAATTATGGACTTTGGTTTATGTTACCAACGACGGAGGTTATTCGATGGAAAATTGTGAGGTTCCGGATTTAGGAACATGATAATAAGGAGGCGATTAGTATGTTAATGATTAATACTAATCATTTGGGATGATTAAGGTTTGGTACCGGAAGAAAAATCGGGAAAATCATTCGGGTCCGGGCTGCTGAAGCCCTGCCAGCAGGCTTGCGCCTGCTGGGCGCTCGAGCCGGGGCTCGAGCGGATAAAGCAGGACCGCCCGTGGCCTGGCCGCTCGCCAGCCGCTCGAGGGGCGCTCGAGCGGTGGCCGCCCGTGGCCTGGCCGCTCGATGGCCGCTCGCCGGCCGCTCGAGCGGCCGGCGCAGTATATATTCGCGCCGCGCGTTTGTTTTCCCTCATTTCGCGATCGGCCGAGGGTTTGGAGGAGAGAGAGAGGGGCGCGACCGAAGAGAGAAGAAGGGAGATCGAGCCCGGGAGTCCGATTCCTCCCGAAAGCCAGGTATAAAGGTGGAAGCACGCGTCGAGGCAAGTGTTCTCATACCCACTTCTCGTTCTCTTTCGTTGTTTTATGTATTTTCGTTGGGTATTTTGTGTCGATACCCACGAGGAACGTTAGGATCTCGATACCCATGCCTTGAGGTCCAAGAAAATGTGGTTAGTTGTCCGATTCGTGTCCGATTCGCCCGGGTGGGTTTTACCGAAACCCTAACCTACGGGAATTTGGGGGTTTCCCGTTTTCCGGCCTCGTATCATGAAATTGACCTCAAAATTGGAGTGCCCACGTCCCAATGATGTATATATGTCGGCCGCGGGTCCGATCTCGCACGTTTGGACCCGTTCGCGGCGTCCGGGCCCTCTAAAGGGGCGCTGTTACTGTTCACCCAAGACCGAAGGTGGAAAATGCATGTTTCCTCCTTAGTGAAATGATGAAATGACCCTAGAATACGAATCCCCGAACCCCAATTGTGTGTATATATCAACCGGATGCCGAATCCCGCAAGATTTGACCCGTTCGTGGCATCCGGGAGCCTTGAAAGAATTCCGTAATCGTTAACCCGAAAGTAAATGGGAAGTTGCATACTTCCACCCTCGTGTTAAGATAAATCGAACCCGAATGTCAAATATCGTGTAAGAATTGTACGTATGAATCCAACGGACGTCCGATTTTCAAGTATCGAACCGTGTACGGCGTCCGGGTGTTCAAAGAGAAATCTGATAATGTTCACCCAAAATGAAACGAGAAATGCAAAGTGAAATGTAAACCCCGAATGTGAATCCGTGTGATGGAGGCAAAGGAATGAGTCTCGGAGGTTCCAAAAGGACTTGTGATCACTTGAGGTATGAGATCTAATCTATACTGTGGACTTGGAGTGATTTGTTGTGGATTTAGGGAATTGAGTCCCACCGATTGTGATTAAGGGAATTGAGTCCCATTGGATATTGAGAATCGTGACGTGAATGGAAGGGAGTCCACATTGTGCTTGTGATGATATGATCTCCTGGATGGAGATGTGTTTGATGATGTAATCTCCCGGTTGGAGATGATTGTGATGGGAATGAGGTTTCCCAAGATATGATTGTGTGGCAAATGTGGATTTCCCTCTCCAAGTGTCGAACCTAATCCTGAAACTAGGACCCTGAGTATGGGTAGTATTCTTTAGTGTACCATGTCCATCGTGGTGGGAACCCGAGGAATACTTGGCCACGTATTCCGACCGCTCGTGTGGGCGGGTGATGTCTGGGTACGCTTTAGGAAACTACTGTGGAAGAACGAGGATTGCCCTGGACCCCGGGGGTGTGGGGTGTGTCGACGCTACATATTGAGATGTAGTCGTCTGTGATGATTGTTGCATGGATGCAATCGAGGGTCGTGTGCTACCGACCGAAAGTAGTAGCCGTGGCTTTAGAATGTGTAGCGAACACATTCCTGTCCTCGTTCTCTCGCATCGTTGGTTAGTACGATCTACTAGCCGGGGTCTGCAAAGACGATGTAATGATGAAAATGAATAATGCCCAATTGATGAACAGTGTGAATCCAGTAGACCAGAATGAGAACCGAATGAAACCAGTGATTCAAGATGAAACCATAAGAATTGTAGGGATCGAGTGATTCCAGTTGCTCCTATTCCCTGTCTTGTCCCTTGATTGTGGAGAGTGTGTGTATCCCCTCTCGTCTCAGTTCTTGTACGTGTCTTGGAGGGGTGTTTATGATTACATTTGCTGAGCTGTTAGCTCACTCTTGCTGTTTGATGTTTTTCCTTTCAGATGAGAACACTTAGCTAACGCTGGATTGGTTAGAGCAAGGAGAGGCTTGCTTGATGTGATTGGCTGGACGGCGTGTGATCAGAAGATTGGGACATAGAGTTGGACCAGATTTTGAGCAGCCACTTAGAGTTGGGCGTGGCTCATTATTGTTATTGTTTTATGGTTTTGTTATGTTTCCGCATTTATGATGATTTAGTATGCTTCCGCGTCTGTATATTTATGTTTTGAGTTGGGTTTTATTTAGACGGCATCTCTCTAGATCCAGTATAGTAGATGGAGTACTGTATTGGAGCCATGGATGATATGGCCGATGTGTGATCCTGTGTGGCGTGTTGTAGGCTTTGAGTTAAGCCTTTTGATTAGATGTGTGCTTGTTGCAGGATGATATTTAAACAGGTTGTATTTCGATTTTCGTCCAGTTTCAGAGGAAACTCTGCCGGATTTTCTGTAGAGTCCATAGGTTAATTATGGGCTTTAGGGTGTGTGTAGTAATTGACGGTGGTTATTCAATGGAGAATAATCTATTCCGTCACAAAAATAATCTGGTCCGTCTCAGTTCCCTTCGATCCAAGATTTTTACTGGTTCCTCTACATAAGACAAGTCCTTGTCAATTGTCAAAGATTCAAACTCAATTATATGAGTACGATCATGGACATACTTCTGAAGCATTGATACATGAAACACGTCATGTACTTCTGCCAAGTTCGGAGGTAGTGTAAGTCTGTAAGCTACTTCTCCGATCCTTTCTAAAATTTCAAAAGGGCCAATAAATCGTGGCTTCGGCTTTCCTTTTATCCCAAATCTGTACTTTCCCTTGCACGGCGATACCTTTAGGAAAAAAAAATTACCTTTTTCAAATTTTAATGCAGATCTCCTCCGGTCTGCATAGCTCTTTTATCTGCTCCGAGCTACTCTGAGATTCTCATGTACTAACTTTATCTTTTCTGCCGTCTCTTTAATAATATCTGGACCCAAAATCCTTTTATTTCCGCGCTCCTTCCAGTGAATCGACGATCTACATTTCCTTCCATACAAGGCCTCAAAAGGGGCCATGCCTGTGCTGGCCTGGTAACTATAATTATAAGTGAATTCTGTTAGAGCTAAGGAATTCTCCCAAGTCCCTTTCATCTCTAAGACCGAGGCCCTTAACATATCCTCAAGGATCTGGATAGTCCGTTCTGATTGGTCGTCAGTTTGGGGTTCAAAAGTGGTACTGAATTTTAATTTTGTCCCCAATTCTTTATATAGACTTTTTCAAAATCTTGAAACAAAGCGAGGGTCTCTATCTGATACAATAGAAGCAGGCACACCATGAAGCCTAACAATCTCGTTTACGTACAATTGGGCCAGTTTATCACGGGAGTAAGTTGTTCAGATTGCCAGAAAATGGACTGACTTTGTTAGCCGGTCAACAATCACCCAAATAGCATCATGTTTCCTTGGCGTCCTTGGCAGACCGGTCACAAAATCAATGGCAATATCTTTCCATTTCTAGCCTGGAAACGGCATTGGTTGCAATAACCTAGACGGCTGCTTTCTTTCGGCCTTTACTTGTTGGCATACAAGGCATTTTTCCACGTAAGCTGCAATGTCCCTCTTCATATTCCTCCACCAGAATGTTTTCTTTAAATCCTGGTACATCTTATTGGCTCCTGGGTGAATCGTATAATGAGATCTATGGGCTTCTTTAAAGATTCTCTCCTTTAGCTCCTTGTCGTCCGGTACACACAATCAATCCTTAAATCTTAAAGCACCATCTGGTTTAATGTGAAAACCACTTCGGAAATCTTTGTCTAATTCATTTATAATATTCACAAGGAAGGAATCATTTGCTTGTCCTCCCTTAACTTCATAAATCACCTCTGGCTGGACTTGGAGGTATGCTAAAATCATATGCTTTCCTTGCACATAACGTTGAATGTTATAGTGCATTAGACAGTCCAGCATCTCCATTTGTTTAACTTGCATCCTTGCCAAGATACCAGGTTGCCGACTTAGTGTATCGGCAACTACATTGGCCTTCCTGGATCGTACCGGATTTCACAGTCATAGTCCTTTAGGAATTCAATCCACCTTCTTTGCCTCATGTTCAGTTCCTTTTGGGGAAATAAATACTTTAGACTCTTATAATCGGAGTAGACTAAGAATTTCTAACCATACAGGTAATGTCTCCAGATTGTTAGTGCAAACACTACTGCAGCCAATTCTAGATCATGAGTTGGGTAATTCTTTTCATGGTCTTTCAACTGTCGTGAACCATAGGCAATTACCCTTCTGTTCTGCATTAAAACACAGCCCAACCCAAACTTTGAGGCATTACAATAAATAATCAATCCACCTGATCCATTTGGAATGGTCAGTTCTAGAGCAGAAGTTAACCGATTTTTAAGTGCCTGGAAACTCCCTTCACAAGCATCAGTCCACTCAAACTCAGCATTTTTCTTTGTTAACTGTGTGAGTGGTAGGGTGATTTGGGAGAAGTTTTTCAATAACTATCTGTAAAATCTGGCCAAGCCTAAGAAGCTCTGTACTTCGGTCAAAGAGGTTGGCCGGTTCCACTTTACCACTGCTTTCACTTTCTTAGGGTCAACGGAAATCCCTTCTTTGGAGATGACGTGTCAGAGGAATCCCACTTCCTCTAACCAAAATTCACACTTTTTCAATTTGGCGAACAACTGGTGCTCCCTAAGGATCCAGAGTGTAGTCCGTAAATGCTCCTCATGGTCCTCATAGCTTTTCGAATACACAAGGATGTCGTCAATAAAGACGATCACAAACTTGTCCAGGTATGGTTGAAAAATTCAGTTCATCAAGTCCATAAATACGGCTGGAGCGTTAGTCAACCCAAAAGGCATCACTACAAATTCATAGTGTCCATATCTAGTCCGGAACGCAGTCTTTGCTATATCCTCCCTTATGATCTGAAGCTGATGATATCCGGATCTAAGGTCGATTTTTAAAAATACACAAGCTCCTTGTAATTGGTCAATGAGGTCATCAATCCTTGGCAGAGGATATTTGTTCTTGGTGGTAATTTTATTCAGTTCACGATAATCCACGCATAATCTCATGGTCCTGTCCTTTCTTACAAAGAGAACCGGTGCTCCCAATGGTGACACTTGCCCGAATGAAACCTTTATCTAATAATTCCTGTAGTTGCTGTTTCAATTCTTTAAGTTCGGCCAGCGCTATCTGATATGGTGCTTTGGATATTGGTGCTGATCCTGGCATCAATTCTACTCCAAATTTCAACTCTCGCTGGGGTGGTAGTCCAGGTAATTCATCAGGAAATATGTCTTCAAATTTCCGCACCACAGGAATCTCTTTGGCCAGAGATTCTGACCTTCAGTAGTCACATTAGTGAAGCCTAGATAAGCTTGACACCCATCACCAATTTAGTGCCTAGCATGAAGGGCCGAAATGAAGCAAGATGCTTCTTTACGCCGGACTCCTTGAATATAGAAAGGCTTGTTTTCTAGGATGGTGAATTCTACTCTTTTTTGGAAACAATCAATCTTGGCATGATATCTGGCTAACCAATCCATTCCCAAGATTACATCGAAGTCCTTCATTTCTAGCAAAACTAGATTAACAGGTATCATGTATCCATTTGATTCTGTTGAACACTCTGAATACACTACATTTAAAATTACAAACGACCTCGTGGGTGAGGCGACCATTAATGGGCAGCCAAGAACTTGAGGGAGGGTCGTAAGATATTTTACAAATTCATGGGAGACAAATGAGTGGGTGGATCCGGAGTCAAAAAGCACATGACTAGAAGTGTCATAGATAGAAAGTGTACCTTCCACTACCTCCGTAGAGGTTTCGGCCTCCTTTGCAGAAACAGCAAACACCTTAGCTGGGATAGGAGACTTAAATTCTGGGGCTTGTTTGGCGAGTGGGCAATCTCTGATCATGTGTCCAGCCTGTCCACAGTTATAACAAACCCCCAACTTCTTATAGCAAGGCTTCCCTTCATGTGATTTCCCGTAATGATCACATGCATTATTACATGGAGTTCGGGAAATCTGTACGGATCTGTTCTGCTTCCCACTGGACCTCGATGGTCTTGCTTTCTTAGAAGGGCCTCCACTAGCACCGGCCCTTGAAGTCTGACTAAAAGTCCTTTGCTTGAGAAATGCTCCTCTCTCCAACTCCTTCTCATAGATAACAGCCTTCTCGAGCACTTCTCCGTACGTGGCCATCGTCAGAGTTGAAAGGTGCCTCCTAATATCATCCCTTAATCCCTGAAAGAACCTCCTAGCCTTCCTCTCCTAGTCTTCCACCATATAAGGAGCATAGCGAGATAATTCTATAAACTTTGCATCATATTCCGCCTTAGAGCGAGTACCCTGCCTTAGGCGAAGGAATTCATCCTCTTATCCACGAAGATTAGCAGGGAAATATTTCTCCAAAAATGCTGCTTTAAATATTTTCCAACTAATATCCCGATCTGGCACATTGAAAACTCTCTTCTGCATTTCCCACCAATGGTGGGCCTCACCCGTCAGCTTATGGGTGGCATAAAGAACCATGTCTCCAGTAGGACACTTAATCACCACAAACACCTTCTTCAGTCGTTGGATCCAAGTGTCTTCCTTCAATGGGTCAGGTTCCCCTGAGAATTCAGGAACTCGCTCGTTGGTAAAACGATCGTAGACCGACCTCTCCTGATGGACAGGAATTGGGGTGGTCACTGGAGTTGGTGGAGTTGGTGGAGTCAAGGCTTCTACAACTTCAGCCATTCTGGTCTAACAGTTCAAGTACCTTGCCTCCCGATCCGTAGAGTTGTTGGTTTGTACGTTTCGCCTTCCTCTGTTAGACATGACTTTAGGGACGATGTTAATGTCTGAAAAGAGCATTTTCGTTAGTCAATTAGTCTAAAGATAGCTATCACAATTGTCTCCGTCCAAAGCATAAATAAGACTAACCCTCTTCTTGCCTTAACTTATCCTATTCTAAGTTTCCGTGTTGATTCAAATGAACCTAAAGCATCTCAGTTCTCTCTCGATAACCAACTGTGACGGACCGGCCTTATTCCACAGCATAAAGCCGCCGCCAAAACTAAAATCCATACCTTACAAAATTTAATAAATAACACGAGATGAATATAAAAATTTTTTCTTTTACACACAGGATTTCATGTTGCCGAACTACAAGAGATTCTTTATAGACATATCAATCCCAGTATCCAAAAAATAATCACGGAAACATGCTAATATTATTAGGTTCATAATAGCGGAACAATTTTACAAATTTTCTCAAAACATCAAAAGGAAAATAAATAAATCTCTTCCTATATCAGCTCCAGCCAGCTAAGCCAATTGGCTACACCATAAGGTTCCACTCAACTTCGTCCTCCATAAGCCTTTCATCATCTGAAAAGTGGCAAGAATGAGCTACAAAGCCCAGCAAGATACTCATATGTAGAAAACATAAACATATATATAAGCAGATCAAAACAGAGTTTCATAACATAACTTAGCATACGAAAATCATCATATCTTTTCTTCTTTATTTCTTATTCTTATTATTTTGTCTTTGAAGAATCCATAAAAACCATTCATAATTCTTATCATCTTTAGGGACCGGATGGGAGCGGACAATATCGAGGATGGGCTGTGTGTAACCCCACAACCTAAGACCGTATCCTCTCATTATGCTTCCCGAGGCGGAAGGGATGAATAATCGAGGATAGATTGTGTTTGCACACAATAAAAGCCAGTAACAGTCATCCTGTCTCATGGGACATCCCTTCTCGCAGGATTTTGTACAGTACGCCGGCCGGTAACAGTAAACTACCCTCTAGATTAACGCCCTAAGGAAGGGCGGACCACATATAACTCCATGGACAAAGTTATCCTCGATTACCACCATGATATTCTAAGGCATGCCGGAGAATCTAACCTAACTGTATATCAGTCATGGGTTCTAATTAGTAATATCAGAAATATTTTTCCTTCTTATTTCATAACTAAAAATCTTTTTAATTTTAGAAATCAGTCAGAATTTCATAATAACTTTTCAGTCAATTTCAGAATATACAGTAATAGTCAAAAAACCCTTCAGTTTCATTTCAGAATATACATAAATAGTTAGAAACCCTTCAGATTTGTTTTAGAATAGACGATAACGGTCTAAAAGCCTTCAGTTTTGCTTCAGAATATATAGAAACAGTTAGAAACCCTTCAAATTTGTTTTAGAATATACGGTAATGGTCTAAAACTCTTCAATTTTGCTTTAGAATATAGAGAAACAGTTAGAAACCCCTCAGATTTGTTTTAGAATATACAGTATCAGTCTAAAACCATACAGTTTTGCTTTAGAAGTCCATAGTAATTTATCAGTATAAGTCCGTATAAAATTTTGAAAAATAGATTACACCAGGAGTATTATTTCAGTACAGATTAACTTTTATGTAATAGAGATTTCGAACAAAAATAGTTAAATCCCTTCAATTTCGTGCTTAGGGTTTCACCAAAATTTTCGGACAATAAACGGACACCAAACACATACATTTTCATGAAATTGAAGTTAGATATTGAAGAGTATATATATAAATATGAAATCTGTTTGAACAATTTTGAGAAACAGGCTTTATTTAGACAGAACATGGTGAAACATGCTTTTAGAGTATGAATACAATTTTTGAGATACAGAAAAGCAGTAATAATATAAAATGGTATCCGAGGTACACTTGCCTGAGCTCGGTTTACAGTTACTGTAACTTTGATCGGAGTGGATCAGAATATTTCTCCCTTTTCTTTCTTTTCCCTCTCCCTCTTCTCTTCTCTTCTCTTCTCGTTGCTGTCGAGGGCTACTACAAAGAAAAAACCCAACTTCCTCTTTAAAACATGAAGGCAAGAAGTCATGTGAGGGAGCCCGTGACCTGGCTCTTAAACACGCTCGAGCTCCAAGTAGGCACATCGTGTAAATTGACGGACACGCTCGAGCGCCCAGTACTGCTAAATCTGCTTGGGTGGCGCCTCAAGCTCCACTCTGGTAGTGCATTCTATTAAATAGGCCCTAGTGGCACCTCAGGTGCCACTCTGGCCCCGATGCCCTGGCTACTTATTCCGCCTCTAAACCGAATTTTGTCAACATTTTTCCTTAATCCATTCACCTGAAATACATTTATATCAATTTAATAACTAGGAATTATCAGGTTTTTGGGATTGGGACCTCACATTCTCCCCCAATTAAAGAAATTTCATCCACAAAATTAAACAGAGCTACATACCTTAAGAAAACAAGTGGGGATATTCGCTTTGGCTTTCCTCTTCGCATTCCCAAGTGGCCTTCTCCGATGAATGATTCTTCCAGAGCTCATTCACCAAGAGAATGGTCTTAGTGCTCAACCTCTGATCCTTGCGATCCAGAATCTGTATCGGCTCCTTGACATAGGATAAATCCTCATCAATAGTCAAGGGTTCGTACTCAATCACGTGTGTAGGATCATGGACATACTTCCAAAGTATCGATACATGAAATACATCGTGCACGTCCGTCAGGGTAGGTGGTGGTGGCAACCTGTAAGCTACCACCCAGATCCTCTCCAGAATCTCAAAAGGACCAATAAACTGCGACTTCAGTTTTCCTTTTACTCCAAGCTGGAACGTTCCCTTGGACAGTGAAACTTTCAGAAAAACAAAATCTCCTACCTCAAAGCTCAATTTTTTCCTCCTCTTGTCTGCATAACTCTTCTGTCTATTTTGAGCAATTATCAAATTATCTTGTATCAGTTTGATTTTCTTCACAATTTCTTTCATAATTTCATGACCTAAAATCCTTTTATCTACTGTCTCCTCCCAATGAATCGGCGACCTGGGAGAGAAATTATTCTTGCTGCTCTGGTCCGTCGGTTTGATCAGCTGTCGGGTGCTATTGCATATAGGTGCACTGTTTCTGTGTTAATGGTGGCTACCTCCGGTTAAGTCTAGCTTCTCCACCCTGTGGAGATCCCTAGCTCACCTGTGAGGACTCCTTGTGATGCATTCTCAGTTGCTGGTGTCTAAGCTGCTGGATACTAATGCTGGTATCATTTTATGGGGCAAACAAATATCTAGTCCTCGGCCTGTTCAAGATCCTGTCCAGTGCACCTCATTGATGATATTTTCTTCTAGAGTAGTTATGGCTGACCAATGATGCTCAGTCGCCAGACGGTGCTAGGGGATCTCCGTCCTGTGGAGAGTGTATACATTCTATTTTTTCTTAATTCAGAGCACCTAATAGGATGCTCTTTCTGGTGCTAGGTGACTACCATCCTGCAACTAATGCAACCGCTTGTTTGGTGGAACTGCAACTGCTATCGATGCATAGCTGTTGGATTGTGGTTTGATTTGCACACATGGCTTGGCTGATAGTGGTGGTGTAGGGCATTGCTCTAGTGTTGCTGTCGTGTGGGCAGCGACCCTTAATACTAAGTGATGATACCTTCTGATACATGCTGATACATACTGCTGCTCTAGTAGACGTTCTGTAGGGCTATGGAGCAGCTACCGAATGCTGTTGCTGGGTAATGGGGCTCTGATCCTGCTGGCCTCTATTGTGCCGAGATCAGTTAGTAATGCAGGGCTGTGATCTCTTCAAAGTGGCAAGGTACTGGGTTGATGGTCCTACCCCTAGCATTCTCCATTACTCAGAGCTGCAATTTGAGGCCTTGGGCTGGGCTCTTTTGTATGCATTGAGGACCTTTTGATGCACTGGATTGAAAATGCAGTATGAGGCTACTCAATATGGAGAATTATTGCAACAGCACTGAAGCATTTCGTTGTTGATCAAAAGAAAGCTCCTTACATGCTATTTTTTGATGCAGCCTCGTATCAGCTTGATGTTGTTTTGTTTGCAGCTAATCCTTTACTGCAGATTACTGATGGAGGGTCTTTAGTTTGCCTGAGTGCTGCAGTACCAACTGAGGATGTGATTATGAATAATAATGGCTCATCAGGCAGTGGAAAGGGTGAGGACCATGACGTGGTTGTTGATCGCTCATTCTGCAGGGATGGTCTTTTTGCTTGGATTGTGAGGCTAAATGCAATCCTGATGCAGTTTGGAAGTTTTCCGTCAATATCTATTGTGGGCTACTGAAGCAGATGGAATCCTTCTATTCTATTTGCAGTTTGTGTTTGAGGTGCAAGCCTCTGTTGCTATAAACCGAGGAGCACCTACTGGTTAACAACTGATATATGCTACTACTATCCTGGGTGTGACAATATGTTGCTGTTGATGAAGGATTTGGGCTTCCTGAGCTCAGATGTAGGATATTCTGTGTTGTTGGTGGTTTTTGAAGGTCGAAAGAACTGAGCTGGAGTTGGAAAGAGCCGTGATGTTCTGGCGGCTGTAGAAATGTTGCCAAGTTTTTGGGTAGTGAAGTTGGTAGAGAATTGTTCGAGATGCTATGGGTGTGCTTCTCTTGTCCGAGGTCGGGCTGAAGAGTCTAAGATCCCTCTGCACATGGCCATGATGCTGATTTTGCCCGAGATGATGTGGCAGCAAGCTGTGAGCAATCTCAGTCCGAGGTCCTTAGTTGATGGTTGGTGTGAATGTTGTCCGAGGTGCTGTGGGCACGTTTTTTCTCATCCGAGGTCAGGTTGAAAAGTCCAAGATCTCCCAACACATGGACAAGATGCTGATTTTGCCCATGATGATATGGAATTGGCCATGAGCACAATCAGCTCACGGTCCTTAGTTGTTGGATGGTGTTAATCTAGCCAGTGATAGTGGTCAATTGGGGATCGGATACGTCGACAAGTTGATGTAGGCATGTGGTTCGTCCGGGTTTTGGCTTCTTTTTGCCGGGTTTTCCTTTGTAAATTTACTTCGGTCTCCTGATATGTGGCCAGTCTGGGTTTAGTTTTTTTGCAAGTTTTTTTTTCCTTTTGTAAACTTACTTCGGTCTCATGATATGGTTCATGGAGGTGCTCGGGGATGCCCTAGCGTCTATGTTCTACCTCTAAGTCGGCAAAACATTTGGAGTTAGAACATAGTTTTGTACTTTTCTTTTACTTTAATACATTTTTACTTACTTACCAAAAAAAAAAGAATCGGCGACCTGTATTTTCTCCTATACAGAGCCTCAAAAGGTGCCATGTCGATACTAGCTTGATAACTGTTATTGTATACAAACTCAGCCAGTGCCAGATAACTATCCCATGTCCCTTTTATTTCCAACAATGAGGCCTTCAACATATCCTCAAAAATCTAAATGGTGTACTCCGATTGGCCATCAGTCTGGGGGTGATACGCAGCACTGAACTGCAATTTTGTCCCCAACTCCTTATGCAAACTCTCCCAAAACCTCGAGACAAAACAGGGATTCTTATCAGACACAATAGAGGCAGGAACTCCATGAAGCCTCACAATTTCATTTACATATAATTGGGCCAGTTTATCACGGGAATATGTCGTCCTTATCACCAAGAAGTTGGCTAATTTTGTTAGCTGATTGACTATAACCTAAATGGCATTATGATTCCTCGATGCCCTCAACAGTCCTGATATAAAATCCATAATAATATCTTCCCATGTCCAGCTCGAAATAGGTATTGGCTTCAACAACCCAGAAGGCTTCCTCTTTTCAGCTTTCAGTTGTTGACATACTAGACATTTCTCCACATAAGGCATAATATCCCTTTTCATAGTTCTTCACCAGAAAGTTTTCCTCAAATCCTAATACATTTTATTTGTCCCCGAGTAAATTGTATACTGAGACCGGTGAGCCTCCATCAAAATCTTCTCCTTCAATACTCTATTGTCTGGTACACATATTCGTTCTCTAAACCTTAACACTCGATTAGTCTGAACATTAAAATCAGCTCGAGAATCTCTATTCAGATCACTTACAATATCCACAAGAAACGGATCATTAACTTGTTTCTCCTTTACCTCATTAACTACCTCCGGTTCGATTTGAAGATAAGACAGGAGTATCCTATCACCCTTAGCATAATGTTGGATATCACACTGCTTTAGAAAATCTAACATTTCTATCTGCTTGATTTGTAACATAGCCACATACCCCGATCGATGGCTCAATGCATTTGCAATTACATTTGCCCTCCCTGGCTTATACTATATTCCATAGTTATAGTCCTTCAAGAAATCAAGCCACCTTCTTTGCCTCATATTTGTCCTTTTGTGAAAATAGATACTTCAAGCTTTTATGATCAGAATATACAAGGAACTCTTCACCATACAAATAATGTTTCCAAATTTTCAAGGCAAACACCACAGCAACTAGCTCTAGATCATGAGTCAGGTAGTTTCTTTAATGTACTTTCAGTTGTCTAGACCCATAAGCTACAACTTTTTTGTGCTGCATCAGTACACATCCTACACCCACCTTATAGGCATCACAATATACCTCAAAACCTCTTGAACCCTGTGGAATAACCAATATCGGAGTGGTAGTCAAGCGATCCTTTAGTTCTAGAAAACTCTGATCACATTTGTAAGTCCACTCAAATTTAGCCTCCTTCAGCAATTAAGTCAGAGGCATAACAATCAGTGAGAAATTCTCTACGAAATGCCTATAATAGCCTACCATGCCTAGAAAGCTCCTAACCTCAGTCATAGAAGTTGGCGTACTCCAGTTTGTAATAACCTCCACCTTCTTTGGATCCACAGAAATACCACCATTAGAAATTACATGCTCCAGAAATATCACCTTCTCTAGTCAGAATTCACATTTACTCAGTTTAGCATACAATTTTTTCCTCACGGAGTACTTAAAGTACTATCCTCAAATGAGTCTTATGTTCCTCATAATCCTTTGAATATATCAAGATATCATCAATAAATGCTACCATAAATTTATTTAGATACGGCCTAACAACCTATTCGTCAGATCAATAAAAGCAGCTAGAGCATTCGTAAGGCCAAAAGGCATAACAAGGAACTCATAGTGGCCATAACGTGTCCGAAAAGCAGTCTTAGTGATATCTTCTGGCTTAATCCTCAACTGATAATAACCAGACCTCATATCGATCTTCGAAAACACCAGAGATCCTTACAATTGATCAAATAAATTATTAATACGTAGTAGAGGATACTTATTCTTAATAGTGATGTTATTCAACTCACGATAGTCAACACATAGCCGAAAAGACCCATCTTTCTTCCTCACAAATAATACTGGTGCTCCCTAAGGAGATACACTGTGTCTGATAAAGCCCTTGTCTAATAGTTCTTGCAATTACAATTTTAACTCATTCAATTCAGCTGGAGCCATACGATAAGGGGCCTTAGAAATCAGACTAACACCGGGAACAATAGCAATTTCAAACTCAATCTTCTGGTGTGGAGGCAATCCAGGTAACTCCTCCAAAAATACATCTTCAAAATCACAACAACTAGGATGTCCTTAGCCGGTACACTATGACTCCCAGTGGTGCAAGCATATGCCATGAAAACTTTACACCCACTTTTTATCAAATGCTTAGCATGTAAAGTAGAAATTAACACAGGCACCTCCTTCTTCCTAATGCCTTGAAAGAAAAAGGATTCTATCCCAGGAATATCAAAATGAACCCTCTTCAAAAAATTAACACAGGCACCTCCTTCTTCCTAATGTCCTGAAAGAAAAAGGATTCCATCCCAGGAATATCAAAATGAACCCTCTTTAGAAAATAATTGATACTAGTATGGTATTTAGCCAGCCAGTCCATCCCCAGAATCACATCAAAATCACCCATATTCAACAACACTAAATCTTCAACCAAACATTTTCCATTCACATCAACCACATATCCAGGATACACAATATCAGTAATCACAAAGGATCCATTGGGAGTTAACATAGACAATTCATAATCCAAAACACATGGGCCAGATACAATACAACATACAAATTATGGAGAAATTAAGGAGTGGGTAGACCCCGAATAAAATAATATAGATGCAAGAACTCCACAAATAGAGAGGGTACCTTCCACAACGTTCGGAGATGCGTCCGGGTCCTGAACAGTCACCGTGAAGGCCTTGGCAGAAATGGTAGGCTTCTTTCCTTCTAGACTTGGAGGTAATGGATAGTCTGTTACCACGTGGCCCTGCTATCCACAACTAAAACATTCTCCCGATACCTTGCAACATGCTTGCCCCAGATGTTTTCTCCCACAGAAAGTGCACTCAGTGATTGATGCTCTAGAACTAGTCATTGACTGAGCTGGAACTTTACTCTTCCCCTTATCAGCTGTCCTAGCCTTCTTGGATGGTCCAAAAAATCCCACATTAGATCCAGCACTAAATCCTACTTAGCTAGCAGTCCTCTTTGCATAAAATCTCTTTGTCTCTGCTTCCTTCTTGTAAATCATTGCCTTGTCCATAATTGCAGCGTAAGTCTGGAGCTTTAGGATTGATAGTGACTTCCTAATGTCGTCCAGCAGCCCTTATTGAAACTTTTTTGCTTTCCTTAACTCATCCTCCACGTAATAGGGTAAAAATCGGGACAACTCAGTAAATTTTGCGTCATATTCCGTTACTGTTTATTCCCCAGTCTCAACCTTATAAACTCCTGCTCCTTCTAATCTTGGAGGCTGGATGGAAAATATTTCTCCATAAATGCATCCTCAAACATTTTCTATGTGATCTTATCATCGGGAACTCCTAACGCCCTTTTTCTCATACTCCACCAGCTATCAACTTTACCTTCTAGCATGTACACCGCGAAGGTGACCTTCTCCTGATTAGTACACCGAATCACAACAAAAATCTTCTTCATTCTCTTTAGCCAAGCATTTGTTTCTGTCAGATCATCAGTCTTGAAGAATCTTGATGCTCACTCTGCTGTAAATCTATCATAAGCCATAGGAGTAAGAAATGCCGAGGCTGGCTCGGGTGCAGGGACAAGAGCCATATGCCTCTACTTGACAGATTCCACTACATTCGTCATTTTTTCCAACAAGACCATATATGCAGTCTCCTGATCATGGGGAGTATTGGCACCACCACAGTTATTTCTTCTATTCCTTCTACTAGCCATCCTATAATCAACGTAAACATAGTATTGTAATCGCAAGAAATCAGTTAAAGGAAGAAATATTGAATAACTTAATAAAATTTAAACCTAGCCTAAGGACCAATTCCTAAAAGTCCTAGTTGCCTTAGCTACCCGGACCTATTTCCACAGAAATTCAGTACAGAAATTCAAACCTATGCTTTCACTTTTTGATTGATCAATTCCTAAGGCATCTTATTTCTCTAATACTAATTGTGACGGAATAGGTTTTTTTTTCCTTAGTTAATTTTCGTCATTCAAAACAGGAATAGAAGCCCAAATCTCACTTAACATTCTAGGGAAAAACGGGCAAAGTTTCTCCTAAAATTAGGCTAAATCGGCATAACAAATCAATATATGCACACAACTATCCATTTATACCACAATTTTCCTACAACACGTGTTCACAGGACCACAGATGCCATCCATGGTATTAATTTAACAATCCTATCTATCATATCTGAATTCAGAAGAGAGATGCCAACTAGGACCTGTACAGAAACCAAAAAGTATATAGCTGAAGCAGAACTATAAACCTACGGAAGGACAATTCCCTATTTCATCACATACATTACATACATTCTATATACAAAAATCTATAGGCATAAAATCCATATACAAAACCATATACTAGAATCAGGTCATTACATCCAACTGTTTCTTCAAGATAACTTCAAAATACTTCAGATCTTCAGAAGTTTTTAGATTGAGCTCTAAATCACTCTTTCTTGTCAGGTACTAGCTCTACAGTCTCATCTGGAGGGAAAAAATAGTAAAATTGTGAGCCGAGGCCTAGCAAGGTACATGCAGGCACGCAGTAAAACTTTTATGCAGAACAGAATGTAGTAAAACGAATACAGTTGCATATAGAAGAATGAATGCTATAAAGTAGTGATTTAGAGAAACTATAATTGAACATGATGTAGAAGATTACAAAACTATCAGGAAACAAAAACACTCAAGTTTTAGAAAGTAGAAGTTAGTGTAATTATACTTTGTTAATACTAAATTGATAAGACAGGTTTTGGAAAGAAGAAATCGGTTTCAATTCTATAGATTATAGAAAATCCCTTTTCTATCAGTAAAGGACCCAACCAAGTAGACCCTACTAGAGAATGGGCGAATAATTGAGGATAGATTGTGTTTGCACACAATCAAAGCCAGTAACAGTCGTCCCATCTCGTGGAACATCCTTCTCGCGGGATTCAGTATAGTACACCAGCCGATAACAGTAAACTATGCTCTATATTAATGCCCTGAGGAAGGGCGGACCACATATAACTCTATGGACAGAGTTATCCTCGATTACCACCATGACGTTTTAAGGCATGCCGAAGAATCTAACCTGACTGTATATCTGTCATGGGTCCTAATTAATAGTATCAAAAATATTTTTCCTTCTTATTTCATAACTAAAAATCTTTTTCAGTTTCAGAAATAAGTCAGAGTTTCACAATAACACTTCAGTCAGTTTTAGAATATACAGTAATTGTCTAAAACCCTTTATTTTCGCTTTAGAATATACATAAACGGTTAGAAACCCTTTAGATTTGTTTCAGAATATACGGTAACAGTCTAAAATTCTTCAATTTTTCTTCAGAATATACGGAAACAGTTAGAAACCCTTCAGATTTGTTTTAGAATATACAATATCGTTCTAAAATCCTTTAGTTTCCCTTCAGAAGTCCATAGTAATTTACTCGTATAAGTCTGTGTAAAATTTTTAGAAACAGATTACACTAGAAGCTTTATCTCAGTATAGGTTAACTTTTATATAATAGAGACTTCAAACAAAAATAGTTAAATCCCTTCAATTTCGTGGTTAGGGTTTTGCTAAAATTTTCGGACAATAAACAGACACCAAACACATGCATTTTCAAGAAATCGAAGCCAGATATTGCAGTATATATATATAAACATGAAATCTGTCCAAACAATTTGTAGAAATAGACTTTATTTATACAGAATATGGTGAAACATACTTTTAGAGTATAAATACCATTTTTGAGATACAAAAAAGCAAAAAAACAAAAAATAGTGTTCGAGGTACACTTGCCTGAGCTCGGTTTACAGTTACCATGACTCTGATCGGAGTGGATCGAAAGATTTCTCCCTTTTCTTTCCCTTCCCACTCCCTCTTCTGTTCTCTTCTCGTTGCTGTTGAGGGCCGCTGCAAAGAAAAACTCCCAACTTCCCCTTTGAAACACGAAGGAAAGAAGTCACATGAGGGAGCCTATGACTGGTGCTCGAGCGGTAGGCACCCCGTGTAAACTAACGGCCGCGCTCGAGTGCCTAATTTTGCTAAATCCACTCAGGTGGCGCCTCAAGCGCCACTCGAGTGGTGCATTCTGTTAAACTGGCCCCAGTGGCGCTTAAGGCACCTCTCGGGTGCCGATGCCCTGGGGGTTTATTCCGCCTCTAAACCGAATTTCTTCCACATTTTTCCTAATCCATTCACCTCAAACAAATTTGTATCAATTTAATAGCTAGGAATTATCATGTTTTTGGGGTCGGGACCTCATACTACTGGAGCACGACAAGCGACATGGGAGCCATTGGGAGTTACAAGGACTAGCACGGGCGCGACACTAACATGACAAGGATGTATGTAGGAGCACTGCTGGGCATGACAAGGGAGCAGTTGGAGCACGATAAGGGACATGGGCACCGCTAGGAATGACAAGGGATCAACATGGGCACAATACCAGCGCTACTAGATGCGACAAGGGAGCGGCTGAGTGCGACACTGACACGACAAGTGTAGTCCTGGGAGAATTGTTGGGCACGACAAGGGAGCTGTTGGAGCACAACAAGCGACATGGGCACTGTTGGTGGCAGCAAGGAAGCTATTGGTTGTGACACCAACGCAACAAGGGCATTCTTGGGGCGCGACACTGGCATGACACCAACACTGTTGGGCACGACAAGGGACCTACTAGAGTACGACAAGTGACGTGGGCATTACTGGGAGCGATAAGGGACCGGCACGAGAGCAACACCAGCGCTGTTGGGTGCAACAACGAAGCTATTAGGCGCGACACCGGCGTGACACCAGCACTGTTGGGCATAACAAGGGAGCTGCTGGAGCACAACAAGCGATGTGGGTGCTGCTAGGAGCGACAATGGAGCTATTAGGCGTGACAAGGGAGTTGCAAGGCGCGACACCAGTGCGACAAGGGCATTCCTGGGGCATGAGACTGGCACTTCTAGGCACAACTAATGAGCTTTTGGAGCTTGACAAGCGACGCCGGCATTGTTGGGAGCTACAAGGGACAAGAATAGGCACGACAAGGGAGCTGCTGGTTGTGACAAGGGAGCTACTGGAGCTCGACAAGCAATGCGGGAGCCGCTAGGAGTGACAAGGAATCGGCACGGGCATGACACTAGTGTTGCTAGGCATGACAAGGGAGATGCTTAGCGGGATAAGGGCGTTCCTAGGAAACGGCACTGGTATAACACCGAGCACTTTTGGGCATAACACCAACACTACTTGGTGCGACAAGGGAGCTACTGGAGCACAACAAACAATATCAGCATTGTTGGATGAGACAAGAGCATCGGTGGGACACGACAAGAATGTGACACAGTCACTACCGGGGCACACGATATTGCCATGGCAGTTGCATGACTTGGTCAAATCGGATTATAGTTGGGGCACGGTAGGGACATGCCCTGAAAAGTTAGGGACATGGCCAACGGTGCTCCATTCTATTTTGTTTCAATTATCCTACTTTGAAAGTTAGTAGTTTTTGCAGGAGCATCCCGGGGTAATGCGGAGCCGGGTGCATAGCTACGGCGATGACTGTCCGTCCCCGAGCCTCCGTTTGTTTTGCATCGTTGCTCGGCTTGGGGGGAGGGAGGAATCGGAGTGACATAGGGCTAAATCTAAGTGTATCGTTGAGCAAGGCCACTCTACCACTAACAGTACCCCGTTGTAAGTCATTTGCAAAGGGTTTAACCCACCTCTTAGTAGAAATTATACTTATAGGTGCCCCACGTGGTGCATCCACTATGGGGGCTTGGCCAATGACATGTGCCCTTGGGGGCTAAGCTTCTACTGTGGGTCGGCAAATGTGTAGCAAACACATGCATCTCTTCCGGCCCAAATTCTGACTTAGAGGCATTCAATCATAATATAGCACTTGGTAGCTTCACGCCATTGGATTTCTAACCAAGTGCGAAGACCAATTGTGTGAAACAATGATTCCTCTCGTACTAGGTTGAATTACCATCGCGACACTGTCATCAGTAGAGTAAAACTAACCTATCTCATGATGATCTAAACCCAGCTCGCATTCCCTATTGATGGGTGAACAATCCAACACTTGGTGAAATCTGCTTTACAATGATAGGAGGAGCCGACATCGAAGGATAAAAAACAACATCACTATAAACGCTTGGCTACCACAAGCCTGTTATCCCCACTGTAACTTTTCTAACACCTCTAGCTTCGAATTCCGAAGGTCTAAAGGATTGTTAGGCCATGCTTTCATGGTTTTTATTCGTACTAAAAATTAGAATTAAACGAGCTTTTACCCCTCTAATTCATGGATACCGCAGCCAAGTTCCCACCTAACAATGTCCTCTGCTCGGATCGACCCATAAGGTGAGTCTTGGGTCCCAAAAAGAGGGGCCATGCCCTTCCTCGACTCACAGAGCAAGTAAATTAATGTTAAAAGTAGTGGTATTTCACATTTGGCCGAGGGCTCCCATTTATCCTACACTTCTCAAGTCATTTCACAAAGTTGGACAAGAGTCAAGCTCAATAGGATCTTCTATCCCCACTGATTCTACCAAGCCTGTTCCTTTGGTTGTGGTTTCGTTGGATAGTAGAAAGGGACAGTGAGAATCTCATTAATCCATTCATGCGTGTCACTAATTAGATAACGAGGCATTTTGCTACCATAAGAGAGTCATAGTTACTCTCGCTGTTTACCCACGCTTGGTTGAATTTCTTCATTTTGACATTCAGAGCACTGGGCATAAATCACATTGCATTAGCATCCTCAGGGATCATCACAATGCTGTATTTTAATTAAACAGTTAGATTTTCCTTATCTGTACTAGTTTTGAGTTGGCTGTTCAATGCCCGGGGAAGGCCCCCAAGGGAGCCATTCCCAGCCCATCCCCCAGTCAGCACGTAATGACCCGCTCTTGTAGCGGAGGTAGCTCAAGCAATCCACTAATAACTGACAGGTTCGGTGCTAGGACCCCCGTGCCTAGCCGTCAAAGCCAATCCTTTTACTGAGGTTATGGATCCATTTTGTCGGCTTCCTTTACCTACAATGTTCCATTGACTAGAGGCTGTTCACCTTGGAAACCTAATGCGATTATGAGTATGATCGAGCGTGGTCAGCACTCGGCCCTCTGGATTTTCAAGGGATGCTAGGGGTGCACCAGACGCCATGCATCGTGCGGTGCTCTTCCAACCATTGGAGCCTACCTCCGGCTGAGCCATTTCTAAGGTGGGCAGGCTATTAGAAAGGAAAGATAAATCTTCTCGGGGCCCCCGCCAAAGTTTCTAGACTCCCTAACATTGCTGTTAACTGCCGCGTCCCACTTTAGGAATTTTAACCCAATTACCTTTCAAAGATTGCGCTGACGCACTGTTGGACGGGCTTCTCCCGTCTTGTAACGACCCAGATTTTTGAACATAGGGAGTTCCAACATCGAGTCCATATCATCCAGTCAAACGCCAGTTGACCGAAAAATATAATAACAAGAGTAAATGGGCCTTAAGATGAAAATCAAGTCCAGCAAAGAAGTCCGGATTTTCCTTTATGAATTCTTTGTCCGGATTTCCTTGATAAAAAGAAGTTTGGAATATTCCTTGATGCAAAATAAGTCCGGCTTCATCCGTGAGAATCAAGTCCAGCTACTTTCAGAGAGAAAATCTAAATCGGCCTTCAACATGTTTTGAAATCGGGTTTTGTTCCATTAAAGGCCGGAGTGCATTGTACGAAGGTAAGGCCGAAGTGACTTGAAGGCCGGAGTGGCTTTGTGTGTTGGAGGCCGAAGTGGTTTTGTAGCCTTGTAAGGCGGGAGTAGAATTGTGGGAAGAAAGTCAGAGTTGAAGATCCGGTCAACACGCGTTGACCGGAGGTCATGTGAGGGATAATCCGGTCAACATTGATAGTTGACCGGAATATGATTAAATAATAAAAGTTAAATCCTGCTAAGTTAAGTTAACCAAGAATTTAATGTGTTCACATGAGAAAGTTAGGTTCAGTTAACCAGAGATTTAATATGTTTACATGATAAGGCTAAGTTCAGTTTACTAGGAATTTATGAACTCCTTGGGAATATAAGATCATAAATGATTTAATTAATAAGAAACATTTCCCCTGAATCATTAATAATGATCATCATTAATAAGAAATATTTCCCTTGTACTGCCAATCATTTATGGAGGCTATCAAATTCAAGGTCTATAAATAAGAGCTAAAAAGTGAGAGTAAGGTACGTAATAGAAATTTCAGTAAGAGCAAAGTAGAAGAAACCAGATAAGAGTAAAGATAAAGGTAGAGAAACTCAGGCAAGAGTAAAGATCAGGCAAAGTAGAAGAACAACCAGGCAAGATACTCACCCCTGTTTTCAAGTTCATGATTATGCATGATTTCTATGCTTGTATATTTGATATTATATGAACTTATGTGATATTTATTCTGTTCTTTTCATATCTGATGCTTACCATTATTTGTCGATAATTGCATGTTTAAGGAAAATACTTCATGATATTCAGTTTTGTATGATTATCTGTCAAATTATATGAACTTTGATGGTTGTATGTTTGTGAAGAAAAGTACTCCGCCCTTTTGAGAAAAGTACTCCGCCATTTTGAGAAAAGTACTCCGCCTTTGAAGAAGAACTCCGCCTTTTGAGAAAAGAACTCCGTCTTTGATGAAAAGCACTTCGTCTTTTTATGAAAAGAGCTCCGTCCTTTTACGAAAACAGCTCCGTTCTTTGAAGTTAAGTACTCCGTCCTTTTACAGAAAAGAACTCCATTTAAAAAAGAACTTCGGCATTTCGAACTCCGTCTGAAAATGAATTCCAGCATTGTGAACTCCATCTAAAAAAGAAAAGAGCTTCGGCTTAAAGAATAATGTATTAATTCGGACAGCAAGTGGAACTCTATGACTTTTGAACCATAACGAACGGCCATACGAACTAAGAACCAAGTCTCCATTAAGCTTGCTGTAAAAGATGGATGAAGGATATTGAAGTGACACTCGAGGATGCCTCTTGGGCCACGGGAGGGAACCTTTTGGTGGCATAAGACTTTTGACCCTGCATGCCGAGATAAAGGCAATACCTCCCGCCCCGGGGAGCATAATCAGGGGATACGGCTTTAGGTTGTGGGGTTACACACAACCCGTCCTCAATGTTGTCCGCTTCCGTCCGGTCCCTAAAGATGATAAGAACCCTCCATGATTTTTATGAGTTTTCAGTAGACAAGACAAAAAGCAAAAGACTAAGAAAATTCCGAACTAAAAGACATGATGATTTTCGTATTATATTCGCTTATATGTATATGTTATGTTCCCTGTTTTCTACATGTGAGTATTTTGTTGGGCTTTGTAGCTCATGCTTGCTATTTTTCAGATGATGAAAGAATTATGGAGGATGAAGTTGAGTAGAACTTTGTGGAGTATCAAAGTGGATTGGCGAACCGGACCAGATTTTGAAGAGCTTTATTTTGTCTTTTGATGTTGATTAAACTCCACTGTTTATGCGTTTTATAAATGTTTTGAATGTTAGTACGTTTCCGTGTTTTCCTTTGAGGATTCTGTAATGAGTATTTATTAGTAAGCATCTCATGAGACTTTGTGTATGATTAAAAAAGAAAAAAATTATGTCCACCGTTTTAATTATGCGCTTAAGGCAAGGTTTCTTTGGGCTTGATAATGGCTTTTTGCTGTGGTAAAAAGTCGGGTCGTCACAGTTGGTATCAGAGAAAGAAATGAGATGCTTTAGGATAAGTTGAATTATCACGGAAACTAGGACGGACTTAGTTACGGAAGTTAGTTTTGCTTATATCTCAATGATTCGGACGGAGTCCATTATGATAGTTATTTTAAGACTAACAGAAATATTCTTTCCAGAATTTCAAATCGTTCCTAAAGTCATGTCTAACAGAAAAAGGCAAAACATTCAAATGAACAACACTCCGGATCGGGAGGCACAGTACTCGAATCTGTTGGACAGAATGGCCGAAGTCATAGAAGCTTTGACTCCAACAACTCCACCCACTCCGGCGGCTACCCCAATTCTTGTACATCAGGAACGATCGGTTTATGATCGTTTCACCAACGAACGAATTCCTGAGTTCTTAGGGGAACCTGACCCATTGAAGGCAGACACTTGGCTTCAAAGACTGAAAAAGGTGTTTGCAGTTATTAAGTGTCCGACTGGAGACATGGTTCTGTACGCCACTCATAAGCTGGCAGGCGAGGCACACCATTGGTGGGAAATGCAAAAAAGAGTTTTCAATATGCCAAATCGGGTTATTAGTTGGGAAATGTTTGAAGTAGAATTTTTGGAGAAGTATTTCCCTGCTAATCTTCATGGACAAAAGGAGGATGAATTCCTTCGCCTAAGGTAGGGTACTCGCTCGGCGATTGAGTATGATGCAAAGTTTACAGAATTATCTCGATATGCTCCTTTTATGGTGGATGATCCGGAAAGGAAGGCTAGGAGGTTCTTTCAGGGATTGAAGGATGATATTAGAAGGCAACTTTCAACTTTGACATTGGCCACCTACGGAGAGGTACTCGAGAAGGCTGTCATCTATGAGAAAGAACTCGAAAGAGGAGCAATGGTCAGGCAAAGAACTTTTAATCAGACTTCAATGGCCAGTGCTATTGAAGGCCCTTCTAAGAAAGCGAGATCGTCGATGTCCAGTGAGGAGCAGAGTCAATCAATACAGATTTTCCGATCTCCGGCTGGTAAGGCATGTGATCATTGCGGAAAAGCACACGAAGGGGAAACATGTTATAAGAGGTTGGGAGTCTGCTATAATTGTGGCCAGGATGGACACATGATCAGAGATTGCCCACTCTCCAAACAAGTCCCAAGATTTAAATCTCCTAGTCCAGCTAAGGTGTTTGCTGTGTCTGCCAAGGAGACTGAAACCTCTACGGATGTAGTGGAAGGTACACATTCTATCTGTAGTCATGAAATGGGGATAATTGACAATCGTGTCATTTGGGTTGATCACTGATGGGTCTGGAAAGTTATCGTGGAATGCGATGCCTTTGAGGAACGATAAGGTTATGTTACTCTCCTGACATGATAGGTGGATACCTTTGAATTAAGTGGGGGAGAAGTTCATGATTAGTGTTACTACGAATATAAGTCAGAACTAGCAAATAGAGTCTCTGCTTTGAGAACTATGGCTTCGTATATAAAGTTAATCATTACCTACAGTCTGAAAAGCCAAAATGGTGGTGTTATTAAAAAGGATTACCGTATGATGTCTTATGTGGACAGACATATTCTTTGAGAAATCAGTATTTTCTTTGGAAAAAAAAAACATCAATGTTGACAATTAACGCTGTGAGTCTTTGGGCTTGTATAGTTTGAAGTTTCATAGGAGATGTGAAAGACAAATCGTGAGTAAGTCCCATTGATTGGGTGATAGTATGCCATGTTCTTGATTGGGATCTTAAGATTCTGGAAAATAAGCTCTTCTTTGTATCACTAGTTGAGAAAATCAGTAAGGGTCCGGGTTGAGTTGTTTTGAGAGGCTAAGGATTTGTTTTATGATAAGGATTAGGATGAGTCAAATACTTGATGTTTACTAGAGTGATCTTCTGGATGCAAGAAAGAATACCTATGACTATGAAATTGTGAGGGTTGTCAAATTTCGAGGATGAAATTTCTATAAGTGGGGGAGATAGTAACGACCCAGATTTTTGAACATAGGGAATTCCAACATCAAGTCCATATAATCCAGTCAAATGCCAGTTGACCGGAAAATATAATAACAAGAGTAAATGGGCCTTAAGATGAAAATCAAGTCCAGCAAAGAAGTCCGGATTTTCCTTTATGAATTCTTTGTCCGGATTTCCTTGATAAAAAGAAGTCCGAATTTCTTTGGGCTAGTTGATTCGGTAGATGAGTTATTACACACTCCTTAGCGGATTTTGACTTCCATGACCACTGTCTTGCTATCTTAATGGACCAACACCCTTTGTGGGATTTAGGGTAGCACATAGTCCGGCACTGAAACTAGGATTCTTGTAATGACCCGATCCAAAAATATGATAAATGTGGAAAAATTAAGTTGATAATAAACATAATTAGACTTAAGAATAAGGAAAAATTCGATACCGAAGCAAAAAGGGGTGAAATGGCCAAAAGTATGCTCAGTGCTTGACTGGCGCTTGAGCTCCGAGCTAGGTGGAAAAATGCAAAAGTATCACCTAAATGGCACTTCGGGCGGAGCAGGAGCGGTGACAGCCTACGAGGTTGGCGCTCAAGCAGCGCTCGAGTGCCATTGGAGGTGCAAAATTGAGAGAGGGATCATTGAAGGACTGCTCGACGGGTGCTCGAGCGCTCTGACTGATATAAATATGCCATGCACATTTCTTTGGTCATTTTTCGGCATTTCCATGGGGAGAGCAGTTGGAGAGAAGAGGGAAAGGGAAGAGAAAGTAAAAATTCGACTGTTCCACTCAGAACCGGGCAAAATAACGGTAGATCGAGCTCAGGCACATGTACCTCGGACCTCATTTTCTATTTTTACTGCTTTTGAATATCTCCACAATATTGTTTATGCTCTAAATTTATGTTTTGCACGTTTTATGTAAATAAAGCATGATTCTGTAAATTAATCGGATAGATTTCACGTTTACCTATACGTATCGTGATATATGGCTTCGATTTAATGATTTTGCATGCATTTAGTGTTCGATTATGGTTTGAAAGCTCCGCTTGAAACCCTAGCTCAAAATTTGAGGACTTTTTGTTTAAATGCATGATTTTGTATTTGTATTTGGATTTATGGCCTTGATTTCATGAATAAACATATATTTAGTGTTCAATTTATGTCCGAAAGCTTCACCCTAAACCCTAGCATGAAAATTCAAAGATTTGTGTTGGAAGCTTGGAACTTTGGGATTTAAATGTTAAATTGATACTTAGATAAAGTATATTGAACAATTTGTATTTGAAAAATTTTCATGGAATCACGTTATCAAACTATGAAAACCTCTGAAATCGTCTGAAAGAGTGACTGAATAAAACTTGGACTTGGCCTTGAATTATGAAGAATTTGGTTATGGAAGTTTGAGCAAATGCATTTAACTGAATAAATCAGAAAGAAAATTGGACCTAAAACTGTTGAACAGTAGATAAGGTTCTCTAGCATGCCTTAAAACATTATGGTTACGGTAATCGAAGATAATCTATCAAACTGTCAGACTATCGAACCATCGAACCATCAAATTGAAATATATACTATCGAACCATCGGCCTTTGATTGTGTGGATTGAACACAATCTATCCTTGATTATTCTCCCCTTGACTAGTAGAGTATACTAGATGGGTCCCTAGAATATCGAACTAGACTTTTTGAAGAACAAACGAGATTTGGAACTATTTTATGGATTCCGGTATGTGTTTAAATGGAATTGTGTTTTCTTTCTGTTTTCCCGTGGATGCCTCTGTTCTTCTAATTATCGTGATTTCTATCCTAGAGTACTTATGTTTCGCATGAAAGCATGAACTATGATTATTGAGATCTGTATATATGGAATTATACTTTTCTCATGATTTATGCATATGTTTCTCTTCCCTAGCATTTCTATGACCTTCTACATTTATGTTCTGCATCAAGCATTTCATTTGCATGTTTTATGGTACACTATTGGGCTTCAACTCACTGTTTTGTTTTTTTTCCCTCCAGATAAGGTTATAGAGACAATACCGGATGAACAAAAGTGATTAGAGCTTAGCAAGGAGCTAAATGGAGTCTCAGAGCCTTTGAAGACTTGGGATTTTTGGGATATTGTTAATGTAAATGCCTTAATTGTGGATGAAATTATATATTAATAGTTGTGATACGTTTTATATTCTGATGGAATAGTATTTATGCTTCTGCAAGTTCATGTTATGGATATAGATGCTTCCGCTATTCTGATTATTGAATATGTATAGGTCCTACATGGCATCTCTCATACGGATTCAGGAATAGGAGTTAGGATTGTTGATATTAAGCCATGGATGGTATTTGTTGTGACATCCCAAAATATTTTTATCAGATAAAATTATAATTATTTATTATTTTGGGTAATTTTGGGTAATTTGGACATTCAAAAAATTAATTAAATATAACAAAATTGTGGAGAATAATTGGATCTGATGGGTCGGCGTTCAAAGTGCACCGTTCGGTCACCCGAAGATTGATTTGAATTTTTTGTGATTTAAAATGGATATATATATATAATAACGTATTATATAATAATAATTGATGCGTCCTTGGATCCAAACTTTGAACAGATTTGGGCTAGTCTGCTTGACTGGTTTCGGCTCCGATCACTGAGTTGGGATCCTACACACCACTAAACAAACAAGAGATCAGTATGTTGGTGGAAAGTTATCCCACTGAAAATACTCCGATACTCAAGTCAGTAAGAAAGCCTTCAAAATCTAGGAAGGTGCTGAGGACTAAAATTGTGAGGGAAAGAGAGAATGTGTGAGAAAGGAGTGTTTGGATGTCCCGATGAATGAGAGGCTTGGCCGTCTCTTGAATCAGAGATGGTGGGAAGGCAGTAAACGGCTGTAGAGAGCACGTTTGTGTGCCTTTGGATCTCTCAGTGTTAGCAGAGAGTGCCTGGGTATCAGAGAACGTTAGGTTTATGAGAGAGAGAGATTGGAAGCGTGGCAAAAAGTATGCCCAGGAATGAAAACCCTAGGGCTTATTTAAATGGTGGCAAGGTGATCTTCCCTAGTTGGAAGGCATGAGCCCCTGTGCCATTTTGTCGGCCTTCCTTCTGCATGAAGGTGCAAGTTGCCTAACTCGCTGAGATTGCTTCCTTTCCTGGTGGTTAGCAGCTGTCCAAACCGCTCGCCTTCCTTTCATGCACTTTACCGTTGGAAAGCACCAGTTGGCAGGAAATTGGAAAAATCTGGTGCCTTTTTTATGGGAAGGGCGCTGATTTTGTCAATATCTTTTTTGGATGTTGGCTGAGTTTATGGAAGGCGTAAGTCAATGAAAGAGCCGTTGCTAACTACCTGCTGGATCATGGGCCCAAGTGGGCTAGGTCCGTAGAAGCCTTCTTTTTTTTTGGGCCTGCTGCTACAGTGATTCCGGTCAATGCTTGGGTTGACCGTCCTGAGCATGAGTTGGCCGCCCGCCTGTGCCTTAGTCAGTGAACGCTGGCGTTGACCGTCGGGCGCACGTTTAGGCCTTTCAAGATTTGGGCCTTCACCTCTTGTTGGGCCAACATTGGAGTTGGCCATCCAACAGGCCATTTGGGCCTTATTTGACTATTGGGCCAGCCTAGCTACAATATACCCATCACTAGCTCCCCATGCCGGTGGCCAAAATTCTAGTGTTTGGCATGTTCATGATGGGATGCTCCTCACTGTCCTTTGCTGCTTGAAAATTTCGAAGAACTCCACGAAAGGGTGAGGCCTTGACCAAATTTGTTGACCGTCCTATTCAGATTCTAGGGAAGAAAAGTTGACCGGGTCTCTTGACCATCTTGGTCAGATCTAGAGAAGAAAATTGACCAGATTTGTTGCTCGTCTTTGCTCAAATTTGGAGAAGAAATCTGACCGGATCTGTTGACCGTCTTTGGTCAGATCCGGAGAACTTTGTATGAGCCCTGAGAGACGCGTGGCCATTAGCTACCCTGTCAGGCTGAAAGCGGACATGTGTCTTCAGCTGATGAAATCATGATCCTAGCATTAATGCGTTAGAAGATTTGTTTCAAAAAGGAGCCTGTTGGGAAGCAACACGTGGCAGCATGATGGCGTGCCTTCTCGAGGAGGTTTAAGGCAATTCACACCTTGTCATTTAAGTTTCCCTCCTTCTACTTAGAGTTTTTCATGCCTTCTGCTCTGCTTCTTCATCTTCTTGCTTTCATTCCAGAGAGAAAAGAAGGAAACCCTAATCCCTCTACAAATATGGCTTCGACCTCCATTGTTGATATTCCTTTTTTTCTTTGAGGGAACGACATCAAAGAGCGGTGTATCGAGTTTAACATCCCCAAAGAAATCGCGTGGAGGGTTTTAGATAAGGACGATAGGGCCTTCTCTCTGCCGGCATGACACGTGACGGTGTCTGAGGCCCATTTGAGGAGCGGCCTCCATTTTCCTCTTCTAGAAGAAACAAAATCAATCCTCCAGGCGCTGCGCATTCCCTTCGCCCAGCTCCACACTAATGCTGTACTGTACATTTGCATTTGCTGTATCTTTCTCTGTAAGCATTCTCAATTGCTAACGATGTCAATAGTGAAGGGGTTGTTTAAGATAAACTAGGGAGGAGAGTGGATCTCCTGGGTTCCATGTAGTGGCCTGAAGGTTAACACGGCCATCTATGACTCACTAAAGAACTGGAAGAATCAGTTCTTCTTCATGAGTGTGACTGAGACCTGGCCCCTGGCAAAGGATTGGAGCAAGGTGCAGAAAGTTTATACAGGGACGCCATCTGTGGCAGAGACGGCGTCTTTGGAGTGGTTGACCAAACTGGTCAAAGCCTATCTCTCTGACTTCAAGAGAGATTTCTTGGTGTCTAGGGCAGAGACCAAGAAGGTGAACTGAGAATCGCCTACCCCTATTCAGAAGCTCAGGGCACCGTCGGCGGTGGTCATGTTGCAGCCGGAGGACTCCAGGGGCCTGATCATTAGTCCTCGCCAAACTGACGACGACTTCATCGGCCCCAGGCCCAAGAGGATGGCTGTGGAGACGCCCTCCTCATCATTTTCGGGGCCAGACTACATCACTGCCAGGATTTGTAGCGGTCCTGGCAGTGCCACCGGGATGAAGAAGATGTTTGAGGACATGCCGAAAATTAAGGCCGGAGGCATTACACTCGCACAGCCTACACCATGGGTGGTTCCTTAGTCTGTGCCGGAGGAGATACCACCTTCGTCCATCGACGAGCCTCCAACGGGGTCACAGGAGCCATCGGTTGGCTCTCAGGTAATGCAGCAGCCGGCAGATATGTCGGTGATTGATCTGGACCCTCCTGCTACTCAGGAGGAGCCCGCTGCCACCGTTGATATCGATGAAGGTCTCCTAGATGACATCTTGGAGGAGGCCGCCACTAGCCCTGCTCGCGAGGGTTCTGCCTCTATCCCACTAGCCACAGAGCTAGATTTGGAGGCGAGGCCAGATAGGCCCGCATGGATGATTTGGCAGGTATAATTTTCAGTGATGCTCTCTTCCTAACTTCTCCTTTAAAATTTCTAATTTGTTTTGTTCTTTGGTGCAAAAGGAGAAGGTGTTGGCTGTTGTGACAAGGGTGATCGATCAGAGGGACCACGTGATGTCTAACAGGGAGGCGGTGATTGCCTGGCTCGACGCAAAGCTAGCGGCGTTGGGGGCAGAGCACCGGCTGGATGCTGTCGCATTGCAAACCATTCTGGCCAACACAGAGGCCAAGAATGCAAGCCTTAAAGAGGAGAACTCCCACTTAAGGGAGGAGAATGAGCGAGCCAATAAGCCCCTCAACCATCTCACCGAGCATACGTCAGCCTTGAAGAATCAGCTGAGTATCCGGATATGCCCTCACGAGGTTGAGCAGATGATGCTATCACGGTTGTGGGAGGGGGTCAATATATGTCGGTATATCGCGTGGATTATTGACCCTAACTTCCCGGTGGACCCTGCTTAACTGTCAAACAGTCCCGCCCAGAACCGTGAGGGTCTCGTGAGGGAGCCACGGGATGATTAGGGGTAGCAGCCGCCTCCTCCTTGATTTTTTGTGTTCCCTTGTTGTATAATGTACAATGTAAATATACTCGAAAGTAATAAAACAGGAATTCTTCCACTTTGTGTGTCTACTTCCTTTTACTGCTTTTAATTCATGTTTGTAGTTGTACTTAGGCGGCTAACTAAGTTGGCTGGCTGTCTGCCAACTAAGTTTATAGCATTACCGTAGGTGTGGTGTCCTTTGATTACTTTGTAGGTGGCTGTGTACGTGTTAGCCGGCCTAGTGGTAGTGACTTGTGAGTAAAGCCTAGTGGCATTGCCCAAGTGTTGACTTGGGCGGCCAGCCTTGGAGAAGAATTTTTCTCCCTTCGACCATCGTTGACTGATAACGCGACCTCCTCGTGAAGGACGTCGTTGCATATGTTGTGCTAGCCCCCTAAGATTTTGACCACTAACGGGCCACTTGGATGACCAAAGTTTAGATTCGACAACCTATGAGCCGCTTGGATGACCAGGGTTTAATACGACCTCTAATGGGCTACTCGGATGACCGAGGTTCATACTAGACTACTCATGGGCTACCTGGATGACCAGGGTTTATGTACGACAGCTAATGGGCCACTCGAATCACTAAGGTTCATATTCAACCACTTATGGGCCGCCTGGATGACCAGGGTTTAGTAACAAGAGGGTGAAGACCCTCCCGACTTAGAGGCAGTCTAGGTCGGGTAAACCTACAAGGCAAACACAAGTATATATATGCACACAACAAAGTGAAGGCAATATGCTAAGGGAACACTTATTTTGACAAATTGAAACAAGCAGGTGAATGTGTACACACGATAATGCAAGTACACACCTGGGTCCCTTATTGGAAGTAGCGTTTGAGGTGGATCGCGTTCCACATTCATGGAACCAACTTTCCGTCCTAGTTTCGGAGTTTATACGCTTAGTTTTGCAGGACGGTGGAGACTAGGAAAGGCTCTTCCCAATTAGGGGAGAGCTTGTTGCGGCCGACCAATTTGCGTATGACCTCGACACCTCGTAGGACCAAGTCCCCAACATTGAATTGTCGCGTCTTTACCTTTTTGTTGTAGTATCGGGCAATTAGATGATGGTAGGCCATTGTCCGTATTCTGACGGCGTCGCGGGCTTCCTCGAATAAGTCTAGGTGTTCCTTAATTTTCTAGGAGTTACCCTGTGGGTCAAACGATTCCACCCTAAGACTTGGAAGCCCGATTTTGATCGGGATTACCGCTTCAGTCCCGTAACAGAGACTGAAGGGTGTCTCACGCGTTGGTTCTTTTAGGGTTGTCCGGTAAGACTAGAGAATTGAGGAGAGCTCATCTACCCAAGAGCCCCCCGTGTCATCCAGCTTGGTCTTTAACCTGTGGAGTAGCGTTCGATTTGTGACCTCCACCTGTCCATTTGCTTGGGGGTATGCCACCGAAGTGTGGACCAGCTTGATACCAAGGCTGGCGCAATACTTGGTGAAGCGTTTCCCTGAGAATTTAGTCCCGTTGTCAGTCACGATGACTTCTAGGATGCCAAATCTGCAAATAACATTTTGGCGAAGGAATTCAAGAGCGTTGTGCTCTGTAATTTACGCCAGTAGGATGGCCTCAACCCACTTGGTGAAGTAGTCGATGCCCACAATGATGAACTTCCTTTGCCCGTGGCAATGGAAAATGGGCCGAGAATATCTAGCCCCCATTGGGCAAAGAGCCAAGTGGCCTGAAGAGACTTCAGGTCAGCGGACGGCTGATGGTGAAGGTTACTGTGAAGCCGGCAGCTTTCACACTTCTTCACAAATTCGAGTGCATCCTTTTTCATCAAGGGCCAATAGTAGCCCTGCTGTATGATCTTGAAGGATAAGTTTTTTCCACCAACATGTGCTCCGCAAATCCCGAGGTACACTTCGCCCAAGGCGTAGTAGCCTCTTTGGGAGTCAGGCATCGGAGGTGTGGGGTTGAGTAACCACAGCGATATAGCCGCCCATCAACCACGGTATACTAGCCGATTGTCTTTTTGATTCGCTTAGCCTTTTCTGCATCTTTTGGTAATGACCCGTCAGTCAGATAGCTAAGGTAGGGTGTTATTGAGTTTTCCACTTTGGAAATCTGCATCGCCTCCTACTTCTCTATGCTGGGAGCGTTCAGAATCTCCCTCATGTCCCTCGAGTACTATTCCGAATTTTCGGCTGCAGCGGCTCTAGCCAGCTGGTCTTCCTTCTAGTTTTCAGTTATGGGAACATGAACTAGGGTTAGTTTGTCAAAACCCTGAGCAGCCTCCCGTGCCTTTGCCAAGTACTTGGCCAAGTGAGGGTTGCTTACCTCGAAGTCTCCGTTAACCTGGTTAACGATCAGTTTGGAGTCGCTGTAGACCGCCAACCTCTTGGCAGAGCACTCCTTTGCTAATCATAATTCGGCTAATAGGGCTTCATATTCGGCAACGTTATTGGTTGCTGGGAAACCGAGTCTGAAGGAATACTTTACCTCAAACCCATCTGGGGTCGTGAGGACCACTCCAGCGCCACTGTCGATGTCCGTAGACAATCCGTCTACGTGGAGTACCCATTTTGGAACTCGGTCAAGCAGTATTGCGCTTTCTGCAGGCTGTTCTTTGAGAACTGGGGTCATTGTCTCAACAATGAAGTCAGCCAGAGCCTGCGCTTTTATAATAGGTCTGGGCAAGAATTCGATGTCGAATTTGCCCAACTGGATAGCCCATTTCACCAACCGCCCAAAAATGTCGGGTTTCTGGATTATATTCTTTAGGGGCTAGTAAGTGAGGACCACTATGCGGTGCGCCTAAAAGTGATGGTTTTAGGATCCATAAGATTTTAAGTGATGACTAATTGGGGAGACCGATTAGTGCTATAAAAGTATAGGATCATTTTGAGTCTAACTGAGGTTGTTAAGTGACCTGACAAGTGTTCCTTGAGGATTTTAGTGTCAGTAAGACATTCGGCATGGGTAAGATTTGTAATCATTAAATAAAAGATACAAAGTAGTTTCCCGAGACCGAATAGGGGTAATTGACATTCATGTCATTTAGGTTGGCCCCTGATGGGTCTGGTGAGGCATCGTAAAATGTATTTCTTTTGAGGAAAGATTAAGATTATGCTACTCTCACGTCATGATAGATAGCTACCTTCGAACTAAGTGGGGGAGGAGTTCACAATTAGAGTTGCTCCACCTGTAAGTTGGATTTAGCCAATGAAATTTTCATTTAGAGATCTTATGACGTTATCTTTGAAGATAGCCCTTATCAAAAATTTTAAGAGCTAAAATAATTGTGTCATTGAGGAAGATGATCTTATGATATTGCCTGTGGGTAGATCTGTTTAAAGGTTGAGAAGGTGAACCTCGGTATTTCCTTTAGAAAGTAGACATCAATGCTAGCAATTGATGCTGCGAATCCTTAGACTTGTATGTCCCCAAAGTTTAATAGGAAATGTGAAAGGTAAATCACGAGTAAATCCAAACGATTGGGTGATAGGATTTATATCCTTAGTTTGGGAGACAAAATCGTATTCAATGTATGGAAGCTATGAACCTATACAATATGAAGTCCTTAGGGTTTTGTCTCAAGACAATTAGAGCAACCCATTTATCGTAATGATAGAGGACTTGTTCTGATTAGATCAGTTGACTCATTAGTATACTAACGGATCTTAAGGTTACTAAGTGATTGAAATTTTAAGATTCTAGGTAATAATTTAAAGTTATGTCAATTTTTGGGTGATAGTTATGATTGTAGCCCTGAAGGTGGCTGTAGTTAGACGATTGTGGGATTTGTCTTCTCGGTGTGATTATCCTATGACCATTTTAATCAAGGTTGCCGTATATTCTGGGTCTATGATGCGGGCTATGTATTTTAGAGAAAATGTTGGTTTGCCGATTACTAATAAAACGGCATGAATGTAAATCGTTCTGACTTTAAAGTTCGATTGTGATTTAAGGTTTGCATCAAAACTTTAGTAAAATTTGATTAAATAATCTTTGGGACGTCAAGTTGAATCTAATATGGCTGTGAAATTTCAATAGGATGATTAATGGTTAGATAAATAATCATAGTAGTGCAGCGGAAATGAGGTGAACCCATATAAGATAAAGCTTAATCCGGGTTTTAGAAGGAATAGTCCCTTTCGAAGCTTAGAGTAGGTTGAAGCAAGAATTTTCAATCGTTTGAGGTCTCGAGCTAAGTTCATTAAGTATGTTATTGAATTTGAGTTGTTTCAATCTGGTCGAACTAGATGTTTGATATAACACTCTGGGTAGTAAGAATCAAGAGGATTTAAAAGGTTTGAGGTTCGTTAAATTTCGAGGACGAAATTTCTATAAGTGGGGGAGAATGTAACATCCCAAAATCCCGAAATATTTTTTGGACTAAATTAGAATTACTTATTAATTTTGATAATTTGGGTAAATTGGGTTTGAGAAAAAGTAATTATATACTATGAAAATTTTGAAGAATATTTGGATCGATTGGGCCGGCGTCCGAAGTGAGCCGTTCGGCCGCATATTGACTTTGGGTTTTTGGTGAATTAAGAAAAAATAGATATATATATAATGTGTGTGTACATAATGCATATAATATATATATATATATATATATATATATATAATGTGTGTGTGTAATGTGTGAGTGTGAATATATAATATATATATATAATGTGTGTGTGTAACGTGTGAATGTGAGTGTGTGTATAATATAATAATAATAAAATAAGTAAGTGGAGGTATGTGTAAATATATATATATATATATATATAATAATAATAATAATAATAATAATAATAAAATAAGTGAGTGGAGAAGGTAGAAAAAGAAAAAAACCATGGGAAATAAGTGGAGAAGGAAGAAAAAGAAAAACCATGGGAAGAAAAAAACAAAGGAAAAAGAAAACATGGGGGAGCACTCACCCCCCACGTCACTCTTCCTCCACTCTTCCTCTCCTATAAATAGGAGAGGAAAGGGAATGGGGAGAATAGGGAAGGAAACGTGAGAAGAAGGAGAGGAAGAGAAAAGAGGAGGAGGAGGGAAGAGATGAAGAAAAAAGAGAAGGAGGAGAGAAGAAAAGGAGGAGAGAAAAAAAAAAGGGAGTGAAGTAAAGAAGAGAGGAAGGAGAGGGAGGAAAAGAAAAAGTAGGAAAACGCTGTCCGACTCCGGTCAAATAAGGGTAGCCATATATAAAGCCAGGCAAGTGTACCTCGGACACTACTCTTTAAGTTCATGTTTTACGAATATTGCAAGTGTGCTCTCCGCTTTTTAAGTTCATGATTTAATGCAAGAATACTCATTGTTTTAAGTTCATGTTTTTAATGTAAGTTTATCATGTCTATTAATGTTCGGTTATTTCATGATATTCGAATGCATGAAGCATTGATTATTGCATGATTGCAGATGACGACTAGCTATTTGTTTATGAAAAAGTACCAGTTATTCCATGACATTTGGACGTTTTACTTAGATGCATGAAGGCTATCTATGTTTTAAGTTGATCGGTTATTACATGTGTAAAAGAAAAGAGAACTCTGGCTTTTATTAATAAAGTACTCCAGCTCTGAAACTCCGGCCTCTGTCAAAAAGAACTCCGAACTCCGTCCTTTGAGTAAAAAGTACTACGTCCCTTTTAGTAAAAAGCACTTCGTCCAAAAGTACTCCGGTATTAATGTGAAATGAACTCCGGCTTTTAAAGAACTCCGTCCCTTGAGGAAAATAAACTTCGGCTTTTAAAAGTACTCCGTCTCTTTTAATGAAAAGCACTCCGTCCAGTTGTGAAAAGCACTCCGTCCAAAAGTACTCCGGTCTTAATGTAAAATGAACTCCGGCTTGAATTGAAAATGAATTCCAACTCAAAACCGAAAATGAGCTCCTGCTTGAACTGAAAATGAAACCGGCTCCCTTAACAAGAAAAGAGCTCCGGCCCTTCCTTGATAAAATTCTAAACCAGCCCCAAGTACAATTTATGCCATGAAATCGAAACAGGCCTCAAGTGTACCTTGAAATCGGCTTTTGAGTATATGATTTCCAAATTAAGTTATATGATGTGAAAATGGTTTTCAGTAAGCAATAAGAAGGAAGTATTCCTGTTTCTGTTATTTTAGACCCTGGACTGACTATAGTCCGGATAGGTTCTCCGACATACCTGAGGACTTTTCGGTAGTAATCGAGGATAACTCTGTCCATGGAGTTATTTGTGGTCCGCCCTGCCCTCAGGGCGTTGTACAAGGAGGAAATCATATGATATGACCGCCGTCCTCGGGGCATTGTACAAGGAGGAAATGATATGATATGACCGCCGTCCTCGGGGCATTGTACAAGGAGGAAATGATATGATATGACCGCCGTCCTCGGGGCATTGTACAAGGAGGAAATGATATGATATGACCGCCGTCCTCGGGGCGTTGTACAAGGAGGAAATCATATGATATGACCGATACTGGCCTTGGATTGTGTGGAGTAAACACAATCTATCCTCGATTATTCGCCCCCTCAGCTAGTAGGGGATCTTGGGCGGTGGTCTATCTTTCATCTCGCTCGAGATACTATTACATTTCGATTTACATTTCATTACGCACCATTATTATTATCGCGATTTCTATTTAAAATCGACCGACTCTGATCTTTATTTTAAATAAAAGAGAAGTTTCTGATTCTGCCTTCTAGATTATAATGATTACTTATCACCGAATTTTGACTATTGATTTCTGATTCCGAAGTATAATATGGTCATAGCATGATTTCGTACATTCCGATAACCGTTTTGTTCATGCATAATTACATGACCGTTCTGCATCATCGTTTTACTACCCATGTGCATGTACCTTGCTGGGCCTCGGCTCACTGTTTTATGTTTTCCCCCCTCAGATGAAGTTTCAGAGCTTGTGCCAGACGAGTTGGAATGATTAGAGCTTATTTGAAGGATTATTAAAGACCTCGAAAGCTTATTTTGGAGAAATATTATTGTAATGACTTGATGGACTTCTATGGCTAAACATTTTGGCTATGTACTCGAAAATGAATATTTTGGAATGAATATGAATGCTTTCGCAAGTGTTAGAATAAATTCCGCTATACTTATTATGATTAAAAGCATATGGTTCCTAGATGGCATCTGAGATCCTGTGTTGCACTTAATTGGTTTAGCTTGGGCTTTCAATCGTGTTATGAATGACGGAATTAAAAAAAAAATCTGTTCCGTCACAGGTGCAGGCACCCCGCCTGTCATCTCTTTGACCAGGGTACCAGTAGCATGGTCCTGGTCGGGAGAAGTGGCGTCTCTAGTGGGCTTGCTAGCTTGGACTCTTGTATTCACCATTACGGATGAATTTGATAGTGAAAAGAGGGTGTTCTGGGGGAGTGTGGTTGGCTTTTCGTAAGCACCTTCCCATAGACAACGCCAATGATGCGTCCTTAGATCCAAACTTCGAACAGATTCGGGCTAGTTTGCTTGACCTGTCCCGGCTTTGTTCACTGAGTTGGGATCCTGCACACCACTAAACAAACAGGAGGTCAGTGTGTTAGCGGAAAGTTATCCCACCGAAAACACTCCGATGCTCAAGTCAATAAGAAAGCCTTCAAATTCTGGGAAGGTGTTGAGTACTAAAATTGTGAGGGCAAGACAGAATGTGCGAGAAAGGAGTGTTTGGATGTCCGAATGAAAGAGAGGCTTGGCCGTCTCTTGAATCTGGGAAGATGGGAAGGCAGTAAATAGTTGTAGAGAGCACGTTTGTGTGCCTTTGGATCTCTGAGTGTCAGCAGAGAATGCCTGGGTATCAGAGAACGTTAGGTCTCTGAGAGAGAGAGATTAGAAGCGTAGCAAAAAGCATGCCCAGGAATGAAAACCCTAGGGCTTATTTGAATGGTGGCAGGGTGATCTTCCCTGGTTGGAAGGCGTCATCCTTGTGCCATTTTGGGAGGCCTTCCTTCTGTAGGAAGACGCAAGTTACCTAACTCGCTAAGATTGCTTCCTTTCCTAGCGGCCAGCGGCTTTCCAAGTTGCTCACCTTCCTTTCATTCACTTTACTGTTGGAAAGCTCCAGTTAGCAGGAAATTGGGAAAATCTAGCACCTTCCTTATGGGAAGGGTGCTAATTTTGTCAATATCCTTTTTGGGTGTTGGCTGAGTTTATGGAAGGCCAAAGTTAGGGAAAGAGCTGTTGCTAACCTCCTGCTGGATCGTGGGCCCAAGTGGGCCAGGTCCGTAGAAGCCTTCTTATTTTTGGGCCTGCTACTACAGTGATTCCAGTCAACACTTGAGTTGACCGTCCTGAGCGTGAGTTGGTTGCCCGCCTGTGCCTTAGTTGGTCAACACTAGCGTTGACCGTCGGGCACTTGTTTGAGCCTTTTAGGATTTGAGCCTTCACCTCCTGTTGGGCCAACATTGGAGTTGGCCGTCCAACAGACCATTTGGGCCTTTTTTGACTATTGGGCCGGCCCAACTATAGTATATCCATCAATAATAATAATAATAATAAATAATAATAAAAGCAAAGGAAGGAAGCAGTGGAAAATGCGGGGGAAAGCAGGGGAAAGGGGTTGCTGCACACTCCCTCTCACGTGATCCCATTTTCCCTTGTTTTAAAAAGGGATTTTGGAGATTCAGGAGAAAGAAAGAGCAACAGCTGATCGAGAGCAGTAGCAAAAAGCAGGGTGTACGCGAGAGAGAGAAAAGGGAAGAAAGGGAGAAATCCATCCGTTTCGATCCGATCCGGGTAAAAATAACTACAAAGTGAGCTCGAGCAAGTGTACTCCGTCCTATTCTTCACTTCAAGATTCGCTATCACATCGGTAATGGTGTTGACACATTCTTATGGCTGGATTGTTGGCACCCTCTTGGACCCCTTTGTGATCGATTCAATGAGAGAGTCTGCTATATAACTGGATTGCCCATTGACGCAAAAGTCAAGGATATCATCAAGCGTGGCAGATGGATGTGGCCAAATCCGTTTGATTTGGAAGTTGCAGAAATTGCTGGAAGCATGCCACCTTACCACCCTGATTCCTCCTCTAGAGATGTGGTAATATGGTGTGAAGACAACAATGGGGTTTTCTCGACTAAATCTGCTTATGGGCTGTTCCATGAGTCTAAAGAAAAGGTGCCTTGGTTCAACCTTGTATGGGGCCCAAAATTCACTTCGGCTCATGCCTTTATTTTGTCGCTAGCTATTCGCCAGAGACTTAGCACTTTAGATCGAGTGGGCACCTTCATCCAACAACCGGTATCGTGTACCCTGTGTTCCAATGGTTCTAAATGTCACGACCACCTCTTTTTTGCTTGCCCCTTCACTTTGACTGTTTGGTAGATGATGTGCCGTAAGGCTGGGGTGATTTGGCCTTATCCTAATTGGCATTCCAACATTATGTGGGCTGCCAATCTATGGAAAGGCAAAAACCTTAAAGCTCTTTCCTTCCGTCTCACTCTTGCTGCCTCAGTTTACTATATTTGGAAAGAAAGAAACCATTGCTTATTCAAAAAATTAGTGCCTCTTAATGAACACCAATTGATTGCTCAAATCACTTCTGCGGTTCGGTGCAAGCTGGAAACCACTCAATTCGACAGGACGCATAGCTCCAGATCTATTATGTCTAGATGGAGTATCCCCCTTTTGAACCGGAGATGATTTTCCTTTCCTTCCTGCTTTGCTGATTCGATTGTTTTGGACTATGCTGAGGTCGTTTTTTTCTTGGGAGTCTCGCTTCCAGACCGCCATGTGGAGTGTGGATGAATGCTCTTTCCCGATTCTTGGATTTGCTGAAAATCTTGTCGTCCACTTTGTTTCCCACTGGACTGGATGGCGAGGTCCAGGTCGATGCCTGGCTCCTCTGTATAGCTTTAGCCTATCTCCTTGATTTAGGTTTGGGATGCCTGCTATAGAGGTAGTTGTTGTTCCTTTAGGCTAAATGGATCCTTCGTTCTATAGTTTCTAGTTCCGTTGGAGGCTGGAATTGGTTCCTTTCCAAGGAGTGTCTGTTCTATTTTTCAGTCGCTCCTAGTTTGATGGATCTACAAAAAAAAAGGAAATAAAAGGAAAAAAAAAGAGGAATAAGAAAGTCAAAGATCTATCCTTTCTTGTTGTTTTATTGATAAACTTTGTTGATCGCTGTTTCTTGTTTGAGTCTTCAGTTTTTTTGTTGTAAATAGGATCTTAAAGAGGTGGTTTTCTTTGTTTTTTGGTGTTAATTGGTTAGCCCATGGTGGTCTTTTCTTGGTTGTTTCCCCTAGCGCCCACGCTAGGTTCCTTTTTTTTTCACTGATGCACACACATTTCTACCCCCCCACCGCCAAAAAATAAAAATTTAATAAAAAATAAAAATAAAAATAAAAAAATATATATATATTTTTTCTTCCTTGGTTTCTCTGGCCTACTAGCTGTTGGTCATCCCCGGGTTGGATTTTGGGTGTTGATGCACTCTGCTGCACTATTGAGGTGGTGTTAATCTCGTTGCTCCAGTCAAGATCCATCCAGGCTGTGTTATGGTAAGTGACCTCGGCACTTCGGTTGAGCTTTTTCTGTTGCGGGGGATTTGTGGCCTTGTGGCTGGGTGCGTCATGCTGCTGCCATCTTGGAATTGTGTGATGCTGATGGCTTGGCTGGTAGTGGTGTGGTCGAGATAGCTCTGGTGCTGTTGTTTGTCTGGGCTATTGTCCTTCTGAACTAATCTGTTGTTGGCCTTGCTGTCCTGTGTCACCTTGCTACTCTTATTATAGTTCCTGTAGGGCTGTGGAGATGAAATCGGCTATTGTAGCAGTGTAAGGGTGATTTGTTCCGGCTGTTCTCATTGTGTTGGAGTCAAACTGTAAGCTGGGCTTGAAATCTTCTTAGTGTAGAGGCAGTTGGCTGTGATGTTCATATGGTGGGAGTGAGTGAGTTTTTGGGCTGATCTGCCATGGCCGGGTATGTTGAGGGAGAACTCTCCTGGTTCTACTGAGGAGATTTGCTGCTGCTCTCGTCATCCTGGTAGTGTGTTGCTACTGGTGCAATGCTGTTGGAGTGATTTTGTACCTTGTATTTCGGCTGTTGGTGGTGTTGTAGGCTGTTGGAGGTGTCGTAGTCCCCATACTGCTGCTAGCTGTAGATGGTGCCTTCACACAGCTGATAGCTCTGGCTATGTGTGTTGTTTATGATGAAGCAATGTATCAAATTCTGTGATGCTGGTTCTCTTGCTTCCCTTCAGCAGTTGTTGTCTAAAATTAAGCTGGGTCTTTGCTTTCATTCAGTTATCTGGTGTCTAGTGGTGCCTTATGATGATCGAGGAGATCCTCTAGTTGTAAACAGCTTAATACAGTGCTGCAATCCTATCTCCTGCTAGCCAGTTTGCTGATGCTGCAGTGAGCCTTGTTGATTCCCTTGGAGTTGGGCTGCTGCCTTTTGTTGGAATTCGGCATACTCAATGACAAATGAAGCTACTCTTTTTTGCTACTGATTTCAAGTGTGAATATTGAAGGTGTGATGCAGTTTCTTTTTTTGCTGTATGGTGATGTGCAGCTGTGAGTGTGGACTGGTTTTCCTTCCGAGGTGCTGAAGTGGTTTGGAGCTGTGGCCGGCAACAGTGCCACCCATGGACTTGCTGATGCCCTGCTGGTAGCTGAACATATGATGTTGCAGCGTCTAATGCATTTTGGCCTGAGATCCCTATCGGCTGTAGTGAGGTTATGCAAAAGTAAGAGATGGAAGTCTTAGCTTGCTATCTCGAGATGTTGTGCAGGTGATCCTCTGATCGACAAGACGGCACAAATCTCCTGCTGGCCGATAAGGGAGATTACCCGTCCATCTTTTCTTGTCTCCTTACCTACGTGACTAAGCCAATGTGCTAAAAGCTGTCCGTGGTGTTGTAAAACTTGGTAGACGCTGCCGTGAGCCTAGATTTATGATAGTGAATTAATGTGCAGCTGCTGTTTTCATATGTGCGTTGGACTGATATGCATTGACTCAATAGTTGATTATGGCGGCTTGATGCTTTTGTTGGTGGCTCCCGGTTTGGTTCTCAATCAACCATCCGGATAGATGTCGCTATGTGGCCAGTTCAGATGTTGGTAACCTAGCTGGTTTTTTGCTTTTTGTTTTCTTTCGGACTCATGAATTGTTTCATGGTGGTGTTCAGGGAATGCCTTATCGTTTATGCTCGATCTCCAAGTCAGCAAAACACTTGGAGTTAGAATATATTTTTTTTATACTTTCTTTTAATATTAATTCAAATTAATTACTTACAAAAAAAATTATATTTTTTTTTTCTAAAATCATGATTATTCACGTTCCACGTAAATAGAGCATGTATTTCCTGATAAATCGGATAGATTTCATATTTGCCTATTTTTATTGCATTGTATAGCTTCAATTTCATGTGTTGCATGTATTTGGTGCGTGTGAGGGCTTCGGCAGAGGTGTTCAGTGTGAGGGTTTTTGTGGGTGTGTGTCTGGGTTTGGAAGGAAATATAAAAATTTATATATTTACGTACGAACATATTTATGTGGATATATATATGTATTTGGCATCCGTAATTTACAAGAAACTGTACTGCTAAATTACTGTAAATTTTTTAATTTGGCATCCATTATTTACAAGGAACTGTATTGCTAAATTATTGTAAATTTGTAAAGCAAAACTGAAGGATTGACTTTTATATTTCTAACTGTTCTCTGAAAACATAACTGTTATAAGTTAAGGAAAAATAGTTCTAACACTGTTATTTAGGACCTATGACTGATATACAGTTAGGTTAAGTTCTCCAATATGTCTTAAAACGTTATGGTGGTAATCAGGGATAACTCTATCCATGGAATTATACGCGGTCCACCCTTCCTCAGGGCGTTAACCTAGAGGATAGATACTGTTATTGACTAACACCCCCTCGGAGTAGGGGTTAGATCCCTCAGATAGGGATCTCCTATTACTGTTACTATTTCTGGCCTTTGATTATATGGAGTGAACACAATCTATCCTCAATTATTCGCCTCCTCCGCTAGTAGGGTCTACTAGAAGGGTCCGTTATCGTTCTTCACTGTCCTTTTTATATCTACTGATTCTACCTTCTGAACTGATACTGTCCTTTACTGATACTGTTCTATATCGATATAAAAGAGAAAGTTCCTGATTCTGCTTTTTGATTCTGCTTTATGAATTGTACCGATCCCTGATTTCTGAGTTTAATTATTGTCAAACTATGCTTTCTCTGTTTTCAATGTCCTGTTCTGCTTCTACATATACCTGCATAATTGTTCTACAAAACATAGTTTGCTGCATAACTGTTTTGCATAACTAATTTACTGCATATCTGCATGTATATTGTTGGGTTTCGGCTCACTATTTACTGTTTTTTCACCTTCAGATGAGACAGTAGATTTGGTTCCCGATGAGAAGGAGTAGATAAAGAATAGCTATCTGATTTTGGAGATCTTGGAAGATTTGCATGTAAATACTTGATTTTGTATATGGAATTGTATATGGATTTATTGCATGTTGTATGTATGTGATGAACAGGAAATTTTACTTCAGCCAGTTTGTAATATTGCTTCCGCAATATATTTTCTTGTTTTCTGTATAGGTCCTAGATGGCATCTCTTTTCTATTTCTTACCTAGTGGACATGATTATAATTGAGCCATGGATGATATGGTAGTCTGAGATCCTGTGTTTGTGTGTTGTAGGATGAAATAGTAGTATTTGCTTAGTTGTGTGCTTGATTTAAGAATTAATTGATACAGGTTGTATTTTTGGGTTTTATTCAACTTTTAGAAGAAACTCTGCCGAAATTCCTGCAGAAATTCTATATTCTGAATTATAGTTTTAAATTTGTATTCTGTCCTGACGAAACTTTCTAAGGATAAAAATTTGTTCCGTTACAATTGGTATCAGAGAAAACGAGATGCCTTAGGAATGATCTAAATCATATGCAAAAGCTTAGGAAATGATTATGACTGACTGAATAAATAGGTATAGGCATAGGATAAACTATGTCTTAGGTATTCTAGTCTATCTAGTTAAAAATTTACTTGAACTAGGACTTAGTGATTAGGATAATTGATACTGAATGTAGGCTAGGTCTAGACCAATCGATCTAGGTTTAAGGATTCAGGTCGAATTATTCTATGTTAAGGCGAGATGAAGTAGTTAGGATTAGTGGGAATGTTTAAGTTTTGGCTTTAAGAAGTTAATTTTGAAATGCATTGATCCTAACCTTTCCCTCTAATCTGATTTTTTGAGGATTAATAATCTTGTGATATTTGTGGTTATAGGAAGTAATATGACTTCTGGATAAGGGCTTTCCTCAGGGTGTTGGTCGACTGTGAAAATGAGGAAAAGAAATTGAAGGTACATTAAGGATTAGAACTTAAATCAATGACGTGTTAGTGTTGAATATGGTAGTGTCCAGTTGAGGTTCAATTAGTTAGACTTATTTAAATGAAAGTTTGATCAGCCTTGGATTGGAATTCTCAGGTTAGTATGTTATTAGTACAATGCTAAGAAAAGATGTTAAAGTTGATAATCGAATATAATGGATAAGGTAAAATTAGCAGTTTGAGGTTAAGGTATAAATCTTGAAGACTTCGAAGGTGTTGGTAGTGTTTATAGTGATCTAATGTATGAAGGAGACAAGTTGATGTTATCTCATAAGAGGTTAAAAGGGAAGTTAGGTTGGGGTTCTGAATAAATTAATCTTGATGGAGCATTAAGATAATCTAGATGGAAAATTGCCACACTAGAACTGATAAATTTAAAAAGAATAATATGAATTATGAGTTGCAAAAGAGGTAATGGAACTAATATAAAGGTGCTTGTAAGTTATGTATGAGGTGTGTGCTAAGTATAGATGGCATATTAGGCCAAACCTGGAGAGTTATTAAGTAGATGAGAAAATTTAAAGAAACTGTTCAAGAAAAGATCTGCCAATCTGATTGAAGAATAAAGTTGCTATTGAGGTTGTGCCAAGACCAAAATTGATGTTGAGGATTCAAGTACAATTGATGAGGATATTTGGCGAACTTTGAAATAATCCAAAGTTAATGGTTTGTTAATTGGGAGTCTCTGAAATTGGGATATCCATAAGATAGGTGAAGGATTGCTGCAAACCGGTTCCGTTATCGGAACAAGTATGGTTATAAAAGCCTGAAATGAGAACCCTTGTGAGTTTTGCTTGAAGTTGATCGAATGGTAAGGCCTCTGGGGTTTAGTCAGATTATTACAAAAATTAGAGTGGTCTGATTTGGGAAGACTGAAATTTCTTAATAGTGGAATATTAAATTTCTAAATGTCAAGGTTTCAATGATAATTGGAGACTGTGCTAATATTTTGGAATGATTATCTCAGTAGTGTCCTTGTGCCAGTTAAATATCTAAAATTTATGGATTTTGCTTTTTTGATGTTAATTTCTTCAGGATCTTTTTTGGGTTATGTGGATCCTTTTAGAAATTGGGATGGTGCTCGAGGATACTTGTGTAAATTGTACCGAGAGAGTAAGATACCCAGTAATTTGGCTGAGGATTCTGAGTAGAAGGCAAAGTTAATTGAGTTAAGAATAGGCGTTCAGCCTAATTAGAAAATGGATTGCCCTTTTTGAAGTTAATAGATAACCGTTCAAGAATCTGACTATGACGGTTTTAAGGAACGTATGTATGATCAAGCTAATCTGTTTTAATGAGCGGTTTAAAGGAAGCTGAATTTGGCATTTGTCTCTGAGGATTTGTCTGAAATACAAAGAGAATCGACTAAGACACTGTTGATGAAGACGTAGAGCCTTTTCATAGTAGGACTTGTCAATGATCAGGTAAGTTAGCATAGGTGATATGTTTATGAGAAAGATTGGGATTTTGTTAGTCCGTATTAATAGGAAATCACCCACAAGCAAAGTGGGGGAGGCGTCTTAGGGGTGGAATTGCTCCACCTGTAATTAAAATTTTGTGATAAGATTTTTGAGGACTTAAGAATGATCCCTTGAAAGAAATTAAAGCCTTATGAATTTAAAAGTCAGAGGTTGGGACAGGTGGATATCAATATATTCGACGGAGGTGAATACTAAGATCAACAATGAACATTGATAATTGTTGAGAGAACTCCACGATTATGTTTTTCTATATCGCTTGTGGATTGATACTCTTGGGATAAGTAGGAGAGGAATCCCTTATTAAAGTTACTTTTTCATTGATTGAAATCAGTAATCGAAAGTCTCCACTTAAGAAATTATGGATATTATTCTGGGTGATAGTTTGTTTGATAAATTAAGTGTCAAAATGGTTATGTTATGACTGAAGTTGATCATGGGATTTTGTAAGCGGATAGATATGTCTAAGGATTATATAGATGAACTTCGGTACCTTAAAAAGGAAGCAAATATCAGTACTAATCGTGAATGTTAAGGGCTTATAGCTCTGGTTCTGATAGTGAATTTATGGGTAAGCTCACTTATTGGGGCAATAGGATGTAGCATCCCTAAGTTAGGAAAATAGAATCATGTCTGAAGTATAGATATCCTAAAGTTGAAAAGTGAGAAACCCTATAGTTAATCGGAATGATCCACCCATGGTGATTTAAGGTGATGTGTTCAGGTTGAACTAGTTGGCTCATCGATGTGCCAACGAGGTCTGAAATTGCTCGGTGTAAAAGTTTGAGATTCTGAGGTTGTAAATTGTTCAGGCCTTGAAATTTTTAAGGTCATGATCTAAAACTGTATCGAAATTTTGGTGACTGTTATAGTTATAACTTCTATTTCTACGGTAAATTGAGGATTTGTAAGGATTATTTCTGTGGTATGGATATCTTAGAATCGGTTTTAATCAAGGCTATCACATAGGTTGGATGTTCGGAAGGAAATATGTACATTAAGAAAACGTCAACTTGAGGACACACTAATAAAATGAAGAAGATGTGAAGTATCATGTTGGGATTTTAGCCAAGCTTAGTAAAAGAGCTGAAATGCTAGGTTGTGATAGTGACGGTCAGTTGTAATCGAACAAATCAAAGCTAACTAATTGATCAGAGCGCACAGTGAAAGAGTGATAAACCTGTACATATAATAAGGTTTAAGTTAGTGTTCAGAGGAAATACTCAATTTTAAGGTGTAGTATGAGATGAAATGAAGCATTTTGCTTGTGTAAGGTTAGGAACTAAATCAGAAAAGTTGCTAATGAAATAGGTTTGCCTTCGAACTTAGTGAATTTGGATATGGAAAGGACGTGTCAAATAATGAGGATCAAGACTATTCAGATGTTTAAGGTTTTCTAAGATAACCATCATGATTTTAAAAAAAAAAAAAGATTTTGAGACATTAAGAAGGATCCTTGATTTAAGGATCGTTAAATTTCGAGGACGAAATTTCTTTAAGTGGGGAAGAATGTGACATCCCGAAATATTTTTATCTGATGAAATTATGATTATTTATTTTTTGGGGTAATTCAGATATGAAAAAAATTAATTAAATATTATAAAATTGTAGTGAATAATTGGATCTGATAGGCCGGCGTTCAAAGTGCACTGTTCGGTGGCCCGAAGATTGATTTGACTGTTTTGTGATTTAAAATGGATATATATGTGACGGACCCTATTATTCTCCATTGAATAGCCTCCGTCATTGGCAACACAACTATAGTCCATAATTAATGCTTATAGATTCTACAGAAATTTCGGCAGAGTTTCCTCTGCAACTGGACGAAAACCAAAAATATAACTTGTCCAAATATCCTGTACAAGCACACATCTAATCAAAAGGCTTAACTCAAAGCCTACAACATACCACACAGGATCACACATCTGCCATATCATCCATGGCTCCAACACAGTACCCCTAACTACTATACTGGATCTAGAGAGATGCCATCTAATATGAAACAAAACTCAAAACATCAATACATACGTGGAAGCATACTAAATCATTATAAATGCGGAAACATAGCAAAACCATAAAACAATAACTATAACGAGCCACGCTCAACCCCGAGTGGCCGTCCGCAATCCGATCCAACTCTAAGTCCAGAGCTTTTGCACACTCGCCGTCCAGCCAATCTCATTAAGCAAGCCTCTCTCCTTGCTCTATCTATCCGACGTCAGCTAAGTGTTCTCATCTGAAAGGAAAACAACAATTGCAAGAGTGAGCTAACAGCTCAGCAAATGTAATCATAAATAATTCTCCAAGGCGTGTACAAGAACTGAAACAGGGGAAGGAAACACATACTCTTCATAATCAAGAAACAGGAGAGGGGATAGGAAACAACTGGAATCACTTGATTCTCACGGTTCACACGGTTACACTGATTGGTCATCATTTGAAATCACTAGCTTCCCACAGTTCACACGACTACATCTTGAATCACTGGTTTCACACAGTTCTCGCGGTTCATATCTTGAGCGTTATTCACTTTCATTATTACATCATCTTTGCGGACCTCGGCTAGTAGACCGTACTAACCAACGATGTGAGAGAACGAGGACAGGAATATGTTCGCTACACATTCTAAAGCCACGGCTACTATTTTAGGTCGGTAGCACACAACCCTCGGTTGCATCCATGCAACAATCACCAAGACGACTACATCTCAATATGTAGCGTCGATCGACACGCCCTATACCCCCGGGGACCAGGGCAATCCTCGTTCTTCCACAATAGTTTCCTAAAGCGTACCACATACATCACCCACTCCCACAAGCGGCCGGAATACGTGGCCAAGTATTCCTCGGGTTCACACTACGATGGACATGGTATACTAAAGAATACTACCCATACGACTCAGGGTCCTAGTTTCAAGATTAAGTTCAACACTTGGAGAGGGAAACCCACATTTTCCACACACAATCACATCTCGGGAAATCTCATTCCCATCACAAGATCTCCAACCGGGAGATCATCTCATCACACACATCTCCATCCAGGAGATTATATCATCACAAGCACAATGTGGACTCTCTTCCATCACGTCACGACTCTCAATATCCAATGGGACTCAATTCCCTTATTCACAATCGGTGCGACTCAATTCTCTTAATCACAATCGGTGGGACTCAATTCCCTTAATCCACAACAAATCATTCCAAGTTCACAACAGAAATTACATTTCATATCTCAGATGATCACAAGTCACTTTGAAACCTCAAAGACCCATTCCCTTGCCTCCAGTACATGGATTCACATTCGGGGCTTACATTTATATTTAATAAGTTAAATGTTACCTTCACAACGATTTTGAAGGAATATCACTTTACATTTCTCATTTCATTTTGGATGATCATGGTCGGATCTCATTTTGAACACCCGGATGCCGTACACGGTTCGATACTTGGAAATCGGACGTCCGGTGGATTCGTACACACTCTTTGTACATGAGATTTCACATTTGGAATCGATTTAACTTATCACGAGGGTGGAAGTATGCAACTTCCCATTCATTTTCGGATTATCCACAACGGGAAACTTTTAAGGCTCCCGGATGCCACGAACGGGTCAAATCTTGCGGGATTCGACATTTGGTCGATACATACACACAATTGGAACATGGTGGTTCATATTCTACGATCAATTCAACATTTTACGAAGGTGACTATATGCATTTTCCACCTTCGGTCTCAGGTGAATAGTGTCAGTGCCGATTTAAAGGGCCCGGACACCGCAAACGGGTCGAAACGTGCGAAATCGAACCCGCGGCCGATGTATATGCATCATTGGGACGTGGGGATTCACATTTTGGGGTCAATTTCATGATACATGGGCGGGAAACGGGAAATCCCCAATTTTTCGTGGGTTAGGGTTTTGGTGAAACCCACCCGGACGAATCGGATACGATTCGGGCAAACAACTACATTTTCCTTAGCCCATACTCATGGGTTTCAAGATTCAAACATCCACGGTGGGTATTGACACAAAATACCCAACAAAAATACATAAAACATCGAAAGAGAACGAGAAGTGAGTATGAGAACACTTGCCTCGACGCGTGCTTTCACCTTTATACCTGGCTCTCAGACGGATCTGGACTCCCTGGCTCGATCTCCCTTCTTCTCTCTCTAAGTCGGCTCTCTCTCTCTCTCCTCAAACCCTCGGGCACTAGAAAAATGGGAGAGAGAGAAGCCTGACGCGTTTTTATACTACATGCACCGCAAGCGGGCGGCCGCGCCAGGGGCTGTCCACCGCTCGAGTGGCCAGAGAGCAGCCTTGCTTCTCGAGCGCCCAACAAGCGCAAGCCTGCTGACAGGGCTTCAGCAGCCCGGACCCGAATAATTTTTTTGATTTTTCTTCCGACACCAAACCTTGATCTTTCCATTGGATTAGTATTGATCATTAACATACTAATCACCTCATTATTATCAAGTTCTTAAATCCAGAACCTCACAATATATATATATAATGATGTATTATATAATAATAATAATAATAATAATAATAATAATAACAAAATAAAAGCAAAGGAAGGAAGCAGGGGAAATGCGAGGCAAAGCAGGGGAAAGGGGCTGCTGTGCACTCCCTCTCACGTGATCCCATTTTACCTTGTTTTTAAAAGTGATTTTGGTGATTCAGAAAAAAAAAGACCAGCAGCTGACCGAGGGCAGTAGCAAAAAGTAGCATGTACGTGAGGGAGAGAAAAGGGAAGAAATGGAGAAATTCATCCATTTTGATCCGATCCGGGTAAAAAAAACTGTAGAGCGAACTGAGGCAAGTGTACTCCGAACTTTATCTCTCATTTTTACAGCTTTTTAGTATCTCCAAAATTATATTTTTGCTCTAAAATCATGATTATTCACGTTCCATGTAAATAGAGCATGTATTTTCTGATTAATCAGACAGATTTCATGTTTGCCTATTTTTATTGCATTGTATAGCTTCAATTTCTTGTGTTGCATGTATTTGGTGCGTGTGAGGGCTTTGGCAGAGGTGTTCAGTGTGAGGGTTTTTGTGGGTGTGTGTGTGGGTTTGGAACGATATACATATATACACGTACGAACGTAATTTTGTGGATAGATATATGTATTTGGTATCCGTTATTTATAACGAATTGTATTGCTAAATTATTGTAAATTTCTGAATTTGGCATCCTTTATTTACAAGGAATTGTATTGCTAAATTATTGTAAATTTCTGAAGCAAAACAAAAGGATTAACTGTTATATTTCTAACTGTTCTCTGAAACCTGAACCGTTATACGTTAAGGAAAAATATTTCTGACACTGTTATTTAGGACCCATGACTGATATACAGTCAGGTTAGGTTCTCCAGCATGCCTTAGAGCATCTTGGTGGTAATCGGGGATAACTCCGTCCATGGAGTTATACGTGGTCCACCCTTCCTCAGGGCGTTAACTTAGAGGGTAGATACTTTTATTGGCCGGCACCCCCTCAGAGTAGGGGTTAGATCCCTCAGATAGGGATCTCCTATTACTGTTATTGTTTCTGGCCTTTCATTGTGTAGAGTGAATACAATCTATCCTCGATTATTTGCCTCCTCCGCTAGTAGAGTCTACTAGCAGGGTCCATTACTGTTCTTCACTGTCCTTTTTATATCTATTGATTCTGCTATCTTAACTGATACTGTCCTTTAATGATACTGTTCTGTACTGATATAAAAGAGAAAGTTCCTAATTCTGCTTTCTGAATTGTACCAATCCCTAATTTCTGAGTTTAATTATTGTCAAACTATGCTTTCTCTATTTTCAATGTCCTGTTCTACTTCTACATATACCTGCATAACTGTTCTACAAAACAGAGTTTGCTTCATAACTGTTCTACATAATTGATTTACTATATATCTGCATGTACATTGCTGGGTTTTAGCTCACTATTTACTATTTTTTCACCTTCAGATGAGACAGTAGAAATGGTTCCAAATGAATTTCTAAATGAGAAGGAGTAAATAAAGAATAGCTATCTAATTTTGGAGATCTGAAGTCTAATTTTGGAGATCTTGGAAGATTTGCATGTAAATACTGGGTTTTGCATATGGTATTGTATATGGATTTATTGTATATAGTATGTATGTGATGAACAGGAAATTTTGCTTCCGCAGGTTTATAGTACTACTTCCACTATATGTTTTCTAGTTTTCTATACAGGTCCTAGATGACATCTATTTTCTATTTCTAACCTAGTGGTTATGATGATAATTGAGCCATGGATAATATGGTAGTCTGAGGTCTTGTGTTTGTGTTGTAGGATGAAATGGTAGTATTTGCTTAGTTGTGTGCTTGATTTCAGAATTAATTGGTTCAAGTTGTATTTCGGGGTTTTATTCAACTTACAGAAGAAACTCTACCGAAATTTCTGCAAAAATTTTATGTTCTAAAATATGATTTTAAATTCTATTTTCTGTCCTGACGGAACTTTCTGAGGATAAAAATTTGTTCCGTCACATTTGTGGTCCTTTGTACGCGTATTGTAGGGTAAATTATGATATTTAATTTGTTGTGTGCTTGTACTAGTCCTGCTCGAGCGACCACTTGATCGTGAAAATGTGCAAGCAACCGCTCGCTGGCCGCTCGAGACACGGCGGGAGTGGTTCGGGCTATGAGCACACTGCTCGACTAGCGCTCAAGCGCTAATCATGTGATCCGCACGTGACCCTCTTTTCCTTCATGTTTTAAAGGGATTTGGGGTTGGTTCAGGAGCCCAATGACATAGAACAAGAGGGAGAGAAGGGAGGAAGGAGAAGGAAGAGAAGAAAAAGGGGAAAAATATACCGTCTAGGCCCGATCAGAGTAAGGGTAGCTATAGATCATGCTCAGACAAGTGTACTTTTGACGTTATTGACTACTTTTATAGCTTTTCTGTATATCTAGATTTGTATTTTCTCCCTAAATCCATGATTCTGTGTGTTTACTGTAAATAATCCCTATTTTTCCTAATTAATCGGATAGATTTCTTTCTTACTAGTATGTACTACTATATATGCCTCTGATTTCATGAAAATACAAGTATTTGGTATTCTTTAATTGTCCAAAAGTTTTGACGAAACCCTAAGCATGAAAATGAAGGGATTTAATGGTTTTAATCCAAAATTTCGAATATATAAAAGTTAAACTATAACGTGATACTATCCTTAATGTGATTGATGTCTGAAAAATTTATGCTGATTTATACTGTTAAATTTCTGAGGATTTTTGAAGCAATCTGAAGGGTGTCAAACTATTACTGTATATTCTAAAGCAATCTAAAGGGTTTCAAACTATTATTGTATATTCTAAAGTGAATCTGAAGGGTTACAAACTATTACTGTATATTCTAAAGTGAATATGAAAGGTTTAAAACTATTACTGTATATTCTGAAGCGAATTTGAATGGTTTTAAACTATTACTGTATATTTTGAAGCTAATTGGAGAGTTATGATAAAACTCTAACAAACTTCTGAAACTAAAAAGGTTTTTAGTTAAGAAATAAGAAGGAAAAATGTTTCTATTCCTATTAATTAGAACTCGGGACTAATATACTCTCAAGTTAGGTTCTCCGACATGCCTTAGAACGTTATGGTGATAATCAAGGATAACTCTGTTCATGAAGTTATATGTGGTCTGCCCTTCCTCACGGCGTTAACGTAGAGGGTAGTTACTCTTCCTGACAGGCACCCCTGTCCTAAATCCCACAAGAGGGGATAGATCTCGTGAGAAGGGATCTCCTATTCCTGTTTTTGGCCTTAGACTGTGTAGAGTGAACATAATCTATCCTCGATTATTCGTCCCCTCTACTAGTAGGGCCTACTGATTGGATCCTTTACTAATAAAAAAGGAGTTTTCTATAATTTATAGAGTTGAGATTGATTTCTGCTTTCTGAAACATGTTTTACTAATTTATTATTAACGAAATATGATTATACTGATTTCTAATTTTTGAAGCTTAATTATTATCAAAATATGCTTTCTCTATTTCCGTTGCACTGCTCTACCCCGAAATATTTCCATGCTATAGTATATATGCATAATTATTCTGCATATCAGGATTCACTACATGTTTTCATGTACCTTGCTTGGTTTTGGCTCATTATTTTTCTGTTTTTCCCTCTAGATGAGACGGTAGAGCTTGTACTAGATGAGAAGGAATAACTAATGCTTAGTCTAAAGAACTTGCAAGATTTGAAGTATTTTGCAGATCTTGAAAAGAGGCAATTGAATTGTGAAGACCTGATTTTTGATATACAGTTTTGTATATGGATCTTATGCATATGGATTCTTGTATATAAAATGTATGTGATGCTTGTGATGAAACAGGAAATTATACTTCCCTAGGTTTATAGTTCTGCTTTCGCTATATGTTTTCTAGATTCTATACAGGTCCTAGATAGCATTTCAATTCTGAACTATTAGTATAGTGGATAGGAAATGTGAAATGTAAGTCGTAGAGAATTATACGGCATCTGTGATCCTGTGTCTGCGATGAGAGTACTTGTTGATGGATATCATGATGTCATTCTGTATAATTGCAGGTTTTAAGCAGGTTCTGCATTTTCATTTAGCCTAGTTTTAGGGGAGACTCTGTCCATTTCTCCTAGAACCTTAGGTTGTTAATTGGGCTTATGCTTCTATTTTCTATAATGATAAAAGTTTTTGAGGACAAAAAAAAATTATTTCGTCACAATTGGTATCAGAGAAATGAGATGCCTTAGGAATGATCTGAATTGCACGTGGAAGCTTAGGAAATGATTCTAACTAACCGAATCTGTAGGAATAGACATAGGATGATTAAGTTAGACTGAATAAGTCCTAGGAAATCCTAGGTGTTCTAGCTTGTATGAGTTAGAATTGACCTGAACTGGGACGTAGTGATAAGTTAATCGATATTGAATGTGGGCCAGGCCTAGATCGATCAATTTAGGTTTAAGGGTTCGAATCGAATTATTCTATGTTAAGGCAAAATGAAGTGGTTAGGATTAGATGGAATGTTTCGGTTTTGGCCTTAAGGATTTAATTTGAAATGCGTTGATTCTAACCCTCCCTCTGAACTGATTACTTGAAATTAGGATTCTTGTGATGTTTGTAGTTATAGAAAATTGTAAGACCTTTAGATGAGGGCCTTTCTCGGGGTATTAGTCAACCGCAAGGACGAGAAGAAGAAATTGCTTAGGAACACCTCAAGATTTTGAATCTAATCAGTACCAAGCCACTAATAAATGTGATAGTACCTAAATAAGGTCTCAGTAGTCGGTTTAGTTTGAGATAAATTCAATTGGCCTTGGGTCGAGATTTTTAGGTTTGGTACCTCACTAAGGGGATGCTTAAGTTTGATGATTAGATGTGATATGAATAGGATAGAATTCATGGCTTGAGAATAAGATGTGAATCTTGTGGATTTTGAAGGTGTTAACAGTATTGGCAATAATCAGATGCTTGAAATAAGATAAGTTAATATTGCCTCAAATAAGATAAAAGGTGAAGATTACCTTGAGTATAAATTTCAAGAATAAAAAGATATTGCAGTGAATGTTGTGGTCCTGATATGGACAAAAAAATTTATTGAGAAGAAGTTTTTGAAAGAGTGCTTTACTTGGGATAATTTGATTGCATGATAGAGGATTTCCTATGTTCTCTCAAGTTGGATAGAAAGGAAGTCCGGTACCCAAAACTGAGGTTTCGTCGTGCTAGTATACATATCAAGGTAATGTCTGTCATGGTGGAAAGTGATAACCCTCAACATTGATATCTCAATATATGCTTTATTTGGGGCTTTTAATCCATATTTGTCTATGTTTCCTAGGTTCATTCGTAATTGGAGGAACTTTGATATAGTATTTAGAGATGTTTCTTAACGACGAAGATCTAGTTGATTTTCTACTAAGTAGTCTTCTGAGGCTGTGTTGAGGCAAGTTAAGGATGATAAGGGAATGAGTATATATGTGTTCCAAATTTTAGAATAAAATCTGATGATGTCAATCCCTAAGGGGCAACCCTTGTTTAAAGAAATTAAGAATTTTGATGTTCGGTTTGGGTTTGTGAATGAATTAACCTTGATAGGATATTAAGATGATCTAGTTAACAAATTGCCCCAATTGAATCGATGATTGTAAAGGAATAATTTGAATTGTAATTAGGCTCACATATCAGATAAGTTGTAAAGGTGGTAATGGAGTTGAGATGCTGGTGTTTGCAAGTTATATAATGAGGTATGTGCTATAGATGACATATTAGGCTATACCTGGAGAGTTATTAAGTAAATAAGGAAATTAGAGAAAATTGTTAAAGAGAAGAATTGCCTATCTGATTAACGAATAATGTTACTATTGAGGTTATGCCGTGATTAGAAATGATCTTGAGGATTTAAGTACAATCGATAAGGATATATAGTGGACTTTGAAATAATTAGAAGTTAATGATTTAATGATTGGGAGCCTCTGAGATTAACATATCCGTAAGATAGGTGAGGGATCACTACGAATCGATCCCGCTATCGGAACAAGTATGGTTGTGAAAATATGAAAGGAGAACCCTTGTGGTTTTGCTTGAGGTTGATCGAATGATAAAGCCTTTGGGTTTTAGTTAGATTATTATGAAAACTGAGTGGTCTGACTAGAATGAATAAATTGGCTTGACAATTGAATGATTGTCTCAGTTGTGTTTTATGCAAGTTATAATCAAGAAATTGTGGGTTTTGCCTTAGAGATGTTGACTTCTTTGAGATTTTTGGGTTTTGTTGGTCTTTTTAGAATTTGGAATGGTACTTAAGGAAGTCGGCGTAAATCGTAATTGAGAAAATGAAGTACCCTGTAATTAAGTTGTGACTTTTGAGTAAGAGGTAAGGCCAATCGAATCAAGGATATGTGCTAAGTTTAATTAGCAAATGAGGCTACCCCTCTTGAAGTCGGTAGATGGCAGGTCGAGAATTTGAATATAAAAGTTTTGAGGAACATATGTATTTGGAGGCAAAGACCAAGCCAAGCTGTTTTATTGGGCGGATTAGAGGCAATTGAAATTGACATTAGTCTCTCAGGATTTGTGTAGAAATCGGAAGAGTATCGGTTAGAAGCTATTGAAGGAGCCTTAAGGCCTCTGGAAAGTAGGATTAACTAGCAAGCCAAGTAATGTAACATAAATGGTGATGCTCTTGAGAAGGATTAGAATTTTGTTAATTCTGTATTGATAAAGTAATTACCCACAAGCAAAGTGGGGGAGGAGTTTGTGGGTTGAAAGTTCCTTCATCCGAAATTGAGATATTGTGATGAGGTTTTGCCTTAAGAAATTGTGGTTAATGCTTTCGGAAGAAACTAATGTCTTGTAAACCTAAAAGTTAACGGTTATGATAGGTGGATCTCGGCATGATTCAGAGGAGGCGAATGTTAGGATTGATTGTGGATATCGGAAGCCTCCATTTAAGAAATTGTAGAATTTCTTTGGAGATAATTCTGATATGAAAATCTTAAGAATTAAAGTAGTTATGTTACAATGGAAAAGTAACCTTAAGAAATTCCAAGTGCTCTGATACTGTTAAGGAAATTCTATGATTATATTTCCTGTATCGCTGATGAATCAATATCCTTAGGATAACTGGAAGGAAGGATTCCTAGTTGGAATTGCCATTTTATTGTTCAAAGTCAGAAATTGAAAGTTTCTGTTGAGAAATTGTGGAGGCAGTCTTGGGTGATAGCTTTGCCTAATAAATTAAGGATCTAAATGGTTATGTCCTGATGAAAGCTGACTTTAGAAATGGTAAGTGGATAAGCTTGGCTATGGATTATGCAAATAGATTTTGGCTGACACCCGTGTTGATAATGAATGCTAAGGGTTTATAGACTTGATATGCTTTGGTGCCTTAAAGGACATGAGAAAGGAAAATTTTGGGTAGGCTCAATTGCTTGAAAAATAAAATGCCACATTCCTTAGTTGGGAAGTGGAGTTGTGTCCAGAATGTTAGAACTATAAAAATTTTGAGATAAGAAAACCTTGGTGGGTTCGTGTTAGGACAACCCACTAATCATGATTATAGAGGATGTGTTTAGGTTTAATCAGTGGGATTATCAGTATGCCAACAAGATCTGAAATTGCTCAATGTATAAGTTTTGAGATTCTGAGGTTGCAAATTGTTAAGGCCTTGAAATTTTAGATAATGATCAAAAACTAAATTGAAATTATGATTACTGTTATAGTCAAAACTTTGTTCTGTGGTGAATTGAGGACCTGTGAAAATTATTTTTGGTGTTATGGCTATCTAAAATCAGTTTTGATCAAGGTTATTGCATAAATTAGGTATTTGAAATAGAATATATGTCTAATAGAAATGTCGATTTGAGGACATGCCAATGAAATGAAGAAAATGTAAAGTATCCTGCTTTTAAAGTTTAATTATGACTTAAAATTTATGTTGAGATTGTAACTAAGCTCGGTAAAGGAATTGTGATGCTAAGTTCTGATAGTGACGGTAAGCTGAATTTGAAACTAAACGACTGATTAGAGCACACAGTGGAAGAGTGATGAATCTGTGTATATAATAAGGTTAGAGCTAGTGTTCACAGGAAATACTCAATTTCGAATGATAGTATGAAATGAAATGAGGCATTTTGCTTGTGTAAGGTTCGAAACTAAGTTAGAAAAATGGCTAATGAAATAGGTTTACCTTCGGGCTTAGTGAATTCGGATCCGAAAAGGATAGCCAAACAATGAGGATTAAGGCAATTCTAATGTTTAAGGTTTTTCTAGAAAAGCCGCCTGAATTTGGAAATGATTTAGATATATTAGGAAGGTTTCTTGATTCTGAAAATTTAAGGATCGTTAAATTTCGATGATGATAATCCTGTAAGTGGGTGAGAGCGTGAGATCCCGACCACGGAATATGATAATTATGAAATAATTATGTCGATGAAAATCATGTTTAGGCTTAAGTATTGTGGAAAAATTTGTTACCGAAGCAAACAAGAGGTGAAAGTGGGCAAGGAGGCGCGGTGCTCAAGCCCCGCTCGAGCGCCCACTTGAGCACGAAAATGAGCAACCAACCGCTTGCCGACCGCTCGAGGCAAGGCGGGATTGGTCTCGGCTATGAGCACACTGCTCAAGCACACTTCTTTGAGAGTGGACGCTCGAGCACCGCTCGACTGGCGGTCGAGTACTAGTCATGTGATCTGCACGTGACCCTCTTTCCTTTGTATTTTAAAGGGATTTGGGGGTTGGTTTAGGAGCCCAACAACATAGAACGAGAAGGAGAGAAGGGAGGAAGGAGAAGGAAGAGAAGAAAAAGGGGAAAAATCTACCATTCTGTCCCAATGAGGGTAAGGGTAACTGTAGATCTAGCTCAGGCAAGTGTACTTCAGACATTATTTACTATTTTTACAACTTTTCTGTATCTCCAGATTTATATTTTTGCCCTGAATCCATGATTCTATATGTTTACTATAAATAATGCCTATTTTTCCTGATTAATCGGATAGATTTCATACTTATTGGTATATACTGCTATATATGCCTTTGATTTCACGAAAATACAACTGTTTGGTGTTCGTTAATTGTCCAAAAGTTTTGGCGAAACCCTAAGCACGAAAATGAAGGAATTTAATGGTTTTAATCAAAAATTTCTGATATGTAAAAGTTAATCTGTAACGTTATATTGTCCCTGATGTGATTTATGTCTGAAAAATTTACACCGATTTATACTGTTAATTTTCTGAGGATTTCTGAAGCAATCTGAAGGGTTTCAAACTATTGCTGTATATTCTAAAGCAATCTGAAGAATTTCAAACTATTACTGTATATTCTGAAGCAAATCTGAAGGATTTCAAACTATTACTATATATTCTGAAGTTAACTGAAGTGTTATTGTGAAACTCTGACTGACTTCTGGAACTAAAAAGGTTTTCAGCTAAGAAATAAGAAGGAAAAATGTTTCTATTCTTGTTAATTAGGACCTAGGACTGATATACAATCAGGTTAGGTTTTCTAACATGCCTTAGAATGTTATGATGGTAATCAAGGATAACTCTATCTATGGAGTTATATGTGGTCTACCCTTTCTCAGGGCATTAACCTAGAGGGTAGTAACTGTTCTTGGCCGGCACTCCTGTCCTAATCCCACGAGAGGGGATAGATCTCGTTAGAAAGGATCTCCTGTTCCTGTTTCTGGCCTTTGATTGTGTAGAGTGAACACAATCTATCATCGATTGTTCTCCCCCTTTACTAGTAGGGTCTACTAGTTGGATCCTTTATTAATAAAAAAGGAGTTTTCTATAATTTATAGAGTTAAGACCGATTTTTGCTTTCTGATACATGTTTTACCAATTTATTATTAACGAAATATAATTACACTGATTTCTGATTTCCGAAGCTTAATTATTTTTGAATTATGCTTTATCTGTTTCCCATGCACTGTTCTGCCTATAAATATTTCCATATTATAGTATATCTGCATAACTGTTCTACATATCGAGATTTACTACATGTTTTTATGTACCTTGCTGGGTTTTAACTCATTGTTTTAATGTTTTTTCCCACTAGATGAGATAGTAGAACTTTTACTAGATGAGAAGGAATAGCTAAAGCTTAGTTTGAAGACCTTGGGAGATTTAAAGTATTTTGGAGATCTTAAAAAGAGACATTTGAATTGTAAAGACCTAGTTTTTGATATATGGTTTTATATATGGATCTTATGCATATCGATTCTTATATATAGAATGTATGTGATGCATGTGATGAAACAGGAAATTATACTTCTGCAGGTTTATAGTTCTACTTCCGCTATATGTTTTTTTGATTCTATACAGGTCCTAAATGGCATCTCAATTCTAAACTGTTAGTATAGTGGATAGGAAATATGAAATGTAAGCCGCAAAGAATTATATGGCGTCAGTAATCCAGTGTTTGCGATGAGAGTACCTGTTGATGGATTTCATGATGTGATTCTATATAATTGCAGGTTTTAAGTAGGTTCTGTATTTCTGTTTAGCCCAGTTTTATGAGAGACTTTGTCTATTTCCCCTAGAATCTTAGGTTTTTAATTAGGCTTAGGCTTTTGTTTTCTGTAATGACGGAATTTTCTAAGGACAAAAAAAAAAATTCGTTCCATCACAACAATGGACACCATGCAACGTGCGATGCTCTTCTAGCAACTAGACCCTACCTTTGGCGGAGCCGTTCCCAGGGTGGATAGGCTGTTAAACAAAAACAATTACTCTTCTCGAGGCGCCGGCCAATGCATCCGGACTCCCTAATGTTGTTGTCAATCACCGTGTCCAAGTTAAGGAATTTTAACCCAATTCCCTTTCGAAGCTCCCGCTGGCGCACTATCAGACGGGCTTTCACCATCTCTTAGGATCAACTAACCCATGTGTAAGTGCCGTTCACAAGGAACCTTTCCCCTCTTCGGCCTTCAAAGTTTTTATTTGAATATTTGCTGCTACGATTAAGATCTGCACCGACGACTGCTCCGCCCTAGCTCATGCCACAGGTTTTGCGGCGATCGCCACACTCTCATACTCATCGGAACTTGGCACTTACCCCAACGGTAGGGTGTAGGTCGCGTGCTTAAGCGCCACTCATTTTCAGTGCTAGTTGATTCGGCAGGTGAGTTATTACACACTCCTTAGAGGATTTTGATTTCCATGACCACTGTCCTGCTGTCTTAATCGACCAACACCCTTTATGGGATCTAGGTTTGTGTGCAGTTTGGCACTGTAACCTGGCTTCCACGTCATCCTGCATTGCCAATTCTACTTACCAAAAATGGCCCACTGGGAGTTCTCGATTCTGTGTCGCAGCTCAATGAAGCACCCGCGTCGTCCTACCTATTTAATGTTTGAGAATGGGTAGTGGGCATTGCACCCCCGATGCCTCTAATCATTAGCTTTATTAGATAGAACTCGCATTCCAGCTCCAACTATCTTGAGGGAAACTTTGGAGGGAACCAGCTAAAACACGGTTTGATTAGTTTTTCGCCCCTATACCCAAGTCAGATGAACAATTTGCAGGCCAGTGTCCCTTTGAGCCTCCACCAGACTTTCCTTTGGCTTTGCCTCGCTTAGGCATAGTTTACCATCTTTTGGGTTTTCTCACTCGTTGACTTGCACACATGTTAGACTCCTTGTTTTGTGTTTTAAGATGGGCCAAATTTGGGGCCCGTAGGCCAACACCCAGAGTGCGCAGGTGCCAACAGGCTGTGACAGTGCACGCTGCCTTCCATGATCACTAGGATGATGCTCCTGAGTACGTCTATGGCTTGAGTTTAAGCCGCCCTTTTGATACACGTTAGTCCATGCCGCGAGCCGATCAGCAGGCCAGCCTGTGACCATTCTGCATCCAAATGGGGCACATCGCTTGCCCCCATCTGCTTCCCTCCCGATAATTTCAAGCACCATTTAACTATCTTTTCAAAGTCCTTTTCATATTTCCCTCGCAGCAGTTGTTCACTATCAGTCTCTCACCGTTATTTAGCCTTGGATAGAGTTTACTGCCCGTTTGGGGCTACATCCCAAACAACCCAAATCGCTGACAGTGCCTCGTGGTGCGATAGGGTCTGGGCATGACAAGGCTCTCACCCACTCTTGAGCCCCTTTCAAATGGACTTGGGCCCAGTTCGTCATGAAGGACATTTCTCCAGACTACAATTCAGACGACAGAGCTACTTGATTCTAAAGTTGGGCACTTCCCAGTTCGCTCGCTGTTACTAGGGGAATCCTTGTAAGTTTCTTTTCCTCTACTTATTGATTGCTTAAACTCAGCGGGTAGCCTCGCTGGACCTAGGGTCACTTCGTTGGTGCTATACAGATGTCGCGGTGGGGTCATGCTAGCTTCATGGGCGACTTGCTAAGCACAACGCAATGCAACCTTGGCCTTTGCCTTGTCAACCACCAAATGTCATTACGTAGTCACCGAGCTCTGATTTTAGGCCAACCATAGAACAACGTGTGGGAGGCCACTCTCCTCCCTAACCTAGCATGCAGAGACACAATGACTTTGTTGGGTGTGATTCTATGCATGACGCCTAGGCAGACGTGCCCTCAGCCTAGAGGCTTCGCGCGCAACTTGTGTTCAAAGACTCGATGGTTCACGGGATTCTACAATTCACACCAAGTATCGCATTTTGCTACATTCTTCATAGATGCAAGAGTTGAGATATCCATTGCCGAGAGTCATTCAGAAACACTAGGTCACCACCTCACTCATCGGGCATCCAATGGCAAGGCAACACATGCTATGTTACTGCTCCTTGGCACGATCCGCACCAGGGTTTGCTCTTGTGCCACGCTTAACTCAGCACACCCATTGTCGCTCCTAGAGCAAACGATAATGTGCGAGCTTGATCAACAGTCGAAGGCACCGCAACACATTAGGCGCCGCACCCTCGATGATTTATTTCAACATGTCCACGGGTCACTTTGCTTAGCAGTTTTTGACAATGAACCTTCCACAAGTTCACCTATGGAAACCTTGTTACAACTCCTCCTTCCTCTAAATGATAGGTTCACTGGATTTCCCGAGACGTCACCGATAGGAAATTGCCCATGTTGTTGCGATCCAAATACTTCACCGGACCATTTAATCAGTCGAAGTGACAGGTGGTGTGTACAAAGGTTAGGGACATAGTCAACGCGAGCTGATGTCTTACGCTTACTTGGAATTCCTCGTTGAAGACCAAAAATTGTAATGATCTATCCTCATCATGATGAGATTTCAAAAATTACCTGGGCATATCAACTAAGGCCATAGACTCGTTGAATACATTAGTGTAGCGCCCGTGCAGCCCAGAACATCTAAGGGCATCACAGACCAGATATTGCCTCAATCTTTCGTTGCGATGGAACTGATCCTAATTCCCATAGGACCCTCCGTCAAATAAATTCAGAACAGAATTCACAATTTCAGATCAGTAATTTTACAGAAATTTTGGCAGAGTTCTATTTAAAACTAGACAGATACAAAAATACATCTTGTAATAAATACCCTGTACAAGTACACAACTATTCGAACCACATTTCAACCTACAACATTCATACACATGACCACCAATTTGCCTTTTCCATCCATGGCTCAAATATAATCCTATCTAGTAAGTCAAAAACATATAAGAGATGTCATCTAAGACATGTACAAAATCCAAAAAACATATAGCAGAAGCATCTATATCCTTAATAGAAACCTGCGGAAACATAAATACAGTTCTGACAGAATATAGTACATATCATAACTATTTATATATGATCTTCCTTCGAGATTTAGATATTTATAATAACATCATCACAATCCCAAGTCTTTAGAAACTCCAAGGCTCCAGATCTTCCTTGCTAGCTCTAGCTATGCCTGGTTATCCAGTATTTTCTCTATATCCTTATCTGGATGGGGGAAAAATAAAATAGTGAGCCAAAACCCAATAAGAAACTAAAATGTCAGAATATAATGCTCTCAAGTAGAATATAATACAATAAAGCAGATACAGTTACATTTAAAGAATAAATGCGATAAGACAATGATTATGAAAATATTAGCAGAACACAATAAAGGCAGTTCTAGAAACTGTCAAAGAATGGAACATATACAAAATCATGAGAAAAGCATGATTCTACAGTAACAGGTCTCAGAATTCATTATTTATGCTTTCATGTAGAACATGAGTGCAGATGAGCAGAAACACGTACAATAATTATGAGGAAAGCATAATTTCCCTATAAATAGGTCTCAAAAATCATAAATCATGCTAGTGTAGAAAACCATGTTAATATCAGATCAGAAGAACAGAAGCAGTTCATAGAAACTAGAATAAAGCATGATTCTACTTAAACATGCATCGGGGTTCATAAAACAGTTCCAAATCTCACTTTTTCTTCAGAAATTCTAGTTTAATATCCTAGGGACCCGACTAGTGTACCCTACTAGCTGAGGGGGTGAATAATCGGGAATAGGTTGTGTTTCCACCACACAATCACAGGCCAAGAACAGGAACAATAACGAGGACCAATTATGTTTTTGGGCACACAATTTAAAGCCAACGGAGGATTTCTAACCTCCAAAGTTAGTTCCAACAACGCCCTGAGGAAGGGTAGACCACGTATAATTCCATGGACGAAATTATCCCCGATTACTATCGTAGTGTCATAAGGTATGTCGAAGAACCTCACATAATTGTATATCAATCCTGGGTCCTAATTGACAGGATTAGAAATAGTTTTCCTCTCATTTTCTTAGCTTATAACTTATCAAGTTTCAGAAATCAGTAAGGATTTCACCATTAATCCTTCAGAATACTCTAGAAATCCATAGAAACTTAACAGTGCAGTTTTGTGTAAATTTCTCAGTTGTAAATCATAACACTTTTTTTTGGTAAGTAAATTGTATTAAAAAGAAAAAAATTATACAGCCTATGATTTATCTCCAAGTGTTTTTCCGACTTGGAATTAAATCATAGACGCGATGGCATAAACCAATCACCTAATAATATGACAAAAAAACAAGTCCTGCTAAAGGACAACAATCGTCAAAAGAAATCCAGCACAAACTTTACATTTAGCAAAGTTAGCAGTAGACGTAAGCTAAGAGCATGCTACATGCCAACGGCAGCAGAGAACCATTGGTCCAGCATGAGAATGCCTGCATGCTTCTACAGTTTCAGCATCAGCATCCAGCAGTAGGTCATCATTTTACTTCGAGCATTCTGCTGAAGATGGCAGCACAAGATATCCAAAATGCTTCAGCATACACGCACAGCCTCAACACTCCACAGTTAGAATTCCAAGAAATCAGCTGTGAGGTGGCGCCCACATAGCAGCATTCACACCTAACCTTGGCATTTGGCAACGACCATGTCCAAATGGTCTTATGGATCCTTAACCGCCTACTCAATCGGGGCATCTTGGCACCAGTAGCATCATAGAAGGATCCAACTCAGATGAAGGCAATTGAAGACCTCGGTCTTCACTGTAGCATAAGCTGTTTACCTCGGAGGAGAGTCATCTAATTGCATCACTAGTAGGGCAGCTCCACAAAAACCCGACTTGTCAACCCCTCAAGCAGGGCACCTCCACAAAAACCCGACTCCTCAACCCATCAAGTAGGGCACCTCCTCAAAACCAAGGCAGCAGGAAAGACAGCAAATCACTATCCCCCTTAGATCAGGGAGAAAACTCCACAACTCGCCAAATTCAGCCACCAGACCAACCGGGGTTCAGCCACCGCCCCATCAACACCCAAACGTGATTCAATGAGAACCCAAGCCCTTTGAATGCTTGGGAGATTGTTTTCGGCGTCCCTAGGCCTTTGATCTCTTCCATGGAAAGGCCTACAGTGCAAAGGAAGGCTCTTGAGGACAAGAGGCTACAGCATCACCCTGGGAGGCATGGCCAGCATGCTCATGCTTAGTAGGAGTCACATCTATAGTACAAGCTGCTTGGGAGCTAGAGGGCATGAGCCCTGGTGTTAGCGCCAGGCTACGATTGTCTTTCAACTCCATCAGTTGCTTATGTAAGCTCTCAACTTTAGAAGTGATTTTGCAGAGGGGGCGACATCTCCTTTACACAGCAAGATCTCCCCAAGGCTTCCGAACGATCCGTATCAGAAATAGGTTCGATGAGCATGAACAGTACTCTTTTACAAACTAACTGTCACATATCAAAAATTATGGATTTAAAACTTTAAATCCTTGATTTTCGTATCTAGGGTTTTGATAAATATTTCGAACATAAAACGGATACCAAACAAATGCATTTACATGAAATCGAAGCCAGATATTATAGTATATACATGTAAACATGAAATTCATCTGATTAATTTACAGAAACAGGCTTTATTTATGCAGATAATAGAGAAACATACTTTTAGAGCATAACTATAGTTTCAGAGATATTAAAACACCGTAAAAACGGTATATAACATCCGAAGTGCACTTGCCTGAGCCTAATCTACCGTTATTTTTATCCGGATCAGAGCATAACGAGCGGATTTCTCCCTCTCCATGTCTTTTCTCCTTTTCCTCTTCTCTCCCTTCGTTCTCATTTTGGAATGACAAAGAAAATGTTGAAGAATCACGCACAGCCCCCTTTTATATCAGTCGGGGCGCTCGAGCACTCCCTTTCGCAAACCGCACTCGATGGGGCACTCGAGTGCCCATCGAGTGCCCTTCTTGTACCCAGGGGCTGCCCCCGCCTTGTCCCGGGCGCCCTTTGAGCAGGCACTCACACAAAATTGTGCCTCACTGTGTGCTCAAGTGCACAGCAAGCACCCATCCTTCCTTTTGTCAGTTTCACTCCTTTTTGCTTCGATACCAAATTCTTCACTATACTTAAGCCCAAATATGATTTTTATCTACATAATTATTCAATAATTATCACGTTTTGAAATCGGGATCTCACATCCATGTCCTAGAAGATCATATTCCATCTAAGAAGTTAGCTGTGAAGGGATAGCTCTACATAGCTAGTTAGTAGGCTGAGGTCTCGTTTGTTAATGAAATTAACCAGACAAATCACTCCACCAACTAAGAACAACCATGCACCACCACCCATAGAATCGAAAAAGGGCTCTCAGTCTTACAATTCTTACTATGTCTTGACCTCGTAAGTTTTCCCATGCTGAGCCAAATTAAGCCATCGGCTCTACTCCTAGTGGTGTCCTTCCATCAATTACTTTAAGTTTCAGCCTTGTGACCATACTCCCCTCAGAACCAAAAAACTTTGATTTCTCATAAGGTGTCGGCGGTGTCTAAAAGTAACCATCTGTCGATCCTTGGTCGACATTGTTTATGGTTGAGAGTAGGATGGCAAATGCTTTTGCAATTGTTCATTTTTCATAAATCCAATAATTTCACCTCTGACTACGAAATACGAATGCCCTCAGCTATCCCTGCTAATCATTACTCCGATCTCGAAGGCCAACATAGTAGGACCGAAATTCTATGATGTTATCCCATGGCAATGTATCTAGAGCTTAGGCCTACTTTGAGCAGTCTAGTTTCATCAAAGTAACAGCACCGAAGGCATGAGCCCGCCAATTAAGACCGGAGCGCATCATCAGTAGAAACGATGAGACAATCAGTGCTCGCCGAAGGTGGACCAGCCATCCAATCACAAGGTCCAACTACGAGCTTTTTATCTACAAAAACTTAAATATATGCTATTGGAGCTAGAATTACCACAGCTACTAGCACAAGACTTTCCCTCCAATAGATCCTCGTTAAGGGATTTTGATTATACTTATTCCAATTACCAGACTCAATGAGCCTAGCATTATTATTTATTGTCACTACCTCCCCATGTTAGGATTGGGTAATTTGCACACTTGCTGCCTTCCATTAATGTTGTAGCATTTCTTAGGCTCCCACTCCAAAATCGAACCCTAATTCTTCGTCACCCATCACCACCATGGTAGGCCATTATCCTACCATCGAAAGTTGAAAGGGCGAAAATCTGAATGTTGTGTCGCCAATGTCAAAGCTTTGCGATCCGTCGAGTTATCATGAATCATCAGAGCAACGGGTTAAACTTGTATCGACCTTTTATTTAATAAATGTATCCCTTCCAAAACTTGGGGTTTGTTGCACATATTACCTGGAGAATTACTATGGTTATTCAAGTAGCAAGTACATCAAATACACTATAACTAATTTAATGATCTATTCACAGTTTCACTATCTGAATTAGTTCATACTTACACATGCATGGCTTAATCTTTGAGAAAAGCATATGACTACTAGCAGGGTCAACCAGGTAGCATTCCTTCTTCAATGCCGACAATCATGAGCCTTCCTGACCGATTTGAACACCGATCTAGAGGTCAACAAGTGTTCAACTATCGTTTGTGTCTATAGTGATTGGGCTGACGAGACTTTTTGCACATAACCTGTATCTCAATCTTCTACATTCGAGAGAACACACTAAAGCCCATCTCCCACCTTAGTTGCATAGAAAACACGACATCGGGAACAATGAGCCTTATGAATCATCTATCCGACATCACCATGGGATACCAAGCAGAAGGCAACTTCCTAACAAGAAAAAATTCCTTCAAACAGGTATGCAACATAGGAAACCATACATCAACCAAGGCATAAAGCTCTTGGCCTTTCGGCGAAGAGGCACGGGTGCATCCGGTTCAATGTGTAGATGAAGAGCCCAACGACCCACACAAGCCCACCACTGCTCACACGCCATCACGTACGCTTATTTGAGCCCCAGCAGTTGATCTGCAAGCGAATTATAACACTGACGAAATCAGCTTTCCAAGTTCCCTTATGAGCATCACTAAACGTGACAACTCGAGACGGGACAACCCAAGCATACGATCAATATGCACAGAACACATGGAACCCATGCCGCGAAATCATTGCGTGGCAAAATACGTATAAACAACACGAAACAAGTAGGACCACGCATGTCATGCCGACTTGCACCTGCAGTGAAACACTAATAGATGGGAGAACCCGAGCGTATAGCTGACATGCACCGAATGCATGGAAACCCATCCTGCAAAGACATGGTGAGGAGAAACACGTATGAACAACACGGCACACGCAACACCATGCATGGCATGCTGACTTGCACCTGCAGTAAAACACAGATAGATGGGATAACTCGAGACTGGCACACACTGAACCCATGGAAGCCAAGGACATGAAATCATGGCATTGCAAACCATGTATGAACAACATGGCACATGCAGCACCATGCAAGGCATGTCGACGTTCACATGTAGCAAGACACCAATAGTCAGGACAACCCAAGCACACAACCTATATGCACCGGATGTGAACCCGAGCCACAAAATCATTGTGTGTCAAAACATGTAAGAACAACATGGGACACGTAGCACATTGCATGGCATGCTGACAAGGACCTTAAGCGAAGCAACGATATATGGGACAAACCGAGCATACGAGCAGTATACACCGAGCACATGGAAACTAGGGCCGTGAAATCACGGCATTGTGGAACACATATGAGCAACATAGAACATGCAGCACCATGCATAGCGTGCCTTGGTGACAAGCGTGGGTGGCAGCGTCAACACGATGTGAGATCCCGATCTTAGAACATGATAATTATTGAATAATTTTTTAGATGAAAATCATACTAAGGCTTAAGTATAGTGAAAAATTTAATACCGAAACAAAAAGGGAGTAATTTGAAAGAAAATGGGATAGGCTCTCGAGCAGTGCTTGAGCACTGGGTGGGTGCTAATTTGAGCAAGCACCCGCTTGCAGGCCGCCCGAGGCAAGGCAGGAGCGGTCCCGGCTACAGGTAGTGCGCTTGAGTGCAATTCTATGAGAGTGGGCACTCAAGCACCGCTCCTTCATTTTAAAGGGATGTTGGGGTTTCCTTGAGGCAGAACAGCCACAACACGAATGAGAGGAGGAAGAGGAAGGAGAGGGGAAAGAGAGGAAGAGGGAAAAATCTATCGATCCACTCCAATCAGAGTAAGAATAACGGTAGATAAGGCTCAGGCAAGTGACTTCGAACGTTATATACTATTTTTTCAATGTTTTAATATCTCAGATATTGTATTTATACTTTAAATCCATGATTCTGCATGTTTACTGTAAATAAAGCATATTTCTCCTGATTAGTCACACATATTTCATGTTTACTAACATATACTGCTGTATATACCTCTGATTTCATGAAAATACATGCATTTGGTGTTCGTTTATCATCCGGACTATTTGGCAAAACCCTAAGCACGAAAATGAAGGGATTTAATGGTTTTAATCCAAAATTTCTGATATGTAAAGGTTAATTTGTAACCAGATACTGCCTACGTTATGATTTGTAACTAAAAATTTTACATGGAACTGCACTACTGAGTAATTGAAAATTATTGAAGCATTCTAAAGGGTCAATCATGAGATTTTGACTGATTTTTTGAAGAACAATAGATTATAAGCTTTTTAATACTGTTAATTAAGACCCAGAACTGAAATACAGTTAGGTTAGGTTCTCCGGAAAGCCTTAGATTGTTATGGTAGTAATCTTTTTTTTTTTTTTGATAAGCAATTAAAATTTGATTAAATTAAAAAATATATACAAAACCCTATTCTAACTCCAAGTGTTTTGCCAACTTAGAGATAGAATAAAAGCCGCTAGGGCATTCCCCAGGCACACCATAAAAGAAACATGAAAACGAAAAGAAAGTATACAAGGAAATAACAACCGGCCAAGACCCTCAGCCAACCAACCCAACAGCAGCCTCAATGCCGAAGAGTGCACCGGATCACTCTTCCATCCTCCAAGTCACAAAAATGGTCAAACTGCCCAAACGGGGTATGTGTGAGAGAAGGACCGGTGTGCCTAGCATGGCTAACCATCCATGTCAGTCAAAACCGGTAGCCAAACAGGGCAATGCAGACTAACCAGAAGTCGCATACCTGCCTCCAACAAGATCGGGAGCTTGTGAGTGAAGGTGCCATATTGTCCAAAAGAATCACTTCGTCCAAGTCAGCAGGCATCCCATTCCGGGATATTGTGAGAGAAAAACTATGTTCAGGCACTCAGACCCTGCGTGTAATCGTAAACCGGCAAACACTAGCCATCTGTCCACGTCAGCTGGGCCTGAAGGTTGTTGAACCCAACACGTCCACATCAGCCCAACCCACTAACTCTCTTTTTTTTTTTGTAATCAATAAGTACAACCTTCTTTTTTTTTTGGTAATCAAAATGTTTTTTTTATATCAAAAAGTCAAAATCAAAAAGTACAACTAGAAATCAATAGCGAGCAGATAAGGTGTGAGTGTAGGAGTTGGAATGCTCTGCACTGCCAATGCGCCCACATCAGCAAAACCAGAGGGGGAAAAACTCCAAAAGCACGCACCCCACTCAGCATCAGAAATGCAATGCATAGGAAACCAAAACCGGCCAAGCAAGAGAGAGGGACCAGATTGCTGATGAGCCGCAAAATGACCACATCAGCCCAACCGGGCAACCCTTCAGGGCGGACGAAAGCGCATTCCGCAATCCATGAAGCCGGTCAACAAGTTTACCGCCCAAAAATCGTCTTTCTTTTTTTGCTCTTCTTTTTTTTTTCTTTTTTCTTTTTTTTCCTTTTTTTCTCTTTTTTTTCTTCTTCTTTCTTTTTTTTTTCTTTTTTTTTCTTTTTTTCTTCTTCTTTTTTTTTCAAATAGTCGGCTAAAAGCACCATACGCCTACACCCAACCAGGAAAGAGTGAGTGTAGGATCCGGAATGCTCAGCACAGCCAAAGCATCCATGTCAGCAAAACCAGTGGAAGAAAAAACTCCAATAGCACACACCCCACTCTGCATCCGAAATGCAATGCTCAGGAACCCAAACTGGCCCAGCAAGAGAGAAGGGACCAGAATGCTAATGAGCCCCAAATGACCACGTCAGCCGAACCGGGCAACGCTCTACCGAACTACTGACCTCGACCTTAACCCAACTTTAACTATCCATTTAGCGCTGATCTTCAGCCGACCTCCAGTTCGAATGGGAGATACTCCATCTTGTCAGAATAGATCTGTTGCTATGCGTCTTGTCTACGGGAGTGTTTTCAAGTTTACACCAAACCACAGAAGTGATTAGATTAATCATTTGGGATTCATTTTGAGGCATCAATTTTTTGAAAATTCGTTGGTTTCTTTCTTTCCAAATAAAGTAAACCATGGCAGCAAGAGTGAGGCGGAAAGAGAGTGCTTTGATGTTTTCTCCTTTCCATATGTTTGCAGCCCACATAATGTTGGAATGCTTGTTAGGATAAGGCCAACTAATCCCTGCCTTACGGTGCATCATCTGCCAAACAGCCGAGGTGAACGAGCAAGCAAAGAAAAGGTGGTCATGACTTTTAGATCTGTTGGTACATAGGATACAGGCTGTCGGTTGTTCAATGAAATTGCTCACTCATTCCAGAGTGCTAAGCCTCTGGTGTATAGCTAGCCATAGAATAAAGGCATGAGCCGGAGTGTACTTTAGGCCAAAGATAAGGTTGAACCAAGCCACCTTTTCTTTGGACTCTTGGAATAGCCCATATGCAGATTTAGTCGAGAAAACCCTATTGTTATCTTCACACCATTTTACCACATCTCTACAGGAGGAATCAGGGTTATAAGATGGCATGCTTTCAATGATCACTGCAACCTCCATATCAAACGGATTAGGCCACATCCATTTTCCTTACTTGATGATATCCTTGACTTTAGCATCAGTGGGAAACCCAGTAACCTACCAGACTCTCATTGAACCGATCATAGAGAGGGCCAAGAGGATGCCAAAAGTCCAGCCATAAGAAAGTGTCAACTCCATTACCAATATGGGAGCGAATCTTGGGGCAAAGAATAGTATGGGGTTTCATGAGTTTTTTCCAACTCCAAGGAGTTGAATCTGGAATTTTGATGGTCCAGATGCACCTATCTTTGATGCGATAAGTATAACACAAAGACACCCATGCAGAGGTCGGGTCCTTTGTGATGATCCTCCAAAAATGGCGACACAACAAGGCTTTATTAGATGCTACAATGTTTTTTATAACCAATACTCCTTCCTCTTTAGATGTGCAAACATCTTTCTAGGCAACCTTTGCTGTATATTTTCGTTTGGAGGAACCGTGCCATAGAAAGCTACGGATAGATCTATCCATATTCTTCAGTATGGATTTTGAAATGATGAACAACGAAGCCAAGTAGGTGTGGATTGTCGACAGGATGGATGAAATCAGCTGGAGTCACCCACCGAAAGAGAGCCATCTATTTCTCCACGATGAAATTCTCTGTTGAACTTTATCAAGGAGAGGTTTACAATCTGAGATGGATATCTTTGTGGTGATGAGAGGGACACCCAGATATCTAACTGGGAGTTTACCTCTTTTGTAACCGAGTATACCTTGAATACTTTGATTGGTATCCTCATTCCCCGAGAAATAAAAATCCCCACTTTTTTCTAGATTTGGAGAGAGCCCGAATAGATTTTTTAATTCTTTGAGGCAATCATGTAAAATCTGTATATACTTAATGTCAGCTTTTGAAAATAGAAGGATGTCATCCGCAAAACCAAGTATCACAGTTCTTGTTTTCTCACATCTCCAGTGAAACTGAAAGTCTAAATTACGCTGAGCCTTAACTTCCAGAATACCATTCAGGGCCTCCATCACCAATACAAAGAGATAAGGCGATAGAGGATCCCCCTATCTAAGACCCGTGGCACCACGGAAGAAACCCATACACTCACCATTTAAATTGATTGAGAACAAAGTGGTGGTAATGCATTGCCTGATCCATATGATCATTGGAGAGGGAAATCCCATCAGTTCGAGAACTGCCATCATAAAATCCCATTGGATGGAGTCATAGGCCTTCATTAGATCAACCTTCAAAGCACAATGCAGGACTCCCTTGTTCAAGTGATATTTATGAAGTAATTCTTGGGCCAGAGGAATATTGTCTCCAATGTTCCTACCAGCTACAAAAAGCTGTTTGACATTTGTCGACTAAATATGGCAGTGTTGGCTGAAGACAGATGGCAATAATCTTAGAGATGATCATGTACAAGACATTGCAGTAGGAGATGGGATGAAAGTCAGAAACTTTTGCGGGAGTTATAAAATCCCATAGTGGTAATCGAGGATAACTCTGTCCATGGAGTTATATGTGGTCCGCCCTTCCTCAAGGCATTAATTTCAGAGGGTAGAATTCAGATGATTCACCATCCTTTGGGAGGTATTAGTACATAATTTACCGATCTTCCAGAGATATTAGTATATAATCCCATAAGAAGGGATAACCGTTACTGGCCTTGGATTGTGTGGAGTAAACACAATCTATCCTCGATTACTCGCTCACTCAGCTAGTAGGATCTACTAGTTTGGTCCTCCTGATAGTAAAAATGGATTTTTTGGAATTTATAGAATTGATACTGCTTTCCAAATTTTGAAGCATGTTTTACCGATTTATGATTATTGAAGTATGATTATACTGATTTATGATTTTCGATGTATGTTTAAATATAATCATGCTTTATCCTTATTTCCACGGATGCCTCCATTCTCCTGGTTATCGTGGTTTCTGTTCTAGGGTATTTATGTTTTACGTAAAAGCACGAAATATTATTATAGAAACTTATTCATATAGAATTATGCTTTTCTCATAAATTTTGTACTTGATTCTGTTCCTTGGAGTTTCGATGACTTTTTATGTACTGTTAATGTTTCTGTAATCACTGCTTCATTACATTTATGATTTATATGCCCTGATATCTGTTTTACTGTAATTATGTTCTACATGAAAGTATTAGATTCTACATGTCTTGGTATCTTGCTAGGTTTTGGCTCACTGTTTTACTGTTTTCTCCTTCAGATGAGACAGTAGGACTAATTCTGAATGAGAATGAATAGTTAAAGTCTAGCCTGAAGTCTTCTAAGAGACTTGAAGTGTTTTTGAGATTTTGAAAAGAGATAGTTTGAATTTAAATACCTTGTTTAGTTCATGGAGTTTGTGTATATAGATTATGTATATGAAATGTATGTGATGCATGTGATGAAACGGAGAATTATGCTTCCGCAGGTATATAGTTCTACTTTCGCCATATGTTTTTTGGATTCTATGCCTATCCTAGATGGCATCTCTATTCTGAACTGTTAGTATAGTGGATAGAAAATATGGAATGTAAGCCATAGGAAAATTATACAGCATCTGTGATCCTGTGTCTGCGATGAGAGTACCTATTGATGGATATTATGATGTTATTCCGTATATTTGTCGATTTTAAACAAATTTTGTATTTCAGTTTAGCCAATTTTAGGAAAAACTCTATTCATTTTCCCTTAGAGCTTTAGGATGATAATCAGGCTTTGATTTCTATTTTCTGTAATGATGAAAATTTCTAAGGATAAAAAAAAAATCTGTACCGTCACAATTTGTATCAGAGAATACGAATTGCCTTAAGAATGATCTAAATTGTACGCAGAAGCTTAGGAAATGACTATAACTGAACGAATCAGTAGGTATAGATATAGATTGATTAAGTTAGGTTAGGAAATCCTAGGTGTTCTAATTTGCATAAGTTATAATTGACCTGAATTGGGATGTAGTGATTTGTTGATTGATATCGATCTCAAGCCTAGGCTGATCAACTTGGGTTCTAGGTCTAGGTTTTGATCTATTCTAAGATTAAGGAAAATGTTTAAGGGCTAGGACTTAGTGATTAAACTGGATGATTAAATTGATTTATGGTGGCCTTGGATCTATGTTCATTGGTTTGGATGTTAGAGTTAAATTTAAGGTAATCTGATCTAAGGCCAAGATGATTTACGATAGAAATGGATTGAGGCTTAGTGATTAAGCAAAATCAAAGTAGGTTGAAGATTCAGTTGGAACTGTTCTGAGAAAGGTAAGGTATTTTGGCTTGTTCTGGTTTAGAATTAAGTTGGAGAACAGTTAATAAGTTGAGCTTGGGGTGTTAAAGAAAGTAATCAAGGTTCTTGAATTGTCCAAATAAAGTTTAGCTAGCTAAGGTAAGGCAAGGCTGCTTTTTAGTGACACACCCTATTTCTTGGAATTTTTTCGTGAACATTTGATTTGTTTTAAAAAGAAAATTTTTCTTTATGTAATGTTTTAGGGATAGCTAGAAGCGAAAGCCAGTTAATGATGATTAGGAAATAAGTTTATATGTGTTCTAAATTTCTAAATAAAATCTAATGGTGTCAATCCCTGGGGGGCAACCTTCGTCTGAAGGAATTATGCATTTCGATGTCCGATTTGGATTTGTGAATAAATTAACTTTGATGTGATATTGAGATGATCTAGTTGGCAAATTGCTCCACCAGAATCGATGATTTGAAAACAGTGATCTGAATTACAATTTGGATAATTAGTTTTAACTTATTGGATGATTTACAAAAGAAGTAATGGAACCGAGGAGGTGTGTACTAAGTATAGATAGCATATTAGACCATATCTTGAGAGTTATTAAGTGAATGAGAAAATTAGAGGAAACTATTGAAGGAAAAGATTTGCCTATCTTATTTTCTGACTGCCAAATAAAGTTACTGTTGAGGTCGTGCTGAGATCGGCAATGATCTTGAGGATTTGAATAGCATCGATAAAGATATTTGGTGAACTTTGAAAATGTGGTTAACTAAAGGACTAATGTCTTGATGTTGGGAGCCCTAAAGATTGAGATATTCGTAAGATAGATGAAGGATCATTACGAACCGGTTCTGCTATCGGAAGAAGTATGGTTATGAAAGCCTAAAAGGAGAACCCTTGTGATTTTGTTTAAGATTGATCAAACAGTAAGGGCCTTGGGTTTTAGCCAGATTATTGTGAAAAAAAAAAAATAGAGTGGTCTGATTTGGGAAGAATAAATTTGCTTGACAATGGAACATTAAGTTACTAAATGTTAATGTTTCAATAGTAATTTTGGGACTGTGCCAAAATTTTATAATGATTGCCTCAGTAGTGTTTTGCGCCGGATAAATATCTAAAATTTGTGGATTTTACCTTTGTGATGTTATCCCCTTCGGAATCTTTTTGGGTTATGCAAATCCTTTCAAGAATTGAGATGTGCTTGAGGATGCTTGTGTAAATTGTATCGAGGGGATACGATACCCTGTAATTAGGTTATGCATTCTGAACGACAGGCAAAAGTCAGTAGATGACCATTCAAGAATCTAGTTATGAAAGTTTTGAGGAACATATGTATTTGGAGGCAAATACTAAGCCAAACTATTTTAATGGGCCAAGTAAGTTGCTAAGTAAGTTAGCACAGGTAGTAATGTTTCTAAAGAAGATTAGGATCTTGTCATTCTGCATCAATAGGTATCTACCCACGAGCAAAGTGGGGGAGGAGCTGTGGTTGAAATTATTTCACCCGTAACTGAAATTTTGTGAAGGGGCTCTTACCTTGAGGATTTTTGGATAATGCTTTTGGAAAATTTTAATGTCTTGTAAACCTAAAAGTTAAAGGTTATGATAGGTGGATCTCAGCCTAATTTAGAGGAGGTGAATATTAGGATCAATTGTTGATATCAGAAGCCCCCATTTGAGAAATTATAGAATTACTTTGACGATAATTCTGATATGATAATCTTAAGGATTAAAGTAAATATGTCATAACAGAAAAGTAATCTTAAGAGATACTGAGCAGATTAATCTGTTTAAGGATTGTGTTTTTCTGTATCACTTATGGATCGATACTCTTGAGATAAGTAGGAGAGGAATTTCTAGTCAAGAGTTGTTCTTCCAATGATTGAAATTAGCAATTGGAAGTTTATGTTTGAGAAATTGTGAAGACAATCTTGGTTGATAGATTTATCTTGGGAGAATTTGTGGTTATGTTGTGACTGAAGTTGACTTTAGGATTTTGTAAGCGGATACACCTGCCTGAGGATTATATAGATGACTTTTGGTATCTTGAAGGGGGAACGAACATCAATACTGATCGTAAATGTTAAGAGTCTATAGATTTGGTACTGATAGTGAACCTATGGATAGGTTCAATTACTTGGAATAAAAGGGTGTCACATTCCTAAGTTGGGAAACAAAATCGTGTCTGAAGTGTGGAAGTCATGAAATTGGAAATAAAAAGCCCTGTGGTCTTGTTTTAAAGACGATCAAATGATCCACCCGTGGTGATTTCAAATGACGTGTTTGGGTTGAATCGGTTGACTCATTAATATACTGATGAGGTCTTAAAGTTGTTAAGTGTATAGGCATTGAATTGGGCGATGAATCTAAAGCCACATTGAAACCGTGTTAACTATATAAATTGTAGTTTCTGATCTTGCTATGGTTTGAGGGTTTGTGGGAGCAGTTTCCTTGGTATGGAAATTTGAGATTTTGGGTAACGATCTAAAATTGTATTGAACCTATGATGACTGTTATAGATAGGACTTCTTGTTCTGTGGTAATTTGAGGATCTGTAAGAATTAATCTCATAATATGGATATCTTGAGGGCAATTTTAACCACGGTTACTACATGATTTAGGTGTTCAGAATGGAATATGTGTCGTATGGAAATGTTGAGTTGAGGACATGCCAACGAAATAGAGAGAATGTGAGGTATCCTGCCTTGAAAGTTTAATTATGACTTAAGATTTATGTCAAATCCTAACCAAGTTTGATAAGGAATTGAGATATTAGATTGAGATATGGTGGTGCTGAAATTACAATCGGAGCAATCCAACTGTTGGAGTATGAGGCTTCTTGCTGCTTTTATGGGTGTGGATTCTCTACATTGGCTAGTCTGTTATCCTGCCGACGCACAGTCAGCTTCCTCCTGCTTGGATGATCTCACTGGATGGTGCCGAATCCGTCTCCTGTTGGACACATATGGTTTTTGCCTTTGCGACGGTCCTGGCGCAGATCTATGTTTGGTAGCTAGCTGGGTTGATGCAACGTGCTGGACTACAGGATTGTCTGGGAGGGCGTGTTGATTTGGTTTCGTTGCTGGCTTCGTCTTCGGTTTGGGAGGCCTGTTGCTCTACTGGGCTACCTGGTTCCCTCTCTTCTATGTTCCCGATATGGGGGATGATTGATCCTGTGTTGATATATGTGACGATCTGAAGTTTAGACGACTAAGTTGGAGACATTACTATCGTGTGACATGCTCTATGATGTTTCAATTGTATTCTTGCTTTCTTGACTTGAGTCAAGGTGCTTTGGGCTACCCTTGTTACTATATTCTATCTCCAAGTCGGAAAAACACTTGGAATAGAACATTGGTGTTGTATTTTCTTTCCTTTCTTTTTAATACAATTTCATTACTTACCAAAAAAGAAGAAATTACAATCGGAGGATCTAAGCTTGTTGATTTATTAGAGAGCGCAATAGAAGAGTGATGAACTTGTGCATATAATAAAGTTTAAGTTAGTATTCAGAGAAAATACTCAGTTTCGAAGGGTAGTATGAAATAAAATGAGGCATTTGCTTGTTTAAGGCTTGAAATTAAGTTAGAAAAGTGGTTAAATAATTAGAATTGTCTCCGGATTTAGTGAATTTGGATCTAGATGGGCATGTCAAAAAATGAGGAACAAGGCAAATTCTAATATTTAAGGTTTTCTAGGATAACCATCTTGATTTAGAAATGAATTGGAGACATTAAAAAAGTTCTTTGATTCTGAAAATTCAAGGATAGTTAAATTTTAAGAACAAAAGTTCTGTAAGTGGCGGAGATTGTGAGATCCCGATCCCGGAATATGATAATTATGGAATAATTATGTGGATAAAAATCATGCTAAGGCTTAAGTATAGTGAAAATTTTGGTACAGAAACAAAAAGTGAGCAAATGGGAAGAAAATGGGATCGGCACTCAAGTGGTGCTCGAGCACTGGGTAGGCGCGGATTTGCCCAAGCACCCACTTGCAGGCTACCCGAGGCAAGGCGGGAGCGGTCTTGGCTACGAGTAGTGCGCTTGAGCACCATTAGAACGCAATTCTGTGAGAGCGGGCGCTCAAGCACCACTCGACTGGCGCTCAAGTGCCAGTCATGTATTCCGCATGTGACCCGCTTTTTCTTTCATTTTAAAGGGATGTTGGGGTTTCCTTGGGGCAGAACAGCCACGACATGAATGAGAGGAGGAAGAGGAAGGAGAGGGGAAAGAGAGGAAGAGGGAAAAATCTTCCGATCCACTTCGATCAGAGTAAGAATAACGGTAGATCAGGTTCAGGCAAGTGTATTTCAGATGTTATATGCCATTTTTACAGTGTTTAAATATCTCAGATATTGTATTTATGCTTTAAATCCATGAGTCTACATGTTTACTATAAATAAAGCATATTTCTCATGATTGATCGGACAGATTTCATGTTTATTGACATATACTATTATATATACCTCTGATTTCATGAAAATACGTGCATTTGGTGTTCGTTTATCATCCGGACTATTTAGCGAAACCCTAAGCACGAAAATGAAGGGATTTAATGGTTTTAATCAAAAATTTCCGATATGAAAAGTTAATTTGTAACGAGATACTGCCCATGTTATGATTTGTAATTGAAAATTTTATATGGAACTGCACTGTTGAGTTATTGAGAATTATTGAAGCATTCTGATGGGTTAATCGTGTGATTTTGACTGATTTTTTAAAGAACGATAGATTCTAAGCTTTCTGATACTGTTAATTAGGACCCAGGACTGAAATACAGTTGGGTTAGGTTCTCCGGCATGCTATAGAACGTTATGGTGGTAATCAAGGATAACTCTGTCCACGGAGTTATATGTGGTCTGCCCTTCCCCACGGCGTTAGTTTTAGAGGGTAGAATTCAGATGATTAGTCGTCCTTCGGGAGGTATTAGTACATAATTTACTAACCTTCAGGAGGTATTAGTATATAATCCCACGAGAAGGGATATATCCCACAGGAAGGAATAACCGTTACTGGCCTTGGATTGTATGGAGTGAACAAAATCTATCCTTGATTACTCACCCCATCAGCTAGTGGGGTCTTCTAGTTTGGTCCTCCTAAGAGTAAAAAGGGATTTTCTGGAATTTATGGAATTGATACTGCTTTTCGATTTCTGAAGCATGTTTTACCAATTTATGATTATTGAAGCGTGATTATAATGATTCATGATTTCTGATGCATGTTTAAATGGAATCATGCTGTATCCCTGTTTCCATGGACGCCTCCGTTCTCCTAGTTATCGTGGTTTCAGTTCTAGGGTATTTATGTTTTACGTGAAAGCACAAAATATCATTATAGAAACCTATTTATATAGAATTATGCTTTTCTAGTGATTTTTGAACCTAATTCTATTCCTTGGAGTTTCTATGACTTTCTACATTTTTGTACTATTAATGTTTCTTAACCACTGCTTCATTGCATTTATGCTTTATATTCCCTAATATCCATTTTACCATAATTATGTTCTACATAAAAGTAATAATTTTTGCATGTTTTGGTACTTTGTTGGGTTTCGACTCACTATTTTACTATTTTTTTCTCCAAATGAGTTGGTAGAGCTAGTTTCAGGTGAGAAGGAATAGTTAAAGTCTAGCCTTAAGGCTTCTAGAAGACTTGAAGTGTTTTGGAGATTTCGAAAAGAGATAGTTTGAATGTAAATACTTGGTTTTGTACATAGATTTTGTGTATATAGATTTTGTATATGAAATGTATGTGATGCATGTGATGAAACAGAGAATTATGCTTTTGCAGCTATATAGTCTTGTTTACGCTATATGTTTTTTGGATTCTATATAGGTTCTAGATGGCATCTCTATTCCGAATTGTCAGTGTAGTAGATAGAAAATGTGGAATGTAAGCCGTAGGGAAATTATACGGCATCTGTGATCCTGTGTCTGCGATGAGAGTACTTGTTGATGGATATTATGATATTATTCCATATATTTGCAGGTTTTAGGTAGATTTTATATATTAGTTTAGCCCAATTTTAGGGAAAACTCTATCCGTTTTTCCTTAGAGCTTTAAGATGATAATCAGGTTTTGATTTCTTTTTTTTGTAATGACAAAAATTTCTGAGGACAAAAAAAAACCCGTTCCATTACACACGCCCTAGCAGCAAGGTAGTTCCCCCAAATAGAGGTTTCTAGGCCTTTTTGGCATTGGTAGGACTAAACATTGGACCCCCTAACTTTCACAATGGGGTTTTTCATAGTTGTTGGTAACACTTTTAGATATATTTTTTTTGTTTGAAAGAAAAAAATTAGGAGTAGTTTAAAACCAAGTCTCAGGATTTTTCGACTATGAGAGGATATTTTAATAATTTCTTAAACGTCATGCAACTTTGAAAATTAATAACTCCATCAAGACTTGTTCAAATGACGAGCATTTTTTTTTCAAAAATTTGCATAAATTGTGGAGAAAATTTTGATGTATTGGTGGCATGATTTGAGTTCAGGAAGGGGTCATAAGTCCAATTATTGTGGGCAAAAAATACGTAAAAAATCCATACTTACTAGGAAAAGTGGTATTTTCCTATTTAAAGCATGCACGGAGAGTAGAGAGCAAGATTATTGGGATGATATCTACAAACAAATGGGCAAGGCAATGGCAAAAATGTCCACCTCGTGACCACGTGCAATGGCGAGACATGTCATGATAAAGCCACATGATATCCCATAAATCAGGGCTATGCCGATAAGGGGCAAAATCTAGCGACAAGCAAGCATCACTGAACACATGCCATGTCATTGGGAATGGCATGCCAAGATGATCGACACGGCAAGGCTTTACAAAGCCTTCGTGTTGACTCGGGCTCGACAAGGGTGCTGCAGGTGTGCACTGGGCACAACAAGGACACGACATGGGCAATGCTGGGGAATGACCTTGGCATGACTCGGGTGTTGCCAGATGTGACACAGGCGTGACAAGAGAGCTGTTGGGCATTGCTGGGGCCCGTAGGGAGCGACAAGGGCAATGCTAGGGTGAACCAGGGAGTGATCCAAGCACTACTGGGCATGACATGCGCACTGCTGGGATGCATTGGGCGCAACATGGGAGGTGTTGGCACACACTGGGGAGCTATTGGGGATGACACTGGTGGTGCTGGGAAGCAACCTATGTGCTACTAGGCATGACACTAGTTGTGTCGGCGAGTGACCCAGGCATTGCCGAGCATGATAAGGTCATTGCTGGGGTGCGACAAGGGAGTAGCATGGGCGCAACAAGGGCACTGATGGGGTGTGGCAAGGTTGCTACTGGGCCATGACAAGGGAGCAGCATTGGCATGACACCAGCTCTGCTGGGTGCGATAAGGGCACCGACGGGGTGCGACAAGGTTGTTGCTGTGGCGCTACTGGGTCACGATAAGCGTGCCACATGGGCGCGACACCAGTGTTGCTCGGCGCAACAAGAGCACAAATGGGGCCGATAAGGGAGCTACTGGGGTGTGACAAGGGAGATGTAGGGGCACATTGGATGCGACAAGTGACATGGACGCTAATAGTTACAACAGACCGATATGGGTGCAACATGGGCGCGACACCAGCTCTACTAGGCGTGGCAAGGGTACTATTGGGCTGTAACAAGGGAGCGGCATGGGCACGACAAGGCAGCTACTGGGCAACAGAGGATCAGTTGGGGCACGTAGGGCTCGAAAGGGCATCTATGGGCGCATGCTGGGGAGCTGCTAGGCACAACATGAGTGGTGCTAGGGAGCGACCCAGGCACTACCGGCATGACATAAGGGCGACAAGGGCACTACTGGACGTGATAAAGGCACTGCTGAAGCGCGCCCTGGGCGACAAGGGCACTACTTGGGTGCGACAAGGATGCCATTGGGCATGACAAGAAAGCTACTGGGAGAAACAAGGGCACAACACGGGTGGTGCTGAATCAACTCGGGTGCTGTTGGCGATGACATGGGCACCGTAGGGACGCGCTGGGCACGACAAGGACACTGTTGAGGCACGTTGGGGAGCTACTGTGTGTGATAAGGGCGTTCCTGGGGAGCGACCTAAGCATTGTTGGGAGTGACAACGATGTTGTTGGGGTGTGACACCAGCACTGCTAGACGTGACAAGAGAGCTGTTAGAACACAAAAAGCGATGCGGGCACTGCTGGCAATGACAAGGGACCGGCACAGGAGTGACACCGGTGCTATTGGGTGTGACAAGGGAGCTGCTGGGTGTGACACTAGCATGACAAGGGTGTTCATGGGAGCACTGTTGGGCACGATGCTGGAGTACGACAAGCGATGCAAGTGGTGATGGGAGACACAAGGTACTAGCACGGGCACGACACCAGCGGCACTGGGTGCGACAAGGGAACCGCTGGGTGCGACACCGGTGTGACGAGGGCATTCTAGGGAGCACTGCTAGGCGTGACAAGAGAGTAGCTAGAGCATGACAAGTGATGCAGGCACTGGTGGGAGTGATAAGGGACCGGCATAGGCACGACACCATTGCTATTGGGCACGACAAGGGAGTTGCTGGGCATGATATCGACACAATAAGGGCATTCCTAGGGTGTGACACCGGTGCGATACCAGCACTGCTGGGTGCGACAAGGGAGCTGCTGGAGCACGACAAGAGATGCAGGTGCTGCTAGAAGCGACAAGGGACTGGGACGAGCATGACACCAGCGCTGCTTGGTGCAACAAAGGAGCTATTGGGTGTCACACCGGCGGGACAAGGGCATTCCCAGGGAGTAACACCAACACTGCTAGGCGCGAAAAGTGAGCTGTTGGAGCATGACAAGCGATGCGGGCATGACACCGGTGCGACACCAGCATTGCTTGGTACGACAAGTGAGTTGCTGGAGCTCGACAAGTGACGTGGCCGACGTTGGGAGGGACAAGGGACTAGCATGAGAGCAACACCAGTGCTGCAAGGCACAACACCAGTGCTGCTAGGCGTAACAAGGGCATTCCTGGGGCATGACACGGGCATGACACTAGCACTACTAGGTGCGACAAGGGAGCTTTTGGAGTACGACAAGTGACATGGATGTTGTTTGGTAGGACAAGGGCACGGTGGGGTGCAAAAAGATGGTGACACGGGTACTGTAGGCACACAACACTACTGTGGCAGTTGCGTGACATAGTCAAATCATATTATTGTTGGGGCACGGCAGAGACATGACCAACGGTGCTCCATTCCATTCCATTTCGATTATCCTACCTTAAAAAGTTAGGGATGTGGTCGACGGAGCTGCTGGGCGTGACAAGGGTTTTCTTGGGGATGACACCGGCGTGACACTTGCACTGTTGGATGCAACAAGGGAGCTGGTGGGGCATGACAATTGACACGGGCATTGCTAGGAATGATGAGGGACCTGCATGGGAGAGACACCAACGCTGCTGGGCATGACCCCAGCATGACAAGGGCGTTCTTGGGAGCACGGCTTGGCGCGAGAAGGGACCTACTAGAGCACAACAAGCGACACGTGTTCCGCTGGGACTGAAAAGGGATCAGCATAGGCGCAACACCATTGCTACAGGGCATGAAATGGGAGCTGCTGGGCGTGACACCGGCACGACAAGGTCGATCCTGGGGTGTGACATCAGCGCAACACAAGCACTACTGGGTGCAACAAGGGTGTTGCAGGAGCACGACAAGCGACACAGGATAAGCACGGGCATGACAGTAGTGCTGCTGTGTGCAACAAGGGAGATGCTGGGCATGACACCGGCACTACGAGACGTGACAAGGGTGCTTCTGGGGTATGAAAAGTATGCGGGTGCATTTAGAAGCGACAAGGGAGCTCCTGCGCACGACACCAGCACGACAAGGGCATTCCCGGTGCACGACACTAGTGCAACACCAGCACTGCTCGGCATGACAAGGGAGCTGCTGGAGCACGACAAGTGACATGGGTGCTACTAACCACGAGAAGAGCATCGATGGGTCATGACAGGGGTGTCACATAGGGCATCGATGGGGAGCATAGCAGGGCGTGACAAGATTGTGACATGGGCATTGCTGGGCACACGACACTACCATGGCAGTTGCGCGACATGGTCAAATCGGATTGTTGGGGCATGGCAGGGACTTCCTTGAAAAGTTTTGGACATGGCCGTTTGTGCTCTGTTCTAATCCGTTTTGGTTATCCTGCATTAAAAATTTAGTGGTTTTCGCAGGAGCATCATGGGGGTAACGTGGATTGGGGTTGATAGCATCAGCGATGACTATCCATCCCTGAGCCTCCATCTTTTTCACATCATTGCTCGATTTGGGGGGAGGGACTAATTGAAGCGACGTATGGCTGAATCTCAGTGGATCATGGCAACAAGGCTACTCTACCACTTACAATATCCCGTCGCATATTTAAGTCATCCACAAAAGATTCAACCCACCTATCGGTAGAAATTACACTTCTAGGTGGCCCACGTAGTGCATTCGTAATAGGGGCATGGCCAACGACACGTGCCCTTGGGGTCTAGGCCCCTATTACGGGTCGGCAAATGATTGGCGAGTGCATGCATTGCTTTTGGCCCGAATTCCGACTTAGAGCGTTTAGTCATAATCCAGCGCACGGTAGCTTCGAGCTACTACCTTTTCAACCAACCACGAAGACCAATTGCGTGAAACAATGGTTCCTCTCGTACTAGGTTGAATTACCATCGCGACATTGTCATCAGTAGGGTAAAACTAACATATCTCACAATGCTCTAATCCTAGTGCACGTTCCCTATTGGTGGGTGAACAATCCAATACTTGGTGAATTCTACTTCACAATGATAGGAAGAGCCAACATCAAAGGATCAAAAAGAAACGTCACTATGAACGCTTGGCTGCCACAAGCTAGTTATCCCTGTGGTAACTTTTTTGACACCTCTAACTTCAAATTCCTAAGGTCTAAAGGATAGTTAGGCCATGCTATCACGGTTCGTATTCGTACTGAAAATTAGAATCAAATAAGCTTTTACCCTTCTGTTCCACATGAGATTTTTGTTCTCATTGAGCTCATCTTAGGACACCTGTGTTATCTTTTAATACAAGTGCCGCCCCAGCCAAACTCCCTATATGACAATGTCCTCCGCTTGAAATGGCCCACTGGGTGAGCCTAGGGTCCAAAAGAGGTGCCATGCCCCACCTCTGACTCACGGAGTAAGTAAACCAACATTAAAAGTAGTGGTATTTAACTTTTGCCCAAGGGCTCCCACTTATCCCACACCTCTCAAGTCATTTAACAAAGTTGGACTAGAGTTAAGCTCAATAGGGTTCTCTTTCCCCGCTGATTCTTCCAAGCCCGTTCCCTTAGCTGTAGTTTTGCTGGATAGTAGACAGGGACAGTGAAAATCTCCTTAATCCATTCATGTGTGTCACTAATTTGATGGTGAGGTATTTGGCTACCTTAAGAGAGTCATACTTACTCCAGCCATCTTCCCGTGCTCGGTTTAATTTCTTTGCTTTGATATTCAAAGCACTGCGGAAAAATCACATTACATTAGCATCATCTAGGGCCGTTGCAATGCTTTGTTTTTGTGATGGAATGGATCCAAACTCTTATAGGACCCTCCGTCAAACACGTGTAGAACTTAAATGCTCTCAAGTCTTTGTTTTTCCCATGCTCGAGTGTTGCTCGAGTGCCCACTCTCACATTTTTCTACCCCCACCTCACCTCAGGCGGCCATAAAGCGGCCGTGTTAGTAAAATTGTGCCTCATCGGCGCTCGAGCTCTACTCAAGCATGGGTCAGGCCGGTGTCGATTCTGTAGCGAGACTACTTTGCGTTTTCACCGTTCAGGACCTATTTTGACCATTCTAACCAAATTCTTCGCATCCTCGGACCCTAATTTTGATTATATAACAATAATAGGCCATGATTATCATAATTTAAAGCTTGGAATCTTATTTACGAATCAACGTTTCTCGGTTTACAACTTTGATCTCCTATTTTACCGATTCTAGAACTTTAGGCTTTTCAGTCCTATTCCTCCCATACCTCTTGACCACAATTCACCTATTTCAACTTAATTACCTCCCAATTACCATATTTTAGAATTCTAAAATCTCACCACCCATATTAATCATATCTTGAAAATTGGTAACTTAAAGGATCCAACTTCCTGTTTTCACTTTCAAACTCACTTTTTCTACATTCTAAGCCTAATCCTTGGTCATTTTTAACTTAATTCATTATGTTTTGGGACTCTGATCGCACACTATCCCCAACTTATAGAAATTTCTTCCCCGAAATTTAACGATCCATAAATTTTCAGAATCAAGGAACCTCCTTAATGTTTTCAATTCATTTCTAAATCAGGATGGTTATCCTAAAAAACCATAAACATCATAATTGCCTTGATCCTCACTATTTGACATGTCCTTTCCAAATCCAAATTCACTATGTCTGAAGGCAATCCTATTTTGTTAACCACTTTTCTAACTTAATTTCAAACCTTAAACAAGCAAAATGGCTCATTTCATTGGTATATCATCAAGTCGACATGTTTTCATAGTACCAACCCCATCCGGTACACTCAGATTACACAACAGCAATGATTTTACTTATCTCAAAATGTCCACATCAAGAAAACAACTCCCACAAATCCACAAACCGCAATAGGATCAAAGATCACAATTACACAATCACCACAGATTTAGTGTGGTTTTTGGTTTATTACACAACTAATAACTCCAACACTTCAAACGCAATTTGGTTTCCCAACTTAGGAATTCTACAGTCTATTGCCTTAAACGTTAGAGCCTACCCATAATTTCTTAAACTGAAACTTATTGTTGCTAATCCCAATTTATGAAGGAGCAATTGACATAGGGATTCTTCTCTCTCTTAGCCTAAGGGCATCCATTTACATATAACGCAATTGGGATCCATCCTTGTTACAGTCCCTAACTTGCAGAATTACAGGACATTCATTAACCTCAACGTAATATCCTTAAATTCTCAAGATAAAATCTCATCATAAGGTCTCAATTTCGGGAGAAGCAGCTTTCAACCCAAAAACTCCTCCCCCACTTTACTTGTGGGAGACTATCTATTGATGCAGAATAACAAAAATCCCAATCCTTCTTAAGGGCATTACTGTCTATACTAGCTTACTTAGTCCATTAATCAATTCTACTTTCCAGAGGCCTTAAGATATCCTTAATGGCAATTAACTAATGCCCTTACAATTTCATACAAATCCTTAAAGACCAATGTCAATTTTAATTCGCCTCTAATTCACCTATCTGAATAAGTCGGCTTAGTCTTTTCCTCCAAATACAAATATTCCACTAAACTTCCACAACCAAATTCTCAAACGGCCACCTACCGACTTCAAAAGGGGCAGTTCCCTTCTCCAATTAAACTCGACACCTATCCTTGATTTAATCAATCTTACTTCTTACTCAAAATTTTCACCTGAATTACAACGCATCATCTTCCTTTGATACAATTTACACAAGTATCCTTGAGTACCATTTCAATTTCTGAAAGGGTTGGCAAAACCTCAATAGCTACTTTACTTGTCATTCAGAAAATAAGATTGGCGAATCTTCTCTTTTAATAGTTTACTCTAATTTCCGTATCCACCTAATAACTTCTCAGGTATGGCCTGATATGCCATCTACACTTAGCACACACCTTATTAATTCCATTACTTCTTTTGCAATTCATTCGATAATTTAGGACTTGTAATCCTAATTGCAATTCAGATTACTCTTTTCAAATCATCGATTTAGTTGGGGATATTTGCCAATTAGATCATCTTAATACCCTATCGAAGTTAATTTTATTTACAAACCCAAACCAAACATCGAAATTCATAATCCCCAAATCAAGCAAAACAGAAGTCAAAATTCCATAATTAAGAAAATACCTCCAACCACTCTTGGGGGTGCCTCGACGTCTCCATGATTATACCTATTTTTCCTCAACATAAAATAGTTCCATATGGTTTTTTAATTCAATTCAATTTTCCTAAGCCCAAAATCGATATTATTCAACTTCATCACTAGGTCTCGGTCTATCTCAGACCTACTTATACTAGATAGGATACCTAGGATGTAATTCATTCCATGTCTATCCATACTCAGTCGATCATTCATAATCATTTCCTAAGCTTCCGCATATGATTTAGATCATTCCTAAGGCATCTCGGTTTTCTCTGATACCAATTATGATGAAATGGAACCTAATCCTTACAGGACCCTCCATTAGACACATACAGAACTTAAATCATTTAAATCTTATAGAGATTTTGACAGAGTCTCCTTTGTAACTAGACAAAAACAAAAAGTACAACGTGTGTTAACCAACTTGTATAAGCACACATCTAATCAGTACCACAATTTTCATACAATAAACATTCACAGGATCACAAAATGCCATATCATCATCCATGGCTTCAACACAACACATTTTATCCAAACATTTCAAACTCAAAAGGAGATGCCAACTAGGACCTATACATATTCAAAGAACAGAATAACGAAAGTATCTATATCCTTAACAGAACCCTGCGGAAGCAATAACAAAATATTCATCACAATAAAACGTCATTTTGCATTATCATAATATACATTGTTTATTTCAAAATGCTAGCTATAAGAATCCAAAATCCTTTGATCCACAGAAGTCCTCCAAGGTCTTCAAAACTTACGACCTTTCCCTTCTTCTAGCTTGATTTGACTTCGATCCTTTTCAGGATTTTGCTTATCTGGAGGGGTGAACAGAATTTAAGGAGTGAGCTTAACAACTTAACAAATGTATCCAAAACATGAAAACATACAATTATATATATATATATACAGAACATATACGTCCTTTTAGACAACAATTTGAAAAGGGATGTGGTAAATTCATGCATGCAGGCGAGAGAACAGAAGCGTAAATACAATACAGAATACTAGGAAACCTATTGCGGTGAAGAATACTAGAAAACCTACGATTTCAAATCCTTTGTTCCTTATTCAAAATTCAGTTCAGAGTCCGTGTTTCAGAACCTTAACCTAGTTCTTGATTCAGAGTCCATATTTCAGAACATTAACCAAGTTCTCGGTTCAGAATCCATATTTCAAAATATTAACCTAATTCTCAGTTCAAAATCCATATTTCAAAATACTAACCTAGTTCTCGATTCAGAGTCCATTTTTTAGAACATTCACTTAGTTCTCGGTTCAAAATCCATATTTAAGAATATTAACCTAGTTGTCGGTTCAAAATCCATATTTCAAAACATTAACCTAGTTCTTGGTTCAGAATTCATATTTCAGAACATTCACTTAGTTCTCTGTTCAGAATCCATATTTTAGAACAATTACTTAGTCCCTGATTAAGAATCTATATTTCAGAATATTAACCTAGTTCTCAGTTCAGAATCCATATTTCAGAACATTCACTTAGTTCTTGGTTCAGAATCCATATTTTAGAACATTAACTTAGTTCCCGGTTCAGAATCCATATTTTAGAATAATAACCTAGTTCTCGGTTCAGAATCATATTCAGAATATTAACTTAGTTCTTGGTTCAAAATCCATATTTCAAAACATTATCCTAATTCTCGATTCAAAATTCATATTTCAGAACATTTTTTTTCCTATTTAATTTATTATCCTCCATACTTTACACCCTGAGAATAAGATGGTTTCTGTTCACTTTTAATCTTTACATACCCTCAATATTTTAAGAGCAGGATGATTTCTGTTAACTTTAATTTGTACATACCATCCATACTTTACATCCCAATGGTAGGATAATTTCTGTTTAGTTTATTCCTTTACATGCCTCCATCATTTACATCCTGTGGGAAGGATGATTTATGTTTAGTTTATTCCTTTACATACCCTTCATACTTTACATCCTGAGGAAAGGATGATTTCTTTAGTTCAATTAGCTATTATTCAGTGCAGTTCTGATGCCTATTATTCAGTTTTTGATGGAGTAACCTAAGGATGGGGTCATTGACTTGTTATGCAAGAAATCCTTCTGATTTATTTAACTGAAGATATTTTTGTTCTTATTTTCTTTGCCTTAACTCTTCAGACCTCGAAAAATATTCTAATTCATACGACTAAACCTTCAGTCAGTTTCAGAGTTTCTCTATAACTTAACGATGCATTCTTAGGTAAATCCTCAATTAACACTTCCGTTCACAAGATTCACACCTTTGAACATTCAGTCACTTCAGAATTCCTCTGTAACTAAACAATACAGTTTACAGTTTAATCCTTAAGTACAAATCCAGTCCAACCTATATAGTAACCCTTCAAATAACCTTGGAACACTTCAGAAGCTTAACAGTATATTCCTATGGGACTGTTTAGACTAAACCTTAATTGGTAATTCTTCAAATAGCTTCAGAACATCTCAAGAGTTCTAAAGTATAATACTGTGTGACTTTTTAGACTAAACTTGTGAAGTTGCGGGTCTAAAAATATAATAAATATGAGAAAATCAATGTGATAATAATGAATACTAAACCTATTGAATGAATGATCATCCGTATCGGAAGAAAAATCAGGTTGCGAATTACTGAAATGCTGCCAGCAAACCACGCCTGCTGTGCACTCGAGCGCAAAAAGCAGTGGTGCAAGTAGCAGGCCGCACCTGTCCGCTCAAGCAAAAAAATCCAATAACTCCCCCACCCGCTGAGCACATGTGCGCGCTCGAGCGTAGGCTAACAGCGAGGCCGCGCTCGCCGCTTGCTCGCTCACCCGGTGCTCGAGCGCCCCGACTGGTATAAAAACGCAACCTCATTCGCATTTCTTCCACTTTTCTCATTTCTAAAGGGTTTTTGGAGAGGAGGAGAGAGAAAGAGTGTCGGCTTTAGAGAGAGAAAGGAGGAGATAGAGCCGTAGAGTCCAAATCCGCCCAAGAGCCGGTTATAAGAGTGATAGCACCCATCGAGGGAAGTGTTCTCATGCTTACTAACTTTCCTCTTTCAACATTTTTCTGTTATTGTAGGGTATTTTTGTCTCGATACCCACCCAAACTATGAAAAATGTGATACCCATGACTTGAGACCAAGAATTATGTAATTTATTGTCCAATTTACTCATCGATTCGACTGGTGGAGTACCGTCAAACTCTAACCTATGGGAAATTGAGGGTTTTTCATTTCCGCACCTTGTTTCATAAAATTGACCACAAAATGTGAATCCCCACATCCCAAATGTGTATATACATTGGCCGCGCAATCGATTCGCACATCTCGACCCGTTCGCGACGTTTGGGCCCTCTAACTGGGCGCTGACACTGTTCACCCGAGACATAAAGGGAAAATTGCATGTTTTACCTTCATAAAATGTTGAAATGACTCTAGAGTATGAATCCCCGCATCCTAAAAGTAAGTATGTGTTGACCGGACGATCGATTCTGCAAAATTTGATCCGTTCGCCGCGTCCGAGCCCTCTAGAAGTGGCCTAACAATGTTCATCCAAAATTGGAAGGTAAGTGTACATGCTTTAACTCTATTCAATTATGATGAAACTTATGACTAAATGTTATGTCAAATTGTAAGCTCTAAAATATGTAATTGTGCACCAGGAGCAAGAAGATGCGCCCCGGGGGCTTCTAAAGTGGTGTTTGACCCACAGAGGTCAGTATAATCAAACTCTCTTACGAGTTGAACATATTGGTTGAAAGATCTAAGCTCCCAATGAAAGAAAGGAACCGAACAAGTAAATGGAAGGGAATCCATAAAGTGTAAAGTGATGGATTTGGTCTCACGATTGGAGACATGTGATGGGAATGTGATTTCCCGGTTTAAGGGTATATATGGCAATGATGGATTCCCCTTCAAGGACTAAGACTATCTTAAAACTAGTATCGTAGATCATAAGGGTAGTATCCTTTAACTTACCATGGACATCACGGTCGGAACTCAAGGAATACTCCGGCCGCTCCTAGGGGCGGGTGATGTTCAGGGTATGTTTTAGGATGCTGCTATGAAGGAACGAGGATTGCCCTGGTCCCCGAGGGATGTGGGGCGATTGAGATGGCTGAGTGCTGCAGGCCTAAAATATCGCCGATGGTCAAGTGCTGCAGACCTAAGATGTAATTGATGGTCGATTGCTGCAGACCTAAAATGTAGCCGATGATTAAGTGCTGCAAACCTAAAATGTAGCCAGTCTTAGAATGTGTGGCTAATACATTCGTTTCCTCGTCATCTCACATCGTTGGTTAGTACGACCTACTAGCCCAGGTCCGCAAAGATTGATGAAAGCAATGAAAGTGAATGAACGTAACCAGAATAAACATGCGAACTAAATGATTCCCGATGCTCCCTCTCCTCACATGCTTTCTTTATCCAAGTTATATGATTCCCCGACCCAGTTATTGCCTTTCCTGTAAATTACTATAGTTAGTGATGTATGATTTTATTTGCTGGGTTGTACGCTCACGATTACTATATATCTTTCAGATGAGAACACATTGATACCCGACGAGACAAAGTAGACCATAGAAGTGTGATTGATAGCTGATATTGCATGCAGGACTCGGGGCTGGGACTTAGCTGATTTTTGTATATAAAATAGGAATTTTGGTCCTACTTTTATAAACTGTCTAAAACATTTATGGTGATGATTGATGATATTTTGCATGGATGAATGATGAATTAGTTTCTGCTGTATATTGTGATTTTTTTGCTTCCACAGGTCCTTCTCATTGTGGTTATGATCGAGGTTCTTAGTTGGCATCCTTCCCCATCGGCATTATACTGGAGTTATGATGTTGGTGCCACTCGGTTGATGTGGCGATTAGATCCTGTGTAGTGTGTTGAGTATCAAAACTTGTATTTTTGTTGTGGATGGTAATAGATTGTTGTGTAGGGTTGATCTACAGGTACTTGTATTTTGACAAACGGTCAATTTATAAAGGGAACTCTGCCCAATTTTTCTATAGAAATTAATAGTTTTAATTAGGAATTCTAGTTTATTTTTATCATTGATGGATGTTATTTAAGAAAAATAACCCAGTCCGTCACAGTTGGTATCAGAGAAGGGATGCCTTAGGATGAATCTGAATTATGCGGAAGCCTAGGATAGTATGGGTTAAGGCCAAATGAGTGAATGTGGAAAAAGATAGGATAATTAAACACCCTCATTTTGAATGTTCTCTTTAGTTGCATGAGTGTTATCATATCTGGTAATGTCGTTGGGGATGGTTAAACCTTTGGTTTAACCTTTGTTGTTTCCTTTTCAGTGGTGACTTCTAATGTTGACGATGATGCCTAAATGTCAAGGTTCACAAAGGGATGAGCCACCCCGAGATCGAGAGGCTGAGTATTTGAATTTGTTAAGGCATCTCACAAATATCATTGAGAATATGGAGCAGTGACATCTAGCCCCTGTTCCTTTTCTGGCTCCTGTTCATGCTCTTGCTAATCCGGAGCCATCTGCTTATGATCGCTTCATTTAGGAGCGAGTGCAAGCGTTTACCGGAGAGCCTGACCCACTTAAGGCAGATTCGTGGTTGGAGAGCCTTAAGAGGGTATTTGCCGTGATCTGATGCCTAGTGAAGGATCTAGTGCTGTTCACGTCTTATCGACTGGAGGGTGAGGCTCACCATTGGTGGTAGATGAGGAAAAGAGCGTTGGGTGTACCAGAGGCTGAGATTACCTAAAAAATGTTTGAGGATGCGTTTCTAGAGAAGTACTTTCCATCTAGCCTTTGTGTTAAGAAAGAGGAGGAATTTCTCAAGCTAAGGCAAGGGAACTGGACGGTGGCAGGGTACGACGCCAAGTTTTTAGAGTTCTCACGGTTCGCTCCCTATATGGTCGAAGATGAAGAAAGGAGGACTAGGAAGTTCTTAATGGGCTTGCGGGATGACATTCGTAAGCAGTTGGTGACCCTTAAATTGGCCACCTATATTGATGTACTAGATCAGGCCTTGATTTATGAGCAAGAGCATGCAAAGGAAGAATTTTTCAGAAGGAGCTCAGCTAGTAAGAGTGGGACAAGTGCCAGCACCGGAACTAGTTCAGGGAAACCATACAAGAAGCCGAGGCAACCTGTTTCTAGACAGAGTGGTCAGAGGAGCGGCCAGATTTCATCGTCTTCTCAAGCCTCGATGGGTTTATGTTAGCATTGTGGAAGAATTCATGAGGGTAGACTGTGTCCCAGGTTGACGGGTGCTTGCTTCACTTGTGGCCAAGTGGGGCATAGAGCCAGGAAGTGCCCTCAAGCATCGAGGTTTAGGGCTCTGAAGCCAGCCGTGCAAGGTAAAGCTTTTGCAGTGTCTGCTAGCAAGGCTAGAGCATTAGATGAGGTAGTGGAAGGTATACTTCCAGTTTGTGGTATTTCTTGCTCAATACTTTTTGACTCTGAGTCCACTCACTCCTTTATTTTCCCCCGGCTGGCTTGTTGTATTACATCCTCTCCCGTGACCCTTGATTTTTCTTTGGTTGTATCCACGCCCATGGGGTCCTCTATTGTGATAAATGTGTCCTATCCAGGATGTATTGTGGAGGTGAAGGGACTTCTTTTGGCCGTTGATTTGATTCTTCTAGATATACGTGATTTTGATGTTATCTTGGGTATGAATTGGTAGTCTAAGTATTACGCCACTATTGATTGTTTCCACAAAAGGGTAGACTTTGCTATTTAGGATTGTGAACCCTTCTATATTCAAGGAGTTTGGAGAGTGGAGACGTCTAGTATTATTTCTGCTCTACAGGTTCACCATTTAGTGAATAGAGGGTGCGAACCCTTTTTGGCTTATGTTAGTATGGTGGAAAATCGGGATTTGTCCGTAAAGGACATTCCGGTGGTGTGTGAATTCGAGGACGTGTTTCCCGATAAGTTGTCTGCTTTGCCACCACATCGTGAGATTGAATTTGGGATTGATCTCATGCCGGGATCAGCTCCCATATCAAAAGCCCCCTACCGCATAGCTTCTGTTGAGTTAAAGGAGTTGAAACAGCAGCTGTAGGACTTGCTTGATACGGGTTTCATTAGACTCAGTGTATCCCCGTGGGACGCTCCGGTGCTATTTGTCGAAAAGAAGGATGGGGCATTGAGGTTATGTATAGATTACCGTGAGTTGAATAAAATTACAATCAAGAACAAGTATCCTCTGTCGTGGATCCATGACCTCTTTGACCAATTGCAGGGATCCTTAGTGTATTCCAAGATTGACCTTCAGTCGGGATACCATCAGCTTCGTATTAAGCCGGAGGATATTGCAAAGACGGCTTTTCGAACAAGGTATGGCCACTATGAATTTTTGGTGATGCCGTTTGGGTTGACTAATGCTCCAGCCGTGTTTATAGACCTGATGAACTGGGTCTTCCAGCCATTCTTAGAGAAGTTTGTTGTGGTTTTCATTGATGATATTTTGATTTACTCCGAGGATTGCGCCAAGCATGAAGAGCACCTGAGAATCATACTACAGACTCTTCGGGAACATCAGTTGTTCGCAAAGTTGAAGAAGTGTGTGTTTTGGCTTGACAGGGTGGTGTTCTTAGGCCATGTAATTTCTCAAGGAGGCATCTCAGTGGACCCGCAGAAAATTAAAGTGGTGGTCAGACGGAGTCGGCCAACGACTGTGTATGAAGTTCGAAGCTTTTGGGGACGGCTAGCTATTATCGTCGTTTTGTGGAGAATTTTTCTCAGATAGTCTTACCCCTCACTCGTCTGACAAAGAATGAGGTAAGTTTCACGTGGACCAAGGAATGTGACAAAAGCTTCCAAGAGCTGAAGGATCGGTTGATAACTGCCCTGATTCTAACTCTTCTTGATAATTCCGGTAGGTTCGAGGTGTATTGCGATGCATCTAAAGTGGGAATTGGACGTGTTCTTATGCAAGGGGGGAAGAGTAGTTGCTTATAGGTCTCGACAGTTGAAGACTCATGAGAAAAACTATCTGACCCACAACTTAGAATTGGCTGCGGTGGTTTTTGCTTTGAAAATCTTGAAACATTAACTTTATGGCGAGAAATTCCTGGTGTATACCGACCACAAGAGCCTCACTTATCTGTTCTTGCAAAAGGAGCTAAATATGAGGCAGCGGCGATTGATTTAGTTTCTAAAGGATTACGATTGTGAGATCCAGTATCGATCGGGAAAAGCAAATGTGATCACGGATGCCTTGAGTCGCCAAACCTGTTTGGTGGAGACCATGTAGATTAAGTAGATGGAGTTGCTAGACTGCTTGAAGTCTTGCCATATCCAACGCTACGCTAAGGGTAATCGGATGATATTATCCTTTTTACAGGTACAACCCCAGATCCTTCAGAGGATCAAGGAAGGGCAGGTGAGTGACTCTTTCTGGTGGACATTGTGGGGGACCTCAGCAGAGACTCTCGAGTCGATTTTAGTATGCATGCAGATGGAGTTTTGAGATTCTGAGAGCAGCTATGTGTACCAGATGTTAAGGAACTGAAAGAAGAAATAATGAAGGAGGCACACAGGACTCGGTACATGATTCGCCCCGGAATTAACAAGATATATCAGGATTTGAGGAAAATATTCTGGTGGAGAAACATGCAGAAAGAGATCGTGGCTTTTGTTTATCGATGTCTCGTCTATCAGCAGCTGAAGGCTAAGAGGAGAAACCCTTATGGATTATTACAGCCCCTACCCATTCCCAGCTGGAAGTGGGAGGACATCTCGATGGACTTTGTGTCAGGATTTCCTAGAACTTTGAAGAATCATGATGCGATCTGGGTCATTGTTGGTGGTTGACGAAATCTTCTCATTTTATAGCCATTCAGACTATGTACTCCCTCAATCGTCTGGCACAGTTGTACATCAACGAGATCGTGAGGCTGCATGGCGTGCCAACATAGATTGTGTCCAATCGCGATCCACTGTTCGTCTCTAAATTCTGGGAGAGCTTGCATCGGGAGTTAGGGACGAACCTGAAATTTAGTATGGCGTATCATCCTTAGACGGATGGCCAGTCACAGTGGATGATCCAGATACTAGAGGATATGCTTCGGGCTTTGGTATTGGAGTTCCATGGGAATTGGGATGATTTTCTAGCACTGGCCGAGTTCGCTTATAACAATAATTTCCAAGCAACTATCGGAAAGGCTCCCTTTGAGGCACCTTATGGTAGGAAGTATCGATCTCCCATTCATTGGGAGGAGACCGGGGATAGGCGGTTGTTGGGCCCGGATGTTATTCAGGAGACGTCGAAAAACATAGCAGTGGTTGTTGAAAACTTGAAAGTCGCCCAGAGTCGACAGAAAAGTTAGACTGATCAAAGGAGATCCGAGCTCAGATTCGAGGTTGGAGATTTCGTTTTCCTTAGGGTCTCGCCGTGGAAGGGGATTTCCAGATTTGGCATAAAAGGGAAGCTGAAGGCGCATTTCATTGGACTGTTTGAGGTTCTTGAGCGAGTTGGAGAGGTGGTGTACCGTCTAGCTTTGCCACCGAGTTTGGCAGAAGTGCACAACATCTTCCATGTTTCCATGTTACAGAAGTACGTGGATGATCCATCTCACATGATTGATTATGGCCCTTTGGCTATCGATGAGGATTTGGCTTATATAGAGGAACCAGTGGAGATCTTAGACTAAAAGGACTAAATTTTGTGCTCCAAGATGATTCCTCTCGTGGAAGTTTTATGGAGGAACCACTCCCACAAAGGAGGCGACATGGGAAAGAGAGGACGGAATCCGGGAAAAGTATGCCCATTTGTTTCAAGGTATGTAACTTATTCAAGTTTTGGATTCGTTAAATTTTGGGATGAAATTTCTATAAGTGGGGGAGAGTTGTGAGGTTTCGGGTCTAAAAATATAATAAATACGTGGAAATCAACATGATAATAATTAATACTAGACCGATTAATATATAAACATGCGTAACGGAAGAAAAATCGGGTTGTGAATTGCTGAAATGCTGTCAGCAGACTGCGCTTGCTATGCGCTTGAGCATAGGCTTAAGCACAAAAAGCAGTGGTGCAAGCAGCAGGCGTGCTGCACACTCGAGTGGAGCTCGAGCGGTAAAATCCAGTAGCTCCCCCGCCCGCTGAGCGCCTGTGCGCGCTCGAGCACAGGCCGATAGCGAGGTCGCGATTGCCGCTCAAGCGCTCCGACTGCTATAAAAACACGACCTACTTTGCATTTCCTCCACTTTTTTCATTTCCAGAGGGTTTTCGGAGAGGAGGAGAGAGAAAGAGTGTCGGTTTTAAAGAGAGAAAGGAGGAGATCGAGCCGGAGTGTCCATATCCGCCCGGGAGCTAGTTATACAAGTGATAGCACGCGTCGAGGCAAGTGTTCTCATACTCACTAACTTTCCTCTTTCAATATTTTTCGGTTATTGTTAGGTATTTTCGTCTTGCTACCCAGCCAAACTATAGAAAATGTGATACCCATGACTTGAGACCAAGAATTATGTAATTTATTGTCCGATTTACTCACCGATTTGATCGTAGGGTACTGTGAAACCCTAACCTACGGGAAATTGGGGGTTTTCTATTTCCGCACCTCATTTCGTAAAATTGACCCAAAAATGTGAATCCTCAAGTCCCAAATGTGTATATACGTTGGCTGCGCAATCGATTTTACATGTCTCGACCCGTTCGCGGCGTTTGAGCCCTCTAAATGGGCACTGACACTGTTCACTTTTTTTTGATAAGCAAGAAAATTGAAATTAAAATAAATGAAAGTACAAAAATAATGTTCTAACTCAAAGTATTTTGCCGACTTAAAGGTAGAATAACAAGTTAGGGCATTCCCCAAGCACCACCATGAACCAATTCATGAAACCGGACGCAAAAACACAAAAATCAACTAGGTGAGCATCATCTAAACTGGCCACATTCAACTACTAAGATATACAACCCGGCCCTAATACACACACACAAGAAATCAGCAGCAACAGATTTTTTCATCATCAAACCTAGAGCAAACTTAATTTCCACCATTCCAAAAAGAGAACCAAACAGCAGTAGAAACTGCAGAAGCTAGTAGCAAAGTCCTCGGACTGGATTTACACACGTCATTATGCATGCATTACTTCCACATCAGTCACCCAAAACCACCACCCCGGCACAGGCAGTAGCATCCATGTGCACGGGGGTCTCGGACTCAGCCTTCTCACCTCGGTCGAGAGCAGCACGCCCATAGCATTTCGGGTAATTCTACTAGCAGGGGACCTATGAGAAGGCATCTTGGCCAAGATCTAACCACGAGAGCCGCCTTCAGCACCCAAATCTAAAGAGCTACAAACCCAAGTCCAAGTAAACTAGCCGCCATCTATACAGGCAGAACTCGGACTGTCTACATTTCCTCGGACAAAGTTACACCTCGGCCAAGATGTACCTCGGTCAATAGCAGTAGGGCCCCAAAAGTAGGTATCTTGGTCAATTCACACCAGCTCTTTGCACCAGCATATTTCTCTCATAAAGGAGCACCCACAACACCCACAGCATCAGCCAAACAGAGCATAGAAGTGTAGATCAGCAACAACTCCAAAAAGACCCCAGCAGCATTGGGAATGCACTTGGGCAAAAGCAAGACCCAAGAATCTAGCAGCATATTTCAGCAGCGAAATGACAATTCGAAAAAGATTCCCATTCCTGCCAAATAGGCTCTCAGACGGCATTTTAGGTTGACATTTGTGTTTGAGGAGCCCTTAGAGTTCTTGGAAGCAGATTTTCGCCGTCTCCAGGACTTAGCATGCTGCCCGGTTCCATCTTGCACGGAAGAAAACTGACACTGTTTACCTGAGACATAAAGGGGAAATTGCATGTTTTTTCCTTCATAAAATGTTCAAATGTGTGACAGACCAGCCCTAATTCCACTCATAAAGCCGCCGTCAAGTCTTAAAAGAGATAATAAATAAATATTAATGGATATAAAAATTTTCTTTTCTTTCTTACACAGGATTGATTGAGGCCGAACTGCATGAGCTGGCCTTCCGATTTAAAATTTCACACCAGGCTAGCCAACATTAAGGTTAGCCGGACTTGAAAGTCTGAGATGCTTACTAGACTTTTTAATATCATTAACCCAAAAAGAAATCTCGGAAACATACTAACAACATCCATGGAGTCATAAACAGCGGAATCATATTACAAGTCTTCACAAAACATCAAAAGGAAAATAAAATTAAGTTCTTCATTGATCAGCTCCGGTCATCTACACCGTCTAGCTACTTCATAAGGTCTTACTCAACTTCGTCTTCCATAAGCCTTTCATCATTTGAAAAGTGACAAGAATGAGCTACAAAGCCCAGCAAGATACTCACATGCAGAAAACAGAAAACATAAACATATATATAAGCGGATCAAAACAGAAATTCATAACATAACTTAGCATACGAAAATCATCATGTCTTTTCTTCTTTATTTCTTATTATTATTATTTTGTCTTCGGAAAATCCATAAAACCATTCGTAATTTTTATCATCTTTAGGGACCGGAAGGAAGTGGACAACATCGAAGACGGGTTGTGTGTAACCCCACAACCTAAAGCCGTATCCTCTCATTATGCTTCCTGAGACGGGAGGTAATACCTTTAACCCGGCATACGGGGCCGTAGTCCAAAAGTCTTATGCCACCAGAAAGTTCCCTCCCATGGCCCAGGAGGCAATCCTCGAGTGTCACTCCAATATCCTTCATCCATCTTTAATAGCAAGTTTAATGGAAACTCGGTTCATAGTTCATATCTTTTAATGGCCATCTATCATAGTTCAAAAGTCGGAAGTCATAGAGTTCCACTTGCTGTCCGGATTACATACATTAGCCTTGTTCTTAATTTCATCAATTGAAGTCCGTATAACTTTTACTTTAATCATCTTAAAGCGTAAGCTGTTTTCTTAAAAAAAATGCGGAGTTCTTTTTCTCAAAATGCCGAAGTTCTTTTCTCAGAAAGACGGGGTTCTTTTTCTCAAAATGTCCGAGTTCTTTTCAAAAGCCGGAGCTCTTTTCTCAAGAAGACGGAGTTGTTTTCTCAAAAGGACGAAGTGCTTTTCAAAAAGGCAGAATTCTTCTTCTAAAAAGGCCGGAGTTCTTTTTTTTTAAAAAGGTTGGAGCTCTTTTGAAAAGGATGGAGTACTTTTTTTTCAAAAGGGCAGAGCTCTTTTTCTTAAACGGGCGGAGTATTTTTTCTTCGAAAGGGCGGAGCTCTTTTCAAAAGGCAGAGTTCTTTTAATAAGACGGAGTTCTTTTCTTTAAACATGCAATTATAAAAGTTCAAATGGGCAGAGCTCTTTTTCAACAAAAGGGCGGAGTTTTTCTTTAAAGGCGGAGTTCTTTTCTCCAAAGGGCGGAGCTCTAATACCGGAGTGATCTTTCTTTAAAATTCGGAGTTCTAAATCCAGACACACACATGGCCGGTTTCAAATTCAACTTAGGGTCGGTTTCAAATTCAAGTGCATCATGGCCGGCTTCGAATTCAAGTACTCATGGCCGGTTTCAATTTCAAGGACTCATGACCGGTTTCAAATTTTTACATGAAGAAGGCCGATTTTGATTTTTAACATGAAGAAGGCCGATTTCGATTTTTAGCATAAAGAAGGCCGATTTTGATTTTTCATGAACAATTACCGAATACCTTTCTTTTAACCAAACCGGAAGTCTCTTCTTTAAACATGAAATTATCAAAGTTTATATAATCATACATCAAGCAGAATAAAATCGAATATCATGAATATCAAGATTTTTAAACATGCAATTTCAGAACAATTCTTTCGGAACAGATTTCATACATAGAACAAATTTCATACATACTAAAACATAATTTCATAAGAATATCAGATATACTCGTATTGCAAACATGCATAATCATGAACTTTAAAATAGGGTGAGTATTCTTGCCTGGGTTTCTTCTACTTTGCATTGATCTTTTGGCCTTCCTTTACTAGAAATTCTATTGTATGCCTTTTTCTTACTCCTCTAATTCTTATTTATTGGTCTTAGGTTTGTCGACTATTATTAATGATTGGTAATACACGGGGAATATTTCATTATTAATGATTGGCAATGCAGGGAGAATGTTTCTTATTTATGGCTCTACATTTTCCAAAAAGTTCCCTTAATAATTAGATTATTTATGGTTTTACATTTCCAAGGAGTTCATTAATTCCTAGTTAACTGAACTTAACGGGGTTAAGATTTCTAGATTAATTCCTGGTTCACTGAACTTAACGGGATTTAGCTTTCTTATGTAAACACATTCAATTCTTTTTACACGACTTTCGGTCAACACTAGTTGATCGGATTATCAACTTCAGCTTTCCCATAAACTACTCCGGCCTCTAACACACAAAGTCACTCCGGCCTTCAATGTCACTTCGGCCTCACTTCACACACAATGCACTCCGGCCTTTATGGAACAACTTCTGATTTCAAAACATGCTCCAAGGCCGGTTTCAACTTCATACCTTACGGCCAGTTTGGAAATTCACCTCCAGGTCGATTTGGATTTCATCATCAAGGGGCCGATTTTCTTCTTATAAGGCCAGACTTGATTTTCATCAAGTAAAAGCCGGACTCGATTTTCATCGAGGAAATCCAGACCTCTTTTCATCATGCAAGGGCCAAACTTGATTTTATCTTAAGGCCGATTTACTTTTCTTATTACCTTTTCCAGTCAACTAGCATTGACCGAATTAAAAAAGACTTGATGACTGAAATTTCCTATGTTCTAGAATCTGGGCCGTTACAATCTCCCCCACTTATAGAAATTTCGTCCTCGAAATTTTAAATAAAGTTACTAACCTCGAGAAAATAAATAGGGGTATTTGTTCCGAATCTCTTCCTCTCATTCCCAAGTTGCCTCTTCGGGAGTGTGATTCTTCCAAAGCACGTTTATTAGAGCGATTGATTTGGTGCGTAGTCTCTATTCCCTTCAATCCAAGATTTTTACTGGTTCCTCTACATAGAACAAGTCCTTGTCAATTGTCAAAGGTTCAAACTCAATTACATGAGTAGGACCATGGACATACTTCCGAAGCATTGATACATGAAACACGTCATGTACTTCTGCCAAGTTAGGAGGTAGTGTAAGTCTATAAGCTACTTCTCTGATCCTTTCTAGAATTTTAAAATGGCGAATAAATCGTGGCTTCAGCTTTCCTTATACTCCGAATCTGTACTTCCCCTTGGATGGCGATACCTTTAGGAATACAAAATTGCCTTTTTCAAATTCTAATGCAGATCTCCTCCGGTCTGCATAGCTCTTTTGTCTGCTCCGGGCTACTATGAGATTCTCATGTGCTAACTTTATCTTTTTTGCCGTCTCTTTAATAATATCTAGACCCAAAATCCTTTTATCTCTGTGCTCCTCCCTAGTGAATCGACGATCTACATTTCCTACCATACAACGCCTCAAAAGGGGCTATGCCTATGCTGGCTTGGTAACTATTATTATAAGCAAATTCTGCTAAGGGTAAGAAATTATCCCAAGTCCCTTTCATCTCTAAGACCGAGGCCCTTAACATATCCTTGAGGATCTGGATAGTCCGCTCTGACTGACCATCAGTTTGCGGATGAAAAGCGGTACTAAATTTTAATTCGGTATCCAAATCTTTATGTAGACTTTTCCAGAACCGTGAAACAAAACGAGGGTCTCTATCTGATACAATAGAGGCAGGCACACCATGAAGCCTGACAACCTCGTTTACATACAGTTGGGCTAATTTATCACGGGTGTATGTCGTCCGGATTGCCAGAAAATGGGCTGACTTTGTTAGCCAGTCAACAATAACCCAAATAGCATCATGTTTCCTTGGTGTCCTTGGCAGTCTAATCACAAAGTCCATGGCAATATCTTCCTATTTCTAGCCTGGAAACAGCATCAGCTGCAATAACCCAGACGGCTGCTTTCTTTCGGTCTTTACTTGTTGGCATACAAGACACTTTTCCACGTAAGCTGCAATATCTCTCTTCATATTCCTCCACCAAAATGTTTTCTTCAAATCATGGTACATCTTATTGGCTCCTAGGTGGGTCATATATCAGGATCGATGGGCTTCTTTAAAAATTTTCTCCTTCAATTCTTTGTTGTTCGGCACACATAACGGGTTCCTAAACCTTAATCATCCATCCGGCTTAATATGAAAATCACTTCGGGATTCTTTGTCCAGCTCACTCATGATTTTTACAAGGAAAGAATCATTCGTCTGACATCCCTTTACCTCATTTATCACCTCTGGCTGGACTTAAAGGTACGCCAAAATCATCCGCTTTCCTTGCACATAACGCTGGACATCATAGCACATGAAACAGTCCAGCATCTCTATTTTCTTGACTTGCATTCTAGCCAAAATACTAGGTTGTCGATTTAGTGCATCATCGACTACATTTGCCTTTCCTGGTTCGTACTGGATTTCACAGTCATAGTCATTCAGGAATTCAATCCACCTTCTCTGCCTCATGTTCAGTTCCTTTTGGGAGAATAAATACTTTAGACTCTTATGATCAGAGTAGACCAAGAATCTCTCACCATACAGGTAATGCCTCCAGATTTTCAATGCAAACACTATTGCGGCCAATTCCAGATCGTGAGTTGAGTAATTCCTTTCATGATCCTTCAACTGTCATGACCCATAGGTAATTACCCTTCCGTGTTGCATTAAAACACAGCCGAACCCAATCTTTGAGGCATCGCAATAAACAATCAGTCCTCCTGATCCATTTGGAATGGTCAGGACCGGAGCAGAAGTTAATCGGTCTTTATGTGTCTGAAAACTCCCTTCACAATCATTGGTCCACTCAAACTTGGCATCCTTCTTTGTTAATTGTGTGAGTGGCAGAGCGATTTGGGAGAAGTTTTTCACAAACCGTCTATAATATCCAGCCAAGTCTAAGAAGCTCCGTACTTTGGTTACAGAGGTTGGCCGGTTCCACTTTACCACTGCTTCCACTTTCTTAGGGTCGACGAAAATCCCTTCTTTGGAGATGACGTGTTCAAGGAATCCCACTTCCTCTTACAAAAATTCACACTTTTTAAATTTGGCGAACAACTGGTGCTCCCTAAGGATCCAGAGTGTAGTCTGTAAATGCTCCTCATGTTCCTCATAGCTTTTCAAACACACAAGGATGTCGTCAATAAAGATGATCACAAACTTGTCTAAGTATGGTTGAAAGATTCGGTTCATCAAGTCCATAAAGACGGCCGGAGCATTAGTCAACCCAAAAGGCATTACTACAAATTCATAGTGCCCATATCTAGTCCAAAACGCCATCTTTGTTATATCCTCCTTTCTGATCCGAAGTTGATGATATCCAGATCTAAGGTCGATTTTTATAAATACGCAAGCTCATTGTAATTGGTCAAGGAGGTCATCAATCCTTGGCAGAGGATATTTATTCTTGGTGGTAATTTTGTTCAATTCACGATAATCCACGCAAAATCTCATGGTCCCGTCCTTCTTTCTTACAAAGAGAACTGGTGCTCCCCATGGTGACACACTTAGCCGAATGAAACATTTATCTAATAATTCCTGCAATTGCTATTTCAATTCCTTAAGTTCAGCTGGTGCCATCTGATATGGTGCTTTGGATATTGGTGCTGATCCTGGCATCAATTCTACTCCAAATTCCAACTCTCATTGGGATGGCAGTCCAGGTAATTCATCAGGGAATATGTCTTCGAATTCCCCACTGGAATCTCCTTGGCCAGAGATTCTTGACCTTCAGTAGTCACACTAGCGAAGGCTAGATAATCTTGACACCCATCGCTAATCAAGTGCCTGGCATGAAGGGCCGAAATGAAGCAAGATTCTTCTTTACGCCGGACTCCTTGAATATAGAAGGGCTTGTTCCCAGGGATGGTGAATTCTACTCTTTTTCGGTAACAATCAATCTTGGCATGATATTTGGCTAACCAATCCATTCCCAAGATTGCATCGAAGTCCTCCATTTCTAGCAAGACTAGATTAACAGGCATCACGCATCCATTTGATTCTATCGAACACTCCGAATACACTACATTTAAAATTACAGACGACCCCGTGGGTGAGGCGACAATCAATGGGCAGCCCACAACTTAAGGGAGGGTCGTAAGATATTTTGCAAATTCATGGGAGACAAATGAGTGGGTGGATCCAGAGTTTAAGAGCACACGACAAGAAGTGCCACAGATAGAAAGTGTACCTTCCACTACCTCCGTAGAGGTTTCGGCCTCCTTTGTAGAAACAGCAAACGCCTTGGCTGAAATAGGAGATATAAATCCTGGGGCTTGTTTGGCGAGTGGGCAATCTCTGATCATGTGTCCAGCCTGGCCACAATTTTAACAGATCCCCAGCTTCTTATAGCAAGGCTTCCCTTCATGTGATTTCCCGCAATGATCACATGCATTATTAGCCGGAGTTCTGGAAATTTGGTTCTGCTCCCCAATAGACCTCGATGATCTCGCTTTCTTAGAAGGGCCTCTACTAGCACTGGCCTTTGAAGTCTGACTAAAAGTGCTTTTCCTGAGAAATGCTCCTCTCTCCAGCATCTTCTCATAGATAACAGCCTTCTCAAGCACCTCTCCGTACGTGGCCAACGTCAGAGTTGAAAGGTGCCTCCGAATATCATTCCTTAATCCCTGAAAGAACCTCCTAGCCTTCCCTCTCCGGTCTTCCACCATATAAGGAGCATAGCGAGATAACTTTGTAAACTTTGCATCGTACTCCGCCACAGAGCGAGTACCCTGCCTTAGGCGAAGGAATTCATCCTCCTGTCCATGAAGATTAGCAGGAAAATATTTCTCCAAAAATGTTGCTTCAAACATTTCCAACTAATATCCTGATCTGGCCTATTGAAAACTCTCTTCTGCATTTCCCACCAGTGGTGGACCTCACCCGTCACCTTATGGGTGGCATAAAGAACCATGTCTCCAGCAGGACACTTAATTACCGCAAACACCTTCTTCAGTCATTGGATCCAAGTGTCTGCCTTCAACGAGTCGGGTTCTCCTAAGAATTCAGGAACTCGCTCGTTGGTAAAACGATCGTAGACTGACCGTCCTGATGGACAGGAATTGGAGTAGTCACCGGAGTTGGTGGAGTCAAGGCTTCTATAACTTCAGCCATTCTGTCTAACAAGTTCAAGTACCTTGCCTCCTGATCCGTAGAGTTGTTAATCTGTACGTTTTGCCTTCCTCTATTAGACATGACTTCAGGGATGACTTTAATTTCGAAAAAGAACATTTTCGTTAGTCAATTAGTCTAAAGCTAGCTATCACAATTGTCTCCCTCCAAAGCATAAATAAAGCTAACCCTCTTCTTGCCTTAACTGAACCTGTCCTAAGTTTTCGTGTTGATTCAAATTAACCAAAAGCATCTCCGTTTTCTCTCTGATACCAACTGTGACAGACCAGCCCTAATTTCACACATAAAGCCGCCGTAAGCCTTAAAAGAGATAATAAATAAATATTAATGGACATAAAAATTTTCTTCTCTTTCTTACACAGGATTGATTGAGGCCGAACAGCATGAGCTGGCCTTCCGATTTAAAATTTCGCACCAGGCCAGCCAATATTAAGGTTAGTCGGACCTGAAAGTCTGAGATGCTTACTAAACTTTTTAATATCATTAACCCAAAAAGAAATCACAGAAACATACTAACAACATCCATGGAGTCATAAACAGCGGAATCATATTACAAGTCTTCACAAAATATCAAAAGGAAAATAAAATTAAGTTCTTCATTGATCAGCTCCGGTCATCTACACCATCTAGCTACTTCATAAGGTCTTACTCAACTTCGTCCTCCATAAGCCTTTCTTCATCTGAAAAGTGACAAAAATGAGCTACAAAGCCCAGCAAGATACTCACATGCAGAAAACAGAAAACATAAACATATATATAAGCGGATCAAAATAGAGTTTCATAACATAACTTAGCATACGAAAATCATCATGTCTTTTCTTCTTTATTTCTTATTATTATTATTTTGTCTTCGGAAAATCCATAAAACCATTCGTAATTTTTATCATCTTTAGGGATCGGATGGGAGCGGATAACATCGAGGACGGGTTATGTGTAACCCTACAACCTAAAGCCGTATCCTCTCATTATGATCCCCGAGACGGGAGGTAATGCCTTTAACCCAGCATACGGGGCCGTAGTCCAAAAGTCTTATGCCACCAGAAAGTTCCCTCCCGTGGCCCAGGAGGCAATCCTCAAGTGTCACTCCAATATCCTTCATCCATCTTTAACAGCAAGTTTAATGGAAACTCGGTTCATAGTTCATATCTTTTAATGGCCGTCCATTATAGTTCAAAAGTCGGAAGTCATAGAGTTCCACTTACTGTCCGGATTACAGACATTAGCCATGTTCTTAATTTCATCAATTGAAGTCCGTATAACTTTTCCTTTAATCATCTTAAAGCCAAAGTTGTTTTCTTAAAAAAATGCGGAGTTCTTTTTCTCAAAATGCTGGAATTCTTTTCTCGGAAAGATGGAGTTCTTTTTCTAAAAATGCCAAAATTCTTTTCTCAGAAAGATGGAGTTCTTTTCCTCAAAATGTCCGAGTTCTTTTCAAAAGTCGGAGCTCTTTTCTCAGGAAGACGGAGTTGTTTTCTCAAAAGGATGAAGTGCTTTTCAAAAAGGCAGAATTCCTCTTCTAAAAAGGCCGGAATTCTTTTTTTTTTAAAAGGCTGGCGCACTTTTGAAAAGGACGGAGTACTTTTTCTTCAAAAGGGCGGAGCTCTTTTTCTTAAATGGGCGGAGTACTTTTTCTTCAAAAGGACGGAGCTCTTTTCAAAAGGCGGAGTTCTTTTAATAAGGCGGAGTTCTTTTGTTTAAACATGCAATTATCAAAGTTCAAAAGGGCGAAGCTCTTTTTCATCAAAAGGGCAGAGTTCTTCTTTAAAGGCGGAGTTGTTTTCTCCAAAGCGTGGAGCTCTAATACCGGAGTGATTTTTCTCTAAAATTCAAAGCTCTAAATCAAGATACACACATGGCCGGTTTCAAATTCAACTTAGGGCCGATTTCAAATTCAAGTGCATCTTGGCCGGTTTCGAATTCAAGTACTCATGGCCATTTTCAATTTCAAGTACTCATGATTGGTTTCAAATTTTTACATGAAGAAGGCCGATTTTGATTTTTAACATGAAGAAGGCCAATTTCGATTTTTAGCATAAAGAAGGCCGATTTTGATTTTTCATGAACAATTACCGAATACCTTTCTTTTAACCAAACCGGAAGTCTCTTCTTTAAACATGAAATTATCAAAGTTTATATAATCATACATCAAGTAGAATAAAATCGAACATCATGAATATCAGGATTTTTAAACATGCAATTTCAGAACAATCCTTCCGAACAGATTTCATACATAGAATAAATTTCATACATAGTAAAACATAATTTCATAAGAATATTAGATATACTCGTATTGCAAACATGCATAATCATGAACTTTAAAACAGGGTGAATATTCTTGCCTTGGTTTCTTCTACTTTGCATTGATCTTTTGGCCTCTCTTTACTAGAAATTCTATTGCATGCCTTTTTCTTACTCCTCTAATTCTTATTTATAGGCCTTAGGTTTGTCGACTATTATTAATGATTGGTAATACAGGGGGAATGTTTCATTATTAATGATTGGCAATACAGGGAAAATTTTCTTATTTATGGCTCTACATTTTCCAAAAAGTTTCCTTATTAATTAGATCATTTATGGTTTTACATTTCCAAGGAGTTCATTAATTCCTAGTTAATTGAACTTAACGGGGTTAAGATTTCTCAATTAATTCTGGTTCCTCTGAACTTAACGGGATTTAGTTTTCTTATGTAAACACATTCAATTCTTTTTACACGACTTCCGGTCAACACTAGTTGGCCGGATTATCAACTTCGGCTTTCCCATAAACTACTCCGGCCTCCAACACACAAAGTCACTCCGGCCTTCAATGTCACTTCAGCCTCACTTCACACACAATGCACTCCAGCCTTTATGGAACAACTTCTGATTTCAAAACATGCTCCAAGGCCGGTTTCAACTTCATACCTTACGGCCAGTTTGGAAATTCACCTCCAGGTTGATTTGGATTCCATCATCAAGGGGCCGGTTTCCTTCTCATAAGCCCGGACTTGATTTTCATCAAGTAAAAGCCGGACTCGATTTTCATCGAGAAAATCCGGACCTCTTTTCATCATGCAAGGGCTGAACTTGATTTTCTCTTCAGGCCGATTTACTTTTCTTATTACCTTTTCCGGTCAACTGGCATTGACCGGATTATAAACACTTGATGACTGGAATTTCCTATGTTCTAGAATTTGGGCCGTTACAAAATGACTCTAGAATATGAATCCTTGCATCCTAAAAGTATGTGTTGACCGGACGACTAATTCCGCAAAATTTGATCCGTTCACGGCATCTGAGCCCTCTAGAAGTGGCCTAACAATGTTCATCCGAAATTGAAAAGTAAGTGTACATGCTTTAGCTCTCTTCAATTATGATGGAACTTATGACTAAATGTTATGTCAAATTGTAAGCTCTAAAATGTGTAATTGTATATCGGGAGCAAGGGGATGCGTCCCGGGTGCTTCTAAAGTGGCGTTTGACCCACAAAGGTCAGTATAATCAAACTCTCTTACAAATTAAACTTATTGGTTGAAAGATCTAAGCTCCCAATGAAAGAAAGGAAACAAACAAGTAAATGGAAGGGAATCCACAAAGTATAAAGTGATGGATTTGGTCTCCCAGTTGGAGACATGTGATGGGAATGTGATTTCCTGGTTTCAGGATATTTATGGCAACAATGGATTCCCCTTCACGGACTAAGACTAATCTTGAAACTAGTACCGCGAATCACAGGGGTAGTATCCTCTAACTTACCCTGGATATCACGGTGGGATCCCAAGGAATACTCCGGCTGCTCCTAGGGGCGGGTGATGTTTAGGGTACGTTTTAGGATGCTGCCGTTAAAGAACGAGGATTAACCTTGTCCCCGGGGTATGACGGACCAGATTATTCTTCATTGAATAACCTCCGTCAATGGCTACACACACTCTAAAGCCCATAATTAACCTATGGACTCTATAGAAAATCCGGCAGAGTTTCCTCTGCAATTGGACGAAAACCAAATAGTACAACCTGTTCAAATATCCTGTACAAGCACACAACTAATCAAAAGGTTTAACTCAAAGCCTACAACACGCCACACAGGATCATATATCTGCCATATCATCCATGGCTCCAATATAGTACTCCTATCTACTATACTGGATCTAGAGAGATGCCATCTAATGAAACCAAACTCAAAACATATATATACAGATGCGGAAGCATAACTAAATCATAAAAAATGCGGAAACATAACAAAACCATAAAACAATAACTATAACGAGCCACGCTCAACCCCGAGTGGCCGTCCGCAATCCGATCCAACTCTAAGTCCAAATCCTTCTGCACTCGCCGTCCAGCCAGCCTCAACAAGCAAGCCTCTCCTTGCACTAACCAATCCGGCGCCGGCTAAGTGTTCTCATCTGAAAGGAAAATAACAACAGCAAGAGTGAGCTAACAGCTCAGCAAATGTAATCATAAACACCCCTCCAAGACATGTACAAGAAATGAAGCGAGAGGGAATACATGCACTCTCCATAATCAAGGAATAGGAGAGGGAACAGGAACAACTGGAATCGCTTGATTCCTACCGTTCTCACGATTACACTGATTGATCACCATTCGGATTCATTTGATTCTCATGGTTTTCATGATTACATCTTGGATCACGGGATTCACATGGTTCATCTTGAATAACGGGGTTTACACGGTATCTCACGGTTCATATCTTGAACATTATTCATTTTTATTATTACATCATCTTTGTGGACCCTGGCTAGTAGACCGTACTAGCCAACGATGTGAGAGAACGAGGATAGGAATGTGTTCGTTACACATTCTAAAGCCACGACTACTATTTTAGGTCGGTAGCACACGACCCTCGGTTGCATCCATGCAACAATCATCACAGACAACTACATCTCAATATGTAGCGTCGACAGACACACCCCACACCCCCAGGGTCCAGGGCAATCCTCGTTCTTCCACAGTAGTTTCCTAAAGCGTACCACAGACATCACCCGCTCCCACGAGCGGTCGGAATACGTAGCCAAGTATTCCTCGGGTTCACACCGCGATGGACATGGTATACTAAAGAATATTATCCATACGACTCAGGGTCCTAGTTTCAAGATTAGGTTCAACACTTGGAGAGGGAAACCCACATTTGCCACACACAATCACATCTCGGGAAAATCTCATTCCCATCACAATCATCTCCAACCGGGAGATTACATCATCACAAGCTCAATGTGGATTCCCTTCCATTCACGTCATGGTTTTCGATATCCAATGGAACTCAATTTCCTTATTCACAATCGGTGGGACTCAATTCCCTTAATCCACAACAAATCATTCCAAGTTCACAACAGAGACTCATTCCCTTAATCACAAGTCACTTTGAAACCTCAGAGACTCATTCCCTTGCCTCCAGTACACGGATTCACATTCGGGGCTTACATTTATGTTTAATTAGTTAAATGTTACTTTCACAACAATTTTGAAGGCATATCACTTTACATTTCTCATTTCATTTTGGATGATCATGATCGGATCTCATTTTGAACACCCGGACGCCGTACACGGTTTGATACTTGGAAATCGGACGTCCGGTGGATTCGTACACACTCTTTGTACACGAGATTTCACATTTGGGTTTGATTTAACTTATCACGAGGGTGGAAGTATGCAACTTCCCATTCATTTTCGGATTATCCACAACGGGGAACTTTTAAGGCTCTCGGATGCCACGAAGGGGGTCAAATCTTGCGGGATTCGGCATCCGGTCGATATATACACACAATTGGAACACGGGGATTCACATTCTAGGGTCATTCCATCATTTTATGAAGGTAACAACGCGCAATTATCACCTCTGGTCTCGGGTGAACAGTAACAGCGCCCGTTTAGAGGGCTTGAACGCTACGAACGGGTCAAAACATGCGAAATCGAACCTACGGCTAACATATATGCATCATTGGGACATGGGGATTCACATTTTGAGGTCAATTTCATGATACACGGCCGGGAAACGGGAAATTCTCAATTTTTGTGGGTTAGGGTTTTGGTGAAACCAAACGGGACGAAACGGACACGATTTAGCCAAACAACTATGTATTCCCTAACCCATACTCATGGGTTTCGAGATTCTACCATTCACCGTGGGTAGCGACACAAAATACCCAACGAAAATACATAAAACATCGAAAGAGAACGAGAAGTGGGTATGAGAACACTTGCCTCGACACGTGCTTTCACTTTTATACCTGGCTCTCGGACGGATCTGGACTCCCGGGCCTCAATCTCCTTCCTTCTCTCTCAAGGATCGGTGCCCTCTCTCTCTCTAAAACCCTAAACCCATGCGAGAATGAGAGGAGAGAAGGTGCGACGGGTTTTTATACTGCGCGCACCGCTCGAGCCGCGCTCGAGCGGGCAGCGAGCGGGCTCGCCACGGGTCTTCCCCCGCTCGAGCTCCTCTCGAGCGGGAAGCGAGCGGCCCTGCTACTAGTTTTTCCGCTCGAGCCACCCAGCAGGCGCAAGCCTGCTGGCAGGGCTTCAGCAGCCCGGACCCGAATAATTTTTTCAATTTTTCTTCCGACACCAAACCTTAATCTTTCCATAGGATTAGTATTGATTATCATCATACTAATCACCTCATTATTATCTGGTTCTTAAATCCGGAACCTCACACGGGGGATATGAGGCGATTGAGATGGCTGAGTACTCAGGCCTAAAATGTTGTCGATGGTCGAGTGCTACAGACTTAAAATGTAGCCGATGGTCGAGTGCTGAAGACCTAAAATTTAACCGATGGTCGAGTGTTACAGACCTAAAATATAGCCAATCTTAGAATGTGTGGCAGACACATTCCTTTCCTCGTCCACTCATATCGTTGGTTAGTACGACCTACTAGCTTGGGTCCGCAAAGATTGATGAAAGCAATGAAAGTGAATGAACGTAACCAGAATAAACATACGAACTAAATGATTCCCGATGCTCTCTCTCTTCGCATGCTTTCTTTATCCAAGTTATATGATTCCCCTACCCAGTTATTGCCTTTCCTATAAATTGCTGTAGTTTATGATGTATGATTTTATTTGCTGGGCTGTACGCTTACCCTTACTATATATCTTTCAGATGAGAACACATTGATGCCCGACGAGACAAAGTAGACCATAGAAGTGCGATTAACAACTGATATTGCACGCAGGACTCCGGGCTGGGACTTAGTTGATTTTTGTGTATGAAACAGGAATTTTTGTCCTACAGTTGTAAACTGTGTAAAAGATGTATGGTGATGATTGATGATATTTAGCATGGACGAATGATGAATTAGTTTCCACTGTATATTGTGATTTTTATACTTCTACAGGTCCTTCTCATTGTGGTTATGATCGAGGTTCCTAGTTGGCATCCTTCCCCACCGGCATTATACTGGAGTTATGATGTCGGTGCCACTCGGTTGATGTGGCGATTAGATCCTATGCAATGTGGCGATTAGATCCTGTGTAGTGTGGATGGTTATAGATTGTTGTGTAGGATTGATCTACAGGTGTTTGTATTTTGACAAACGCTCAATTTACAAACGGAACTCTTCCCAATTTCCTATAGAAATTAGTAGTTTTAATTAGGAATTCTAGTTTATTTTTTTCGTTGACGGAGGTTATTTAAGAAAAATAACTCGGTCCATCACAAAACCTTAATCAGAGATTCTTCAGATAGCTTCGGAACATCTTAGAAGTTCTATAATATATTCTTGTATGACTTTTCGGACTATACCTTAATTAGAGTTCCTTCAGGTAGCTTCAGAACATCTCAGAAGTTCTACAGTGTATTCTTGTGGGACTTTTCAGACTTAACCTTAATCAGAGATATTTCATATAGCTTCAGAACATCTCAGAAGTTCTACAGTATGCTCCTGTGGCACCTTTCAGACTAAGATTTCATCATAGGCCTTATCATATTATAGGATTCTGGGAAACTTAATCATCAATCCCTAATTTTCGACCTAGGGTTTGATGCGCAGCTTTCGGACTATAATCGGACTCCAAAAGCATGTACAATCATGAAACTGTAGCCCTATATTATGATACATATAGATAAACTTGAAATTTATTTGATTAATTAATAGAAATTTGCTTTATTTACATGAAACATGCAGAAAAATAAATTTATGGCATAAATACGTATTCAGAGATACAGAAAAGCGGTAAAAACAGAGGGTAACATTTGGGGTATATTTGCCTTAGCTTGCTCTATAGTTTTTTTTACCTAGATCGGATCGGAAGTGGCGATTTCTCCTATTTTCTTCCCTTTTTCCTTCTTCCTCCTCTTGTCTTTGCGTTCTACTTGTGGTCTGCCCCTCTCTCTCCTCAAATCCTATTTTAAAATGCAGAGAAAAGGGGTCACGTGCGGGTCACATGACTGGCGCTCTAGCACCAGCTCTCGTATTTTTCAGCCCCCGTCTCGCCTCAGACGGATGTGTTCTTAAAATCACGCCTCACCAGTGCTCGAGCACTACTCGGGGGCGGGTCAGGCCCATGTCGAGCCTGCAGCGAGCCTACTTTGCGTCTTTGTCGTCCGAGACCCGTTTTGATCCTTCCAACCCAACGCTTTGCATCCTTGGACCCGAATTTTTATTATATAACCTTAATAGGCCATAATTATCATAATTTAAAGCCCAGAATCTTATTTACGAATCAATGTTTCTCGGTTTACAACTTCAATCCCCGATTTTACCGATTCTAGAACTTTGGGCTTTTCAATCTAATTCCTTTCATACCTCTTAACCACAATTCACCTATTTTAACTTAATTACCTCCCAATTACCATATTTTGGAATTCTGAAACCTCACCACCCATATTAATCAGATCTTGAAAATCGGTACCTTAAAGGACCCAACTTCCTCTTTTTGCTTCCAAACTCACTTTTTCCACATTCTAAACCCAATCCTTCGTCGTTATTAACTTAATTTATCATGTTTTGCGACACAGATTGTCACACTTTCCCCCACTTATAGAAATCTCTTCCTCAAAATTTAACGATCCTTAAATTTTTAGAATCAAGGAACCTCCTTAATATTTCCAATTCATTTCTAAATCAGGATGGTTATCCTAGAAAACCATAAATATTAGAATTTCCTTGATCCTCACTATTTGACACGTCCTTTCGAAATCCAAATTCACTAAGTCTAAAGGCAATCCTATTTTGTTAATCACTTTTCTAACTTAATTTTGAACCTTAAACAAGCAAAATGCCTCATTTCATTGTTATGTCATCAAGTCGACATTTTTCCGTAGTACCAACCCCCTCCGATACACTCGAATTACACAACTGCCATGATTTTACTTTTCTCAAAATGTCCACATTAAGAAAACGACCCCCACAAATCCTAAAACTGCAACGGGGTCAAAGATTATAATTACACAATCACTACAGATTTGGTGTGGTTTTTGGTTTATTACACAACTAATAACTCCAACACTTACAACGTGATTCAGTTTCCCAACTTAGGAATACTTCAGTCTATTGCCTTAAACATTAGAGCCTACACATGATTTCTTAAACTGAAACTTCTAGTTGTTAATCCCAATTTATGAAGGAGCAATTCACATAGGGATTCTTCTCCCTCTTAGCCCAAGGGCAACTATTTACATATAACGCAACCGGGATCCATCTGTGTTACAGTCCCTAACTTGCAGATTTGCAGGACATTCATTATCCTCAATGTAATATCCATAAATTCTCAAGACAAAATCTCATCATAAGGTCCCAATTTCGGGAGAAGCAGCTTTCAACCCAAAAACTCCTCCCCCACTTTACTTGTGGGTGACTATCTATTGATGCAGAATAACAAAAATCCCAATCCTTCTTAAGGGCATTACTGCCTATACTAGCTTACTTAGTCCATTAATCAATTCTACTTTCCAGAGGCCTTAAGATGTCCTTAATGGCAATTAACTGATGCCCTTACAATTTCATACAAATCCTTAAAGACCAATGTCAATTTTAATTCACCTATTTGAATAAGTCAGCTTAGTCTTTTCCTCCGAATACAAATATTCCACTAAACTTCCATAGCCAAATTCTCAAACGACCACCTACCGACTTCAAAAGGGGCAGTTCCATTCTCCAATTAAACTCGACACCTATCCTTGATTTAATCGATCTTACTTCTTACTCGAAATTTTCACCTGAATTACAGGGTATCATATTCCTTCGATACAATTTACACAAGTATCCTCGAGTACCATTTCAATTTCTGAAAGGGTTGGCAGAACCTCAATAGCTACTTTACTTGTCATTCAGAAAATAAGATTGGCGAATCTTCTCTTTTAACAGTTTACTCTATTTTCCGTATCTACCTAATAACTTCCCAGGTATGGCCTAATATGCCATCTACACTTAGTACACACCTTATTAATTCCATTACTTCTTTTGCAATTCATCCGATAATTTAAAACTTGTAATCCTAATTGCAATTCAGATTACTCTTTTCAAATCATCGATTTAGTTAGGGCAATTTGCTAATTAGATCATCTTAATACCCTATCAAAGTTAATTTCATTCACAAATCCAAACCGAACATCGAAATTTATAATCCCCAAATCAAGCAAAACAGAAGTCAAAATTTCATAATTAAGAAAATACCTTCACCCACACTTGGGGGTGGCTTGACATCTCTATGATTATTCCTATCTTTCCTCAACTTAAAACAATTCCATACAGATTTTTAATTCAATTTGATTTGCCTAAGCCCAAGATCGATATCATTCTATTTCATCACTAGGTCTCGGTCTATCTCAGACCTACTTATACTAGCTAGGATACCTAGGACGTAATTCATTCTATGTCTATCCATACTCAGTCGATCATTCATAATCATTTCGTAAGCTTCTACATACAATTCAGATCATTCCTAAGGCATCTCGTTTTTCTCTGATACACCAAGTCGGCAAAACACTTGGTGTTAGAACATAATTTTTTGTACTTTCTTTTATTATTAATTCAAATTAATTGCTTACCAAAAAAAAATTGTGGCAAAATGGATCCTAACCTTGATAGGATCCTTCGTCAAACACATACAGAACTTAAATCATTTAAATCCGGCAGAGATTTCGACAGAGTCTCCTTTGTAACTAGATGAAAACCAAAAGTATAACATGTATTAACCAACTTGTACAAGCACACATCTAATCAGGTACCACAATTTTCCTACAACTGACATTCACAGGATCACAAATTGCCATATCATCCATGGCTTCAACACAATACATTTTATCCAAACATTTCAAACACAGAAGGAGGTGCCAACTAGGACCTATACATATTCAAAGAACAAAATAACAGAAGCATCTATATCCTTAATAGAACCCTACGGAACCAATAGTAAAACATTCATCATAATGTAATGTCATTTTGAATTATCATAATATACATTGTTCATTTCAAAATGCTAGCTACAAGAACCCGAAATCCTTTGATCCACCGAAGTCCTCCAAGGTCTTCAAAACTTACGAGCTTTCCCTTCTTCTAGCTAGATCTGACTTTGATCCTTTTGTGACCTTTGCTTATCCGGAGGGGAGAACAGAAAGTAAGGAGTGTGACGGAATGGATCCTATTTCTCATAGGACTCTCTGTCAGAAAGATACAGAATAGAATCCATTTATTTTCATCAGTAATTTCTGCAGAAATTTTGGTAGAGTTCTATTTAAAATCGGATGAAAATCCAAATATACAATCTATATATTTTAACCAGTACAAGCACACAACTATTCCAATATCACATTTTAACTTACAACACACATACACAGGACCATCAATTTGCCATTTCCATCCATAGCTCAAATATAATCCTATCCACTAAATCAGAAATATATAGGAGATGCCATCTAGGACCTATACAGAATCTAGAAAATATGTAGCGGAAGCATCTACATCCTTATTAGAAACCTGTGGAAGCATAAATATAGTTCTAATAATTTACAGAATATGCTACAATTATTTATACATAATTTCCTTTACAGAACTCTAAGGGACATGCAAAACTATCAGATCTCCCAAAATACTTCAAGATAATCTTCGAGACTTCACTAAAGCTGCAGAATCTTCTTTGCTAATCTCTAGCTAGGCCTAATCATCTAGTATCGTCTCTATAACTTTATCTGGAGGGAAAAAACAGTAAACAGTGAGCTGAAACCCAACAAGGTACATGTAGGCACACAGTAAAACTTTTATACAGAACAAAATATAGTAAAACAGATACAGATGTATATTAAAGTATAAATACTCTAAAACAGTGATTTATAGAAACTATAGCTGAACATGATGCAGAAGGTTACAGAACTTCCAGGAAACAGAAACACTCAAGCTTCAAAAATCAAAAAATAGTATATTCATGCTTCGTTAATAATAAATCGGTAAGACAGGCTTCAGAAAGCATAAATCGGTCTAAATTCTATAAATTATAGAAAATCTCTTTCCTATCAGTAAGGGACCAAACTAGTGACCCTACTAGCGGAGGGACGAATAATCAAAGATAGATTATGTTTGTATACAATTAAAGCCAGTAACAATTATCCCTTTTCCTGGGATATATCCCTACCCGTGGAATTCAGTGCAGTAATGCCGGCCAGTAATAGTAAACTATCCTCTAGGTTAACGTCTTGATGAAGAACGGATCACATATAACTCCATGGATAGAGTTATCCTCAATTACTACCATAACGTTCTAAGGCATGTCGGAGAACCTAATCTGACTGTATATCAATCCCGGGTCCTAATTAACAGTATTAGAAACGTTTTCCTTCTTATTTCTTAACTGAAAACCCTTTCCGGTTTTAGAAGTAAGTTAGAGTATCATAATAACTCTTTAGTTACCTTCAGAATATACAAAAACAGTTTATAATCCTTCAATTTCGATTCAGAATATATGGAAACAGTTTGAAACCCTTCAGGTTTGCTTCAGAATATACAGAAACAATTTATAATCATTCAGTTTTGATTCAGAATATATAGAAACGGTTTAAAACCCTTCAATTTTGCTTCAAAAAACCTCAGAAATTTAACAGTATAAGTTCGTGTAAAATTTTCAAACATAAATCATATCAGTAGCATTATCATATTATAGATTAACTTTTATATAACAGAAGCTAAGGAAAATAAAGCATCAAATCTTCAATTTTCGTACCTAGGGTTTTGCCAAAATTTTTGAATGATAAACAAATACCTAATACATGTATTTTTCTAAAATCAGAGGTATATTTAGCAGTATATACTAGTAAATGTAAAATATGTCTGATTAATAAGGAAAAACTTGGATTATTTATAGTAAACATGCAGAACCATGGATTTAAAGTATAAATACCATTTTTAAGATATAGAAAAGCAATAAAAACAGAAAATAACGTCCAAGGTACACTTGCCTGAGGTCGGTTTACAGTTATTTTTACCCGGATCGGAGTGGAACTACTGGATTTCTCCTCTTCTCTTCCCTTTCCCTCTTCTCTCCCGAGGCTCCTTCGCTGCTGTCGTGTGTTTTGCCTTCCCCTCTCCCCCAAATCCCATTTTAAAACAAAAAGGAGAAGGAAATCCCGTGCTGCCCATGACTGGTGCACGAGCGCCAATCGGGCGTGCTTCAAGTTCCCGGTTCTGCTAAACCCCCTCGGGTGGTGCCTTGAGCACCACTTCGAGCTATGCATTCTCTTTTTCGTGCCCCTTTTGCCCTTGAGCTCTACTTGGGCACGGGTCAGGCCCGCATCGAGCTTGCAGTAAGCTTACTTTGTGTTTTCGCCATCCGGGGCCGTTTTGACCCTTCCAACCCAATTCTTCACTTGGACCCTAATTTTGATTATATAACCTTAGTAGGGCATGATTATCATAATTTAAAGCCCGGAATCTTATTTAGGAATTAACATTTCTCGGTTTACAACTTTAGTTCCCGATTTACAAATTTCAGATCTTTGGGCTTTTTGATCCGATTCCTCCCATACCGTTTGACCTTAATTCACCTATTCTAAGTTAATTACCTCCCAATTACCATATTTTGGTAATCCGAAACCGCATCACCCATATTAATCATATCTTGGAAATCGGTATCTTACAGGACGTAACTTCCTCTTTTCGCTTCCAAACTCGCTTTTCCCACATTCTTAAATTTTAGCATGATTTTCATCCATATAATTATTCCATAATTATTACGTTTTTGGGGGTCGGGATCCTACACTTTTCCCCACTTACAAAAATTTCTTTTTTTTTTTTCAGGTAATGCTCTTATAGAAATTTCATCCTCAAAATTTAGTGATCCTTAAATTTTCAGAATCAAGGAACCTTCTAAATGTCTCCAATTCACTTCCAAATTCAGGTGATTATCCTAGAGAACCTTAAACATCGAAATTGTCATGATGGTCATTATTTAACGCATCCTTTCAAGACCCAAATTCATTAAGTCTAAAGGTAAATCTATTTCATTAACCACTTTTCGAACTTAATTTCGAACTTTAAACAAGCAAAATGTCTCATTTCATTTCACACTAAACCTTGAGATTGAGCGTTTCATCTGAACATTACCTTAAACCTTAATACATAGACAGATTCATCACTCTTCCGCTACGCACTCTGATCAATCCTTTAGTTTTGAATGGCTCGATTACAACTTACCATCGCTAACACAACCTAGTATCACAATTCCTTAACTGAGCTCAATCAAAATCCAAACATAAATTTTCAAGCCACAACTAATCTTCGAGAGCGGGATACGTTACATTCTCACCAATTCGTTGGTATATCCTCAATTCGACATTTCCATAAGACACATATTTCATTTTGAACACCCAACTTATATGGTAGCCTTGATTAAAACCTATTCTAAAATACCCATACCACAAAAATAATCCTCACAGATCCTAAATTCACCACAAAAATAGTTACCATATGTTTGATACAATTTCAGATCATTATCCAAAATCTCAAGTTTATAACAATTAATAGCCTCAAAATCTCAAATCCCCAATGCTAAGGAACCTCAAATCTCGTTAGCGCACCGATGAGCCAACTAGTTCAACCTGAACACATCACCTGTAATCTCCATGGGTGGACTATTTTGATTTCCCTAAAACAAGACCATAGAACTTCTCGCTTCCAACTTCATAACTTCCATATTTCAGACACAATCTTCTTCTCAACTTAGGAATGCAATACCCCATTACTCTAAGCGATTGATCCTTAAAATTCATGATCAGTACTGATATTCATTCCTCCTTCAAGACACTGAAGTTCATCTATATACCCCTTAAATAGGTCTATCTGCTTACAGAATCCCCCCGGGTCGACTTTAGTCATAACATAAGCATAAATTCTCCCACGACAAGGTAATCACCCAAAACCATGTCCACAATTTCTTAAACAAAAACTTCTAATTACTGATTTCAATCAATGGAAAAAAAATCTCTTAACTAGGAATTCCTCCTTCGCTTAACCCAGGGCATCGATACACAAGCGATGTGGAAAAGCATAATTCTAAATTTCCTTAACAATATCAGGGTATATCATTATAATCCTTAAACATATTTACTCGTAATCTCTTAAGGTTATCTTTCCATCATAACATAACTACTTGTAATCCTTGAGATTATTAGATCAGAATTATCTCCAAAATAATTCTACAATTCTCAAGTGGGGACTTCTAATATCAACTATCAATCTTGACATCCACCTTCCTCCAAAAGATGCCAAAATTTACCATTTTATAGTTCCTAAACTTTTATATTTGCAGAGAATTAATCACCTCCAAAGCAGTATTCGTAATTCCTCCAAGGCCTCATCGCAAAACTCCACTCATGGCAAAACAATTTCAATTTATATGCTCCTCCCCCACTTGACTTGAGGATAATTACCGAGTGATGAAGAAATAACAAAGTTCCAAACTCTCTCAAGGGTATTACTCATAAATCCTCTAGGTAAAAACCTTATCACAAAATTTCAATTACGAATGAAACAATTTTAAACTGCAGACTCCTTCCCCACTTTGCTTGTGGGTGATTACCTAGTGATGCAAAACAATAAAATTCCAATCCTTCTTAAGGGCATTGTGACTTCATGAACTTACTCAACTCATTAATCCATCCTACTTTTCGGAGGTCTCAAAGCATCCTCAACGGTGCTTAACTGATACCCTTCCGATTTCATACAATTCCTTAAGGACTAGTTCAAATTTTAGTTTCCTCTAAACCACTCATTAAAATAAATTGCCTTGGTCTCTCTCCAGATACATATGTTCTTCGAAACTTTCATAATTAGATTCTCAAACGGTCATCCACTGACTTCAAAAAGGGCAGTCCGTTTTCTAATTAGACTCAACGTCTATTTCCTAATTTGATTAACCTTGCATCTCATTCAAAATGCATAACCCAATTGCAAGGCATTATATCCTCTCGATGCAAATTACAAAAATATCCTCGAGTATCTTTTCAACACTAAAAGGATTCCCACCACTGAAAGATCAATTCCAGATCATCAGCTCCACTTATTCGCCATATTAATCAAATGAAACAAATATTCCTTCTTCCAATCAAATACTCATCTAACTACTTGTCACAATTCCAAATTTATGACAAAATTTCAGCATTTAACAACTTAGTATTTCATTGTTAAGCCAATTTATTCATTCCAGTTAGACCACTTAACTTTTCACAAGAATCTGACAAAAACCCAGGGGCCTCACCATTCAATCAACCTCTAACAAATTCACAGGGGCTTTCCTTTCTGGCTTTTATAACCATACTTGTCCCAATAACGGGACCAGTTAGTAGTGATCCTTCACTTTTCTTACAAATGCCTCAATCTCAAAGACTCCCCATCATCGAATCATTAACTTTTGATTATTTCAAAGCTCACCAAATATCTTCATCAATGCTATTCGAATCCTCAAGATCATTACCGATCTCAGCACAACCTCAATAGCAACTCCATTTGGCGGTCGGAAAATAAGGTAGGAAAATCTTCTCTTTAACAGTTTTCTCTAATTTCGTATCCACGTAATGACTTTTTAGATATTGCCTAATATGCTATCTATGCTTAGCACACACCTCATTACATAACTCGCAAGCATCACCAAATTAGTTCCAATACTCTTGATACGTGAGCCTAATTACATTTTATATTATTTTGTTCAAAATTATCAGTTTTAGTGTGGCAATTTTCCATCCAAATCATCTTAATATTCCATCAAGATTAATTATTCATGAATCCAAATTGGACATGAAAATTCATAATTCCTTCAGATAAGGGTTGCTCCCCAGGGATTGACACCATCAAGTTTTATTCTGAAATTCGGAACACATATAAACTTATTTCCTAGTCATCATTAATTGGCCTTGCTTTTTCGCCATCCAAAACATTACATAAAGAAATTGGCTCTTTTAAAATTAATTTCTCTATGAGATACCCGAAAAGATGAGGTGTGACACTAAGTAGATTAGATTATCTTAAACTTAAGCCTAATATCCAAACCGATAAACTCAGATCTAAGGTCATTGTAAATCAATTTAATCATTCAGCTCGATCAATAAGTCCTAGCTCAAGTTGATCCTAACTTATGCGAATTAGAACACCTAGGATTTCATAACATAACGTAATCAGTCTATGTCTATCCCTACCTGTTCGGTAAGTTAGGATCATTTCCTAAGCTTCCGCATATGATTCAGATCATTCCTAAGGCATCACGTTTTCTCTGATACCAATTGTGACAGAACAGATCCTAATTCTCATAGGACTCTCCGTCAGATAGATACAGAACAGAATCCATATATTTTCATCAGTAATTTCTGCAGAAATTTTGTAAGAGTTTTATCTAAAACTAGATGAAAATCCAAATATACAACCTGTATATTTTAACCTGTACAAGCACACAACTATTCGAATATCACTTTTCAATCTACAACACATATACACAGGACCGCCAATTTGCCATTTCCATCCATTACCCAAATATAATTCTATCCACTAAATTAGAAACATATATGAGATACCATCTAGGACCTGTACAGAATTCAGAAAACATGTAGCGGAAGCATCTATATCCTTAACAGAAACCTACGGAAGTATAAATACAGTTCTAACAGTTTACAGAATATGCTACAATTATTTATACATAATTTCCTTTATAGAACTCTGAGGGACATGCAGAACTATCAGATCTCTGAAAATACTTCAAGATAATCTTCTAGACTTCACCAAGGCTCCAGAATCTTCTTTGCTAATCTCTAGCTAGGCGTGATCATCCAGTATCGTCTCTATAACCTTATCTGGAGGGCAAAAAGTAATAAATAGTGAGTCGAATCCCAACAAGGAACATGCAGGTATGCAGTAAAATTTTTATGCAGAACAGAATGCAATAAAACGAAGACAGATACATATTGAAGTATAAATACTCTAAAGTAGTGATTTACAGAAACTATAGTAGAATATGATGTAGAAAGTTATAAAACTGCTAGAAAATAGAAACATTCAAGCTTTGGAAATCAGAAATTAGTGTAATCATGCTTCGTTAATAATAAATTGGTAAGATAGGTTTCAAAAAGCAAAAATCGGTCTTAATTCTATAAATTATAGAAAATCTATTTCCTATCAATAAATGACCAAACCAGTAGACCCTACTAGCGGAGGGTGCGAATAATCGAGAATAGATTGTGTTTGCACATAATCAAAGCCAGTAATAGTTATCCCTTTTGCTTGGATATATCTCTACTCGTGGTATTCAGTGCAGTAATGCTAGCTAGTAACAGTAAACTACCCTGTAGGTTAACGCCTTGAGAAAGAGCGGACCACATATAATTCCATGGATATAGTTATCCTCAATTGCTACTATAACATTCTAAAGCATACCGGAGAACCTAACCTGACTGTATAATAGTCCCAGGTCCTAATTAACAGTATCAAAAATGTTTTTCCTTTTTATTTCTTAACTAAAAACTATTTTCAGTTTCAGAAGTAAGTCAGAGTATCACAATAACTCTTTTGTCAACTTCAGAATATATTGAAACAGTTTATAATCCTTCAGTTTTGATTCAGAATATACAGAAACAGTTTGACACCCTTCAAGTTCGCTTCAGAATATACAAAAACAGTTTATAATCCTTCAGTTTTGATTCAAAATATATGGAAATAGTTTAAAATCCTTCAGCTTTGCTTCAGAAATCCCCAAAAATTTAGCAGTATAAGTCCTTATAAAAGTTTCAGACATCAATCACATCAGTGGCATTATCGTATTATAGATTAACTTTTATATACAGAAGCTATGGAAAATAAAGCATCAAATCTTCAATTTTCGTACCTAGGGTTTTTCCAAAATTTCCAGGTGGTAAATGAACACCCAACACATGAATTTTCATGAAATCAGATGTTTATTTAGAAGTATATACTAGTAAATGCAAAATTTGTTCGATTATTTAGAAAAAACAGGCATTATTTACAATAAACATGCAGAACCATGGATTTAAAGTATAAATACCATTTTTAAGATGTAGAAAAGCAGTAAAAATAGAAAATAACGTCCGAGGTACACTTGCCTGAGGTCAGTTTATAGTTATTTTTACTCGGATCTAAGTGGAACGACCGGATTTCTCCTCTTCTCTTCCCTTTCCCTCTTCTCTCCCATGGCTCCTTCGTTGCTGTCATGTGTTTTGCCTTCCCCTCTCCCCCAAATCCCATTTTAAAACAAAAAGGAGAAGGAAATCATGTGCTGCCTGTGACAGGTGCTCGAGCGCCAACCGGGCGTGTTTCAAGTGCCCGGTTCTGCTAAACCCGCTCAAGTGGCGCCTCAAGTGCCACTTCGAGTGATGCATTCTATTTTTCGTGCCCCTTTTGCACTCGAGCTCTATTCAGGCACTGGTCAGGCCCGCATCGAGCTTGCAATAAGCCTACTTCGTGTTTTCACCATCTAGGACTCGTTTTGAACCTTCCAACTGAATTCTTCGTATCCTTAGACCTTAATTTTGATTATATAACCTTACTAGGGCATGATTATCATAATTTAAAGCCTGGAATCTTAATTACGAATTAACATTTCTCTGTTTATGTGACGGAATGGATTTTTTTTTTCAAAAGCTTTCGTCAGGATGGGAACAGGATTAACGGTACTAAAATATAAGGCAAGACTTCTGCAGAGTTTCAACAGAGTCTCCTCTGTAACAGGATGAAAAACCCAAAATACAACCTGTATGATCATCCATTTCAAGCATACAACTATCAATTATCCACAAATCTTCCTACAACAAGCATACACAGGATCACATGTGCCATCCATGGCATAAATCAATAAAAGCGTTAGCTATACTAACAGTTCAATAACGAGATGCCGTCTAGGACATGTATAGTATATCTAAAAGTTTAGAGCGGAAGCTAAACTAATAACCTGTAGAAGCATAGTTTTTCCTTTTTACTATCTCATACATTATGCATTCTATAAAAAATCCACATGTCCATGAATATCCATAAATACAAGATCAGTATACAAAATTGCATGATCAGACAAGTCTTTACGTCAACTGCTCTCCCAAAATAGCTCCACAAAGCTTTAGGTCCCCAAAAATCTTTAGGATTTCCTTCGGTCACTCTTTTTCGTCGGGCACTAACTCAACTATTTCATCTGGAGGGGGAAAAATAATAAAATAGTGAGCCGAGGCCCAACAAGGTACATGCACATGGGCAGTAAAATAATGATACAGAACGGTTATATAGCTATGCATAAACAGAACAGTTAATCAAAATATAATCCAGAAAATGGAGAAAACATACTTTAACGGTATTAAGCTTCAGTATCAGAAATTAGTAGTCGATAAACAGTAATCAGTAAACGTTAATTAGCGAACAGAAAACGGTAAGTAGTAGTCGGTGTTCAGTGTTTGGTAACTGTAAACAATAATCGATACTCGGTAGACGGCAAACGGTAAACGGTACTCCATAATCGGTAATCGGTACAGTAAGTGGTAACATAACATTATTGGTAACAAACCCTACCAGTATACCCTACTAGCTGAGGGGGCGAGTAATCGAGGATAGATTGTGTTCACTCCACATAATCCAAAACCTGTAACAGCAATATCCCATCTCACGGGATCGGTATGGTATTCCACCCAAAGGTAGGCTGGTAACGGTAAATCCTCCTGACCGTAACGCCCCGAGGAAGGGCAGACCACAAATAACTCTATGGACAGAGTTATCCTCGATTACCACCGAAAAGTCCTAAGGCATGCCGAGAACCTATCTGGACTGTAGTCAGTCCAGGGTCCTAAATAATAGTAGCAAGAAATAATATCATTCTGAAAACCTTCTTTCATAATCATAGTTTCACAATTTACTATCGGTTAACTTCAGAACATACGGTAATGATCTAAAACTCCTTCAGTTTTACTTAAACGGTGCATGAAATTTTCATCGGTATAAGTCCGTGCAAATTTTCAGAAACAAATTATATAGGGAGCTTCTCTTTAATGTCAATTAACTTTTATATAGCTGGAGCTTTAGTTAAAAATCACTAAAACCCCTTCATTTTGTACTTAGTGCTTCGCCAAAACCTTTAGACTTAAATTGATCTCTAAACATGTTCTTATTCGTGAAATAAATACTGTAAATCCATGTATATATATTAAATCATGTAATTTACTCAAGCTTCACAATATTTTCGAGCTAGGGTTTCATCACATATTTTTGGAAGCAAATTAAACAACATTTACATGCATATGCATGAAATCGAAACCAAAACTTACAATAAATATGGATAAACACAAAATCTAACCGAATGATCGAAGGAAACATGCTTCATTTACTGTAAACACGCATCAACATCATTTTAAAGCATCTTTATCAACTTTAAAACAAGAAGAAACGGTGAAAACGAAAAACAACGTCCAAAGTACACTTGCCTGGCCCGATCTACCGTTATTTTTTTTACCCGGAGTGTGGATTGGAATAAGTGATTTCTCTCCTTTTCTTCCTCTTCATGTATACCGTCATACCTTAGCTTCCTCTCTCTCCGGAAGGAGCTGATTAACTTAAAGAGCCTCCGAAATGAATTCCTTTAAAATTGAGCATGCCGAAACTTTCAAATTGAATAATTGAATCTATACAAATACATATCACTTAATCGGCATTTAAACATGGAAACACCACACAAAATGTCATCCGTAATTCTCGGGTGAACAGTACCTGTGAACAGTACCCACGAATTGTGCACATATACACAAATTGATTAATTCTCAAAATTTCGGACATCCAATAGGTAATCTATCAAAACCAAGGCATGGGTAACTATAATCCCAAGTCAATTTATAAATTTAACTCCAAATAGAAGCTCAGACTGTGTCTGGGCGCAGGTCAAGGGATTCACGAACAAATTTTCATTAAATTCCACAATTTTGCATGCCCAATCAGTAAATCAACTTATCCAAGTCATGTATAATCATAATCTAGTCCTAAATAAATCAAAAGCCTCAAAAATCGAAGCCCGAAACCACCCGAGCGTAGGGTTAGGGTATCACAAACGGAATTTCACAAAATTCCATCAAATCGGGTACCCAACCGATGAATTAACTTATGGGGGATTTGGGTAATCATATTCTAGTGCTAATTCATACATAATCCCCAAAAATCAAAGGCCGGAATCCACCCGATCGTGCATGAACAGTACACGCGCGTGGGTGAGGGTTTCGGATGCTCATAATGGTACGTAAACAACGAATCGGACGATGATTTTCACATATATACACAATTAGACTATGAGCATCGCAATGATATACATAAAGTCAGGTATCAAGACAAAATACCCGAAGGGGATCAGGCGAGAATCAACAGAAACGGAAGAAAAATGGTATAGATGTACTTGCCTCGACATGCTCTACGATTTCTCTAACTAGCTCGAAGCAGGATTCGGACTCCACAGCCTCGATCTCCTCCTTTCTCTCTCTTGTTCGTCACCCTCTCTCTCTCTAAAAGCTTTTGGGCTCGTGGGAAAATAAGGGAAAGAAGCACGATGGGGCTTTAAAATAGACTTGAGCTCGAGCGCGCGGCGAGCGCAAGCATTCGGCCACGGTCGGCTCAAGCACAAGGCAAGCTAGGGCAAATCTAGATTTTGGGCTCGATAGGTGGGCTCGAGCGCACGGAGGGCGCGGGTCTGGCCCGCGGCAAGCCTGCAGCAAGCCTACGTCGCGTTTTTGTCGTTCAGGACCCGTTTTAACCATTCTAACACAATCTTTCACATCCTTAGACCTTATTTTTGATTATATAACCTTAATAAGTCATGATTATCATAATTTAAAACCCAAAATCTTGTCAACGAATTAACATTTCACCCCTTACAATTTCGGTTCTTGATTTACCATTTTCGGTTCTTTGAGCTTTCCAATCCATTCCTCCCGTACCTGTTGAACACAATTCACCTATTTTAACTTATTTACCTTCCAATTATCATATTCAGGAACTCAGGCCGTCACAATTTACAACTTCGGTTCCCGATTTACCAATTTTGGTTCTTTGGGATTTTTGATCTGATTCCTCCATACTCCTTGACCTTAATTCACCTATTTTAAGTTAATTACCTCCTAATTACCATATTTTGAAAATCTGAAACCTCACCACCAATATTAATCATATCTTAAAAATCGGTACCTTAAAGGACCTAACTTTCTCTTTTTGCTTCCAAACTCACTTTTTTCACAATCTTAAACCTTAGTATGATTTTCATTCACATAATTATTCCATAATTATCACATTTTCGGGGTCGGGATCTCACAAGGTGTGAGATTAACAGCTCAACAAATGTGCCCAAAATAGTGAAAACATACAATTTTAAATATATTTACAGAACATATTCGTGCTTTCAGATAAGTATTTAAAAAGGGATTTGGTAAATTCTTGCACGCAAGCAAGAGAACAAAAGTATAAATACGATACAGAATACTAGGAAACCTATTATGGTGCAGAATACCAAAAACCTATGATTTCAAATCCTTAGTTCTTGAGTCAAAATTCGGTTCAGAGTCCATATTTCAAAACTTTAACCTAGTTCTCGATTTAGAGTCCATATTTCAGAATATTAACCTAGTTCTTGGCTTAGAATCCATATTTCAAAACATTAACCAAGTTCTCGGTTCAAAATCCATATTATAGAATATTAACCTAGTTCTCTATTTAGAATCCATATTTCAGAACATTCGCTTAATTCTCGGTTCAGAATCCATATTTCAAAATATTAACCTAGTTCTTGATTCAGAATCTATATTTTAGAACATTAACCTAGTTCTCAATTCAGAATCCATATTTTAGAACATTCACTTTGTTCTCAATTCAGAATCCATACTTCATGACATTAACTTAGTTTCCGATTCAGAATCCATATTTCAGAACATTAACTTAGTTCCCGATTCAGAATCCATATTTCAGAATAGTAATCAAGTTCTCGGTTCAGAATTCATATTTCAGAACATCAACCTAGTTCTCGATTCAAAATCAATATCTTAGAATATTAACGTAGTTCTTGGTTCAAAATCTATATTTTAGAACATTAACCTAATTCTCGGTTCAAAATCCATATTTTATAATATTAACCTAGTTCTCGGTTCAAAATTCATATTTTATAATGTTAACCTAGTTCTTGATTCCTAATCCATATTTTAGAATATTCACTTAGTTTTCTGTTCAGAATCCATATCTTAGAATATTAACATAGTTCCCCATTCAGAATCCATATTTTAGAACAGTAACCTAATTCTCGGTTCAGAATCCATATTTCAGAATATTAGCCAAGCTCCCGGTTCAGAATCCATACTTCAGAACCTTAGTCTAGTTCTCGATTCAAAATCCATATTTCAAAATATTAAGCTAATTCTCGGTTCAGAATCCATATTTCAGAATATTAATCTAGTTCTCGTTTCAAAATCCATATTTTAGAATATTAACCTAGTTCTCGGTTCAGAATCCATAATTCAAAATATTCACTTAGTTCTCGATTTAGAATCCATATTTTAGAACATAACCTAGTTCTCGATTCAGAATAGATATTTTAGAACAGTAACCTAGTTCTCGATTCAGAATTTATATCTCAGAACACTAACCTAGTTCTCGATTCAAAATCCATATTTTAGAACATTAACTTAGTTTTCGGTTCAAAATCCATATTTCAGAACATTCAAATTCCTATTAAATCTATTATCCTCCATACTTTATATCCCGAGGGTAAGATGGTTCTTATTCAGTTTAATTATTTATATACCCTCCATACTTTATAACCCGAGGGCAGGGTGGTTTCTGTTCAATTTTAATCTTTACATACCCTCTATACTTTACATCCCAAGGGCAGCATGATTCCTATTCACTTTAATCTGTACAAATCCTCCATACTCTACATCCTGAGGGTTGGATGATTTCTTTTAAGTTTAATCTGTACATACCCTCTATACTTTACATCCCAAGGACGGGATGATTTCTGTTTAGTTTGGTTCCTTACATACCCTCTCTCCATACTTTACATCTCGTGAGCAGGATGATTTCTATTTAGTTTATTTATTTACATGCCCTCCATAATTTACATCCCGTGGGCTAGATGATTTCTTTAGTTCAATTAGCTATTATTTAGTGCAATTCTAATGCTTATCATTCAGTGTTTCGATGCAGTAACCTAAGGACGGGGTCATTGACTTGTTATGCAAAAAATCCTACTGATTTATTTAACTAAATATATTTTTGTCATTATTTCCTTAGTCTTAACTCTCCAGACCTTGAAAAATATTCTAATTCATATGACTAAACCTTTAGTCAGTTTTAGAGTTTCTCTTTAACTTAACGATACAATTTCAGGATTATCCTCAATTGACACTTCCATTCACAAGATTCACACCTTTAAACAATTAGTCACTTCAGAACTCCTTTGTAACTGAACAATATAGTTTACAATTTAATCATTAAGTACAAATCTAGTCCAACCTATACAAGTAACCCTTCAGATAACCTCGAAACACTTTAGAAGTTTAACAGTATATTCATATTGTAACGGCCCAAGTTCTAAGACATAGAAAGTCCCAGGAGTCGAGGAAAATTAAAGATTATTCGGTCAACACTAGTTGACTGGAAAATGTAATAAGAAATTCTAAACCGGCCCTAAGGTGAAATTCCAAACCGGCCCTAAGGTGAAAATCAAAATCCGCCTGCCTTTGATAAAATTTTGTGCTGATTATGTGAAGGAAAAATGCCAGAGTGTTTGTTGTGTGACGTGGCCGAAGTGGCTTTATGTGCAGTGAGACCGGAGTGGCATTGTGGCCTCTTCAAGAGCGAAGTGACTTAAAAGCAAGAAGGAGACCGGAGTGGACTTGTGAAGTGATATGAGGCAAGAGTGGCCCTGTGAGGTAGTGTGAGGCCAGAGTGGCCTCAAGGAGTGGCTTGTCACCTTTTCTAGGCCGAAGTGGCCATATAAAATCATAAAGGCCAAAGTTGATATTGAGGCCAACGTTGGTGTAGATGAAGGAGTCGGTGGTGATAAAGAAATGGAAGTCGAAGTTGATGAGAAAGAATAATGGCCGGAGTGAGGAGAAAACGTAATTCGGTCAACGCATTTTTACCGGAAAGCATGAAGGAAAAACATAATCCGGTCAACTTATGTTGACCGAAAAACGTGGAGGGAAAAAGGAGACCGAAAAATATTAAAGGTAAGTAAAATCCGGTCAACACCAGTTGATCGGAATAGGTAAGAAGGAGAAACCAAATCCGGTCAATGCTAGTTGACCAAAAACATGAAAGAGAAACCTAATCCGGTCAACGCATTTTGACCGGAAAGCATGAACGAAAAACATAATCCGGTCAACTTATGTTGACCAAAAAACGTGGAGGGAAAAAGAAGACCGAAAAATATTAAAGGTAAGGAAAATCCGGTCAACTGGTTACGTGGAGGAAAAAAGGTGACCGAAAAATATTAAAGGTAAGGAAAATCCGGTCAACACTAGTTGACCGGAATAGGTAAGAAGGAGAAACCAAATCCGGTCAATGCTAGTTGAACAAAAACATGAAAGAGAAACCTAATCCGGTCAACGCTAGTTGATCGAAAATAAAGGATGAACATTTAAAAGCGAATCAAGGTAAGACAAAAATTGAAAGTGTTGAGACAATAGAAAGCCCTAAAAGAAGGCATAACCGGTCAACGCCAGTTGACTGAAATAATAAGAAAGCCCTTACGAAAAGTAAAGTCAGAATAACCATGCCTGCAACACCAGTAAGGAAGCCCTTACGAAAAGTAAAGTCAGAATAACCATACTTACAATGCCAGTTAACCGAAACAGTAAGGAAGCCCTTACGGAAAGTAAAGTCAGAATGACCATGCCTGAGTAGGTAACCTACTCCCAACCACCCTGATGACCTTATAGGAAAGAAGTACAAGCAGTTGACCTGCCCTACTTACTACCATCAACCCCAATGCCTATAAGTAATGGCCCTCCCCATGAGTTAGGATAGGAAGCTAGGCAAACGATTAGGTAAAGGCGTTAAGAACTTGGAGCCAGAACCAAGTAAAAGGTTCATAGACCCAATCTAGGCAAGTGTATTCACCCTTTTAAATATCATATTTGTAATGCAAGTATACGCATGTTTGCAATGCAAGTATGTCTGATTTTGATGAACTCATGTTACGGTATGTATGACATTTGTTCTGATCGTTTGATTTAAGGAAGAATCTTCGTTAATCGCATATTTAAAAGAAGCTCTATTATTTCATGATGTCTAATTATTTTATGCACGAAGTATGGTTATTTGTCCATAATTGCATGTTTAAGGAAAAGACTTCCAACCTGTTAAAGGAAAGGTATTCGGCATTTGTCCCATGGAAATTGAACTGGCCTCAAGAGCATGTGTTTTGAAATCCGAATTTGTTCCATGCAATTGAAACCAGTTTGTAAAGTGACGTAAAAGATCAATGATTTGAAACCTGACTTTTGAGAAAAGACCTCCGGCTTTTAAGAAAAGGAAAACCAGCTTTTGAGAAGAGAACTCTGGTTTTAAGACAAAGAACTCCAACTTTTACGAAAAAGACCTCCGGCCTTTGATAAAAAGAACTCCGGCTTTTGACAAAAAGAACTTCGACTTTTGAAAAAACCTCCGGCATTTGAACTCCGACTTTTGATAAAAAGAACTTCGACTTTTATTGAAAAGACCTCCAGCTTTTGATAAAAGGAACTCCAGCTTTTGATAAAAAGAACTTCGGCTTTTGAGTAAAGACCTCCGGCTTTTGTTAGAAAGAACTCCGACTTTGGATAAGAAGAACTTCGGCTTTTGAGTAAAGACCTCTGGTTTTGGTAAGTAAGACCTCAGATATTTTGACAAAAGACCTTCTGTTTTAAGATGTTAAAGAAAAGGCTTTACGGACTTCAATTATTTGAAGTTAAGAACAAAGGCTATGAGAACCAGGAAAAATGTATGTAATCTGGACTGCAAGTGGAACTCTACGACTTCCGACTTTTGAACTATGATGGATGGCCATTAAAAGATATGAACTAAGAACCGAGTTTCCATTAAACTTGATGTTAAAGACGGATGAAGGATATTGGAGTGACACTCGAGGACTGCCTCCTGGGTCATGGGGGGAGACTTGTGGTGTCATAGGGCTTTCGGATTATGGCCCCGTATGCAGGGTTAAATGCATTACCTCCCGCCTCGGGGAGCATAATGAGAGGATACGGTTCTAGGTTATGGGGTAGCACACAACCCTTCCTCGATGTTGTCTGCTCCCGTCTGGTCCCTAAAGATGATAAGTATTTCCTTCGGCTTTCTATGAATTTTATGAAGAAAAGATAACAAGAAGAAGAACCAGGATTTCTGAACTTAAGAAGAATTGATATGATGACTTTTTGCATGCTAAGTTTATGTTATGAATCTCTACTTTGACCCGATGATATGTACGTTAATGTTTTCTGCATGTGGGTACCTTGTTGGGCCTTGTAGCTCACTCTTGCTATTTTCAGATGATGAGAAGCTTATGAATGACGAAAAATGAGAGTAAGGTGGACGAGCTAGGACAGGTAGCTGACCAGAATTATGCATCATGGCAAGAACAGACTTGGTGTACTCTCTGTTGATTATTTTGGGAAGCATTTTGTTCGACACTACCGCTGTGAAAGTTAATGAATATAGTATGCTTCCGTACGATGTTGTGGTTTGAGTAATTTTATGATTCCTAGTGGCATCTCAGCTTATTTCGGGACCTTCATGTCTGACCGTCCTCTTCATTGGCCGGTCAAGTAAGAACTAAAAACTTTGGAGGCCAAACTCAAGGAGTTCGACTTTAAGCGGTCCTGTGTACGAAATGAAAGGTATATATAAAAGAAAAGAAAAATTTTTATGTCCACCAAGTTAGTGTTATACCGTTTATGTGTAAAGGCTAGGTTTGACGGTAGCCGTATGTGGTGGAATATCGCCGATCCGTCACACCTACGGGACTTTTTAGATTAAACCTTAATCAATAATTCTTCAGATAGCTTTAGAACATCTCAAAAGTTCTATAGTATATTCCTGTGGGACTTTTTAGACTAAACCTTAATTAGAGATCCTTCAGATAGCTTCAGAACATTTTAGAAGTTCTATAGTATATTCTAGTGAGACTTTTTAGGCTAAACCTTAATTAGAGATCCTTCAGATAGCTTCAGAACATCTCAGAAGTTCTACAATATGTTCCTATGGGACTTTTTACCCTAAACCTTAATCAGAGTTCCTTCATATAGCTTTAGAATATCTTAGAAGTTCTACAGTATGTTCTTGTGGGACTTTTTAGACTAAGATTTCCTCATAGGCCTTAACATATTACAAGATTCAAAGAAACCTAATCTTCATTCCCTAATTTTCGACCTAGGGTTTGACACGGAGCTTTTGGACGATAATCAGACACCAAAAGCAAGTACAATCATGAAACTAAAGCCCTATATTGCGAAACATACAAATAAACTTGAAACCTATCCGATTAATTAACAAAAATATGCTTTATTTATATGAAACATGCAGAAACATAAATTTAGGACATAAATACATATTCAGAGATACAGAAAAGCAGTCAAAATAGATTTTGACTTCCATGACCACCGTCCTGCTGTCTTAATCAACCAACACCTTTCGTGGGATCTAGGTTAGCGTGTAGTCTAGCACCATAACCTAGCTTTCGGTTCTTCGCATCTTGCTAGTTCATCTTACCAAAAAGTGCCCCCTTAGAGCTCTTGATTGCATGTTGCAGCTCAACGAAGCAGTCGCGCCATCCTACCTATTTAAAGTTTGGGAATAGGTTGAGGGCGTTGTACCCCCGATGTCTCTAATCATTGGCTTTACCCGATGGAACTCGCATTCCAACTCCAGCTATCCTAAGGGAAACTTCGAAGGGATCTAGCTACTACACGGTTTGATTAGTCTTTCGCCACTATACCCAAGTGGGACGAACAATTTGCACGTCAGTATCACTTCAGGCCTCCACGAGGGTTTCCTCTGGCTTCACCCTGCTCAGGCATAGTTCACCAACTTTTGGGTCTAGACATGTATGCTCTCAGTCGAATCCTTCTTAGAAGATCAACATCGGTCGGTGGTGCAGCCCATGAGGGGATCCTGCCAATCAGCTTCCTTGCACCGATGGGTTTACTCAACCATTGACTCACACACATGTCAGACTCCTTGGTGTGTGTTTCAAGACAGGGCGAATAGGGGCTTGCAGGCCAATGCTCGAAATGTGCAGGTGCCAAGCACACCGTGATCGCACATGTTGCCTTCCACGATCACTAGGATGATGCTTCCGAGCTCGTCTACGGCTCAGGTTTTAACTGCCCCCTCAATCCACTTTGGTCCACGTTTCGAGCTAATCGGCGGGCTAGCTTGTGACAATCCTGCATCCAACTAGGGTGCATTGCCGGCCACCGTACTCTTCCCTCCTAACAATTTCAAGTGCTCTTTAACTATCTTTTCAAAGTTCCTTTCATCTTTCCCTCATAGTACATGTTCACTATTGGTCTCTTTCCATTATTTAGCCTTGGATGGAATTTACAGCCCACTTGGGGCAGCATTCCCAAAAAACCTAACTTGTTGACAATGCCTCGTGGTACGACAGGGTTCGAGCACGATGGGGCTCTCACCATCTCAGGCGCAACTTTCCAAGGTACTTGGTCTGTGTCTGTCATGGAGGACACTTTTCTAGACTATAATTTAGATGACAGAGCGGCCAAATTCTAAAGTTAAGCACTTCTCGATTCGCTCTCCGTTACTAAAGTAATCCTTGTAAGTTTCTTTTCCTTTTCTTATTGATATGTTTAAACTCAGCGGGTAGCCCCGCATTACTTGGGGTCACTGCATTGGTGCTGTACGGATGACACGACGGGGTCATGCGAGTTTCACCGGCGATGAGCTGAGCGCGATGTGATACAACCTTTTCCTTCACCTTGCCGACCACTGAACATCGTGGCACAGTCACCGAGCTTCGATTTTCGGCCAAGCGCACAACAATACAGGCGAGGCCACTCTCCGCCCTAGCATGTAGAGACACAATGGCTTAGTTGGGAGCGACGCTATGCGTGATGCTCAGGCAGACGTGCCCTCCACCTAGAGGCTTCAGGCACAAGTCGCATTCAAAGACTCAATGGTTCACGGGATTCATCGATGTGAGAGCTGAGATATCCATTGCCGAGAGTCGTTCAGACACGATAGGTCTCCACCTCACTCACCAGGCATCCGACGGCAAGGAAACACACACTATGTTACTGTTCTAAGGCACAATCCGTCCCGGGGTTCATTCTTGTGCCAAGCCTAACCCGACACACCTATTGCCGCTCCTGGAGTAGACTATAAGGTGCTGGCTCGGTTAACTGTCGAGGGCACTGTGCCTCATTTGGCACTGCACCCCCGATGATTTATTTCAACATCTCCATGGGTTGCTTTGCTTAGTAGTTTTTGACAATGATCCTTCCGCAGGTTCACCTACAGAAACCATGTTATGACCTCACCTTCCTCTAAATGATAAGGTTCAGTGGACTTCTCACGACATCGCCGATAGGAAATCGCCCACTTCATTGCGATCCGAATACTTCACCGAACCATTCAATCGGTAGGAGAGATGGGTCGTGTGTACAAAGGGTAGGGACATAGTTAACATGAGCTGATGACTTAGGCTTCTAGAAATTCTTTGTTGAAAACCAACAACTGCAATAATCTATCCCCATCCCAATGAAATTTCCAAGATTACCCGGGCCTATCGGCCAAGGCTATAGACTCGATGAATACATTAGTGTAGCATGCGTGCAGCCCAGAACATCTAAGGGCATCACAGACCTGTTATTGCCTTAAACTTCTGTCACCTAGAAGGCCACAGTCCTTCTAAGAATCAAGTTGTGGAGGGATAACTCCACATAGCTAGTTAGCAGGCTGAGGTTTAATTTGTTAACGGAATTAATAAGACAAATCACTCTACCTACTAAGAACGGCCACGCACCACCACCCATAGAATCAAGAAAGAGCTCTTAGTCTGCCATTCCTTACTATGTTTGGACCTGGTAAGTTTTCCGTGTTGAGTCAAACTAAGTCGTAGGCTCCACTCCTGGTGGTACCTTTTCGTCAATTCCTTTAAGTTTCAACCTTGCAACTACACTCCCCCCGGAACCAAAAAACTTTGATTTCTCATAAGGTGCCAACGGCTTCCTAAAAGTAACATCTACTGATCCCTAGTCGGTATCGTTTATGGTTGAGACTAAGACAGTATGTGATCATCTTCAAGCCCCCAACTTTCATTCTTGATTAATGAAAACATCCTTGGCAAATGCTTTCATAGTTGTTCGTCTTTCATAAATCAAAGAATTTCACCTCTAACTATCCTTGGCAAACGTATGCCGCCGACTGTCCTTGGTAATCATTAATCTGATCCGGAAGGCGAACACAATAGGATCGGAATCTTATGATGTTATCCATGCTAACGTATCCAGAGCTTAGGCCTACTTTGAGCATTCTAATTTCTTCAAAGTAATTGCGTCGGGGGCATGACTTGGTGAATTAAGGCCAGGAGTGCATTGCCGGCAGAAGAGGCGAGACAATCGGTGCTCATTGGAGGCGGACCAGTCGCCCCATCCCAATGTCCAACCATGAGCTTTTTAACTGCAACAACTTAAATATACGCTATTGGAGTTGGAATTACCATGGGAGCTTTCACCATACTTGCCCTCTAATGGATCCTCCATAAGGAATTTAGATTGTACTCATTCCAATTACCAAACTCAATGAGCCCAGTATTAGTACTTATTGTAACTACCTTCCCTTGTTAGGATTGGGTATTCTGTGTGCTTGTTGCCTTCCTTGGATGTGGTAGTCGTTTCTCAGTCTCCCTCTCCGGAATCGAACCCTAATTCTCCGTCACCCATCACCACAACCGTAGGCAAGTATCCTACCATCAAAAGTTGATAGGGTAGAAATTTAAATTATTCGTTGATAGCGTTAAAGCTATGTGATCCGTCGAGTTATCGTGAATTATCCGAGCAATAGGGTAAACCCGTGTCAACCTTTTATCTAATAAATGCATCCCTTTGAGAAGTCTGGATTTCTTGCACGTATTAGCTCTAGAATTACTATAGTTATCGGAGTAGAAGGTACCATCAAACAAACTATAACTGATTTAGTGAGCCATTTGCAGTTTCACTATCTTAATTAGTTCATACTTACACATGCATGGCTTAATCTTTGAGACAAGCATATGACTACTAGCAGGATCAACCGGTTAGCATTCCTTCTTCGATGCTGACAATCATGAGCCTTTCTGACCAATTTGAACAATGGTCAAGAGGTCAACGAGTGTTCGACCGTCGTTTGTGTCTATAGCGATCTGGCTGACAAGACTTCTCGCACATAACCTGTATCTCAGTCTTCTGCATCTGAGAGAACACGCGCTAAAACCCGTCACCCACCTCAATTGCATAGAAAATGTGACATGGGAGGACAATGAGCCTTACAAATCGTCTACCCAATGCCTCCACGGGACACTGAGCAGAAGATAACTTCCTAATAAGATAAATTCCTTCAAATGGGTATGTGACACAAGAAATCACACATCAACCAAGGCACAAAGCTCTTGGCCTTTCAGTGAAGAAGCACGTGTGCATCTGGTTCAATGCATAGAGAAAGAGCCCAACGACCCACACAAGCCCACCACTACTCTCATGCCATCATGTACACTCATTCAAGCCCCAACACTTGATCTGTAACCGAATTATAATGCCGATGAAATCAGCTTGCCAAGTTCCCTTATAAGCACCATTAAACGTGACAACCTAAGATGGGACAACCCGAGCATGTGATCAATACACACTAAATGTGTGGAACTCATGTCGTGAAATCATTACGTGGCGAAGCACGTATGAACAACACAGCACACGCAGCACCATGCATGTCATGTCGACTTGTACCTACAGCAAAACATCGTTAAATGGGACAACCCGAGCATACGGCCAACACACACTGAATGCTTGGAAACCCGTGCCACAAAACATTTATGAACAACATGGCACACGCAGCACCATGCGTAGCGTGTTGACTTGCACCTGTAGCAAACACTGATAGATCGGATAACCCGAGACTGACATGCACCGAATGCATGGAAGCCTCAGATGCAAAATGCTAACACACTTCTAGTGAAGCAATGATTGATGGGAAAAATCGAGCATACGAGTGGTACACACCGAACGCATGGAACCCCAGGCCATGAAATCACGGCATTTCGAATCACGTTTTAGCAACACTGAACATGCAGCACCATGCACAGCGTGCCTTGGTGACATGCGCGGGTGGCAGTGTCGACATGCCCCAACAACAAAGCACTCCCCCATATAAAGGATTTTGGGCCTTTTTGCCCTTAGCAGGAGTAAACATTGGTCCACATAACTTTCACAAAGGGGTTTTTTGTAGTTGCGAGTAATGTTTTCAAGTAATTTTTCTTGTTAGAAAGATAAAAATGAGGAGTAGCTTAAAACGAAGTCTCAAGTTTTTCGACTACAAGAGGATATTTTAATAATTTTTCAAACATTGTGCAACTTTGAAAATTAATAACTCCATCAAGACTTGTCCAAATGATGTGCTTTTTTTTTTCAAAAATTAGCATAAATTGTGGAGGAAATTTAGATGTAGTAGCATTGTGATTTGTGTTCAAGAAGTGGTCATCTTTTTTTTTTGGTAAGTAATTAAATTGCATTAAAAAAAATAAAGTACAACATCTATGTTCTACTCCAAGTGTTTTGCCAACTTAGAGTAAGGACATAGCAACAAGGGAATCCCCTGAGACCATGACACTAGTCATGAAAAGCCAAAAAATAAACAGCAAGGAAAACATCTGATCATCATAGATCAAAGCCACCTAAGTAACAACTCCAACTGAGTCAGCACAATGCCAATCTGGCAACACTGACTACCGACACAGCACACAACAAACTGCACTAGCATGATTAGCAGAATGAGGGGACCGCTTCTGCTTGGTCCTTCTCGATTTTTTAAGTGTAGATTTCTTTTTTTTGGTAAGTAATTATATTTTATAAATGAAAAAAAGGTACAAAAAACTATGTTTTATCTCCAAGTGTTCTGCCGACTTGGATTTAGTACAAAGATGCTGAGGCATACCCCGAGCAACGTGAAGAATGTCACCACACCATTAGAAACAAAATAAACAACGCCCTTCAGCCGAAAAAAAAGGTCAAAGGAACGAAAGACAGCTTCAACGGATTCCATACAGCAAACATCAAAGCTGAACACCAAACTAGTTGACAGCGGGAGAAGACCAGGCAAAGCTAGGACACCTGATGACTCCCACCTAAACCACCCAAACAGATCATGGTCAGCAGCACTACCCAGGGACTTCTTTGGATATCTTCTTGGTCACCCATCACAGCCAAAGAACATGTTGGACAGAAACGCCACAATTGCCATAGCCACTCGGGAGAATTAACCTATTCGGCCTTCATATAACACCCCAGCCAGCAAGTAACTCAGTCAAAAGCACTCCATCCAACCAATACAACAGCAAGATCCTTGATTCAAAGCATGCCTTTCAGCAGCATAACCACCAAGCAGCGGCTGGAAATACTACTTGCATTAGCAAATCCAGCAACATATTCTGGCAACAGGCGGTAGATGTCATCATCTTTTCCACAAGCTGGTTAAACACAACATCCCCCAGCAAGAGACCATGGAAATCACCAGCCAATTCCAAGAAATCAGACTGCACCATTAACTCGGTAGCACCCCTCCAGAACACCCAGCAAATGCGCCCATGGTGATCACTAAACCTCAGCACAGGACCATGGACTATCATACGTCTTGGAAATTTGCAAGTCGGTTAGCATGTATATCGATCAATAGCAGATAACGTGCCACAGCATCCCAGAATCCATCTCGGCTTCAAGCCCGAATATTTCTTACTTCAACAATTTCGATAGTAGCAAATAGTTACATAGGCTTCTGAACATCAGAACTAATTCACTTCGAATGAAAAAAGAAGGAAAACAGTCGCCACAAACACTGCTTTAAGGCTTTAGTCTTCATAGTCGCGAACTCAACAAATGCAAGGAGCCTCATACTCAAGAAATGGACTACTACATGAACAGCAGAACACAGCACCATACTTTCCATTGGAACATAGTAGAACACCAATTTATATGAAAAAAAACACAACAGATTACAGCAAGGAGTGCAACTGTAGCATTCCACTCCTCAGCAGCTACTTCCTTTCTTTTGGTAAGTAAGTTAATTGTATTAAAAGAGAAAAAAATTTTACAACCTATGATTTAACTCCAAGTATTTTTCCGACTAGAAATAAAATCATAACCGCGGGGGCATACCCCAAATATCAAATTAAATACAAAAAATAAATAAATAAATCCTGCAACAGAGCACCATTTGTCAAAAGAAAAAACAATACAAAACAAACATGCATCATTTTTAACGTTAACCTGAGGCTCTGTTGTGATTTTGAAAGAAACCAAAACATACGCCCCAAGCATTGCTTCAGCAGGGAAACAGCGGCGAGTATCAGCTGGTTTAGCATCACCAGCTTGCAGCAAGCCAACTGTTTTCCATTGGCCTGATCACGGGCGAGCACGTACCGCATCATTGCTTCACAATGAGCAGCTCCAAATTGCAAAATGGCAGAAAATGTAGGCTTCAAAAAACAAACTGACTGTAAGTAGCTCCACACCAATCGTGGCATATACACTCCACTGACAGTAAGCATCTCAATAATCTTCCACATTAGGATCAGCTGCATTAGCGACATCAAGCTGATTTGGGGCTGCAGCAGAATTTAGCATGAAGGGAGCTTGCAATCTGTCTACATCTAAGTGCTTCAGCACCACGATAGTAATTCTCCAGATTTAGCAGCCCTCTATGATTTAACTCCAAGGCAATGCAAACAGAAGAGCCCAGCCCAAAAGCCCATATTGCGGCATTTAGTATTTGAGATTTTCTGCAGGGTTTTGATCATCAACTAAATACCTCGGCACTTTGAAGATTTCAAGCCCAGCATACAAACTGATTCCAGCACAACTGAGGGCAACCGGATCATAGCACCATTACTCAGCATCAACAGCCGATATCATCTTCATGGCCCTGCAAGGACTACATCTGGGGCAGCAGTGTGAAACAACAAGCTTCAGACCAAAGGGCCATCACCTGATCGGATATGAAGAACTGCTACCCAGACGTCAGCTACACCAGAGCACTCCTTACCACATCACCATCAGCTAAGCCATCAGTAGCACTATTGCATTTTTCCAAGCAAGCAGCAGCATCAGCAGCAGCTATGCCTCACCCAGCCACGAGGTCACTAATCCACTGCATCAGTAATTGCTCAGCCAGATGACAAGGCTGAGCCAGCATTTTATGTGGCCGTTAGTTCCCCAGCAAAGTAGCAACAGGCCAAGGGATCAACTTTACGTGCCCCATAAAAGGATACCAGCATCATCACTTTACCATAACTCAACCTCGAATTAGCCAGGCTGGAGCACATGGGTTCATCAACACCACATCAGTGCACCTGTATGCAACAACACCAACACCTGACACCTAATCCAAAGGATGGCCATCAGACCAGTGAACCAGAGTAGCCATGGTAGTTTCAAACTTTTTTTTTTGGGGGGGGGGGTTGAATGTGTGTGTGTGTGAGTTGAAAAAACCATAGTGAGGGCGCCAAAGGAAAATGACCAAAAAACCAACCATGGGCTTGCCAAGCAAATCACAAGCCAGTAAAAGCCACAAAATTAATTTCCTAATTTCGTCCGTATTCCTGAAGACTCTGACAAGAGTTCATCATAATCTAATATTTTCCAAAAATAATAAAAGAATAATAAAAGAAATGAGGAGCCCACCAACTAACCAACGTGAATACATATCTCAAAACAGATACAGCCGGGCTAAGCATCAAAATCAATGAATGAGGTTAACAAAAAGAGAGTGGTACAAGTCCCGCAGGCTAGCAGCCAAGAGGGAGACTATACACCAAACAAAATTAAATGGATTTTTCCTTTTTTTCCTTTTTTTCTTTTTCTTTTTCCTTTTTTCTTTTTTTCCTTTCTTTCTCAAAAACCAAGCACCATAAATAAAATTTTTTTATTTTATTTTATTTTATTTTATTTTTTTATATGTTCCATTGAATCAGGTGCGACTAAGATACGCACCTGTCAGCTTCCACGGAGGTTTTCAATTTGTTTTGGACGACATTGATTATCAGGGAAAAGGTATGAGAGATGTCTTGTGGGGGGACTTTTGAAAAATGCGGTTGTTACGTTCCTTCCAAATGAAGTGACTGTGGCCGCAAGAGAGAGACATTTTGAAAGGACGAGAAAACTTTTCCCTTTTCCATTTATGAGCGGCCCAAATGATGTTATGGTACCACTCACGGTAAGGCCAGTGTAGTCCCGTACTTCTTTAGATCTTGGTCCATAAGGAATTTGAGAAGGGACAGGAGAAGAACAGATGCTCATGATCTTCGTCACCCGTGTTGCATAGAGTGCATTTAGAGGATAGATTGGTAACACCATGAAGGCGATCAAGGATACTGAGTCTGCCTCTAATGGCCAGCCAAAGAGTAAAGGCATGCACAGGGATATGGGAGGGGCCCCACACTAAGGTGGCCCAGCTCAATTTCAATTTGGTTGGATGGATAAGAAAATAGGCGACCTAGTCAAAAATTTTCCTTCTGCACTTCCGTCCCATCGAACAGAATCTTTTTGGTTGGTGTTAGGAAGATAGAGAGGCATGTTCTCTGCAAGACGGGATTGGATCTGATCTTCTAGAGAGAGAAGCTCCCGCTTCTCTCTTCGTACAAATTTCAAATTTCAATTTGGAATCTGATCGGATCTGCCGCTCTCTCGGGTTTGGCGGCGGCATCGCCGGCCATGGCCGGCTCCCTGGATGTTCCCCCGAGCACTCTCCAGGTCTTGACTCCTCTCTCTCTCCCCGTTTCCCCTAATGTGCTGATTGTAGCATCGCCGTTGAAGGAGCTTTCTCTCGAACACGCCTCTCTCCAGAGTCGTGCTCGCAGCTTGGATATTTCTCCCACCACCTTCCCTCCTCTACGTGAAGACTCTCGGTTCCTTTCCTCAGGGTGCGATGCTGATTTCTTGGCCAAAGCTAGGGATGTGGGTGGCGTCAATTGCATCCCGCCATTATCGGCTGCCCCCTCTTGCCCTCCGCATGTTGGTCCCGTTGCCCTATCCGATGGGCTGGTTCTGCCAATTCTTTTTGCTGGTACGACTGCAACTGCTGATTGCGGCCTATCTTCTGCCAAATCCTGGTTGCAAGTTGCGAAGGACATGGGTAATTTTTCCTTTTCGCCCCTCAAATTCTTTCCTCCTCCTTCGGAGGCTGGGCTGGATTCGCCAATGGCTCCCCCGGCTGAAGTCTTGGAGCAAGGTACCGTCATGTGGGGTTCCACTCTGGTGGGTATGTTCCATGACAAACCTCCCCATTTCCTGGCGGTGGATTCCATAGCCAGGAAATTATGGGCTAGATTTCGGCTGCGAAATGTTGCTATGAACGAAAAAGGAATCTTTTTCTTTACTTTTGACTCTGACCCTCATATGGAGGCTTGCTTGGCTAAAGGCCCCTGGGAAATCAAGAGGAATTCCCTTTACCTCAAGAGGTGGTCACCGGGCATGTCACTGGATGCATCATCCCTCAAGTCCTTCCCCATGTGGATTTCTCTGGTCAATGTACCTGTTGAATTTTGGACCCCATTAGGTTTAAGCTGGTGTGAGGTTCCGGATTTGTGAACCCGACAATTATGAGGTGAATAGTATGTTAATGATCAATACTAATCTTATGGGATGATTAAGGTTTGGTATTGGAAGAAAAATCGGGAAAATCATTCGGTCCGGCCATTCACGAAGAAGCCCCCGCCGCTTGCGCCAGGCGCTCGAGCCACGGCTCGAGCGGATAACCGAACCGCCGTGGCTCCGGCCGCTCGCTAGCCGCTCGGCGCTCGGCGGTGGCCGCCCGTGGCTGGCCGCTCGCCGCCGCTTTCGAGCGGCAGCGCAAGATATATTCGCGCCCGTGCGTTCGTTTTCCTCATTTCGCGATCGGCCGAGGGTTTTAGAGAGAGAGAGGGGCGTGACCGGAGAGAAAAGAAGGGAGATCGAGCCCGGGAGTCCGATTCCGCCTGAAAGCCAGGTATAAAGGTGAAGGCACGCGTCGAGGCAAGTGTTCTTATACCCACTTCTCGTTCTCTTTCGATGTTTTGTGTATTTTCATTGGGTATTTTGTGTCGATACCCACGGGGAATGTTAGGATATTGAAAACCCATCCCTTGAGGTCCATGAAAATGTGGTTAGTTGTCCGATTCGTGTCCGATTCGCCCGGGTGGGTTTTACCGAAACCCTAACCTACGGGATTTTGGGGGTTTTCCGTTTTCCGGCCGTGTATCATGAAATTGACCTCAAAATTGGAATCCCCACGTCCCAATGATGTATATAAGTCGGCCGCGGGTCCGATCTTGCACGTTTGGACCCGTTCGCGGCGTCCGAGCCCGTTAAAGGGGCGCTGTTACTGTTCACCCGAGACCGAAGGTGGATTTTGCGTGTTGTCACCTTCGTGAAATGATGAAATGATCCTAGAATATGAATCCCCGTATCCCAAGTATGACGTATAGATCGACCGGATGCCGAATCTCGCAAGATTTGACCCGTTTGTGGCATCAAGGGAGCCTGAAAGAATTCCGTAATTGTTTATCCGAAATTGTGGAATTTAATAGAAACTCGTTCGCGAAGCCCTTGACCCGCGCCTGACACCGTTTGAGCTTCTATTTGGAGTTAAATGTATAAATTGATTTGAGACTATAGTTACCCATGCCTCGGGTTCTATAGATTACATTGGATGTCTAAAATTCGAGAATCAATCGATTAGGCACGTGTGCCTTTGTTCGCGATGTAATCGTACATGGGTAATACTCTTCCAAAAATATCGGACGATATTGTGTAATACTTCATTATTTAAATGCCGATTAAAGGATATGTGTTTGTAGAGAGAGGAAGTTGAGGCACAACAGCAAGCACGACGAGAAAGAAAGGGGAGAGACCACAGTTGTGATTCGATCCGGGTAAAATAATGGTAGAACGAGCTCGGGCAAGTGTACTTGGACATTGTTTTTCATCAGACCGATTTCGTGCTTTAAGACCGTTGAAAATGCTCTAAATGTTGATGATGCATGTTTAAAGTACATGAAGTATGTTTCCTTCGATTACTCGGTTAGATTTGTGTTTATCCATGTTTATTACAAGATTTGGCTTCGATTTCCTGAATGAGCATGAAAATGGTGTTCAATTTCTCTTGAAAAGTATGTGATGAAACCCTAGCTCGAAAATGTTGTATAGTTTGAGTAAATTGCATGATTTAATGTATATGCATGGCATCTATGACATTAATTTCATGAAATATGTGCAAGTAAGAGACCGATTTGTGTCCGAAAGTTTTGGCGAAGCACTAAGTACGGAAGTGAAAGGGTTTTAGTGATTTTTAACCAAAGCTCCAGTTATAAGAAAGTTAATTGACATCGTAATGAAGCTTCCTGTATAATTTATTTTTGAAAAATTACACGGACTTGTACCGACGAATTTTCATGCACCGTTGAATTTAGTCTGAAGGAGTTTTAGACCGTTACCGTATGTATTGAAAGTGAATTTTGAAACTATGATTATGAAAGGGGTTGTTTATGTTATAGCTATTCTAGGACCCGGTACTGACTTCAGTTCGGGTAGGTTCTCCGGCATGCCTTAGGACTTTCCGGTGGTAATCGAGGATAACTCTGTCCATGGAGTTATTTGTGGTCCGCCCGCCTCGGGGTGTTACGGTCGGGAGGAGGAGATTTGCGGCCTACCTTCGGGTGGCACCTGTTCGATCCTCGAGATGGGATACCCCTGTTTACGGCCTTGGATTGTGTGGAGTGAACACAATCTATCTCGATCACTCGCCCCTCGGCTAGTAGGATACGCTAGCAAGTTCATCTTCATTACGATATGTTACGCTTTCCGGTTCGATTTCCGATTTACATTATTGGCTCGCCATCGACTCCCGTTATTGGTTACCGTACGATTCTGATTCATTATTACCGATTCTGTTAATGAGAACCGATTTTACAGTTATATGAAAGGTATTACTATCAAAGTATGATTTTCACGTTTCTGAATTACTTTTTGCCTAAACCGTCACATTCGCACCGTTACATGACTGTTTCCGCATCATGGTTTTCTTGTTCATATGCATGTACCTTGTTGGGCCTCGGCTCCTTTGTTTTAGTATTTTTCCCCCTTCCGGATGAGACAAGAGAGCTCTTTTTGATGAAAAAGAGTAAACAGAGAAGAGTTGCTTTAAAGATTTTTGAGGACCACACTTTATTGGAGCTATTTTGGAGGACTGTTGATGTAAAGGCTTAGCTAGAATCATGATGTTTATATACTGCTCTTTTGGTCCCTGATGTTATAGAACATGTGAAATTTTGTATAACAAGTATGTGAAATGTATGTATGATAGTAAAAGAGAATATGCTATGCTTCTGCAGGTTGTAGTATACTTCCGCTATACTCTGGATTTCCTGTGCAGGTCCTAGATGGCATCTCGTTATTTATCTGTTAGAATAGTAATTGCTTTGATGGATTTGTGCCATGGATGGCACATAGGATCCTGTGAATGATTGTTGTAGGAATTGTGAATGATGGATAGTTGTGTGCTTGTTATGGATGAATATTACAGGTTTGTATTTTTGGGTTTTCATCCAGTTACAAAGGAGACTCTGCCAAAATTTCTACAGAAGTCTTGCCTTAATTAGACCGTTAATTATGTTATCTGTTTGACGGAAGCTTTTGAGGAAAAAAAAAATCCGTTCCGTCACAGCTGGATTGCAAGTAGGATTGGTAAACTAATTCTTTGTGATCCTAGCACTGCTAGGATGAACCGCCTGCACCATGCCAGAATTTGCATTGAGGTGGGTATAGATGACCCCCTTCCTGAAAAAATTCCGCTCTTGACTGGTGCTGTTGATTCTGACATGATTGTGGAAGTCAAAATTGTCTACCATTCTAAGCCAGCTCATCGTACTCCTCAAAAACTTAATAGTAAGAAATGGGTTGCCAAAAGCCTAAATCAGCAACCAAATTGCCCTCAGGCCCCCGCCCATGGACCTGGGAGTCATGTTGGAGTGGTGGTCCATCCATCTGATCAAGTGCTGGTTGCTGAGGCACTAGTGGATGCCAGCTCTGCCCTTGTAAACTCCAGTGGAATGGGGCTTGTGCTTTCCTCTACTGTAGTTGTTTCTGAATCTAAGCTGGCAGAGGCTGAAGTGGGCTCTAAAGGCTCCTCCTCGGGTATGGAGGGTAACGCAGATCAATTGTCCCAAGCTGGCCAGGCTCTCCCTTGTGATGCTGAAGCTGAGGTTGACACCTCTGAGTTTGAAACTTATGTTGATGGATCAGCCCCTGGAGTTCCCACTGGGTCTCTCAAGGAGGGCACTTCTGAGGAGATTTCCAGTGCTGCTTTTATTAGTCTTACTAGAGATGAAGGGTCCTCCGATCTCCCTGAGTTGATTGCTGATAGGGATTCAGACCAGAGTCCTTGTCACCAAGTCACCAATCCGGATGATCAGATTGAAAGATTTCCAGATGAGGCTCCTTCTGTTGAGGCCTACAATAGCTCTGGGGTTGCCCTGAATCTTGCAGTTGCTAAGGGGTCTGTATTTGATGTTTTTGACTAGGTCAACTCATTCGCGATCCTCCATGATCCAGAGGATTTAGATGAGCAGGAGCTGCTGTGTGGCCCTCCTGTTGAGCTAGCATGTAAAGCTCTTGTTTCTATTCCTGGTGCTGCTCCTGGTAATAAACCTGTCGAGCTAACATCCAATGCTGAGATGCATGCGGATCTAGAAGCAAGGGATGATGCTCATGCTGTCTCCTCTGCTGATGATGCTGGTAAAAACTGGGCCACTAATAGTGATCCTAATGATGATTCTTCTCAGGGTGTCAGGGAATGGAATGCTGAGGATGTTGCCAATGATCCATTGCTCTATGCCCTCCAGTGCTTACTTAGAGAGAATGATTCTCAGATTTTCTTGAAATCCATTGTCAAGGACCACTATGATGTCTTGATTGAGTTCTTAGGATCAAGTTGGAATGATGTGACTGAGCTCACTAAGCATAAGTTCAGATCATACTTTCCGAAGGTGGAGGATTATCTGAGGAATCCATCGGTTACTTATTTTGTAGCCCTCAGTCTGTTAGTGACTGCTACTTCCACTAAGCCTCATATTGACCCATTACCTCCTAAGAGGAAGTCGATTATTTTTGATCTCCTTATTGTCCTGCTGAAATGGAATAAGGATTTTCCGTCAGATCAATATACCGATCTGGATGTTTTAGTGGTGGGCCTCCATGGCTTCCATAGCTCTCGCATCTGTTGAATCTTGGATGGTTTCATCCGATGTGCATTATTATATTCGGAGTGCATTTGGATGGAGTAGATTTGGCCACTTAATCCGGAGTTGACTGGTGTGTTTCAAGATGAATTCGTTCCTTGGTGGCCGGAGGGTGTTTTGCTCTCATTGGATGGAATGGTTTTGTTCCTTATCCAGAGTGCCCGGAGTGAATTTGGTTGGGATGGATTTGTCCCCTTTTCCGGAGTTAAATTTCCTCTTAAAGGTCAAAGTTTTTCGTAAAAGACGGAGTACTTGGCTTCCTTAAAAAGTGGAGTGTCTTGTAAAAGACGGAGTGCTCCTTTATTGGCGGTGTGCTCTTACCTCAAAAGGCGGAATCCTTTTGACGGAGTGAGAAATCCTTTGGACGGAGTGCATATTCCCAGGAAAAGACGGAGTGCTTTTTCTAGGCGGAGCACTTTTATTATGCAGACGAAGCTCTTTTCATTTTTTGTCGTTTACTTGAACAATGATCCGGAGTGGACTTGGTGTGCTCAGGCCGGAGAAAATTGTGAGTATATGGCTATGAGGCCGGAGCTGACTTTGGCGTTTTCAGACCGGAGTGACTTAAGTGTAAACTGGACGGAGTTGCGTCCACGTGGGACGGAGTTGATATCAAGCATACTGACGTGGACGGAGCTAGCAGTGCCGTTCCAATCTTCTTTTATATGAAGGAAATTCCTTTTTGTCGCTTCGGTTGTACGATGTACTTCTAGAGGTTTTAATGCATCTGATGTATCTTTTGCTCAGGGTATGCCCTAGCATTTGATGTTTTAAATCCAAGTCAAAATACTTGGAGATAAAGCATATATTTTGTAATTTTTTTCTCCCGTTAATCCAAAATACTTACTTACCAAAAAAAAAAAATGTTCTCTGCAAGACAAGAAACTTCCAAATCATAAGTATTAGGCCAAGACCAATGGTCATGCCTAATAATGTTAGTTACCTTTGCATCCCAGGGCAAGCCCGAGGCTAAACAAGTATGGTTAGTACTTACTTCACTCAGCGGGCCCAGAAGGTGCCAGTTATCATGCCAGAGGAATGTATCAGCGTCATCTCCGATAGACTTAGTGGAGTGAATGCGCATAAAGGGGCAAAGCTTCATGATTTTCCTCCAACTCTAGGGGGCTGAATCCGAGACTTTTAGCATCCAAATACAGCGGTCCCTGATTCTGTTTTTGTGGATCCTGGAAGACTAGGCTGACTCAGAATCCTTAGAGATGATATGCCATAACAACTTACAAATGAGAGCGCTTTATTCTGAGCCTGCAAGTTTTTAAGACCCAGCCCACCTTCGTTCTTCAGGTAGCATATGTCATCCCACGCCACTTTAGCATTCACCTTACCTTCAGTAGAGCCATTCCAAAGAAAACGCCGCATGATGCGTTCGATTGCTTTGAGAACAGACTGGGGTAGAATGAAAATTCAGGCCCATTAGAGGTGGATGGACGAAAGGATAGAGCAGACGAGTTGCAAACGCCCACCAAATGACAGCCATCTATTCTTCCAGGATGTGATCCGACGAGTAATTCTATCAATGAGAGATTTGTAGTCCGGTATTGATAGTCTAGTGGTGATCAGTGGGACTCCCAAGTATCTAATGGGAGTTTGCCCACTCTGAATCCCATAATACCAGCAATGTCCTCGTGGAGGGAAGTATCTTTTGAGCAGATGAACACTTCACTCTTATTCGTGTTTGTAGAGAGGCCAGAAATCAACCGAAACTCTTCAAGGCATTCCTTTAGGATCCGGATAGAAATGACATCGACTCGGGAGAAGAGCAGAAGGTCATCTGCAAATGCAAGCATGACAGTTTGAGTCTCATCACATTTCCAATGAAATTCAAAGTTTTTGTTCTGCCTTGCCTTTATTTCAATGATGTCATTCAGAACCTCCATAACAACTACAAATAAGTATGGAGATATGGGATCACCTTGACGAAGGCCTTTGCTCCCCTTGAAGAAGCCGATTGCTTCCCCATTAATATTGATGGAGAACGAAGGAGTGATAATACACTGACTGATCCATTCGACCATTTGAGGAGAGAATTTCATTAGAGTCAACATATTGATGATGAAATCCTAGTGGACTGAGTTGTACGCTTTCATAAGGTCAATCTTCATAGTACATATGGGAGGATCATGACCAAGATGATATTTATGAAGGAGCTCCTGGGCCAAAAGGATATTGTCACTAATTTGCTGCCCAGCAACAAATGCTGTTTGGAATTTGTCGACAAGATAAGGTAATGTCATCTTAATCCGGTTTGCAGTGATCTTTGAAATCACTTTATAGATGACATTACAGTACGATATGGGGCGATGGTTGGAAACCATGCGAGGGGATTGCACCTTTGGAATGAGGCTGATAATAGTAGTGTTCAGTTGTTTGAGGATCTTTCCATGGTTGAAGAAATCACGAATAGCTTCACAAATAGACTGACCAACAATCTCCCAGGAATCCTTAAAGAACTTTGAGGAGAAACCATTTGGGCCGAGGGCTCTGTAGTCACCAATGGAGAAGATCGCCACATGGATTTCCTCTTCACTAATCAGGCCAATAAGGGGGCTAGTTAGAAAGTTCAGTACAATATGGAGGATGAAAGGGTGGAGCCGAGTGGCATCCGCCGATCCATGGGATCGACCAGAGCCGAGCACCCTCCTGAAATGATCAACTACCAATTTTATTTTTGTGAACATCCTTAGCCCCAGCAGTGGGATTACCAGACTCGTCGAGGAGGGAGATAATCCTGTTCCTGTTATTGTTTTCATTTACAGTCTTAAAGAAAAATTTGGTGCATTGGTCTCTCTCTTTGAGCCATTTTATCTTAACTTTTTGCTGAATAAGGTTAGCCTCCTTTGCCATAGCAGAGTAGTATGCTGCCCTGCAAGAACGTTCATCATGATAGCTCCCAAGAGGTGAAGGGATCTTAGCTTGGATATCCTCTAAGGTTTTCCGGGTTCGCATAACATCCTCGTGAACATCACCTTCTTGAGCATTAAGGGTTTCGAGAGCATACTTCACCTTTTTGAGTTTTAGACACTAGCTGAAACATGGGCGTGCCGGTAATCTCTTCCTTCTAAGCATCCTTAACCACAAGGTGAAATTTTGGGGATTTAGGAAGAAAATTATTAAACCAAAACAACCCATTCTTTCTAATTGGCCTATCAATAGGAAGAAGTATGCAAGGAGAGTGATCTGAAAGTCTGGAGAGGGAATAGGCCTTTAGCCCTACTAAATGATCGAGCCAGTTCCCATTTGTGACTACTCTATCTAACTTTCTAAAGATGCGGATAGAGAAGTCACGGTCGTCATTCCAGGTGTAGTGTAGACCTTCATGGCAGACTTCCTCAAGATCACAATCCCTGAGGCATTTGTCAAGGTCTAATGAGCTTTTATAGTGCCAAATACCACCAAGGGCTTCGGACAGCGATATGATAGCATTGAAATCACCAAGCGTAGCCCAAGGGAGATCACCAGGGAGACTAGAATTCTTCCTAAGGCTTTCCCAAAGGAACCTACGAAGACTTTCCAAGTTAGCACCGTAAATAAAAGACAAAAGGTAGCTGAAATTATTCTCAAGAACCAGGACTTCGGAGTGAATAACCTGGTCTTCCGTTGAGAGAATTTTCACCACCACCCTAAGGGGGTCCCAGCCAACCCAAATCCACCCGAGAGAAGAGTCTGAGTAATTCATGGACCAATGCCATTGAGGTCTAATCCTAGCAGAGATAGAAGTAGAGTTCCTCTCCGCTACTTTAGTTTCAACCAAACCAACAATACTGCAACCATGGGAGCTGATGAGGTTACTAACTTCATGGGCTTTAACTATCCCATTAAGTCCCCTCACATTCCAAGAGGCTATGTTAATCATGGTTTGAGGGCAAGAGGGGGGAAGATTTTTTAGGCCCCTGGGATTTTATGTGGTTTCTTGAGGAGTTTCGTCCCCAACTGCTGACGGTTTTGTCAATACTAGGATTAGATCCTACCAAACCAGAGGAGGGTGGGGAAATCTTGAGAGGATTTGGAGTGGTGGTAATTGCATGGCCGAAGGTGGAGGTGGAGGTGGAGGTGGGCATTTTGTTATTGGATAGTGAGCATAGGATTCCATTTAAACCAGGGCCGGTAGAGGCCTGAGCATGCTCCTCATCCTGAGGACATATGGAGTCATTACATGGGAGCTGGGTATCAGAGCCAGGGAGACACTTTGAATGTTTGTCCATACTCAACATTCTTTCCTCATCTTGGCTACTGTGCTCAACATGGCCTCGCTCTGGGCCAATGCAAACATTATTACCAGAGGAATAGATAGCATCATTTTGGCAGAGGGGAGGAACCAGGATGCCTTCATCCTACGGTCAGATCAGAACTTGTTCAACAATCTTAATTGGGTCAACCCGTGAAAGCTCCTAAAGGTCGTAGAAGGAGTTGGAGGTAGGAATCGACTTAGGATCAGTACCCCCTGTGTGGGAGGTAGCTTTAGTAGGGACCTTTTGACAGGTCGAAGGCTTAGAAGGTGGGAGGGGGGGACTCACACGGGATTTGCCCACAACCTTATACACCCACAACGATTTGGTTGTGGTAGCCGCCTCCCCTTTCTTTCTAGGGGGAGTATGCCTTGGAGGCTTCCGTTGGTAATCAAATTTGATCTCAATGTATTGACAATCAGCTTGCTCATCAGAGCAGCCTGACCGTCTTTTCACAGAGTCGGGCAAGGGGGCATCAGCCCCAACTTCAACACAGACCCTAGCATATCCCATTCGTTCAAGTCTTTCTGTGGCAGGGTCTAGTTGTAAGGGCTTCCCCACCGTGCTTGCGATCAAGCTTAATCCAATCCAGTATTTAACAGGAACACCAGACTTTGTGTCCAAGTGGGAAAAGATTTGTGCGCTTCCTTGGACAGAACATGTAACGACCCAAAATCTTAATAAGAAAATTTTAACCATCAAGTCCGGTCAACGCACGTTGACCGAAAACGAAATAAGAAGAAGTCCGGATTGCATTGTTGAAATCCTGGTCCGGATTTCAGGATGAAAAAGAAGTCCGGATTTCCTTAAGAAAATGAAGTCCGGATTTCCCTTGGTAAAAGAACTCCGGCTTCCGTAGGAAAAAGAAGTCCAGATTTCCTTTAGTAAAAAGAACTCCGGATTTTCCTTTGTAAACAGAAGTCCGGATTTAATGAAAATGAAGTCCGGATTTCCTTAGTAAAAACACTCTGGACTTCCGAAGTAAAAAGAAGTCCGGATTCGCTTAAAAGAAAACACTCCGGATTTCCGAAGTAAAAAGAAGTCTGGATTTGCTTAAAAGAAAACACTCCGGATTTCAGAAGTAAAAAGAAATTCGGATTTAATAAAAATGAAGTCCAGTCCTGTAAGGCCGGAATACTGTAGAAATGAAAAGCCGAAGTAGAAGAAGGAGAAATCCGGTCAACGAAAAATGTTGACCGGACAAACATGAACAAATGAATAGGAAGAAGATAGAAATCTGGTCAACGCTTGATAGTTGACCAGAAGTTGTTTGATGCAATGATGAAGTCCGGTCAATAAGGAAGAATATTGGGAAGGAGCGACATCAATAAATTTGCTATTTCCAAGACTTATTGGAAAACGACCCTCCTTGGAAAATGTAAGATCACCCTTGGAAAATGTACAATCATAAATGATACCCTTGGAAAATAGGAAAATCATAAATGATGCCCACCAAAACCTAGGGCTATAAATAAGGGCCTAAGAGCCTCAGGAAAGGGCACCACTAGAAACTCTCCGTAAAGAAGAAAGTGAAAGCTAAGGAAAAAGTAGAAAAGAACTCAGGCAAGATACTCACCCCTATTTCTAAAACTCATGTTTATTTATGTTGCTATGAAAGTATATGATGTTCTGTATGAAGTATGCTTTTGATGACTGAAATGCATGTTTAAAGGAAATTCTGTTATGCATGATGAAAGACGTATTCTGTTCATGATTAATTGTCAATTGTTATGAATGTTTACCAAAAGGAATTTTAGGCTTTAAAATGAAACAAGAATTCCTACTGCTAATCTCTGTTTCTGTCAAAAGATTTCTGAATTTAAGATAGAAGACCTCCAGCATTGATTTAGAACTCCGGCATTTTAGGAAATAAGTACTCTGTCCAGTTTGAATAAAGAACTCCGACCTTTTTATTGGATAATGTGCTCCGTCCTCTTTTGAAAAATACTCCGGTTTTAATGAAGAGGAACTCCGACCTTTACGTCTTTAAATAGTACTCCGTCCTCTTGTTTTGAAATAAACTTCGGCCTTGATAAAAATGAACTCCGGCTTTTTACTCCGGCTTTTGATAATAACTCATGATACAAGAACCTCGGCATTTAACAAAAGAACTTCGGATTTTATAAGAAAATGAACTCTAGATTTAGAACTTCAGATTTTAAACAGAAACGCACTAAAGATTTAAGAACTTCGGACTTTAACAGAAAGCACTCCGGATCTTAGAACTTCGGATTTTATAAGAAGTGAACTCCGGATTTATGAACTTCGGAATTTGAAAGAAAAGTACTCCGCCCATAAAGCACTGCGTCTTTTAAGTACTCCGAATTTTGAAAGAAAAGTACTCCGTCCTTTAAGTACTCCGGATTTTGAAAGAAAAGTACTCCGTCCGCGAAGTACTCCGTCCCTTTAAGTACTCCGGATTTTTGGTAAGAAAGGCACTCCGTCCCTGTTGAAAAGAAAGACACTCCGTTCCCTTTAAGAAAATGAACTTCGGATTTTGTACTCCGTCCTTTATGAACTCCGATTTTGATAATCTTTGGACTCAGAAAGAACTCCGGCTTTGATTTATGAAACGAACTCCGGTTTGTAATAAAAGAACTCTGGCAATAAAAAGAACTCCGGTTTTTATTGAAAAGCATTCCGGCATTGATAAAAGAAGTCCGGCTTTATGAACTTCGGTCCTCTGCATGAAATGAACTCCGGCTTATGAACATGAAAAATGACATACGGACAGCAAGTGGAACTCCATGACTTTTGACTTTTGAACTATGATGATTGGCCATTAAAGAACACGAACTGAGAACCGAGTTTCCATTAAACTTGCTATTAAAGATGGATGAAGGATATTGGAGTGACACTCGAGGATGCCTCCTAGGCCACGGGAGGGGACCTTTTGGTGGCATAAGAACTATGGACTATGGCCCCGTATGCCGGGTTAAAGGCATTACCTCCCGCCCCGGGGAGCATAATGAGGGGATACGGCTTAGGTTGTGGGGTAGCACACAACCCGTCCTCGATGTTGTCCGCTCCCGTCCGGTCCCTAAAGATGATATGAACTCCGAATGATTTTGATGAAATTTTCTGAAGATAAGATGAAAGAACATGAACTATAGAAGAAATGATATGATGATTTTTATGCTATGCTATATATTTTGATGAAATTATATGTATGCTTGTGTTTTCTGCATGTGAGTATCCTGCTAGGCTTTGTAAGCTCATTCTTGCAACTTTTCAGATGACAAGCTTATGGAGGACGAGGTTGAGTAGAATCCTATGGTGTAGCTGAATGTTTAAGCTGGCTGGAGCAGAATTTTGGAGTTTTGTTTATTTTGTTTTGAGGAAACATGTAATATTGATTCCGCTGCTTATGAATGTTAGAATGTTTCCGTGATACTTTGAAATTTTTGAAATTATAAATCTTTAGAATGCATCTCAAGTTTGAATGAAGAATAGAAAAATTTTTATATTCATCTATTTATCCTTATCTAAATTATATTATTGAGGTTTGACGACGGCTTTGTTGATAATAAAAGTCGGGTCGTCACAGAACAATATCTGGTTTTTATTTCTTAAGAAAAAAGGAGTGTCTTTCAATAGACCAAGGGCCGCTAGCTAGGCAATTTTCAAGCATTTTAATGGAGGAAAATCGAAAAAAGAAAATGCCCATAACATTTCCTGCCACATGTTGAAGCCCAAAATGAGCCCATATTTTCCTAATAATATTATTAACAGCATTAAGTGTATGGGATTCCCAACAAAATACCCAACCAAGGTAGCCCCCCACATATCCTCCCCCTGTTGGATAACTTCAGATGGGGGGGACAGGATTATGTTCTCCCCATCGGTTACATTGGGAGGAAAGAATTTTAGTGAAGACTTAACTTTAGGAGTATTCTGTTTCACCACAGAGGACCACGAAATGCCGGGATAGCATTCAGCAGTGCCAAGAGGATGGCCGGATACAGGGGCGCTACTAGAAGCAACGACAGCAGCCCTCTAAGAAGAGAGGTGAGACTGCTCCTCCCAGCAAGATTTTTTATGGCTGGCCAAGGGATCAATAGAAAACACAGAGCCTTTGTCAACCGAAATGGAGTCTATCTCGCTAGCATAAGCTTTGGTCGAGCCAGGCAGAGCATCAAGATCAGTCTGCTTATTCTGACTAGAAGGGCGTGGGCAGGCCGCAGGCACAGAGGTTAATGCAGGAGCCAAAGCAACCGAGGTACCTAGCTTACCAGAGAGTGGATCGACAAGGATGGATTCAGACTCGACTTGACTACAGTTTTTGCCCACACTACCCAACGCCTCATTGGGCTGAATCGAGGATGCCAAAACGTCCTCAGATGCTCCATCTATTTGAGACAGGTCAACCAGATTTTTGTGGGCGAGAGAAATGGGCGACCTCAATGTGGCATTATCAATCTCGGATAAACCACAAGGACTAACAGGAGGAGGGGAGAGAGGTGGAGACACACTAAACCCAATCATAGATTTAAAGATAGTCGAGCGAATGGTGAGGGGAGGGGGGGAGGCAGAGATACCGCCCAGGTCTAGGGAAGGATGAGCGCCTAAGGAGATGGGCACCCCGCGCTTTGAAGACCTCCAATAAGAGGCAAGGATGGGGGGTAATCGCTCTCGGAGAGGGTGGGAGTATTTGGGGGGAGATAACGGGGCCACCAGGGAAGAGCACCATGGGCCAGAAGACCGGGAGCGAGGGGGGATTTCAGGTTTTGGGGGAGATGGGGGTTGGGAAAGATGGGGAAGAAGATCAATGGGAGATGAGGATTTGAGATGGGTAAGCGGAATCTTTGAAGGGGAGCAAGAAGGGGAATGGTGGTCTGGTTCCATGAGGCGTCGGCAAGGGGGCTGGAAAAGCGGGACAGGATCGGGACGACGATTTTGAAAAAATAGGGAAGAGAGAAGACGGAGCTTCTCTCTCTGCATGATTTTTTCTCTCAACAGCTACTTCCACGACACAGCAACAGCAGCATATCAGAGAAGGCAGGTACAATGCTACCTTTACAGCATGGTGCTTCACAGTACCCAGCTGCTCAACAGCTAGCTACAAAACCAGCAAGACCTGGCTAAGGAGCCACCATATCCGGACATCAAAAACGGCAATGCACCATTCAGGCATTGGAAGAATCCTCCCCAACAGTATGTTCATTTCTCAGCAAAACCAGCAATTAAAACCACAACCATACTGGACTTTAGCAACAAAAAAAAACACTAGCCCTCTCCAAGTTTCTTCGAGTAGGCTCGTGGCAACAGCTCCATATAGTTTTTGTGCGGAAGCCCCAAATCCACACTAGAAATCAGCAGCCATAATTTAAATCAGCTTTGTAATTCAATGAGCTGGTAGGATTCCAGCAAAAAACACAGCAGCCCACTCGATGTTGCTTCAAAACATGGCCCACAGTAGCAGCATCTTACAGCATTAGCGTGGACACCAGCAGAATTAGGTTTTGGCAACCAAAACTAACCGCAGCTATCACCGAAAGCTGGTTCACTTCTGATAAAATAGCAGAACCAGTTGTCACAAAATCAGATTCAGTCTTCAGAGACACCGTACACACCCTCCACTTCACACTCCACAAAAGGCAAGGGGCCTCACACTCAAACAAGTGGACTGCTGCATGAACAGCAGCACTCAGCACCATGCTACACAGCAAAAGACTGATTCCTTCCTTCTAATCATCATCTCTAGCTCAATTTGCTGATTGCCCAAGCTATCTTGCCCCAGCCTTTTGCAGGACCCGAGGTGTACTACCTTCTGTTACAATGTGGACTGAGTGGCTTTCTTGGCTGGGTCTTGCTATTTTCTTCATTGGTTGAGCAGCTAAGTGCTATGAAGATTCTGATGATGTTGCAGCAGTTCTATGGTTACAACTAGCCTTGCGGATTTGCTACTGCTACTGTGTCGAGGGAGCAGCTGCTGGGTGATATGAAAGGTAGCAGCTACTTTCTTGTTGTTTTGTGAAGTATGGTATAAAGCCATGTGTTTGATACCTCCTGCTGGAATGAGCTGAGATGGTATGATAAGATACCTCATTCTACAAATATTGTTGGTGAATTAGCTGGGTGTGGAAATTGGCCATGCCCTGCTGAAGGTAGCTGCTGCTGGAAATGCTGAAAGTAGCTTTTGGTGGCTTGCTGATGCTGGTGAGCAGCTGATCCCATAGTGGTTGCTAGGCCGAGATGCTGCCGTTGCCAGTGATTGTACTGTGTAAATGGTAATGCACCGTGTCGCCATAAGTTAATGGTGATAGCCATTTGGTGTGGTGCTGAATTAGTCTCAGCTCCTGTTTTTTTTTCCTAGGTTATTTGCTTTTTCAGCTTGATCTCCAGTTTTTTATGTCTTGTATTATGCTGTTTCATGACTTGTATCATGGTGATTAGGGGCTATCCCTGTTTCTATGCTCTTCTTCCAAGTCGGTATAACACTTGGATAAGATCATAGGTATTGTAATTTTCTTTTCCTTTTAATGCATTTTACTTACTTACCAAAAAAAAAAAGAAAACTAATTCCTTTGAAAACTCAGCAGAACACAGCAAAGAGAGTAAATGCTACTTTCCACTTCCTCCAACAGCTACTTCTAGCTACCTTATCAACAAAGAGCTTCGCAAATCCCAGCTACATAACAAAATGAACTACACAACCAGCAAGCTCTGGCATTGGAGCCACCATAGTCGACCAAGACGGTAGATCTCCATCTAGGCACTAGAAGACTCCTTTCCAACAGCACGTTCGTTTCTCAGCAAAAACAGCAATTTAAAACCCCAGAAACCAGTCCACATGAAATCAGCAATCATTATTCAATGAGGATTTTAGTGAATAAAACAGCAGAGCTCCCCAATTTTTTTTATTTTTTATTTTATTTTATTTTATTTTTTTAAGACCAAAACCCTACTGGTTACAGCAGGACCTCAGTCTGAATCAACTTCTCTCTCTTTTTTTTTATTTTTTATTATGTTCATCATACCAAACAGAAAACTAAAGGCAAGAGTATTACCAGAAAAGCGGATGAAGGATGCCACTAGGGCAAAGCTCGACTTGAATGAAAGAAACTTGAAACCAAGGAGATACACAGGGGGAAAGGTATCAACCAAGACTGTCAGCCAGCTATCGAAATAGCAGCCGCATAACTAAAAGAAGCTCCGGACTAACCGGCCTACCAAAATGCCTCCGGAAAACAGGCACAAAGAGATAAATATATATATATATATATTTTTATGTTAAATATATATATATATATATATTTATGCAAAAATCTAATTTTATTTAATTAATATATTTTTTTTGGTGGTAAATAGGCACCAAAACGCCTACACCCAACCGGAAAACAGTGAGTGTAGGAGTCGGAATGATCACAAAGCCAATGCGACCTCGTCAGCAGAATCAGTAGGAGAAAAAAACTTCAACAGCATACGCCCCACACAGCATCCGATATGCAAAGCGCAGGAGTCCAAACCGGCCAAGCAAGAGAGGGCTCAGAGTGCAACAGAAGATGGTAGGCTTTATTACCTCAATCAGCCAGCTGACCTCGACAAACTGTCCATTTAGAGCTGATCTGCAGCCGACCTCTAGTTCAATTGAGGGATACTCCATCTTGTCAGAATAGATCTGTTGCTATGCGTTCTGTCTACGAGAGTGTTTTCAAGTTTACACCGGACCACAGAAGTGATTAGATTAAACATTTGGGATTCATTTTGAGGCAACGATTTTTTGAAAATTCGTTGGTTTCTTTCTTTCCAAATAAAGTAAACCGTGGCAGCAAGAGTGAGGTGAAAGGAGTGTACTTTGAGGTTTTTACCTTTCCAGATGTTTGCAGCCCACATAATGTTTGAATGCCAATCAGGATAAGGCCAACTTATCCCTACCTTTGGTGCATCATTCTGCCAAACAGTCGAAGTGAATGGGCAAGCAAAGAAAAGGTGGTCATGACTTTTCGATCTGTTGGTACATAGGATACAGGATGTCAGTTGTTGAATGAAAGTGCTCACTCGATCCAGAGTACTAAGCCTCTACCGTATAACAAGCCGCAGAATAAAGGCGTGAGCCGGAGTGTACATAGGGCCCTAGACAAGGTTAAACCAAGCCACCTTTTGTCACGAACCCGAACCAAGCAGGTCAATTTAAATAATTAATTATAATTTCTAAAATCTAAAATCCCAATTAATTTTAAAACCAATAATACCAAGTCCCAAAATTCGGGTGTGACAAACCAAATATACACTCAACAAATTTAAAATCATCACAGGACCTCATCGAACAATAGTCCGAGCAAAATAAATACGACTCCGCTCTACAATCATCGTAAGGAGGTAATAATCCGACCCAAAAATCAAAATCAAACATAAACAAATATTCGATTATTCCCAACATATAACAATAAGCCTATATCCGGTCAATTTCATCATCCAAATCCATCAAATATCAATGCAAACCATAATAAACAGAAACTCACCAACTCGGACGAATATCTGACCGATCATGTCTCGTACTCTGTCGCATCCGAACCTTCTCTACTCGAAGGGACAAAACAGAAAAATGAGCCTAATGCCCAGCAAGTATCATATTTAGTCAAAAGAAGTCCAATAAATCAGAGAGAATGTCAAATGGGTGAAAAATCCAATCAAATTCCAAGATAAATCCAAATCGCCGATAAAACGAATCCAACCGAAATCCAAGATCCAAATTTCAAAATTCAATGGTAGTCTCGTACTCAAATCAAATGTCCAAGTCCAAACAAATGTCCAAATTTCCAAAATAGTCCTCGTCGGGACGTATATATATATATAAATATATATATAACAAAAACATAGGTGATCCGAACCAATTCCAAAACCGATGTCGATCGGAGTCCAAATCCGAGTCCGATTCCAAATCCAAATCCAAATCCAATACCCGATCAGCTTGTGATCTGAGGCAGAATCCGATAGCCGGATGCCGAGTCCAAATCCAATTCCGAGTCCAAGTCCAAATCCAATGCCCGATCAGCTTGTGATCTGAGGCAGAATCCAATAACCGGATGATCCAATAGCGTGCGCAGATACCAAAGCAGCACCGCGACAGATATTCCAAAAGTTCGGATCAAAACATATAATCAAAATCTTTGTACGAGACATACCAAGCCCAATTATAGGCAAAATCGACGAAACTCAAATCCAAGTCCAAAAATCCATATCCAAATCAAAGTCCAATTCCAATCAATGCAAAAATACAAATTATGCACCAAATTTGGGTTCTCATTATTTAAAGACTAGCTTGAGGAAGGGTTACACATAATCCCGGTAACCTTAGGCCAAAATCCATGTATTGTATACCCATAGATAAGGTTGCTCACTATGTTTTGCCACCCGCGGCTTTGGGTGCATTCCTCAAGTTTGTCAGATATATTAGGACGTCCGAATATATTCTAAGGTCAAATCAAATTGTCCAAATGGGAAGGGTCACTACTCAAAGCCTTTCCTGCCGGCGGAAAGGGATTTCCAAATAACAAATAATCTCCCCGTCGGGAGCTGGCCAGAATCAAATAATCCAAATCCAAATGTAGTGACCACAACCCGGCACGTGCATGTGAAAATGCACGGCCAATGCAAATTTCGTGTATATTTTCGTTACAGATACTGATATAAATATACATCGAGTCCAATAAATTATTCGGGCTTTCAGAAAAATATCAAATTCTCCAAAATCATAAAACCCAGTCCAACAATCTCCAAAACATCCAATGAATTACACACGCATGTCCAGAATAAATAATTCAGGCATATAAAAATACATGCATGTTAGTAAAAATCCAAACAGTATCCAAAATATATCGGAATTGAAATTAGACCAAAGAGGGGGTTTACAGATACTTGCCTGGACCTCATACTTTGCAGATCTGAAGAAAGGATGTCCCGAAGCGCTCCAATCGAGCCTTTCTCTCTCCACTGCGCACGCTCTCTCTCTCTCCTCCGTTTCTTGGCGCTCGGCCTCTGCCCGCCGGCCGTTACCGTCGCCGATCCGCTGCCCGGCCGCTCGCACCACTGCCCAGCCTCACCCGCACCGGGCGCCACCCAGCCAAAGCACCGGCGCCTGAGTCGCCGTCTTCCTCCTCGTGCAGCCGTTCTCTCTCTCTTTCTCGATGCGCACTTCGCCGAACACCCACGACGACCACCGGTCGCCGGCGTCCCAAAGAAACCGCCGTCGACCCGTCGCAAAGATCTCCACCATCGCCCGCCGTCAAGAAGCGTTGCCGACAAACGTCGTCGGCCTCTCCTCAGTTTTTCTCTTCGCGAAACCATCGCTGCAAAAATTCCAACCACCGGCCAAATCACACCGCCGACAACCACCGGCATCGTCGCCCTCGCCGCTCATCGCCGTCGCCAACGAACGGCCGCCTCACCCTTCTCCTTCTCTCTTCTTCTTCTCCGCATTGAAACCCTACTCTCTCTCCCGATATCTCTTCTCTCCTCCTTTCTTTTTCTTTTTCCTTTTCTTTCTTTTTTTTTCTTCTCCATCCTTATCTTCTTCTTTTTCCAATAATATATATATATATATATATATAATATTATTATATATATTATTATATATATATATTTCATTTTAAATTTTCTTTTATTCCAAAAATCAAATCGATATTCGGGCGACCACACGGAGTACCCGGCCTTGACCAACTGATCCAAATATCATCCCAAAATTTCTCAATATTTAATTAATTTTGCCACGTCCAATTTGCCCAAAATTATAATTAATATTTAATTAATCCGAATAAAATCCGGGATATTACATTCTCCCCTCCTTACAAAAATTTCGGCCTCAAAATTTACGAATCTGAATCTCAACCTCAAATATCATATAATGAGGATATTCTTTCAATGTCATATTCACTCTTCTCAAACCACTTCCTCGATCGAGTGATTCATCCAAAATCTAATCCTCAATAGTAGATCCTTTCCATTCCAAAATTCGAATTGAAATTTTGGCTCAACACAAATCCTCGTCGATGGATGACGGTTCCAATCCAAACACATCCGAATGAGCATTCCCATATTTATCATACAAATCACATATGACAAATCATATCCAAACATCAAATTAAGAGATAAGATCAATATGCAGACCGTCTCTCTGATCTACCGAACACTTGGAAAATATTCCGATGAATCTTATCTTCAAATAATCCGACGACCTCCAAATCAAAATTCTTCTCTTCAATGCGCTTCCATAAACATCTGACTAACCACATCGAACTTCAAATCGGACTGCAAATTCAATCTCCTACTTGAAGCGTCAAATCATATCTTGTGACGAATAGCCAAAAGTCTATATACTTCCGCTGCGCTACCCTATTGATTATCCATCTCCAATCAAAATTGAAATCTTCAAAATCAGAATATTTTACAATCTTCTCATCTCGACAACATACCAACAGTGAATCTCAGGAATGACATCCTGATCGTCAAGAAAAGAGCTGACTCCATCAACTCATCCATCATTGTCTGAATTGCTACCAATCTTCTAGTCATTCGAGGTAGACCTGAAACACAAATCTCGAGGCTTCATCTTCTGCTCGACTTCATCTTTAGGCGCGGATATACCTTGCCACATAGGCCACAACCTCACGCTTTATATTTTGTCTGCAAACCTTGACACATAATCAACTTGCCATCAAAATTCTCTCTCCACTCTGCAAGGTGGAAAATCTTCGACGTTCCCATCGAACTTAGACAAATCCAAACTCAATATAGATGCTAACAATTTCATCTGTCTCCGAATTTCCATCCAATCAGCAATACTCAAACGAGAGAATTCTTGCGAACATGCATCCTCTCAAACGTGCAAAGGGAAAACACTGGTACAGAATGCCCGACATTACCTGCTCAATCGCTTTCAACTTTAATGTAGCTCATCCAAAAGGGCTTCATTCTGATCTTCTCAAAAGATTCTTTCACAGATAAAAATTTCGTTCAGAATCCAATCCTAGCAGAAAAGAGAAAATTCTTCTGGATAGGTCTTCACATTGGTATCTTCGACATAGCACTTCACACAAAAATCCTCCAAACGGTGTCGCATTCTGGACTTTCAGACGGCTCGTCCGAAAAGAGAATCACTACTGATCTTCATAAGAACTTCCATACATAGAAGCTTAGTTCGAAATCCAATCCTCGTGATGGCATTCTTGCCACGGCACCTTCATGCAAAATCCTCGATATTGCACCGCACCTCCAAACTTTTCTTGGATTAAGCGCCCGACCATACAAAATCCAAACATATCTAAATCTTTCTTAGGAGCATCACTGAATGCTGTCAAACTTTCTGATCCATTAGGAATCGACAAAACTGACACCGAAAATAATCTATTCTTCAATTACCGAAAACTTTTCTCACCAGCATCAATTTATTTGAATACTGATCACTTCTATTCCAAGGGTGCCACAACACTGAAATCTTTGAGAAACTTTTCACAAATCTCCCATCACAATCAACTAAATCCAAGAAACTCCACACTCTCGCGACCTTAAACGATCTTTTCAAATTTGCCACTATTTCTATCTTCTTCGAATCTTCAAATGTTACATTCTTGAAATCTCCAGCAGACTTTCCAATCAGATTCTCATATTTCTCAATATTATTCAAACAAATGAAAAAAAAATCATTGATACAGCCATCAAAACTAATCCAAATACGATCAGAAGTCCAATCGACCAAATTCATAAAAGACATTAAAATATTTGACAGCCCAAAAGCACCATCAAAATTTCACAACGGTCACACAGTGACCTGAAGGTTGTCCTATACACAGCCTCTGACTAAATCCTCAATTAAAGATACCTCAAACATAATTTGATCTTAGAGAAAACCCAAATTTCTTCAAATAGATCCAACAAATCTTTGATCCATGAAAATTGATACATATCCAATTTCCAAATAATCCAAACATAGATGTATCAATCCAATTTCATTCGCCAGAGAACATTAAAGCATTCTACGCCAAGACACTTGGCCGAACAAAACCCTTCTCAAAACAAATTCTACAATTGCTGTCTCAATTTTTTTCAACTCAGATAAGGCTACCCCATATGGAGCCTTCAAAATAGCCGACAAATCCAAGCACAACACCTAGCACAAACTTGATCTTCGATCCAAGAGCAAACAGTTGAATCTTCTAAAAAAATATCTTCAAACTTGCAGATGATCAACATATCTTCAAGGGTCACGAAATAGCCCCGGATGTGACCATATGAGCCAGATAAACTCAGCACCCATCTCTCAACGGATGATTCGCTTGCAGCACCAAAATCAACCTTTAAGCCTTCTTACTGACTCTTCCTTGGAACTCTGAGGATCCATAACCCAAAATGCAAAATGTGACTGACTTGCCAAAATAGTCTTCTACGACTGAGGATCCAGCTCTATCTTCATGGGCCATAACTGCAAATGCTTCGCCTAAAGCCATCCATCTTCTATCAGGACATCTGGAAACCGGATGCCAAAAATTTGAATGATCCTTGACAAATAGCCTATCTGGCCGCAATTTGAAGCAGACTTCATTTCAGACAAAGCAACCACGTCTTGCAAACTTCTTCTCGCTAAACCTGCAGGCTGATCTTGCAAACTCAAACTTCAGGAAGAAGACTTTACTTCACCTAAATTTCTTTTAGCTTGTCCTCTGAATGTTGAACAAATCCACCCTTCGAGTCTTGACTCCAATGCTCTGATTTCTTCTAGAAACGCTTCTCTTGAAGCTACTCTGACTTGATCAACAGAATATGCTCCAGCTCTTCGTCATAAGTGCGTCTGAATGACACCAACAACTTCCAGATTGAATCTTGAAGTCTTCATCTACTATCATGCTTCAACAAATCTTTCAAATTCTTCAACATCTTCCTAAGCATTGCTTTAAGAGATCGAATCACGAACTCTTTGTCCTTCGATTCTTCAGCGATGAAAGATTTGCATGGACGACTAACCACCCGATCACAGCAACGAGTGAAAACGGACAATCTTCAGTCTTTCTCTTGCTCCAATAATGACTTCAGACTTCAACACGATCAGCATCATCGCTGCCGACGAGATCAGACTTGCACTTCATCGTCATGTCTTCTAGTAAGGATAAACGAGTTGATTTGACTTGAACTTCTTCGTCTTCATCTGCGGCATCCAATCTTGAAGCATCTTCATTCATCTCCACTTTCACCGCTAATCTTGTTGCCAATCAAAAATCTCCTTCTACTCCGCGAGATTTCGAGTCGACTAACTTTATCACATACTCCTTTGCTAACCAAAATCTCCTTCTACTCCGCGAGATTTCGGACCAGCTCCAATTTCAGACCACTTCTCTTCCACAGTTGCAAATTCCAACAAAATCTCCGCATTTTGCAGAAACCAAACAAAATTCTGATTCAACTACTATATCAAATCATACATTACGTCACTTGTGCGACTCATCATCATCAGATGATCATCATTCCAATCCAAACACAAACTCCTACGATTCGACCTTCTGATTCAAACCAAAATCTTCACAGCTCAAATTTTCTATTATCAACCAAAGGTAATACTTATTATACCCAAATATTCAGCCAATTATTTATCCAAAATAACCCAAAGTACCTCTCCTTACGATTTTTCTCTGATACCACTTCTGTCACGAACCCGAACCAAGCAGGTCAATTTAAATAATTAATTATAATTTCTAAAATCTAAAATCCCAATTAATTTTAAAACCAATAATACCAAGTCCCAAAATTCGGGTGTGACAAACCAAATATACACTCAACAAATTTAAAATCATCACAGGACCTCATCGAACAATAGTCCGAGCAAAATAAATACGACCTGCTCTACAATCATCGTATGGGAGGTAATAATCCGACCCAAAAATCAAAATCAAACATAAACAAATATTCGATTATTCCCAACATATAACAATAAGCCTATATCCGGCCAATTTCATCATCCAAATCCATCAAATATCAATGCAAACCATAATAAACAGAAACTCACCAACTCGGACGAATATCTGACCGATCATGTCTGTACTCCTGTACTGCATCCGAACCTTCTACTCTGAAGGGACAAAACAGAAAAATGAGCCTAATGCCCAGCAAGTATCATATTTAGTCAAAAGAAGTCCAATAAATCAGAGAGAATGTCAAATGGGTGAAAAATCCAATCAAATTCCAAGATAAATCCAAATCGCCGATAAAACGAATCCAACCGAAATCCAAGATCCAAATTTCAAAATTCAATGGTAGTCTCGTACTCAAATCAAATGTCCAAGTCCAGACAAATGTCCAAATTTCCAAAATAGTCCTCGTCGGGACGTATATATATATATAAATATATATATATAACAAAAACATAGGTGATCCGAACCAATTCCAAAACCGATGTCGATCAGAGTCCAAATCCGAGTCCGATTCCAAATCCAAATCCAAATCCAATACCCGATCAGCTTGTGATCTGAGGCAGAATCCGATAGCCGGATGCCGAGTCCAAATCCAATTCCGAGTCCAAGTCCAAATCCAATGCCCGATCAGCTTGTGATCTGAGGCAGAATCCAATAACCGGATGATCCAATAGCGTGCGCAGATACCGAAGCAGCACCGCGACAGATATTCCAAAGATTCGGATCAAAACATATAATCAAAATCTTTTGTACGAGACATACCAAGCCCAATTATAGGCAAAATCGGCGAAACTCAAATCCAAGTCCAAAATCCATATCCAAATCAAAGTCCAATTCCAATCAATGCAAAAATACAAATTATGCACCAAATTTGGGTTCTCATTATTTAAAGACTAGCTTGAGGAAGGGTTACACATAATCCCGGTAACCTTAGGCCAAAATCCATGTATTGTATACCCATAGATAAGGTTGCTCACTATGTTTTGCCACCCGTGGCTTTGGGTGCATTCCTCAAGTTTGTCAGATATATTAGGACGTCCGAATATATTCTAAGGTCAAATCAAATTGTCCAAATGGGAAGGGTCACTACTCAAAGCCTTTCCTGCCGGCGGAAAGGGATTTCCAAATAACAAATAATCTCCCCGTCGGGAGCTGGCCAGAATCAAATAATCCAAATCCAAATGTAGTGACCACAACCCGACACGTGCATGTGAAAATGCACGGCCAATGTAAATTTCGTGTATATTTTCGTTACAGATATTGATATAAATATACATCGAGTCCAATAAATTATTCGGGCTTTCAGAAAAATATCAAATTCTCCAAAATCATAAAACCCAGTCCAACAATCTCCAAAACATCCAATGAATTACACACGCATGTCCAGAATAAATAATTCAGGCATATAAAAATACATGCATGTTAGTAAAAATCCAAACAGTATCCAAAATATATCGGAATTGAAATTAGACCAAAGAGGGGGTTTACAGATACTTGCCTGGACCTCATACTTTGCAGATCTGAAGAAAGGAAGTCCCGAAGCGCTCCAATCGAGCCTTTCTCTCTCCACTGCGCACGCTCTCTCTCTCTCCTCCGTTTCTCTTCGCGCTCGGCCTCTGCCGGCCGTTGCCGTCGCCGATCCGCTGCCCGGCCGCTCGCCTGGCCACCACTGGCCTCACCCAGCCGGCACCGGCGCCACCCGGCAAAGCACGCGCGCCACAGAGTCGCCGTCTTCCTCCTCGTGCAGCCGTTCTCTCTCTCTTTCTCGATGCGCACTTCGCGAACACCCACGGCGACCACCAGTCGCCCGACGTCCACAGCAACGCCGTCGACCACCGTCGAGCATCTCCATGTGCGCCGCCGTCAAGAACGTTGCCGACAAACGTCGTCGGCCTCCTCGACGTTTTCTCTTCGCGAAACCATCGCCGGCAAAAATTCCAACCACCGGCCAAATCACACCGCCGACAACCACCGGCATCGCCGCCCTCGCCGCTCATCGCCGTCGCCAACGAACGGCCGCCTCACCCTTCTCCTTCTCTTCTTCTTCTTCTCCATTTGAAACCCTACTCTCTCTCCCGATATCTCTTCTCTCCTCCTTTCTTTTTCTTTTTCCTTTTCTTTCTTTTTTTTTCTTCTCCATCCTTATCTTCTTCTTTTTCCAATAAATATATATATATATATATATAATATTATTATATATATTATTATATATATATATTTCATTTTAAATTTTCTTTTATTCCAAAAATCAAATCGATATTCGGGCGACCACACGGGAGTACCCCGACGCCAGCCCAACTGATCCAAATATCATCCCAAAATTTCTCAATATTTAATTAATTTTGCCACGTCCAATTTGCCCAAAATTATAATTAATATTTAATTAATCCGAATAAAATCCGGAATATTACACCTTTTCTTTGGACTCTTGGAATAGCCCATATGCAAATTTAGTCGAGAAAACCCCATTGCTATCATCACACCATTTTGCCACGTCTCTAACGGAGGAATCAGGGTTATAAGGTGGCATGTTTTCAACAATAATAGCAACCTCCATATCAAACAGATTAGGTCACATCCATTTACCTTGCTTGATGATGTCCTTGACTTTTGCGTCAGAGGAAAACCCAGTTATGCACCTGACTCTCTCATTGAACCGATCACAGAGAGGTCCAAGAGGATGCCAAAAATCCAGCCATAAGAAAGTGTCTACTCTATTGCCAATATGGTAGCGAATCTTGGGGCGAAGGGAAGTACGGAGTTCAAGAGTTTTTTCCAACTCCAAAGAGTTGAATCAGGAATTTTTATAGTCCAGATGCACCTATCTTTGATGCGATAAGCATAACACCAAGACACCCAGACAATGGCTGGGTCCTTTGTGATGATCCTCCAAAAATGGCAACACAGCAAGGCTTTATTAGAAGCTACGATGTTTTTTATTCCCAACCCTCCTTCCTCTTTAGATATGCAAACATCTTTCTAGGCAACCTTTGCTGTATATTTCCCTTCAAAGGAACCGTGCCACAGAAAGCTACGGATGGACCTATCCATACTCTTCAGAATAGATTTAGGAATGTTGAACAAAGAGGCCCAGCAAGTGTGGATTGTCAAGAGGATGGATGAAATCAGCTGGAGCCGCCCACCGAAAGAGAGCCATCTATTCCTCCGTGATGAAATTCTCTGCTGTACTTTATCAAGGAGATGTTTACAATCTGAGATGGATAGCTTGGTAGTGATGAGAGGGACACCAAGATATCTAACTGGGGAGTTTACCTCTTTGTAACTGAGAATGCCTTGAATAATCAGACCGGTATCCTCATTCCCCAAGCAGATAAAAATCTCACTTTTATCAAGATTTGGAGAAAGCTCAGAAAGATTTTCAAATTCTTTGAGGCAATCATGTAAAATCTGTATGGACTTAATGTCAGCTTTGGAAAATAGAAGAATGTCGTCTGCAAAACCAAGCATCACAGTTCTTATTTTCTCACATCTCTAGTGATACTGAAAGTCTGAATTACTCCAAGTCTTGACTTCCAGAATACCATTAAGGACCTCCATCGCCAATACAAAGAGATAAGGCGATAGAGGATCCCCCTGTATAAGACCTTTGGCGCCACGGAAGAAACCCACAGATTCACCATTTAAATTGATTGAGAACGAAATGGTGGTAACACACTTCTTGATCCAAATGATCATTGGAGGGGAAAACCCATCAGTTCTAGAACTGCTATCATAAAATCCCCTTGGATGGAGTCATAGGCCTTAATCAGATCAACCTTCAAATCACAATGCAGGACTCCCTTGTTCAAGTGATATTTATGAAGTAGTTCCTGGGCCAAAAGAATATTGTCTCCAATGTTCCTACCAGCTACGAAAGCTGTTTGGCTTTTGTCCACTAAATAAGGCAGTGTTGGCTGAAGACGGATGGCAATAATCTTAGAGATGATCTTGTACAAGACATTGCAGTAGGCGATGGGACGAAAGTCAAACACCATTGCGGGGGATTTGACCTTTGGAATTAAGCATAAGATGGTGGCATTAATCTGCTTTTGGAGCTTTCCATGCTGAAAAAAGTCTTGGATAGCTTCAACAATTGAAGGCCCTACTACATTACAGGCCGCTTTGAAAAATTTAGTAGAGAAACCATCCGGGTCCGATGCTTTACTATCATCAATTGAGAAAAGGGACTGACGGATCTCCTCAGTAGAAATTGGGCTACAGAGGCCAAGACAGAGGTGTTCAGGAATAGAATGGAGGATAAACGGCCGGTGGTTTTTCTTGTGGAAATGATCATTCGATCTGCCATTACCCAGGAGGCGAGTGAAATGGTTAATGAATAGATGTTGGACTTCATCCAAGCTGTTTGTAGGCGAGCCATCATCTTTGGTTAAGGAAAGGATCTTATTTTTGTTACGGTTTCCAGCAATAGAGCGAAAAAAATATTTCGTGCACTGATCACCATCTTTGAGCCATCGAATTTTTTTTGGCCCTTATTTTTAGTGAACGTGCGTCGTCTCTCTTTACAGAGAGAAGCTCTCATCTCTCTCTAGATTTCAAATTTTGTCTCTGGATTAGAGGCTCCACAGCCTCGTTGTTGCCGGCGCCAGCCATGGACGGTAGATTAGGGGTGGCGATAGATTCTCCCAGTCACCCATCTTTATCATCGGCGCTACCCCCATGCCAAACTACTTCCCCTAAATATCTCTTTTCGGTGGTTCGGTTCGAAACCCTATTTGTCCTCTCTCCATTGAGGCATTCCATCCCCTTCCCACCGCCTCTAATCCTCCTGGTTTTGCCCCGTCTGGGATTCAGGTGGCTCCTCAACTTTCTGCTGAGCCTACTTCTCTCTGGTCCAAAACGTCTCCATCACACCCCCTAGCAAACTCGGATGGCGCTTCTAGTTCCTGGTCTGATGTGGTGTAGAACAAGGGTGCTACCCCTAATTTTGAACTGAGATTCTACCCTCCACAAGCTATTGATGGCGAGGTAGCTACCATCTCTCCTCCCTCAGATGTTCTTGATCTGGGCTTGAAAGTTTGGGGTTTACTCTGGTTGGGTTTTTTTTTGGCAAACCTCTTCCTTTCAATGCTGTCAATGCTATTGCTCGGAAGGTTTGGGCCCGTTTTGGCTTACACCATGTTGCTGGTGGCCAAAACAAATTTTTTTTCTTTTGTTTTTCTTCTGAGAAACAATTGGAGGCTTGCCTCAAAAATGGCCCATGGTCATTTGGGGGGAAAACAATTTTCCTCAAGTGCTGGAAACCAGGAATGCCCATTGCAAAGGAAGAGCATAAATCCTTTCCAATCTGGATAAATTTGCTAAATGTTCCTACCAAATACTAGATCCCGTTGGGGCTTAGCTGGATTGCCAACGTGGTTGGCAATCCAATTTTGCTGGATGCCAACACGGCAAAGTTGGACTGGATCTGTTTTGCTCGTGTATGCATTGAGGTTAGGATGGGTATTGTTCTCCCCACTAAGATCCGATTGTCCTCCAGAAGTTCCTCCCCAGTATTGGAGGATACCCCTGTTGAGGTAGAGGTTGTGTATCAATGGAAGCCTCTACGTGCTCCAACTACAAGAAATTTGGCCATGAAATCGCTCAATGTAAGCTTCAGCCAAAGGAGGATTTGAAGAAGATAGCTTCTTCTGAGATTCCTAATCCCCCTGTTGCATTTTCCAAGTCCTCTTCTCCCCGCTTGGCGGCTGATTCTGGTAATCAAACAAAGAAGATGGATTTTGGCAATGAAGGTTGTCATGACATTGACATAGGTTCTAAGAGGAATACTGCTGCTCTGCCCCTTCCTAAGGCCTCGTCTCCTTGTATAGTGCCCCTGGCTCTTTTTGGGAAGATCGATGCTTCCCAATCAGGGGCCGCCTGCTCAGACTCCCAAGCGGGAGTTGAAGTCCATGGCCAGCATTTGCTTGTGTCAGATGCTGATGGCCCCTGGGCTCCTGTCTTGGTAGATAGCTCATGTCCAGGGCTCCAAGGATCCTTTCCATAGGGTGGTTTGGGCTTGGATGGGAATGAACCAGTATCTGTGTGTGCTGCCCCTCTTTTCATCCAAGTCCCAGTTTCATTTGTGTTGGTAGAGAACCTTCAGTTGGATTCAATGCATCCTGCTGATGTCGGGATTGATGAATCTCTTGCTACTGATCCCTCTCCCAGCTCACGTGCTACCCCTGTTGATCATCATGGTAGCACTCCTGGCAGTGCTCCACTCGCCCTCGGTAAGTATGAATCAGCCCAGAAGGAGGGGTCTCTTGATGAGAATTCCTCGTGTGGATCCCTTAGTCAATGGTGGTGATCTTGATCTTACACCGAATTCTATCACACGACTTTCAAGGAAGTACCTCCTGGGTGACTCAGTCCTTGCTCCGGAAGGTTGGGCACAGGATGCTCATTGGAAGATGCAGCACCAGCCATTGTGCGATCATCTGTGCCTAGATAGCAGTTCCTCGATTTTGTCTACTTAGTATGAGGAGGTGGTGGCTGATGAGGATGTTTGTCATGAACCTATGTTCCATGCCCTATAGTTGTTAATGGAGGCAGAAGACTCTCGGATATATTTTGCTTCCTTCTCTCCAGAGCAAAGGCACATGGTGCTTTTTTTCATGGAAAGCTGTTTGTACATGGTAACCGAAGAGACCATGAATGAGTTCAAATCATCCTTTCCCTTGGTTGCGGTGGATCAAAACATCTCTCATGGTGCATTATTTGAAGCCCTCAGAATGCTGGTGGTAGCCAAAACTTCCCAACCACACCTTGGTTCCTTATCTCCTGAAGGAAAGAAGGTAGTATTTGGGTTTCTCACTTCTCTGCTGAAATCGAAATCTGCATTCCCGACTTACCTTTATAGCAATCTGCAGGACTTAGTGGCTGGCCTCCATATTTTTTATGCCTCTAAATTCTCTTCGTCGTTGTCTGACTGAAGTGTTCGGGATGTGGATTACAATCAGGGTTCTTACGTTGGAACCTGGAAGCAAGCCATATCCCGGAGGCGGCAAAAATCTACTTCAAAGAACTCTAAGGGCAGCTGAAATAATTTGTTTGTCTGAGGGTTGTAGAGGGTATGTGTTGGCCCTGCTAACGTCTTGGAATCTGCTGAAATAATTTGCTTCTGGGACGTAGTTATTCTTTGGATGCACTTTCTGTTGAGTAAGCTGTAATCGGAAAGTTCCCTAAGGCCGGCGTGCAACAAAATGCTGGAATGGAAAGTCGGTCTGTTTTGCTGGCACGGAGTATTTCCTGGATCAGTGGATGATGTCAGGTTGTGTTTTGCCCGGTTGGGTATCCTCCTGTCGTGGCTTATTCGCACAGTTAGGCTGCAGTTTTGCCCGGTATGGTGTTGTGGCTAGTTTGGCCATGCTGACATGGCCTGTAAGCCTTTATTTGCCAGTATGCTACTGTTGAAAATTCCGGTTAGACTTTTTGGTCCAATGTAGCAATTTGACGTTTTGCTACTTGCCCGATATGCCTCAACGTGGTTGTGAGCGCTTTTTTCCCGATATACAACTTATGGCCGGAAAGCTTTTCGCCCGGTATGCAACAAAATGCCGGTTTGGAAATGCTGTTCTATTTCGCCCGGTTTGGAAATGTCTGTTGTATATGCCGGAATGACATGTTATGACTAAGTATGAGATATTAATTTGGTGTCATATGATCTATGATGATCCGATGTATTTTTGGTCGTATTTTTTATTTTTTCATGTCGTGGGTCATGGTCTCAGATCAGGACATGTTCATGAGGTTTGAGGTACACCCCATTGGCTTTGCTCTAATTCCAAGTCTGAAAAATACTTAGAGTTAGCACAAAGTTTTGTATTTTTCTTTTAAATTTAATACATGTTACTTGCTTACCAAAAAAAATTTTGCTTTTTGCTGAAGCAAATCCAGTTACTGCCTCAAGGCTCCACAATAAGCAGTTTTATAATTCTCTTCTTTGTTAGCGATGGGTTGAAGAGCAGAAGGGAGGCCATCCTTCTGATAGTCCTCAAGGGCCTTTCGTGTTCTGGCGACTTCTTCAGAGACGTTGCCAATGCTACGATTTAAGTCCTTTATCCTCCCCTTTATCAGCCACAATTTAGATACAATCTAGAACATGGGGACTCCCTGAACAATACTCTGCCAACTCTGTTGAACAATAGGGATAAAATGAGGATGTTGAGTGATGAAGTTATTAAATCGAAAACAACTAGATTTTAGATGCCTCATGGTTAATGGGCCCAAAATGCAGGGTGAGTGGTCAGATAGTCTAGCCGGGGAAAAAGAAGCTTTGTAGCTAAGCTCCAAAAGCCAGGGACCATTAACAACAACTCTATCTAGCTTACGGAAAACACGAGAACCTTACTCTCTTCCATCATTCCAGGTGAAGAACACCCCATCATAGATCAAGTCCTGCAGATCACAGTCTATGAGACATTTATCTTAGGCCATAGAACTATTACCATGCCAACAACCACCCAGATTCTCAGATGGCGCTCTAATGGCATTGAAATCACCCATAGCTGCCCAAGGCTGACAAGAGACAAGTTGGTGGATAGCATGCAACTTATCCTAGAGAATTCTACGATCGATCTCGGAGTTTGAGGCATAAATAAAGGATATGAAAAAAGATTGATTATTTATTTTATTCAAGATTTTGCAGTGGATGAGTTGGTCAGCTTTTGACAAAATGCTCAAATCAACACTGCTATCATCCCAACCAATCCAAATACGACTAGAGGAGGAAGAGGAGTAATTCATCTCCCACTTCCAAGACAGCATCAGTTTTTTTGCAATAAGGGATGCCTTATTTTCTTTAACACGAGTCTCTACAAGACCAACAATATTGCTGTGCGAGGAAAGAATGAAGTGTTTGACTTCATGGGTCTTAAGCTCCCCATTAAGACCTCGAACATTCCAACAGGCAACGTTAACCATGGGGCAGGGGAGAAGGGGATTTTTTCTTTTTAGGCCCCTTTGGTTTTTTTCAAAATAGATTTATGCTGGAAAGCTGTTCCAGCCTTAACTTCCTGGTCAGAGGGAGGACAACCTAGTGAGCTGGATGTACCAGCAAACACCTGATTTGGCATCTCGTAGGTACCCCCAAAGTCTATAGATTTATTACAAGGGGCTGAATCAATCGACTCCCCATTCTCCTAAGAAGACCGGGAGCTAGAACCCCTGGTTAGGGAATGAGCCATTGGATCTACCTTCTACAGGAGTCCATCAGACTCAACGGGGATAGCTGAAGACTCAAGATTGTCAGCACTGCTGCCAGCGTGGACAGAGAGTCCATCTACCAAGGCTGGATCCCATCGAAATGCCTTGCCCCTAAAAGAGGTGTCTTGGGTAGCAGCTTTGGGATCCACGGATGTAACGATGATGCAACAAGATGACTCAGTAAAAACTTGGATACAGATTCAACACCCTCTCCAAAGCACGGCTAGGGGTGGATAATATCTTCAGAATTTTGGAGAACATCAAAGGGGTTAGGGGAGGACACAGGGGCAACAGGTTTAGCCTATGCCAACATAACACAAGGCCTGCTCCTGATCCCTTTAACCTCATTGGTTCGGGCACCAAAGGAAGCGGGAATTAAACGTCCGGTGGGTTTATCCGGTCAACACCAGTTGACCGAAAATGTGAAGGATATTTATCCGGTCAACCCTAGTTGACCGAAAATGTGAAACCAGAAGAAATAAAGGAACAATTATCTGACTAGAAGGCAAGACAAGGTAGTAAAGTTGACCGAAATTGTGTGATTATTGACCAAAAAATATAATAAGAAAGTGATCCGGTCAACGCCTGTTGACCGAAAAACATGAAGGAAAACACAACCGCTCAACACCAGTTGACCGAAAAGGAAGGAGGGAGGCTGAAAGTGTTGAGACAATAGAAAGAAGGGAAATATAATCCGGTCAATGCCTGTTGATCGAAAAACGTGAAGGAAAACACAACCACTCAACACCAGTTGACCGAAAAGGAAGGAGGGAGGCCGAAAGTGTTGAGACTATAGAAAGAAGGGAAATATAATCCGGTCAACGCCTGTTGACCGGAAAATGTGAGGGAAAAGTTGATCCGATCAATGCCGGTTGACCAGAAACTTGAAGGAAAATTTGATGAGAAGATTAGTTCGGTCAACGCCTGTTGACCGGAAAACATGAAGGGAAGCCAAGGGAGGGTTGACCGTCCAATTGATGGACATAATGACCAAATATGATTAAGGTCAGGATGACCATGCCTAAGTAGGTAACCTACTCCCAACCACCCCGCTGACCTTCTAGAAAGGCAATGGGAGCAAGCAAAGAAGTACAAGCAGTTGAACTACCCTACCTACTACCACCAACCCCAACGTCTATATGTAATGGCCCCGGGAATTAGGATAGGAAGTTGGGCAATCGACTGGGTAAAGGCACTAAGAACTTCGAGCCAGAACCAAGTAAGGGGTTCATAGATCCAATCCAGGCAAGTGTACCCATCGTTTTTAAGTCCATGTTTTAATGCAAGTATAACTAATGATGTTTAGTTATTCCATGAGGTTCGCACGCATGAAATTTGATTATTGCATGATTTAAATGATGACCAGTTATTTGTTTATGAAAAAGCAAGTCGGCCTTATAATATAATGTGAAATCGGCTTAAGTAAATGTAACGACCCAAATTTCAAAACCTAGAAAATTCAGTCATCGGGTCTGGTCAACGCTAGTTGACCGAAAAAAGTAATAAGTTGGCTTAAGATAAGAACTCCATCCAAGGCACTCCGCCCTTTCAGCAAAATGAACTCCGTCCTTTTGTTGGAAAAACAACTCCGCCCATTATGTGAGGAAAAAGAAGTCCGGATTCATTAGTGAAAAGAATTCCTGATTTCGTTGAAGAAAAGAAGTCCGGATTTCGTTGGGGAAAAAGAAGTCCGGATTTCGTTAGGGAAAAAGAAGTCCGGATTTCCTTGGTAAAAAGAAGTCCGGATTTCCTTGAAGAAAAGACGTCTGGATTTCCCTTGGAGAAAAGAAGTCTGGATTTCCCTTGATGAAAAGCATTCCGGATTTTTCCTTGGCGAAAAGAAGTCCGAATTTGCTAGGTAAAAAGAAGTTCATATTCCTTTAATGAAAATGAAGTCCAGTCCTGTAAGGCCTGAGTGTGGTGTGGGCAATGTAAGGATGGAGTAGATTTGGGTTGAAGTAGATGAAGGAGTAATCCGGTCAACGAAAAATATTGACCGGAAAAACGTGAACAAATAGAAATGAAAGGAGAACGAAATCCGGTCAACGCCCGATAGTTGACCGAAAATTGTTTGGATGAAAGGCTGAAGTCCGGTCACAGAAAATTGGGAAGGCACGACCATCAATAACCCAGCTATTCCCGAAACTTATTGGAAATTGTAAATCATAAATGACCCTCTTTGGAAAATGTAAAATCATAAATGATACCTTTGGAAAGTGGGAAATCATAAATGATGGCCACTCAAAGCAGTGGCTATAAATTAAGAACTAGATGAGGATTAAACATAAGGCAATGTAACGAATTCTTAGCAAAGGAAGACCAAAAAGAATTCAAGCAAGATACTCACCCCTATTTCTAAAACTCATATTTATTTACGTTGCTATGAAAGTATATGATATTCTGTATGAAGTATGCTTTTGCTGTTTTATGACTTATCGTTCTGAAATGCATGTTTAAAGGAAATTCTGTTATGCATGATATTAGACTTATTCTGTTAATTGTCAATTGTTATGAATTTTGATAATTTCATGTTTACGGAAAGGAATTTTAGGCCTTAAGATGAAACAAGAATTCCCCTACCGTTGATCTCATTTACATCAAAAGATCTCTGAATTTAAGATAAAAGACCTTGGCATTTTTACAAAAAATGGTTTAGAACTCCGGCATTTTAGGAAATAAGTACTCTGTCCAGTTTGAATAAAGAACTCCGTCCAAAAGAACTCTGGCCTTTTTATGGACAATGTGCTCCGTTCTCTTTTGAAAAGTACTCCGGTTTTAAAGAAGAGGAACTCCGGCCTTTATGTCCTTAAAAAGTGCTCCGTCCTTTTGTTTTGAAATGAACTTCGGCCTTGATAAAAGCAAACTCCGGCTTTTTACTCCGGCTTTTGATAACAACTCGTGATACAAGAACCTTGGCATTTAACAAAAGAACTTCGGATTTTATAAGGAAATGAACTCCGGATTTAGAATTTCAGATTGTAAACAGAAACGCAATCCAGATTTAGAACTTCGGATTTTAACAGAAAGCACTCCAGATTAAGAGCTTCGAATTTTATACAGAAACACACTCCGGATTTAAGAGCTTCGGATTTTAACAGAAACGTACTCCGGATTTAGAACTTCAGATTTATGAACTTCGGATTTTAAAAGAGAAGCACTCCGGATTATGGAAAAGCAAAGCACTCCGTCCATTTTAAAAGAAGCACTTTGTCCTTTTGTTCAAAAGCACTCCGGATATTTGGTAAGATAGGCACTCCGTCCTTTTGAAAAGAAAGGCACTCCGTCCCTTTTAAAGAAAAAGAACTTCGGTCTTGTTTAAAAATGCACTCCGTCCTTTATGAATAAAGCACTCTGGTTTTGACGATCTTTGGATTCAGAAAAGAACTCCGGCTTTGATTAAAGAAACGAACTCCGGCTTTGTAAGAAAAGGATTCCGACAATACTAAAAGAACTCCGGCTTCAGGAACTATGGCCTTTTGTTTAAAATGAACTCCAGAAATTTGATGAACAAGACTCTGTCCTTTTTATTGAAAAAGAATTTCGGATATTTAACTTTGAATTTTTGAAAGATGAACTCCGGCTTTTGATAAGATGATATGGACTTCAAATGTTGAAGTTAAAGAACCAAGGCTTAAAGAACAAGGAAAATGTACGGACAGCAAGTGGAACTCTTCCGACTATTGATCTATGATAATTGGCCATTAAAGAACACGAACCAAGAACCGAGTTTCATTAAACTTGCTGTTAAAGATGGATGAAGGATATTGGAGTGACACTCGAGGATGCCTCCTGGGCCACGGGAGGGGACCTTTTGGTGGCATAAGAACTATGGACTATGACCCCCTATGCTAGGTTAAAGGCATTACCTCCCGCCCCGGGGAGCATAATGAGGGGATATGGCTTTAGGTTGTGGCGTAGCACACAACCCGTCCTCGATGTTGTCCGCTCCCGTCCGGTCCCTAAAGATGATATGAATTTCGAATGATTTTCGATGAATTTTTCTGAAGACAAGATGAAAGAATATGAACTAAAGAAGAAACGATATGATGATTTTTCTTATGCTATATTATGAATCTATATTTTGATTAAATTATATGTATGCTTATGTTTTCTGCATGTGAGTATCCTGCTGGGCTTTGTAAGCTTATTCTTGCAACTTTTCAGATGACAAGCTTATGGAGGATGAAGTTGAGTAGAATCCTATGGTGTAGCTGAATGTTTAAGCTGGCCGGAGCAGATTTTTGGGAGCTTTGTTTATTTTGTTTTGAGGAAACTTGTAATATTTATTCCGTTGCTTATGAATGTTAGAATGTTTCCGTGATACTTTGGGATTTATGAAATTATAAATCTTTAGAATGCATCTCAGGTTTGAATAAAGAAAAGAAAAATTTTTATGTTCATCTATTTATCCTTATCATAAATTATATGATTTAGATTTGTGGCTTGACTTTTGATGGTAATAAAAAAGTCGTAAATCCAGCGGTTAATATCGAGAGAAAACTGAGATGCTTTAGGTTAATTTGAATCAACACGGAAACGTAGGACATGATTAGTTAAGGCAAGAAGAGAGTTAACTTTTCTTATGTTTGGTCAGAATAAATTGTGATAGCCACTTTTGGCAGGATGATTAACAGAATTGTTCTTTTCAGAAATTAAAGTCGTCTCTTAAGTCATGCTTAATAGAGAAAGGCGAAACGTACGGATTAACAACTCTCCGGAACAAGATGGCTGCAGTTATATAAGATTTGGTTCCATCATCTCCGGTGACCACCTAAATTCCTGTCCATCAGGAGAGATCGGCCTACGATCGCTTTACCAACAAATGAGTTCCTGAACTCTCAGGGGAACCCGACCCGTTGAAGGCAGACACTTGGATCTAGTGAACAAAAATGGTGTTTGCAGTGATTAGATGTCCTGCTAGAGATTTTATTTTATTTGCCACCCAATAGCTAGCGGGTGTAGCCCACTACTGGTGGGAAAATACAGAAGAGAGTTTTTGATGTGTCATACAGGGATATTACATGGGGAAATGTTTAAAGCAGCATTCTTGGAGAAATACTTCACTGCTAATCTTTGAAGACAGAAGGAGGATAAATTGTTTCGCCTAAGGCAAGTAATCGCTCTGTGGCGGAGTACGATGCAAAGTTTACAGAGTTATCTCGCTATTCTCCTTACATGGTGGAAGACCAGTGGAGGAAGGCTAGGAGGTTCTTTCAAAGAGTAAGAGGTAAGACCTTCGGCTTAATATGGTAACCTGGTGTTGTTTTGGGAATTCCCAATCCATGCCTGTATGGCAGTTTTGAACCAGCTAAAGTATCAAGTCTTAACTTGATCTTAATAATAGTTCAGCTGGCAAACTGCACTGCAATTACTATTGGATTAGTAAAGAATGACATCCGACAATCAAGCTGAGGAATCTAAGGCATAAGTTTGAATTGATCAAGGTATCAAGAGATTGATGACATCTTCCTATGGAACATTTGATGAGAATCTGCATTAAGTCTAATTAGTATATACGGCCACCTCTTAAAGTTATTTTGTGGTCATGGGGGGGTTTCCGCCGTGTGACTATTTGAGAATGATTATCCGAGGAAGATTAGGTTGACTTATCTGTTGACCAATAATTTGAGGTTATGTCAAAATCGACGAAAATCGTTAAGAATTTTATGCAGAGCCGTGGAAGTATAGGCTTTGGTATCATACTCTAGAACCTTTGAGGTAAATAGATGGACCAATAAGGTTATTCATGAAATTCTAAAATGGGGTTGCCTAGAAGGTTGAAAATTTGATAAGCAGATCTTATAAATGGATAGGCGTAGTTTGAGGAATGTTGTAAAGGCTTGATGATTTCTAAGATTGATTTGGGTTCATAGGGTGTAAGATGTGGATAAATGGAAGTTGTAGTCCCAGTGGTATTCAGGTTAAGGATATAACCACTGCAAAGTTCTAAAACTTTGTTTGAGTTTTGTAGGTTCGTTGGCATTTCATGAATTTCATGGGTTGAGTCTTTTAAGCATATTCGGGTCCAAGTTGAGATGATTTTATCGATGAATTCAAAGAACATGGGGTGCATGTAAGTGTTGAGGATTATGCCATAAGTTGTGAACGGCTAACAATCTGTATGCCCCATTGAGAAGGGAATGTAAGTTTAGCTAGGGAAACGCCTTGCTAAGCTTGTGGCTCTTTAGTATCATGATTTTAAGGTCAATAAGATTTTAAGTGATGGCTAATTGGGAAAACCGATTAAAGCATATGGTCACCTTGGGTCTAACTGAAATTGTTCAATGACCTGACGAGTATTCCTAAAGGATTGCAGTATCAGTGAGACTATTAGCGTGAGAGAGATTTGTAATTGTTAGGTCGAAAGATAAAAGGTAATTTTTGGGGAATAAAAAGGTATTAAGAGACGTTCATGTCATTTGGGGTTGAACCCTAATAGGTTCTGTAAGGTATAGTGAATGTAATGCTTTTGAGAAAGATTAAGATTATGCTACTCTCATGTCATGATAGAGGGCTACCTTCGAACTAAGTGGGGGAGGAGTTCTCAATTAGAGTTGCTCCACGTGTTAGTTGAAATAAGCCAATGAAATTTCCATTTAGAGAACTTATGATGATAGCCCTTATCAAAAATTTTAAAGAGCCAGGATAATTGTGATATTGCCTGTGGGTAGATCTATTTAAAGGTTGAGAAAGTGAACCTCGGTATTTTCTTTAGAATGTAGGCATCACGTGCTGCGAGTCTTTGGACTTGTATGTTTTCGAGGTTTCATAGGAGATGTGAAGAATGAATTGTGAGTAAGTCCAAATGATTTGGTGATAGGATGCATTGGGATCTTAAGATTTTGAGTAATAATTTAAAGTTATGTTGACTCTTGGAGTGATCGTTATAACTGCAATAAGGCCGAAGAATGAGGATTTTGGGATTTGCCTTCATAATATGACTATCCTAGACTGTTGAAAACAGAGTAATGCAGCACCCAGAGATTTTAAGAGTAATGTTAAGGTCCCTGTGATTGAAAATTTTGAAACGTGGAATGAACTTAAGTGGAAGTTCATTGAATTCGTTTGAAGTATCATATTATATTGGAAAAATAATCAGCATTACTACAAGTCACTCTTGAAATTCGGGGATCCTTATAAGATCTTCCTTGTATCAATGGTTGAGAAAGTGTCTGTGTTTAGGATCTATTTTGCAATGAGGATTTAAGAGGATTCAATTCCTTGAGTTTTCCTAGAATAATCCTTGGGAATAACTTCTGGATGCAGGAAAGAATATCTGTGGTTATGAAATTGTGAGGATTGTCAAATTTCGAGGACGAAATTTCTATAAGTGGGGGAGATTGTAACGACCCAAATTTCAAAACCTAGAAAATTCAGTCATCGGGTCCGGTCAACGCTAGTTGACCGAAAAATGTAATAAGTTGGCTTAAGATAAGAACTTCATCCAAGGCACTCCGCCCTTTCAGCAAAATGAACTCCGTCCTTTTGTTGGAAAAAGAACTCTGCCCATTAAGTGAGGAAAAAGAAGTCCGGATTCATTAGTGAAAAGAATTCCGGATTTCGTTGAAGAAAAGAAGTACAGATTTCCTTGAAGAAAAGACGTCCGGATTTCCCTTGGAGAAAAGAAGTCCGGATTTCCCTTGATGAAAAGCATTCCAGATTTTTCCTTAGCGAAAAGAAGTCCGGATTTGCTAGGTAAAAAGAAGTTCGTATTCCTTTGATGAAAATGAAGTCCAGTCCTGTAAGGCCTGAGTGTGGTGTGGGCAATGTAAGGACGGAGTAGATTTGGGTTGAAGTAGATGAAGGAGTAATCCGGTCAACGAAAAATATTGACCGGAAAAACGTGAACAAATAGAAATGAAAGGAGAACGAAATCCGGTCAACGCCCGATAGTTGACCGGAAATTGTTTGGATGAAAGGCTGAAGTCCGGTCACAGAAAATTGGGAAGGCATGACCATCAATAACCCAGCTATTCCCGAAACTTATTGGAAATTGTAAATCATAAATGACCCTCTTTGGAAAATGTAAAATCATAAATGATACCTTTGGAAAGTGGAAAATCATAAATGATGGCCACTCAAAGCAGTGGCTATAAATTAAGAACTAGATGAGGATTAAACATAAGGCAATGTAACGAATTCTTAGCAAAGGCAGACCAAAAAGAATTCAGGCAAGATACTCATCCCTATTTCTAAAACTCATATTTATTTATGTTGCAATGAAAGTATATGATATTCTGTATGAAGTATGCTTTTGCTATTTTATGACTTATCATTCTGAAATGCATGTTTAAAGGAAATTCTGTTATGCATGATGTTAGACTTATTCTGTTAATTGTCAATTGTTATGAATTTTGATAATTTCATGTTTACGGAAAGGAATTTTAGGCCTTAAGATGAAACAAGAATTCCTACTGTTGATCTCTGTTTCTGTCAAAAGATCTCTGAATTTAAGATAAAAGACCTCCGGTATTTTTACAGAAAATGATTTAGAACTCCGGCATTTTAGGAAATAAGTACTCTGTCCAGTTTGAATAAAGAACTCCGTCCAAAAGAACTCCGGCCTTTTTATGGACAATGTGCTCCGTCCTCTTTTGAAAAGTACTTCGGTTTTAAAGAAGAGGAACTCCGGCCTTTATGTCTTTAAAAAGTGCTCCGTCCTTTTGTTTTGAAATGAACTTTGGCCTTGATAAAAGCGAACTCTGGCTTTTTACTCCGGCTTTTGATAACAACTCATGATACAAGAACCTCGGCATTTAACGAAAGAACTTCGGATTTTATAAGGAAATGAACTCCGAATTTAGAATTTCAGATTGTAAACAGAAACGCAATCCAGATTTAGAACTTCAGATTTTAACAGAAAGCACTCCGGATTAAGAGCTTCGAATTTTATACAGAAACACACTCCGGATTTAAGAGATTCGGATTTTAACAGAAACGTACTCCAGATTTAGAACTTCGGATTTTAAAAGAGAAGCACTCCGGATTATGGAAAAGAAAAGCACTCCGTCCATTTTAAAAAAAGTACTTCGTCCCTTTATTCAAAAGCACTCCGGATATTTGGTAAGATAGGCACTCCGTCCTTTTGAAAAGAAAGGCACTCCGTCCCTTTTAAAGAAAAAGAACTTCGGTCTTGTTTAAAAATGCACTCCGTCCTTTATGAATAAAGCACTCCGGTTTTGACGATCTTTGGATTTAGAAAAGAACTCCGGCTTTGATTAAAGAAACGAACTCCGGCTTTGTAAGAAAAGGATTCCGACAATACTAAAAGAACTCCGGCTTCAGGAACTATGGCCTTTTGTTTAAAATGAACTCCGGAAATTTGATGAACAAGACTCTGTCCTTTTTATTGAAAAAGAATTTCGGATATTGAACTTTGAATTTTTGGAAGATGAACTCCGGCTTTTGATAAGATGATATGGACTTCAAATGTTGAAGTTAAAGAACCAAGGCTTAAAGAACAAGGAAAATGTACGGACAGCAAGTGGAACTCTTCCGACTATTGATCTATGATGATTGGCCATTAAAGAACACGAACCAAGAACCGAGTTTCATTAAGCTTGCTGTTAAAGATGGATGAAGGATATTGGAGTGACACTCGAGGATGCCTCCTGGGCCACGGGAGGGGACCTTTTGGTGGCATAAGAACTATGGACTATGGCCCCCTATGCCGGGTTAAAGGCATTACCTCCCGCCCCGGGGAGCATAATGAGGGGATACGGCTTTAGGTTGTGGGGTAGCACACAACCCGTCCTCGATGTTGTCCGCTCCCGTCCGGTCCCCAAAGATGATATGAATTCCGAATGATTTTTAATGAATTTTTCTGAAGACAAGATGAAAGAATATGAACTAAAGAAGAAACGATATGATGATTTTTCTTATGCTATATTATGAATCTATATTTTGATTAAATTATATGTATGCTTATGTTTTCTGCATGTGAGTATCCTGCTGGGCTTTGTAAGCTCATTCTTGTAACTTTTCAGATGACAAGCTTATGGAGGAAGAAGTTGAGTAGAATCCTATGGTGTAGCTGAATGTTTAAGCTGGCCGGAGCAGATTTTTGGGAGCTTTGTTTATTTTGTTTTGAGGAAACTTGTAATATTTATTCCGCTGCATATGAATGTTAGAATGTTTCCGTGATACTTTGGGATTTATGAAATTATAAATCTTTAGAATGCATCTCAGGTTTGAATGAAGAAAAGAAAAATTTTTATGTTCATCTATTTATCCTTATCATAAATTATATGATTTAGATTTGACGACAGCTTTTGATGGTAATAAAAGTCGGGTCGTCACAGTAAATATCAAAACCGGTCTTGCACATTAATTTGAAACCAGCATTGCACTGTGATTTTGAAACCGGCCTTGTATTATAATTTTAAACCAGCATTTGCTCTTTGATTTTTAAACTGGCCTTGATTTGATACCTGCACTTGCACTGTAATATGAAATCGGCATTTGTTCTTTAATCTTGAAATTAGCCTTAATCGAAACCGGCATTAGTATTATGATTTGAAACCGGCATCTGCTCCGTGATTTTTGAAACCGACATTGCCTTGTGATTTTGAAACCAGCTTTTGTCAAAGGACCTCTGGCATTTTCATGAAAACGGCCCCCGGTTTTAAGACATTAAAAGAAAGACCTTATGGTGTCTGGTTAATTGCATATTTGACTTTGATTTTCGGAAAAGCATGATTTGTAAAACTAAGTGTTTGATGGCCGAGTAGCTGCAGGCCTTAAATATAGCCGATGGTCGAGTAGCTGCAGACCTTAAATGTAGCCGTTTGATTTGGACATGACTCCGGACCTTAAATGTAGCGTTATATGATTCAGAGGGCAGAGTAGCTACAGGCCTTAAATGTAGATGCATGATGGTCAAGTAGCTGCAAACCTTAAATGTAGCCGTTTGATTTGGTCATGACTACGGACCTTAAATGTAGCGTTATATGATTCAGAGGGTCGAGTAGCTGCAGGCCTTAAATGTATCCGTATGACGGTCGAGAGTTGCAGACCTTAAATGTAGCCGATTTTTTATGAAAATGAATTTTGAAACAGAAGCATGTTTTTGGAAATCTAATTACATGATTTTGGAAATCTGTTTGCATTGACTCCGGCCATGTTTTATGAAACTACCTGCATATGCACCTTTATTGCATTCTGTCTATTTACTATTCATGACTATGCATGATTTATGCACGAGTACCTTACTGGGCTCTCTAGCCCACCTGTGACGGACCGGCCATATTCCACCACATACGGCCGCCGTCAAGCCTACCATTTGCATCATATACAGTATAATTACTAATTAGGTGGACATAAAAATTTTTCTTTTCTTTTATATATACCTTTCATTTCGTACACAGGATCGTTTAAAGCCGAACTCCTTGAGTTGGTCTCCAAAGTTTTTGGTTCTTACTTGACCGGCCAATGAAGAGGACAGTCGGACATGAAGGTCCCAAAACAAGCTGAGATGCCACTAGGAATCATAAAATTACTCAAACCATAACATCGTACGGAAGCGTACTATATTCATTAACTTTCACAGTGGTAGTGTTGTACAAAATGCTTCCCAAAATAATCAACAGAGAGTACATCAAGTCTGTTCTTGCCATGATGCATAATTCTGGCCGGCTACCCGTCCTAGCTCGTCCACCTTACTCTCATTTCTCGTCATCCATGAGCTTCTCATCATCTGAAAATAGCAAGAGTGAGCTACAAGGCCCAGCTAGGTACCCACATGCAGAAATCATTAATATACATGACTTCGGATTAAAGTAAATGTTTCATAACATACTGAGTATACAAAAATCATCATATCAATTCTTCTTAAGTTCAGAAATTCGTGTTCTTATTCTTATTATCTTGTCTTCAGAAAACTCGTAAAACCGTTCGAAATTCTTATCATCTTTAGGGACCGGACGGGAGCGGACAACATTAAGGAAGGGTTGTGTGCTACCCCACAACCTAGAGCCGTATCTTCTCATTATGCTCCTCGAGGTGGGAGGTAATGCCTTTAATCCATAAGCCTTGTGCCACCAAAAGTCTCCCCACGTGGCCCAGGAGGCAGTCCTGAGTGTCACTCCAATATCCTTCATCCATCTTTAACAGCAAGTTTAATGGAAACTCGGCTATTGGTTCACATCTTTTAATGGCCATCCATCATAGTTCAAAAGTCAGAAGTGGTAGAGTTCCACTTGCCGTTCGGATTACATACATTTCTTTCCTTGTTCTTATAGCCTTTGTTCTTAACTTCAAACAATTGAAGTCCATATAGTCTTTCCTTTATCGTCTTAAAACTGAAGATCTTCTTAGCAAAAGCCGGTGGTCTTTTCAACAAAAGCCAAAGTTCTTTTTATCAAAGGCCGGAGTTCTTTTTATCAAAAGCCGGAGGTCTTTTTAACAAAAGCCGAAGTTCTTTTTATCAAAAGTTGGAGTTCTTTTTATCGCAAGTCGGAGGTCTTTTCAACAAAAGCCGGAGCTCAAAAGCCAGAGTTCTTTTTCAACAAAAGCCAGAGTTCTTTTTCAACAAAAGCCAAAATTCAAAGGGCGGAGTTCCTTTTAAACAAAAAGCCGAAGTTCTTTTTATCAAAAGCCGGAGTTCTTTTGTCACATGCCGGAGGTCTTGACTCAAAAGCCAAAGTTCTTTTTATCAAAAGCCGGAGTTCTTTTTATCAAAAGCTGGAGGTCTTTTCAATAAAAGCCCAAGCTCTTTTTATCAAAAGCCGAAGTTCAAAAGTCGGAGGTCTTTACTCAAAAGCCGAAGTTGTTTTTGTCAAAAGCCAGAGTTCTTTTTATCAAAAGTTGGAGGTCTTTTCAATAAAAGCCGGAGCTCAAAAGTTGGAGTTCTTTTTATCATAAGCCGGAGGTCTTTTCAACAAAAGTTGGAGCTCAAAAGCCAGAGTTTTTTTTCAACAAAAGCCGAAGTTCAAAGGCCGGAATTCTTTTGCAACAAAAATCTGAAGTTCTTTTTATCAAAAGCCGGAGTTCTTTTATCACATGCTGGATGTCTTTACTTAAAAGCAAAAGTTCTTTTTATCAAAAGCCGATGTTCTTTTTATCAAAAGCTGGGGGTCTTTTCGATAGAAGCTGAAGTTCTTTTTATCAAAAGCCGAAGTTCTTTTTCTTAAAAGCCAAAGTTCATTTCTTAAAATCGGAGGTCTTCTTCATCAAAAGCCGGAGGTCTTTTTCATTAAAAGCTGCAGGTCTTTTTTTTTATTAAAAGACGGAGGTCTTTTTCATTAAAAGCTGGAGGTCTTTAACAAAAGTCGAAGGTCTTTTACAAAAGTCGGAGGTCTTCTTCAACGTATAACAAACAAACTTCTTAAAACATGCAATTATCGAAGTTCATACAATTCGGCAAATAACCATGCTTCGTGCATAAAATAATCAAACATCATGAAATAATAGGGTTTCATTTAATCATGCAGTTAACAGAAGATTCTTCCTCAATTTGAACGATCAGAATAAATATCATACATGCCGTACATAAGTTCATAAAAAATCAGATATACTTGCGATGCAAACATGCATATACTTACATTAAATCACGGTCTTAAAACAAGGAGGGTACACTTGCCTGAATCTCCTTGCTTAGAGCCTGAATCTCCTTACTTAGAGCCTTCATGGAATTCTTTCTTGGTTCTTTCACCAGAAAGCTTAGCGAGAGCTTTCCCCTACCCCCATTTCTTTAAATTCTCTAGTTCCCTATTTATAGGCCTTTGTTCTGACGGTAGTAGGTAGGCAGGTCAATCACTCTGGGGTGGTTGGGAGTAGGTTACCTACTCAGGTATGGTCATTCTGACTTTACTTTTCGTAAGGGCTTCCTTACTAGCGTTGCAGGTATGGTTATTCTGACTTTACTTTTGTAAGGGCTTTCTTATTGTTTCAGTCAACTGGAGTTGACCGGTTATGTCTTCTTTTAGGGCTTTGTATTGTCTTAGCACTTTTAACTTTTGTCTTACTTTGATTCGCTTTTAAATGTTCGTCCTTTATTTTTGGTCAACTATCGTTGACCGGATTAGGTTTTCTCTTCATGCTTTTCGGTCAACTTGCGTTGACCGGATTACGTTTTCTCCTTACTCCGGCCATTATTCTTTCTCATCAATACCGACTCCTTCATCAACACCAACGTTGGCCTCAATATCAACTTCGGCCTTTATGATCTTATATGGCCACTTTGGCCACATATCACTTCACAAGTCCACTCCGGTCCCCTTCTTGCTTCTAAGTCACTTTGGTCTTGAAGAGGCCACAATGCCACTTCGGTCTCACTGCACATAAAGCCACTTTGACCATGTCCACACGAAACACTCTGGCATTTTTCCTTCACATAATCAGCACAGAATTTTTATTAAAGGCAGACCGGTTTGGATTTTCACCTTAAGGCCGGTTTGAATTTCATCATACAAAGGGCCAAACTTGATTTCATACCTTAGGGCTGGTCTGGATTTCACCTTGAGGCCAGTTTGGAACTTCATGGCACACCTGGCCGGTTTGGATTTCATGGCAACAGGACCGGTTTGGTTTTCATGCAAGGGGGAAGGCCGATCTTGATTTCATGCAAAGGGGAAGGCCGATCTTGATTTCATGAAAAGGGGAAGGCCAATCTTGATTTAGCATCCAAACTTCTTTCACTCTTATGGGGAGGGCCGAACTTGATTTAGCATCAAGGAAAGGCCGAACTCAATTTTCATTAGGGGAGGCTGATCTTAATTTTCACTATGGGGCGGCCGAACTCAATTTCATGCACCAAGGGAGGTTGATCTCATTTTCATTATGCAAGGGTTGCCGGTTTCCTTTATTTTATTACATTTTCCAGTCAACCGGCATTGACCGGATAACCTTCAATTTTCCTCGATTCCTTGATCATATTGGCTCGATAACTGAGACTTTCTATGTTTTAGAATCTGGGCCGTTACATCACCCCTCCTATTTCTCTGATGATGATGAGGAGTTTATGCTAGACGAAAAAGATTGAGGTTCATTGGACTAGCTAATCAGAATAGCTGATCAAGGTCAAGTAGCAATGCACGAGCAAAATTGATGTACTCGCTTTTGATTATTTTGGGAAACATTTTGTAGGACACTTCCACTGTGAAAATTGTGAAAGATTAATGAATATTAGTATGCTTCCGTGCGATGTTGTGGATTGAGGAATTGGTGATTCCTAGTAGCATCTCAGTTTGTTCTGGACCTTCATGTCCGACCGACCTCATCTTTGGCCGGTTAAAAAGAGAGAAACCACGACCCCTACCTGCCAACTCATGAAGTTGGGCCTTATGCGATCCAGTGCACGCGATGTATGTATATTTAAAAGAAAAGAAAAATTTTAAGTCCACCTTTTTAGTCAGAGTTTATGACCGGTTTTGATCAACGGGCGGCCGCATGGTGGAATGTGGCCGGTCCGCCACAGTTGGTATCAGAGAGATATGAGATGCCTTAGGTTTTGATCTGAATCTATGCGGAAGCTTAGGATAGGTTAAGATAAAACCAGAACGTGGTGTCTAGGTGAAAGTTGTGTCTTAATAAATTTTAGAGCCAAAATTTTGATCTAACCGAATTGTCTTGATTTCAGAAGTCGAGGCGCGGGTTGGAAAATGACAAGCTAAGGCTCGTCAAAATTTCGAGGATGAAATTTCTATAAGTAGGGGAGATTGTAATGGCCCAGATTCTAAATCATAGAAAGTCCAAGTCATTAAATCAATATAATGTTGGAGTAAAGAAAGTTTATCCGGTCAACGCTAGTTGACCGAAAATGTGAAGGATATTTATCCGGTCAATGCCAGTTGTCCAAAAATGTGAAACCGGAAGTAATAAAGTAACAATTATAAGACTAGAAGGCAAGATGTGGAAGTAAAGTTGACCGAAATTGTGTGATTGTTGACCGAAAAATATAATAAGAAAGTAATCCGGTCAACGCCAGTTAACCGGAAAACGTGAAGGAAAACACAACCGCTCAACACCAGTTGACCGGAAAGGAAGGAGGGAGGCCGAAAGTGTTGAGACGATAGAAAGAAGGGAAATATAATCCGGTCAATGCCTATTGACCGAAAAACGTGAAGGAAAACACAACCGCTCAACACCAGTTGACCGGAAAGGAAGGAGGGAGGCCGAAAGTGTTGAGACTATAGAAAGAAGGAAAATATAATACGGTCAATGCCTGTTGACCAGAAAATGTGAGGGAAAAGTTGATCCGGTCAACACCTGTTGATCGAAAACTTCAAGGAAAATTTGATTAGAAGATTAGTTCGGTCAACGCCTATTGACCGAAAAACGTGAAGGGAAGCCAAGGGAGGGTTGACTGTCCGATTGATGGACGTAATGACCAAATATGATTAACGTCAGAATGACCATGCCTAAGTAGGTAACCTACTCCCAACCACCCCGCTGATCTTCTAGAAAGGGAAGGGGAGCAAGCAAAGAAGTACAAGCAGTTGACCTACCCTACCTATTACCACAAACCCCAACGTCTATAAGTAATGGCCCCAAAAATTCGGATAGGAAGTTGGGCAATCGACTAGGTAAAGGCGCTAAGAACTTCGAGCCAGAACCAAGTAAGGGGTTCATAGATCCAATCCAGACAATTATACTAACTATTTTTAAGTCCATGTTTTAATGCAAGTATAACTAATGATGTTCAGTTATTCCATGAGGTTCACACGCATGAAATTTGATTATTGCATGATTTAAATGATGACCAGTTATTTGTTTATGAAAAAGCAAGTCAGCCTTGTAATATAATGTGAAACTGGCTTAAGTAAATATCAAAATCGGCCTTGCACGTTAATTTGGAACTGGCATTGTACTATGATTTTGAAACCGGCATTGTATTGTAATTTAAAACCGGCATTTGCTCTTTGATTTTGAAACCAACCTTGATTTGAAATCGACACTTGCACTGTAATATGAAACCGGCATTTGTTCTTTTATCTTGAAATCAGCCTTAATCAGAACCGGCATTAGTATTTTGATTTGAAATCAGCATCTGCTCCGTGATTTTTGAAACCGGCATTGCCTTGTGATTTTGAAATCGGCTTTTGTTAAAGTACCTCTGGCATTTTGATGAAAACGGCCCCCAGTTTTATGACATTAAAAGAAATACCTTATGGTGTCTGGTTAATTGCATATTCAACTTTGATTTTCGGAAAAGCATGATTTGCAGAACTAAGTGTTCGATGGCCGAGTAGCTGCAGTCCTTAAATGTAGCCATTATTGTGATACGATGGCCGAGTAGGTGTAGGCCTTAAATGTAGCCAATAGTTGAGTAGCTGCAGACCTTATATGTAGCCGTTAGATTTGGTCATGACTACGGACCTTAAATGTAGCGTTATATGATTCAGAGGTCCGAGTAGCTGCAAGCCTTAAATGTAGCCGTATGATGGTCTAGTAGCTACAGACCTTAAATGTAGCCATTTGATTTGGTCATGACTACGGACCTTAAATGTAGCGTTATATGATTCAGAGGGCCGAGAAGCTGCGGGCCTTAAATGTAGCCGTATGATGGTCGAGAGCTGCAACCTTAAATGTAGCCGGTTTTTTATGGAAATGAATTTGGAAACAGAAGCATGTTTTTGGAATTCTAATTGCATGATTTCAGAAATATGTTTGCATTGACTCCGGCCATGTTTTATGAAACTGCCTGCATATGCACCTTTATTGCATTCTATCTGTTTACTGTTCATAACTATGCATGATTTATGCACGAGTACCTTGCTGGGATCTCTACCTCACCCCTCCTATTTTTCAGATGATAATGAGGAGTTTATGCCCGACAAAAAAGATTGAGGCTCATTGGACTAGCTAAGCAGAATAGCTGACCAAGATTAAGTAGTAGTGCACTAGCAAAATTGATGTACTCTCTTTTGATTATTTTGGGAAACAATTTGTACGACGCTTACACTGTGAAAATTGTGAAAGATTAATGAATATTAGTATGCTTTCGTGTGATGTTGTGGATTGAGGAATTTTTGATTCCTAGTGGCATCTCAGTTTGTTTGGGACCTTCATGTCCGACTGACCTCGTCTTGGCCGGTCAAAAGAAAGAGAAACCATGACCCCTGGCCGCCAACTCACAAAGTTGGGCCTTATGCGATCCTATGCACGCGATGTGTGTATATATAAAAGAAAAGAAAAATTTTAAGTCCACCTTTTTAATCAGAGTTTATGACCGGTTTCGATCGACGGGCGGCCTCATGCGGTGGAATGTGGCCGCTCCGCTGCAGCCGCGTTGACGCCATGAAGCTCCCCTGAAATCTCTCCAGTGTTGATTCTAATTCGTTCTGGTAGAGGAGAGGAGGCCGAAATTTCTACACAAATGTGGGCAAATCTCATTCGTTCCATCTTAGCTGTAGCAGCATCCAGCTAGAGGGGCTTCCCGATAGCACTGGCTATCCAACTAAGGCTCAGGGGAGTCCAGAACTGAACCAGAACATCCTTAAGGTGTAACCAAATGGGAAAGATTTTGTGGTCCTTCTTGGAGAGTTCTATTTTAGGGGACCACTTTTTCAAGAAGATGGTTCGACCTGCAAAGGCCCATGGCCCCTGGTTCAGACAATCCAGCATCTGGGCATCATCAGGGAATCGAAAGAGAAAAAAACTATTGTCTAGTTCTGCTCCATGGGAAATTCCAAATCTGACCCATATCCAACGGGCAATGTGGTTTACAACATTGAAATTTAATGGTGCATCATAAAAGTAGCCTACAAGAGTAGAACTCCACACAACCTTGCCTTGTTGAATAACCTCAGAAGGTGGCGTAAGTTCGATAATAGGGCCATTTTTGGAGGGGGGAAAGTATTGAAGATGAGTACCTTCATCAGCGACATCCTTTTGGACAATAGATGCCCACAAAGGAACGAGCTCAGCCGTCTTCATCGGACGACTTTCCTTTGCAAGCAAGATTGGAAGCTCCAGAGAAGACAGAGGAGACGAGGTAACACCAGAGGAGGAAAGGGCCTCAGCTGGGGGGGAGCCACATCAGATTTCAGGGGACAGGGCAAACATTCAGAATTCTTAGTTTTAGAATCAAGCCCCGCGGGAGTGATTGAAGGTGAAGGAGGGGAACATTGATCACGGGGGGCTCCGATTCCAACAATAGAGGGAAACAACGAGGGTAGACATCCATCGGAAGGGTTTGATTTTTTGGAGATAGAGGGGGCACCACCTTTTTTCAAAAAGGAAGCGAAAGCGGCTAGGAGAGGGTATTCAGAGTCTGAAGAAGGGGAGAAGCAGGGAGCAGGGGCGAGGGGTTCCGGCGCCATGAGGCACCGGCGAAGAGGAAGAGAGAGGGAGAGTCAGGTGGAGGGGATGGATTCAAAATCGAAGAGAGAAGGCAGAGCTTCTCTCTCTTGGATCGGTGGGGTTTTTTTGAATTTTTAAGTATAGGTTTCAGCACAAAGCCCTCAGCAGAATCTACTCGAACACTGGTAGAAGGAACGGCTAAAGCTACAGAATCATCATGTTGCTGTAGATTGGAGCACGGGCCCGAATCCCCACCTTGAGAAAGTGAAAGGACAGTTTGAACTGAAGAAGAAAAGTCAGGTGAACCTACAACCTCTTCAGAACAATTTGTGATTCCAAGAGCGTCCATTCGGTCCACATTAGTTATCAGCCTTATGGATATTGGGGTAGCACCAGCATCCAGAAGTCCCTCACAAGCAGCAACAAGACCACGCCTCAATACCTCAGCAAACGAAGCCTGTTGCCTTTCTTGGTGGAAGACGAGGGCAAGCTGAGCATTGCTAGGAGCTTTACCATGCAGATCAGCAGGGGCAACATGTGGGCTGGGAGAAAAATCAGCAGCTAGAGATTTATCAATCACTGCATCATCAGGATGCATATCATCCAACTGATGGTTCTCTGCCAACACAGATGAAGCTGGGTCTTGGATGAAAAATGGGACATCAGCAGCCCCAAATGAGACTTGAGCAGCTGACGCACGATTGCCTTTGAGCTCATTACTTACCAAAAAAAAAAAAAAAAAAAGCCTTTGAGCTCATTCAGCTACCTGCGTAAACATTCAACTTTGGAGGAGATATTGCTGGCAATAGGAGACGCATCCTCCTTAACTGCAAAACCGGTTGCAATCAGGGCCAGCTTTTGCTCCCCAACAAAACCAGATGGAACATCCTTGTTAGGATCCTCTAACAGAAGATAATGGGAAGAAGGGATATACTCTCCATAGGATGATGATCCCCTAGCACCCTCGGGTAGCTAGGCATTCCCTTGATCAACCACTACCATACCAAAGGAACCATCATTGTTGAAATGCACAGGATCAGAACCAGGTGTAGGCATCGGACTACAACACTACTCGCCCCATAAATGGATACCGGCATCAGCATTCCCATCAACTTGGACACCAGTAAATGAGATTGCATCACATGGAATCCTTTCAAGTGAGCTAGGAGTCTCCATCAGGGTAGAGATGTTGTACACAACCGAATGGGAGCAACCACTGCGAGAAAATATCAGCCGACTGTGTGAATCACTACTGGGAGCCTCATCAAACTGGACCTCAGAAGCAGGCCGGCAAGAACCTGGCATCACAAGATCAGAAAAAGCAACTAGCACCGCACTCTCATTAGGAACCTTATTCTGCAGCATAAGATCAAAATCCATGACCACTTTAAATACAGGGGCCTCATTACAAACCCCAACTGTAGCAAAGCCCAGCTCAGGCCGGTCCAAACAGGGCACCTGCTCGCAGGATTTAACACTTTGTTTCTCAAAATAAAAATCTACTTGATTACATTCCATCTCACTAGGAACCTCAAAACTCAAAACTGCATCAGATTGGCACATCTCAGAAGCATTACCTGGTGCATTTTGCTGAAATCCATTCGACTGATCTATAGAAGGAGAGACAGGAGTCGCTTTGGACTCCAACTTTCTACCCATTGGGCGAGATACCGACAGAGCTTTACATAGGGCAGGGTCATACCCCCCTCTACTGCTCCTTGATAGTTTACCAGGTAATTCAACCTCAACTTTAACAACAGACTCCTCCTCATTTGCAGAAAGCCTACTTAAGAAGATTTTTGTGGGGAGAACCGCATCAAGCTTAACTTCAACGCAAACTGGAGCATAATGCAATCGATCCATCTTAGCCGTGTAGGCATCAAGTTGAATGGGTTTACCCACTACGCTGCTGATCCAATTGAGCCCCAAAGGGGTCCAGTATTCAACAGGAACATTCCGCAATTTTATCCAAACCGGGTGAGAATTGAGATTCTCTTTTACCAATGGCATACCCGGTTGCCATCGTTTAAGAAATAAAGATTTACCTCTAAATGTCCACGGGCCTCTGGCCAAACAAGCTTCCAATTTTGCATCAGAAGAAAACTGAAATAGAAAGAACCCATTTGCACTCTCACCAACGTGACAGATCCCAAAACGCTGCTATACACATCGTGCAATGTGGTCAACAGTTTGAAAGTACAAGGCTTTGCCAGAGAAGTACCCAAGTAACGTTGTCCTCCAGACTTCTTTACTTTGCTGGATCACTTTGGGAGGAGGAGAGATACAAGCAATCTCTCCATCCACACACTGTGGAGGGAAGAATTTCATAAGAGAGTAGGAAGCCATACCTCTGTTCTAGACTATGTCGAACCAGGAAGAGAGGGTCGCAGCCGGCGATTTCTCGAATCTAGAGGGGCTTAGGCTACCCTCAGCAGGCGAGGGAGAAGAATAAAGAGGGAGAGCACGCGGTCGCAGAACAAAATCGGACGAAGAGGGCGAGTCTACCGGCTCTAAAGGACGAATGGGTAAAGAGGGTGGAGTGGAATCCTGGAGAGTTCAGGAGGCCGGCCATGGCCGGCTCCGACGAGGAGCAGGGGAGGAAACTACTGGATTCAAATTTTAAAATCCTAGAGAGAGGGGAGAGCATCTCTCTCTTCGGTGAAGCATCTAGGAAGTGGTCATCAGTCTAATATTGAGGGAAATAAATACAAAACATTTCGTATTCACTAGGAAAAGTGTTGTTTTCCTAATCAAATCATGGATGGAGAACAGAAGGCAAGATTATTGGGATGATAGCTATAAACAAATGGGCAAGGCATTAGTGGAAGATGTCTTCCTAGAGACCACGTGTATTGGCGAGACACGTAATGATGTGGCCACACGATACCCCATAAATTCAAGCACTGCAAACGGGGGGCAAAATTCAGGGATGAGTAAGCATCACTGAAGACATGACATCTCATTGGGAACTATGTGTCGAGATGATTGACATGGCAAGGCTTTGCAAAGCCTCTATGTCGACCCAGGGGTGACAAGGGTGCTGTGGGGGCGCGCTGGGCACCACAAGGGCCCGACATTTAGGGAGTTAGGGAATGTCTCTAGCATGACTCGAGCACTGTCGGACACGACAAGGGAGCTACTGGGCATTGCTGGGGCATGCAGGAAGTGATAGCGGATGTGCTAGGAGGAGCTGGAGAGTAACCCAAACATTGCTGGGCGTGACATGAGCAATGCTGGGATGCGCTGGGCGCGACATGGGAGGTGTTGGGGCACACTAGGGAGCTGCTTGGTGTGACACTGGTGGTGCGGGGTAGTGACCCAAGCGCTACTAGGATGTGCTGGGCGCGACTAGGAGGTGCTTGGCATGACACTGGTTGTGTCGAGGTGTGACCCAGGCACTACTGGGCATAACACTGGTTATGCTGGGGAGGGACCAAGGTGCTACCTAGCACAACATGATCATTACTGGCACGCGACTAGGGTGCTGTTGGGCCATAACAAGGGAGCAGCATGGGCACAACAAGGGCACTAATGGGGCACGACAAGGCTACTGCTGGGCCTCAACAAGGAAGCAGCAACGGCACTACACCAGCACTATTGGGTGCGACAAGGCCACTGATGGGGTGCGACAAGGTTGTTGCTGGGGCACAAGAGCACTGTTGGACAGCAACAAATGAGCCACACGAGCGCAACACCAGCGCTACTGAGGGCAACAAGGGCACTGATGGGCCATGACAAAGGAGCTGTTGGGGCACATTGGACGCAACGAGTGATACGGGCGCTACTATTTGTGACAAGGGACTGGGATGGGTGCATCACGGGTGCGACATTGGCACTAGTGGTGTGGACAAAGGCACTGTTAGGGTTTTTTTTTGGTAAGTAAGTTAGATGTATTAAAGGAAAAAAAAATTTTACAACCTATGATTTAACTCCAAGTGTTTTTCTAACTTGGAATAAAATCATAACCACGGGGGCTTACCCTGAAACACATGTTAAAAACAAAAAACAAAAACAAAATCTAGCACCGAAACATCATTTGTTGAAAAGCATAAACCTAACATGCAATGTTCTTAGCAGTAAACCGAGGCTCAATTGTGGTTTCAAAAGAAACCAAATCATACACCTCAAGCAATGCGTCAGCAGGACAGGCGCACACACATCACATTGTCGAATCACAATGAGTAACTCCAAACAGCAAAGACGGCTGAAAAACAAAGGCTTCAGAATCTCCACACACAACGTAGCATATTCACTCCGAAGCAGACGACAATTAAATGCTTCAGCGCTTCAGCAGAAACGCTCGAGAGTAGGTAGCCCGCTACTTCAACTACAAACCAGTGCATCGCACCAAATCCTCAACGACACATTGAAGATTGCCCGGCTCAAAATTGTCAAGATTTCATCATAACAGAGGAGGCATTATTAGGGTGTGACAAGGGAGGGCCATCGGTGCGATAAGGTAGCTACTGGATGATAAGGGATCAGCTGGGGCATGTAGGGCTCGACAAGGGTATTGGTGGGATGCGTTGCAGAGCTACTCGGCGCTACACTAATGGTGTTGGGGAGGGACCCAGGCACGACACGGGGGCGACAAGGACATTACTAGGTGAGACAAAGGCACTGCTTGGGTGAGACACGGGTGTAGCAGGGTGCAACAAGGATGTCGCTGGGCACGATAAGGAAAATACTGGGTGCCACAAGGGCACAACATGGGTGGTGCTGGATCGACCCAGGCACTACTGGGGATGACACAAGCACTGTAGGGACGTGATGGGTGCAACAAGGGCATTATTGGGGCATGCTGGGGAGCTACTGGGTGCAACAAGGGTGTTCCTGGGGAGCGACCCAGGTACTACTGGGCGCGACAACAACGTTGTTGGGGCACATCCCCGGTGTGACACAAGCACTTGTGGACTCGACGAGGGAGCTACTGGAGCACGAAAAGTGCGACGCAAGAGTTGCAGGGAGTAACTAGGGATTGGCACGGGCACGACACAAGTGCTGTTGGGCACGACAAGGGAGATATTAGATGGGACACCAATGCTACCGGGTGCAACAAGGGCACTGATGGTGTGCGACAAGGGAGCTGCTGGGGCACGTTGGACGTGACAAGTGACACGGGCACTATTGGTTGTGACAAGGGACCGACATGGGTGCAACACAGGTGTGACACTGGCACTGCTGGGCACGACAAGGGCACTTCTGGGGTGCGATAAGGGAGTGGCATAGTCGCGACAAGGCAGCTGTTGGGCAACAAGGCATCAACTAGGGCACCTAAGGCTCGACAAGGGCATCAGTGGGGTGTGCTGGGAAGTTGCTGGGTGCAATCTGCGGTGCTGCGGTGCGAACCAGGCACAGCCGGGCATGACATGGGGGCGACAAGGGCACTGGTTAGGTGCGACACAAGTGTCATAGGGTGTGACAACGATGCCGTTGGGCACGACAATGAAGCTACTAGGTCCATAAGGGCATGACACGGGTGGTGTTGGTTCAACCCAGGCATTGCTAGGGATGACACGAGCACCGTAGGGACGCACTTGCCATGGCAAGGGCACTGCTGGGGCTCGCACGGGAGCTGCTGGGCCCGACAAGAGCGTTCCTGGGGAGCAACCCTAGTGCTGGTAGATGCGACAACAATGTTGCTAAGGCTCAACACCGTCATGACACCAACACTTCTGGGCGCGACAACGGAGCTACTGGAGCACAAAAAGTGTGACGCGGGCGCTGCTTGGAGTGACAATGGACAAGCGCAAGGGTGACACTAGCACTGTTTGGCGCGACAAGGGAGCAATTGGGCACGACACTAGCACGCAAGGGCATTCCTTGAGTACTACTAGGGAGCTGCTGGAGCACGATAAGCAACGCTGGTGCCACTGGGAATGACAAGGAACCAGCACAGCCGCAACACCAATGCTACTGGGCATGACAGCGGAGCTGCTGGGTGCAACATAGGTGTGACAAGGGCATTCCTGGGGTGCAACACGGGTGCGACACCAGCACTGCTTTGTGAGACAAGGGAGTTACTGGAGCATGACAAGCGACAAGGGACCATCATGGGCGCGACACCAGTGCAGCTTGGCGTGGCAAGGAGATGGTGGGTGCAACACCGACGTGACACCAGCACTATTAGATGTAACAAAGGGAGCTGCCGCAGCATGACAGTGATGCAGGCACTGCTGGGGGTGCAAGGGACCAGCACGGGCGCGACACCAGCGTTGCTGGGCGTAACAAAAGGGAGATACTGGGCGCAACACCAGCATGACAACGACATTCCTGGGAGCACTACTGTGTGCGAGAAGTGTGATGAAGCAGATTTTTTTATTTCAAAAATCTTCCCGTCAGAATTCTTCCAAAGCTAAGTCTCAAGATGAAGAAATCGGGAAACAGTCCAAACTGAACCAACACATGCACGAGTACAAAGAATAAAGACTTTAAAATGTATATATATATATATATTTTTTATCTCTTTGTGCCTGTTCTTCGGTTGGCAGTTTGGTAGGCTGGTTAATCCGGAGCTTCTTTTAGTTATGTGGCTGTTGTTTCGACAGCTGGTGACGATCTTTGTTGAAACCTTTTCCCCTGTATATCTCATTGGTTTCATGATTCTTTCATGGCAAGTCGAGCTTTGCCCTAGCGGCATCATTCATCACTTTTCCAGTAAAACTCTTGGAATTATTTTCTATTTAGTATGATGAACTTAAAAAGAAAAGTTGATTCAGACCGAGGTCCTGCTGTGACCAGTAGGGTTTTGGTCTTTAAAAAAAGGGGGGTAAGTTGATCCCGATCTCTTATCCTATAGTGGTGGCTCTGCTTCATGCCATTTCCTGATGCTGATGTTGTTCTCAGGGTAGAATTCAGTGGAGATGTAGTTGAAGCAGCTGGTGATGCTGAATTCATGCCAAAAATCAATTCAGTTGGTTCTGGTGTGGTGTTTTGATGTACTGGAGCTATGTTGGTTTAACAGACTGGGGGCTTCACACAAAATCTGGATGGTGCTGCTGCCACAAGCCCAGTTGAAGTAGCTTAGAGAGGTCTACTGTTTTATTCGCTACAATCCTCAATGAATAATGATTGCTAATTTCATGTGGACTGGTTCCTGGGGATTTAAATTGCTGTTTTTGCTGAGAAACGAATGTGCTGTTGGGAAGGTGTCTTCCAGTGCTTGGATGGTGATCCGCCGTCTTGGTGTCCGACTATGGTGGCTCTAATGCCAGATCTTGCTAGTAGTGTAGTTCATTTTGCTGTGCAGCTCGGATTTGTGAAGCTTAATGCTGATAAGGCAGCCGGAAGTAGCTGCTGGGGGAAGTGGAAAGCTGCAATTGCTCTCTTTGCTGTGTTCTGCTGAGCTTTCAAAGGAATCAGTGTTCTGCTGTGTTGCATGGTGCTGAGTTCTGCTGTTCATGCAGCAGTCCACTTGTTTGAGTGTGAGGTTCCGAATTTAAGAACCTGATATTAATGAGGTGATTAGTGTGTTGATGATCAATACTAATCTTATGGAATGGATAAGGTTTGGTATCGGAAGAAAAATCGAAAAAGTGTTCGGGTTCGTGCAGCGGATGCACGGCTCGAGCACAAATACCAGTAGCACCTTCGCCTTCTGGCCCCTCGAGCTCCGCTCGAGCTGAAAAACCAGACCCACCGCCGCTCGCTTCCCGCTCGAGTCACGCTCGAGCAGTGGAAGACCCGTGGTGAGCCCGCTCGCCGCCCGCTCGAGCGGACGGCGCAGTATAAATACGCGTCGTCCCTCTCTCTCGTTCATTTTTGCGTGGCCTAGGGTTTTATAGAGAGAGGGAACCCCGGTTTTAGAGAGAGAAGGAGGGCGAACGAGGCCCGGGAGTCCAGATCCATCCGAGAGCCAGGTATAAAGTTGAACGCACGCGTCGAGGCAAGTGTTCTCATACTCACTTCTCGTTCTCTTTCGATGTTTTATGTATTTTCGTTGGGGAGGGACCCAGGCACGACACGGGGGCGACAAGGACATTACTAGGTGAGACAAAGGCACTGCTTGGGTGAGACACGGGTGTAGCAGGGTGCAACAAGGATGTCGCTGGGCACGATAAGGAAAATACTGGGTGCCACAAGGGCACAACATGGGTGGTGCTGGATCGACCCAGGCACTACTGGGGATGACACAAGCACTGTAGGGACGTGATGGGTGCAACAAGGGCATTATTGGGGCATGCTGGGGAGCTACTGGGTGCAACAAGGGTGTTCCTGGGGAGCGACCCAGGTACTACTGGGCGCGACAACAACGTTGTTGGGGCACATCCCCGGTGTGACACAAGCACTTGTGGACTCGACGAGGGAGCTACTGGAGCACGAAAAGTGCGACGCAAGAGTTGCAGGGAGTAACTAGGGATTGGCACGGGCACGACACAAGTGCTGTTGGGCACGACAAGGGAGATATTAGATGGGACACCAATGCTACCGGGTGCAACAAGGGCACTGATGGTGTGCGACAAGGGAGCTGCTGGGGCACGTTGGACGTGACAAGTGACACGGGCACTATTGGTTGTGACAAGGGACCGACATGGGTGCAACACAGGTGTGACACTGGCACTGCTGGGCACGACAAGGGCACTTCTGGGGTGCGATAAGGGAGTGGCATAGTCGCGACAAGGCAGCTGTTGGGCAACAAGGCATCAACTAGGGCACCTAAGGCTCGACAAGGGCATCAGTGGGGTGTGCTGGGAAGTTGCTGGGTGCAATACGAGCGGTGCTGCGGTGCGAACCAGGCACAGCCGGGCATGACATGGGGGCGACAAGGGCACTGGTTAGGTGCGACACAAGTGTCATAGGGTGTGACAACGATGCCGTTGGGCACGACAATGAAGCTACTAGGTCCATAAGGGCATGACACGGGTGGTGTTGGTTCAACCCAGGCATTGCTAGGGATGACACGAGCACCGTAGGGACGCACTTGCCATGGCAAGGGCACTGCTGGGGCTCGCACGGGAGCTGCTGGGCCCGACAAGAGCGTTCCTGGGGAGCAACCCTAGTGCTGATAGATGCGACAACAATGTTGCTAAGGCTCAACACCGTCATGACACCAACACTTCTGGGCGCGACAACGGAGCTACTGGAGCACAAAAAGTGTGACGCGGGCGCTGCTTGGAGTGACAATGGACAAGCGCAAGGGTGACACTAGCACTGTTTGGCGCGACAAGGGAGCAATTGGGCACGACACTAGCACGCAAGGGCATTCCTTGGAGTACTACTAGGGAGCTGCTGGAGCACGATAAGCAACGCGGGTGCCACTGGGAATGACAAGGAACCAGCACAGCCGCAACACCAATGCTACTGGGCATGACAGCGGAGCTGCTGGGTGCAACATAGGTGTGACAAGGGCATTCCTGGGGTGCAACACGGGTGCGACACCAGCACTGCTTTGTGAGACAAGGGAGTTACTGGAGCATGACAAGCGACAAGGGACCATCATGGGCGCGACACCAGTGCAGCTTGGCGTGGCAAGGGAGATGGTGGGTGCAACACCGACGTGACACCAGCACTATTAGATGTAACAAGGGAGCTGCCGCAGCATGACAGTGATGCAGGCACTGCTGGGGGTGCAAGGGACCAGCACGGGCGCGACACCAGCGTTGCTGGGCGTAACAAGGGAGATACTGGGCGCAACACCAGCATGACAACGACATTCCTGGGAGCACTACTGTGTGCGAGAAGTGTGATGAAGCAGATTTTTTTTTATTTCAAAAATCTTCCCGTCAGAATTCTTCCAAAGCTAAGTCTCAAGATGAAGAAATCGAGGGAAACAGTCCAAACTGAACCAACACATGCACGAGTACAAAGAATAAAGACTTTAAATATGTATATATATATATATATTTTTTTATCTCTTTGTGCCTGTTCTTCGGTTGGCAGTTTGGTAGGCTGGTTAATCCGGAGCTTCTTTTAGTTATGTGGCTGTTGTTTCGACAGCTGGTGACGATCTTTGTTGAAACCTTTTCCCCTGTATATCTCATTGGTTTCATGATTCTTTCATGGCAAGTCGAGCTTTGCCCTAGCGGCATCATTCATCACTTTTCCAGTAAAACTCTTGGAATTATTTTCTATTTAGTATGATGAACTTAAAAAGAAAAGTTGATTCAGACCGAGGTCCTGCTGTGACCAGTAGGGTTTTGGTCTTTAAAAAAAGGGGGGTAAGTTGATCCCGATCTCTTATCCTATAGTGGTGGCTCTGCTTCATGCCATTTCCTGATGCTGATGTTGTTCTCAGGGTAGAATTCAGTGGAGATGTAGTTGAAGCAGCTGGTGATGCTGAATTCATGCAAAAATCAATTCAGTTGGTTCTGGTGTGGTGTTTTGATGTACTGGAGCTATGTTGGTTTAACAGACTGGGGGCTTCACACAAAATCTGGATGGTGCTGCTGCCACAAGCCCAGTTGAAGTAGCTTAGAGAGGTCTACTGTTTTATTCGCTACAATCCTCAATGAATAATGATTGCTAATTTCATGTGGACTGGTTCCTGGGGATTTAAATTGCTGTTTTTGCTGAGAAACGAATGTGCTGTTGGGAAGGTGTCTTCCAGTGCTTGGATGGTGATCCGCCGTCTTGGTGTCCGACTATGGTGGCTCTAATGCCAGATCTTGCTAGTAGTGTAGTTCATTTTGCTGTGCAGCTCGGATTTGTGAAGCTTAATGCTGATAAGGCAGCCGGAAGTAGCTGCTGGGGGAAGTGGAAAGCTGCAATTGCTCTCTTTGCTGTGTTCTGCTGAGCTTTCAAAGGAATCAGTGTTCTGCTGTGTTGCATGGTGCTGAGTTCTGCTGTTCATGCAGCAGTCCACTTGTTTGAGTGTGAGGTTCCGAATTTAAGAACCTGATATTAATGAGGTGATTAGTGTGTTGATGATCAATACTAATCTTATGGAATGGATAAGGTTTGGTATCGGAAGAAAAATCGAAAAAGTGTTCGGGTTCGTGCAGCGGATGCACGGCTCGAGCACAAATACCAGTAGCACCTTCGCCTTCTGGCCCCTCGAGCTCCGCTCGAGCTGAAAAACCAGACCCACCGCCGCTCGCTTCCCGCTCGAGTCACGCTCGAGCAGTGGAAGACCCGTGGTGAGCCCGCTCGCCGCCCGCTCGAGCGGACGGCGCAGTATAAATACGCGTCGTCCCTCTCTCTCGTTCATTTTTGCGTGGCCTAGGGTTTTATAGAGAGAGGGAACCCCGGTTTTAGAGAGAGAAGGAGGGCGAACGAGGCCCGGGAGTCCAGATCCATCCGAGAGCCAGGTATAAAGTTGAACGCACGCGTCGAGGCAAGTGTTCTCATACTCACTTCTCGTTCTCTTTCGATGTTTTATGTATTTTCGTTGGGTATTTTGTGTCGATACCCACCGTGGCTGTTAGAATCTTGAAACCCATGAGTATGGGCTAAGGAAAATGTAGTTGTTTGTCCGAATCGTGTCCGATTCGTCCGGGTGGGTTTCACTGAAACCCTAACCCACGAAAAATTGGGGAATTCCCGTTTTCCTCCAGTGTATCATGAAATTGACCCCAAAATGTGAATCCCCATGTCCCATTGATGAATTTATGTCTGCCACGGGTTTGATTTCACAAGTTTTGACCCGTTTGCGGAGTCGAGCCCTCTAAACGGGCGCTGTTACTGTTCACCCGAGACCGAAGGTGATAATTGCGTGTTGTTACCTTTGTAAAATGATGGAATGACCCTAGAATGTGAATCTCCGTGTTCCAATTGTGTGTATATATCGACCGGATGCCAAATCCCACAAGATTTGACCCGTTCGTGGCATCCGGGAGCCTTAAAAGTTCCCCGTTGTGGATAATCCGAAAATGAATGGGAAGTTGCATACTTTCACCCCCGTGATAAGTTAAATCAAACCCAAATGTGAAATCTCGTGTAAAAAGAGTGTGTACGAATCCACCGGATGCCCGATTTCCAAGTATCGAACCGTGTACGGCGTCCGGGTGTTCAAAATGAGATCCGATCGTGATCACCCAAAACGAAATGAGAAATGTAAAGTGATATGCCTTCAAAATCGTTGTGAAAGGAACATTTAACTGATTAAACGTAAGTGTAAGCCCCGAATGTGACTCTGTGTGCTGGAGGCAAGGGAATGAGTCTCAGAGGTTTCAAGGTGACTTGTGATCATCTGAGGTATGAAATCTAATCTCTGTTGTGAACTTGGAATGATTTATTGTGGATTAAGGGAATTGAGTCCCACCGATTGTGATTAAGGGAATTGAGTCCCACCGATTGTGAATAAGGGAATTGAGTCCCATTGGATATTGAGAATCACGACGTGAATGGAAGGGAGTCCACATTGTGCTTGTGATGATATAATCTCCTGGATGGAAATGTGTGTGATGAGATGATCTCCCAGTTGGAGATCTTGTGATGGGAATGAGATTTCCCGAGATGTGATTGTGTGTGGCAAATGTGGGTTTCCCTCTCCAAGTGTTGAACCTAATCTTGAAACTAAGATCCTGAGTCGTATGGGTAGTATTCTTTAGTATACCATGTCCACCGCGGTGTGAACCCGAGGAATACTTGGCCACGTATTCCGGCCACTCGTGGGAGTGGGTGATGTATGTTGTACGCTTTAGAAAACTACTGTGGAAGAACGAGGATTGCCCTGGTCCCCGGGGGTGTGGGGCGTGTTGATCGACGCTACATATTGAGATGTAGTCGTCTTGGTGATTGTTGCATGGATGCAACCGAGGGTCGTGTGCTACCGACCTAAAATAGTAGCCGTGTCTTTAGAATGTGTAGCGAACACATTCCTGTCCTCGTTCTCTCGCATCGTTGGTTAGTACGGTCTACTAGCCAGAGTCCGCAAAGATGATGTAATAATGAAAATGAATAATGCTCGAGATATGAACCGCGAGAACTGTGTGAAACCAGTGATTCAAGATGTAGTCGTGAGAACTGTGTTAACCTAGTGGTTCGAGATGAACCGTGTGACCTGTGGGAAGCTAGTGATTCCAAATAATGACCAATCAGTGTAACCGTGTGAACCGTGAGAATCAAGTGATTCCGGTTGTTTCCTGTTCCCTCTCCTGATTCTTGATTATGGAGAGTATGTGTTTCCTTCCTCTATTTCAGTTCTTGTACACGCCTTGGAGAATTGTTTATGATTACATTGCTGAGCTGTTAGCTCACTCTTGCAGTTGTTTTTTTTCCTTTCAGATGAGAACACTTAACTGACGCCGGATAGATAGAGCAAGGAGAGAGGCTTGCTTGATGAGATTGGCTGGACGGTGAGTGCGCGAAAGCTCTGGACTTAGAGTTGGATCGGATTGCGGACGGCCACTCGGTGTTGAGCGTGGCTCGTTATAGTTATTGTTTTATGGTTTTGTTATGTTTCCACATTTATGATGATTTAGTATACTTCCGCTCTATATTGATGTTTGGAGTTTTGTTTCATTAAGATGGCATCTCTCTAGATCCAGTATAGTAGCTAGGAGTACTGTATTGGAGCAATGATGATATGGCAGATTGTGATTCTGTGTGGCGTGTTGTCGGCTTTGTGTGCAAGCCTTTTGATAGACGTGTGCTTGTACAGGATGATATTTAACAGGTTATATTTCGATTTTCGTCCGGTTGCAGAGGAAACTCTACCGAATGTTCTGTAGAGTCCATAGTTTAATTATGGGCTTAGGGCTGTGTTACCATTGACGGAGATTATTCGATGGAGAATAATCCGGTCCGTCACATTGAGTGTGAGGCCTCTTGCCTTTTGTTGAGTGTGAAGTG